>CM077909.1:98984163-99584163 GCA_039720435.1 Amazona ochrocephala
AAAGCACTGTCTTCATAGTCCAAATACTTTCTAGTGGGTTTTGTCCCCATTTCTAACAGATCTTGAGCCAACTTTTTAGAGTCGAGTATTAAGAGTATCCAATTGGAGATACAGCAAAATCCCTTGCCGTTAAGATAAGAAACTATGTCTCTTAATCAAAGAAAACATTGAGAACTGACTGTATTGTCATCACGAAAACCCATTTGCAATGGAAAATGAACTTGCTACATGTCAGCTCATTCATGGTCATAGTCCATGCTCGCTTCGCCTTTAGCAAACACAGAGTAATTTGAATGATCTTAGTTCTAAGAGGATATAAAAACTATCTTGAATTTGTCAAGGGCCAGGGTAAATGCACAAGTTGTTGGCGTGATGCTCTGATATGTAGTAACTCTTTGTTCTGAAGTGACTTCTTCTTATGGTAAAGCTTCTGAAATTTTTAAAACTAGAGCAGATACCTTGCTTAAAGTTTGGTTCTAGTTCAAACAATAATAGCTGAGATTTGTACAGAAACTGTGAATTTTCTTTAAGACCAGAAATTGTCATAACTGATGTAACTGTCAGTATTTCAAATCAGTGACTGACATAACTGTCCTTTTTAGCTCAGTTACTTTTCCTACAGAAAAGATTTTAAGGCCAAGTCTAGTTAACATTCTGAGTTGAAGTTTTCAACATTATTTTACTGTTGACTATGCAAGACTTTGGTTTATTCCACATATTTTTGCATCATAAAACCTCTTTCTGTGTGTATTGATTAGTAAATATAACCCCTCTCAAACACAGAGCTAGATACTAAAGCAGCTAGTTCACTTGTATGAAATCGATTTTTGCATGGTTACATGTCCCAGTGTTTTAAGCCTGAAGCAATACAAATTTTTAAATTGAAATTGAAGCAGTAAATCTTTCCTTAGAAAGATGCACACTGTACTGTGTGCATCATTATTGAAACCATTTTACTTTGAAGCACAGAAGGAACATTTAATTTTTATTTACTATTATGAAGGAAACCCTTTGATTACAGAAAAAAAAAATAAATAAAAAAAAGCTGACAAATACAAAAATATGACTGTGATTTGGGCAAAGTTCCAGAGATGGGAGAGAGTGATGCTTTTATCTTCAGAGGGTCGTTGACTGCTGCATTTATTCCATTAATAGCTCCAGTATGGCTAATGTCATACTTTGTGCATTTGCCTCTGTGTCTGGCCTTTGTATAAACTGCAGGGGAAGGTATTTTGATGTTTAACTCTGCTGGGAAAGATGGTGGAATAATACTGTCTCTTATTTCCCTGGATTGCATGCAACACCATGGTAAAGTTCAGGTTTTGACAAACGTGGTTTTTCAAACTTTTTTTTCCCCCAGTTTGAATATTAAACCCATTGTATTAAAAATATAATTAAACAAAAGTTATTGCAAGTTATGTATACTTACTAATAGTTTTGGCTATAGTTTCAACTATTCAAAGGGCTGCAGTAAAATTGTGTGACCAGAAAACTTGAACAGTGCTGGCCAGTTGGAAGGGAAGGTCAGATCCTACCCAAAAATAGAAAGAACTGAGGAATTAAAGTGCATAACTGAGCTTCAGTAAAGCCTATGTGCTTTGTGATCAAACCCACCATCTATACATGCATGCATTCTATTTTCGTTTGTTATTTATATGAGGTATAGGTTGCATGTCAAGCGCAGAGATGTAATAAGCAAATGCTCTACAATTCAGCTGTTTCCTGTCTTAATTTCTACCAAACAGACAAGTGGAGAATGTCTATGGATATATGTGGGTTTAATGTTGAATAAAATCATAATGACTTGTCAATTAATTTCAAAAAACAGGTGAAGAAACAAATCTGTCAGCTAAACTTATTTTACATTATATGCTTTACTTGAAGTGAAAGGATTCCATCTACACACACTAATTTATGTGTACTGGAGGAGGATAAATCACAGGACCTGGAACTTACTTGTCATTAGCCATGCCAGGATTTTGGAATGAGCTGCAGATGTTAATGTAAAAATATAGCCTACCTAACCCTGCCTTCCAAAACCAAAGATAAATGAGATCACTGTGTAAACTCAGTGAACTTCAGTCTGATCTCATTGCATCGATTCTTAACCACATGCTTCATGGTGATACTGTCTCCTTCCAGTGCATGAAATCTGTTCTGTTCAGCTAATGATTATATTATTCCGTACCATTTTCTGCAAAGGTGCATTCTTCACAACTTCTAATAAAAGGTTTATTTATAAGGCTTCTAGTGTTCAATTAGTTTGACGAATGTAAGTAATTCCGTATCCTGGAAAGTCCTACTGGAAAATCAAGGTGGTTGTTTCTGATGATTCCTAACTGATCTTTTAAATTCAAAAAAGTATACTGTAGTAGAATGGGATAGGCAGGTATCTCTTCATAGTTTAAGTTGGAAAATTCATTCTGGAGGGGAAAATTCTTGTAATTCACAAAATCTGTGGTGTGAAACTGTGCTGAAAAAGCTGTATGGAAATTATAGGAACAGGTTAAAAAGCATGGAAATAAAGAGGGAAAAGATAGGGATTCTTAAAACCATTTTAAGACTGTGCAATAAGAACAGGAGTTTTGCTCAACCACTTGCAACCACTGGAGATAATATTTTGGTCAATGTGTATTTTTGGGTTTTGAGTTAAATAATCTCTAAACAGAAACACTTTATGATTCCTTCTGTCAGTGCATAAGATTAATGTACAGAATGTTCAGTAATCCCCGAGATCCATCAGTCCATCAGTGCCTGCCGCCATGTCCCTGAATATCTCTATCAGCCACAGAATTTCAGTCTCCTTAAGTATTTATGCCCATACACCAACCAGAACTAGAAAAAAAAAAATTAAAACCCGGGGGATCAAGGAACAAGGTGAGCAGTCTTGTGCTTTGGTCTTGATGGTACCCTCTGAGGAGAAAGCCTTATGGCCCACACTCCTTGATGAGATCCTCAGTAAATATTGTGTTTTGGGGTTTTATTTGGGGGGGGTCATTTATTTATTTTTTAATGTATATATCTCTGTTTTATATACCTAAAGCTAGAGGAAAAACAGTGGGAAATTGTGGAGGTCTGAGCTTTGCTGGCTGCCAAGGCTATGTGCATGAGTTCCCCCACTTTCATTTGTAGCTGAGTTGTGGACATATTTTGGTAGCTTTGAGTGATTTTTAAACTATTTATGGCCTTTCACACTGTGCTGAATATGCTGCACTCTGAAAGTCAAGTCCAACAGGCAGCTATCCAGCGTATAAGGTTAAAGCACACACTACTATTGGTTTTAACCAAAGTAACATTAATAATATAAGGCAGAATGGTATGTGACAGAAACCTAGAAGCTGCCACACTAAACACATAGCAGCCTAATTACTAGTGTTTTATACCTGAGGAATGTTTCTTTCTTCCCTGCAAAAGCACTCATAAATGAATTGCTCCCTGTCATGGTATCACTTCTTCTGCCTCAACCTTGCAATCTTCCCCTGAAGTGGAGGGATTTTTTACTTCTTGATGTTTTAGCCTCCCAGTTTTTTGGAGTTTTTACAATTAATCTGATTTGGTAGAAATCTGCAGTTGGGTTCCATGGATTAATATTTTCACTAATGACTTTTAATCTCTCTTTAACTTTCATATAATGACATTGTGTAGATAGTTTGCTCCCTTGTTTAAAAAGAAAAAAGACAGACCTTTAATGCTGTCCCATTCCTTGAGGTTTTACCTTATTTTTACTCCTAAAATTTTGAAAACCAAAGTCAAATTCTGATTCTTTCAAGCCACTGTGAATGTTTTTAACATTTATTTAGAAAGGCATTTTTTAAGAGCAATTTCACAGCATTCTCACTAATTTACATTAATTCTCTCTATTCCTCACACCCTGTTTTTATTCCTGTACTGTTAGTGTAGGTAGTGTCCATAGGTGTACAGTGAGCTTTGTCGGTTGTGATGTACTGTGTATGGCTTTGTGCAAGAGGAAACGTGGTGAAAAACTCTGTAGAAGCTGCTTCTCTCCGTAAGTTGTGTTTTTAAGTGCGTTTTCTCCTTCTCCTAATAAAATGTTTAGTAATTCCAGTTACAAATAAGAATCAAGAAATAATGCTAGGCACCGAACACTCATCATGTCACATTTTTTGGCAGATGGAAGTGAAGCAAATGATCAAGTATGTGGGCTATCGTAAAATTGGCAATTTATTAGGAATATCACAAACATTCCAGGTGTCTTCTGATACAACAGTATGTGAAGTCATGTTGTTCTCTATACATGTGTAAGTTGGTATTATGTATAATATGACATTTGGGGGTGAAAAAGGAAATTGAAGGAGGGGGAGAATTTTCCCTCTTAGCTCCATGAGAAGCTGTTTTTATGCAGAGATGTGCGTTTGTGTATGAAGGGGAAAAATGCTTTTTTTCGTCAGATGAATAGGTTAGGGTTTTTTAATACATAGATAAATGTGTAGAAAAATATTTAAGAACGTGCATACAATAGCTACATAAATACTGTTTTTAAGGGGGAAAAGTTCTCACCTCTGTATACCCTTTTATCCTGCTGATTTTTCATCTGATTGCAGAATCAACCCTGACACAACCGCAGGATGATTGGTTGTGGGTGATTTTTGGTATTGCCATATTGAGAAGTGTTTCTCTCTTCCATAAAAATTATTTCTCTGACTTCTGTTTGTTCAATGAATTATTTTGAGAAACAGTTCATTTTCTTTTTTGGAACCTGTACTATGGTTCTGCCCTGTGTGCAGAACCCATTCCAGAGTATGAAAGATAGGATCTTGGTAGCATGTGGGAGAGAGGGCTTATGCTTCCAGCACATCTCTCTCAAATTGTTTCTCTTCTTATCTTTTGCATCAACAGCATATGGCAGTGACCAGTTATAGTCAAGTCCTGCATGGACCTGTGTCTCAGTGGCTTTTGTATAATCATTTCCCTTAGTTTTAATTGTTGGTCTTATGTTATCAGTTGGTGGTATGTAGGACGGCGTGGTCTCCCTTTGAAGTATGATACGGTTTGTGTTCACTGTGAGCTGCATTCTTTCTGTAATAGATAACACATTAGGTAGATGCATAATTCTGCTTTATTTTTAGTTTTTGTGTGGATGCATTTCAGCTGTGGGGTGATTTGGCCATCTATGGAAATGTTTTCTTTGCCTGAATGATTTACAATCATATTCCCAAAAAAACTCAATTGAGAGAGGAAAAAATGATTTAAAATTGTGCACAACAAAGAATGTCAGTACTTTTTTTCTTGTTTCCATGCTGAAAATCAGCTGTAAAGAATACTTCTGAAAGTAGCTTTCTAGCTACTGAAATTTGGTTTCAGGCTGTACTGCTATAAAACAGAACATGGTTTTGAGAACTTCCGTTGATCATTTCATTGGAATAAAGTTGTAACTAATTTTAAGTATCTCATCAACAAAATTTTAAAGCAAGTCTGTCCAGCCTAAAGTTATGTTACGTAATTAGGTGCTTCAACAAAGAGCATGATGTTGAAGTTCTGAAACGCTCAGCTTTGCAAATTCCAGCCACTAAAATCTGGACAGTGCTCAGGTCAGCATTCGTGTCTCCATTGGAAACCTAAGAGTATGCATCTCATTTGAAAAATCTGGCCTGAATTCATTCCTGATCATTTTTGGCCTACTGCATTGGTGAAATATTAATGACAGTCACATGATATTTGTGAGTGACATGGACAGTGGGATTGAGTGCGCCCTCAGCAAGTTTGCCGATGACACCAAGCTGTGTGGTTCGGTTGATACATTGGAGGGAAGGAATGCCATCCAGAGGGACCTTGACACGCTTGTGAGGTGGGCTGATGCCAACCTGATGAAGTTTAACCATGCCAAGTGCAAAGTCCTACACCTGGGTAGGAGCAATGCCAGGCACAGCTACAGGTTGGGTGGGGAGGAGATTCAGAGCAGCCCTGCGGAGAAGGACTTGGGAGTGTGGGTTGATGAAAAAATGAACATGAGCCAGCTTCAGTGTGCACTTGCAGCCCAGAAAGCCAACCGTATCCTGGGCTGCATCAAAAGGAGTGTGACCAGCAGGTCGAGGGAGGTGCTCCTGCCCCTTTACTCTGCTCTCATGAGACCTCACTTGGAGTATTGTGTGCGGTTCTGGTGTCCTCAACAGGAAAGGACATGGAACTGTTGGAACAAGTGCAGAGGAGGGCCACGAGGATGATGAGGGGACTGGAGCACCTCCCATATGAAGATAGGCTGAGAAAGTTGGGGCTATTCAGCCTGGAGAAGAGAAGGCTGCATGGAGACCTCCTAGCAGCCTTCCAATACCTGAAGGGGGCCTATAGGGATGCTGGGGAGGGACTCTTCATTAGGGACTGTGGTAAGAGGACAAGGGGTAATGGGTTTAAACTTAAACAGGGGAAGTTTAGATTGGATATGAGGAAGAAATTCTTTACTGTAAGGGTGGTGAGGCCCTGGAATGGGTTGCCCAGGGAGGTTGTGGATGCTTCATCGCTGGCGGCGTTCAAGGTGGGGTTGGACATAGCCTTGGATGGCATGGTTTAGTGGGAGGTGTCCCTGCCAATGGCAGGGGGGTTGGAACTCGATGATCTTGAGGTCCTTTCCAACCCTAACTATTCTATGATTCTATGATTCTATGATATTGTGGTTTGGTCATTCCTGTATGTCACCCTACTTCTGCAGCATGCTCTGCAATGTCTTTATGAAAATTGCTTATCACAGAGCTTACTACCAAGTGTGGAGAGCCAAAAACAGGCCATCAGGCAGTCTGAAGTACATAGGGATGCTTCTGTGGTAAGGGAAAAGAGTAAGATTCAGCAAGAATTCTTCTGGAGATTAGCCATTAGTAATACTTCATAGTGTTTAAGCCTTGATTCAGCAAACCATTTAAACAAGGACTTATTTTTAGAGATAATGAGGGTCCCCTCTCTATTCTTAAAGACCTCCAATGTCTTTTTAACTCAAAGGGAACAGTTTAAATCCTTGGAAGTTCAGCATAAGCTTAAAAGCCTTACTGAATATGGCAGGTTTTCTTAGTGTTTCACTTAATCCTGGTCTGTGCTGGTGATCCTTGGAGAAAGGAATAGGACCAGTTAGGGAGGATGTGCAAGGCAGTGCACAAAGAAGTATCTGGTTGAAGTGAGTGCTTCTTTATCTGAATACCTTTGTTACAAAATTTTTGTCTAATGCTAAATAAATCAGTGAAACCTAGCAATTTTGAGTGCTCCAATGTTGTGTGTCCTCCCAGTTCTCTCTTCTCAATACCTAACTTGAGAAAACTTCTCTATGTTAAATATTGTCAAAGTCTCAGTAGGTACTTTGGATTTAGGAAGTGCTACAAAATGCTAAGAACTTTGACAAATCAGACAATGAATGTCTGGAGCTTGGAATAAGTGGAAAATGTTGGCCTTTATTTCTGTAGACCAGTTTTTTAAGATAGTAGATTTGTTCATTTGCAGCTGGTACTCTTTCCATGCAGTTCTATGTATGTTTATCTGGATTTGGTGCAAAAAATTTACATGAGCCTCCTGAGCTCTTAGTTAAAAAGCATGTAGGCTCACATGAGATTTGGGAGAGTTTCCATGGGGATTTTCCCCTCAGAAAAAGACCAGTTTCTTCAGGTTGACATTTCTCTCTTTTCATCTAAGAAATCTTTTTTCTCACTTGAGCGCTTTTGCACTTGGTCATATTGCTGTTGCATGAGCAGTTTGTAAGCAAGCATAACATGGCAGAGCTTCCCATGTGAATGGTTGCCGATGAGCTTGTAGTTGCCCTCAAAGGGAGCAGGGGAGGACACAATCTCTATGAACGGGTCTTGCTTCATTGTCACAGCATTTGTGGTAGTTACCAAGACTTAGCAGACATTTTTAGAGTTTTTGCTTTGGAGCATCAGAACCTTCAAAGCAGAAAATAAGCGCTTCCAAGCTTGAGATACCTGCCTGAAACAGAAGGCCAATACACAGAAATAATTGCTTGGATAGCACAGTGGCTGCCTTTTTTCCATCTGCTGTCTGTGTTGTGCTCACCCTTCCTTCATTCCTGGTAGTCCTGCAGTAGACAAGGTCTCATCCTCCAGGAGAGGGAAGTAGGAAGAGCCACCAGCTGTAGAAAACAGATGAGCAGTGCTTCCTTCGGGCTTGCAGCCCATGGACTAAGAGGCTCTTACTTTGTGGCCCATGATATTCAGTTGGTTTGTAAGCACAGACATTAAACTTCTGTTGTCATTAGCATCAAATTATTGTAACCTTTGAAAAGAGAAGCTGTCATTAGAGAGCCAGCTACCATATACTGTTAAAGGACCACAGATCTTTGGGTTGGAATAACATTGTTGTCAGAGGTATGACTTCCACTGTGCTTTTCTCCTCACTTGTCCAAGATGCAGAGCTTTTGCCCTATTTCCTAACATTTGTGTTCAGGTCAGCTAGCAATGCTTCAAGTCATCATCTTCTTGTTAGTCTACAAATCAACTTTGCTATATTGCTTATGGCTGTCAAGGAAACACCTGTCAACAGTGAAAGATTCTGACAGAAAGTAATTTGCCATAGAGGTGAATAGGGGACGGTGAATCCCCAGCCTCTGTTTCATTGCTTCTATTGATGCTAACAGTCAACTTCCTTCTGCCCATTTGCAGATGTCACGAAGGCTTGGGGAAATAATTTCGTTGGCTTTTTCATTGCCTTCTGTTTCTGGTTCCTGAGTGGTGATACTGAATTGAAATATGATTGGTTTTGCTGTCTTGCTGTGATGTTCCAGAATTTTATACTGGGCTTTAAAATACTTTTTAAGGTAGTGAAAAAAGACATTTCCTTGTTCCTGTGCTTCAGTTCATGTATCTCAAACCTGGTTTAGTATAATACAGAAGTTTCAATGCAGTAGTCATACTTTTAACTGGAAAAATAGGTAATGTTTATGATACTAATTAGATAGTTATGGTATTGCTTCATATCACATGCTCTCAATTCAGGTTTGATACTGCCATCATTAGAGCATTATTGTAGAGCGGCTGCGGTGAGCCTCTTACATAACACTAAAGAAAGACAACGCTATTTAATTTAGTTATGATAGCTGTCTTTCTGGATGAAGATTTCATATCATTTCCTTCCATACAAAATACCAATCGGAAAGTCCCTTTTTGACTTCAGGTGGTACCTGGATCTTTTTCCAGAAAATTGTTCTGAAAGCATTTGAGGAGTTGTTTGGGCTTTTTTTGCAGTCCTGTTAATTTCTGTGTCTTCTTTGTGTGTGAGAGAATGAGGAGAACGTAAGGGAAGGTCAGTATATAAACATCTTTCTTACTAATATTTAATTGCCAAATAAGTTCCACTACATAGTAAGCAGGGAACAAAAAGGAAGCATACATTATAATTCCATCTGAGGAGTTCTGCTGTGGAGGTTATTAATTTCTGTTACTTAAAGGTGCTCTCTTTCTGGCAGTAACCTCTCCCTTTCTCTGTATCATTTTCATAGTCTATTTGTGAAGTTAACTCACATAAACGCATGCATGCTTTACTGACCTAGAAGGGATTAATCAAGTTGCTAAAGTAACCATTGCTTTAGCACAGCAAGGTGTTACGACTCCAGGTTTTGTTCTAAGAGGTCCTCAAGAAACACCAAGAAAATGTGTTTATGTGGTACCACTGTAGTGTTTTGCATAGTTTGATGCAGCACCATGTAAAAAAAATACGTTAACAAAAATGAGTTGTCCAGTGTTAAACTGAATTGCACGTCTGTTCTCGTTGAATGTCCCCAAGCTTCACTTCAGTCTGCTGCTAAGAAGCACTTGTTTGTCATAGCTGTCTGCCAGAACACATTTAAATTATTTGAAAATAGGCTTGGTGGAGTGGCTGTAAGAGGGATGAATTAGTTCTGTGTACAACAGTGGCAGGTTGGCCCAGCGGACTGCTGACCCAGAAGGATCCTGAGTCACTGCAATCTGTTCTGTGGGAGATGGAAGGCAGTATGACCTGGCTCTTGGACACGTTTTCAGGAGTCGTGAGAAAACAGCCTGTGGGCTAGGTGATGCTATGGTTCTCCACGCTATTCCTGGCCTTGTGGGCTGTGGTGCTGCAGCAGATGGTTCTTGTCCAGTTGGGTGGATTTGAAAGATCAGGACAAGGTAAGCACAGGAAAGGCACTTGATTGAGGGGGAGAGGGGAAGGAATGAAGAGGGATAAACAGTCTATGTTTATTTTTTTCTTTTTCTTTGATGTTTTTCCTTTCTATCTTTAAATTCTGTATAAATATATATAAATATCTTAACAAACAGTAAGACCATTTTGGTGGGGGAGAAAGACAACAAAAATCTACTGTCAAAGTTTCCATACGCAGCTAATATTCTGACTTTCTGTTTATATTTACTTGGAGAATCTTCACTTGTGTTCATAAACTCTTCATCAACAAACATCTCAAATGTGTTAGTAGCTAAAATTAATTAATATTAGCTTTGTAGTGTCACAGAACAGCAGCGGGAATGCCAGAAAAAGAGCCTGAAACTTCTTAAACATCCTTGTTTTTTAAAATACAGTCTTTTCAGTATTTAAATGCAAGACTTTCTAAAACTATAAAATTCTGCTGCTCAAGACCAAAGTGCTTGAGGAAATATAAAATCTAACTTAAAATAATACTTTATGCTCATTTTATAATCTATTATGAAAAAAGTAGTAATTTTATTTTGGAGACCTGCTGTAAAATTCTTGACTAATGGGCCAGACATCCTTTGAAATATTACTTTTTGCAGCCACTGACAGAGACATAGTTCTAGCTTGCAGCATTCGTCTTGTGGACTGGGCAAATTCTCTGCATGGAACAGCTATTATTACCTTGTTTAGACAGAGTTTGGTGTGGGGAGAGCTGTGTTTTGAGCGTTTTCAATAGTTTGGGATTTTAAAGTGGGAATACTAGTTTCCCAGCAGTGCTTGCTATGTAATTACTGTCATTGATAGCCTGGAAGCGTTCAGTAACGTTTTGATTCCTTTAGAGAATCTTTATGCTCTGGAGAATATCAGCTTGAGAAATACAGATAAAATCTATGCTAAGTCTAGTCAGGTTCTTGTTTTTGCTTTGTTATGTTTTTATTAGCTATAAGTACTCTCTGCAGACTTTTTCACCACTTTGCATCTGACACAAGTCAGTTATACTGCTGTGCACGTTTAAATGGTCTATTACTAGTCTGCTGCCAGGCACTAATAAAAATATATTAACCCGCTGATAAAATTTTATTATTTTTCTCATTTTCTTGCTAGACAGTTTATGGTTCCACAGGATTCTTTAATTCACAGTGTTAATAGGCTTTAGTATCTTGTCTTCTTGGCTTTGTGCCAAGCAGAATTCTCAGCTGTATTTTGAACAACTCTATATGTGGTGAATACATAGGATTGGGACTCCTAATACAGGTGTAAATGTCTTAAAACTTGGTCTTCCTCTAATTTAAACCCCTTGAATTTGTGTATTCAAACAATTTGGAAGGGAAAAGAAAATCAGTACTTCTATATGGTCATATCACAATAATGTGAAAAAGTTGAGGGATGTGGGTAAGAAAGATTACTGTATTTGCAATGTATAATTCATTATTTCCCAGTACACCAATGTGTACTGGGAAAGAGATTAGTAAAAAATTTGTGAGTCTTCCAAATTACTGTGATTTACTGCTTCCCAATGTCTGAACTAAAGAGAGACAGGTTAAATTTGTCTTCAGAGCAAACCAGTCCTCTACACCTTTTTATATAGTTACCTGCCTGGCAGTCTAACTTTTGTCTCCTTTACTGACCAAGAGTCTGGATATATCCACTCCTTTGTAAGAAATTTACTGAATAGCTATATCATAAGCACAAATAATTCCCTGTGTCTTCCAAAAAGACAAGAACCTAAGGAAAACCTAGAAACATGTCATAGCTCCTCACAAACTCACTTATTCCCTTCCTTGGGTTGCAAGATATGCCAGATCCAGGTGCTGCCAGAGCCCATTTATAAGTGAATGTATTTTAGGCTGTTTTGGAGAGAGTTTCTGTGTAGAAATGACAAGTTTCCTGAACTTCTCCAAGGCACAGACTCAGAAAAGAACAAGTCTGAGCTGGTGTCAGTTCCTAAAAAGAAGTGGTGTTTTTCTTCTGGCTAGCCGTTACCTGGCTGAGCTTATTCCAGCATATTTGGGAGGGGGGGGGGGGTGGGGGTGGGTGGGAAGAACTGCAAAAAACTACAAGTCAGAAGTGATGTATTTACTCGCCTGAGTGGGACTGCTCACAACTGGTAATCAAACACTTGATGAAATAACTTGCCAGTTTGAGGATTTTAATCTCTACTTTCAGCTTTCAATCTGCAGAACTGGGAAAATAGTGTGTAGCTCACAGGGATATATGACATTTCCTTCATTAGTGTCTCTAACATCAGATGGTATTCTTGCACAAAAGACTTCTGGAATCCAGAAATTCTTTTTAAGACAGATCTGGTGTCCCTATTGCAATTTCTATCAGCCTGGAGCTTATTTATGCCAGCATAAATGATGCTCAAAGTAGATAATGCCTTTCAAATGAAGGTAAGAATATAGCAGTAAATAAGCCAAATTTGCTGAAGTCATAATGCTCATGAGTTATGGCTTAAAAAAAAAAAAAAAAAAAAAAAAAGAAACACAAGCAAAAAACCCACCAAAACCCAAGATCTGAATTCTAATTTTGTTGAAGACATGTTTTGAGTGTTTTATCTTCTCCCTAATAATGGTTTATGATTGTAGGTGTTCTGTTATCTGTAACTGTGTGTAAGGATGGTAAATCATAGAATAGTTAGGGTTGGAAAGGACCTTAAGATCATCTAGTTCCAACCTCCCTGCCATGGGCAGGGACATCTCTCACTAAAACATGGCACCCAAGGCTCTGTCCAGCCCGGCCTTGAACACTGCCAGGGATTCAGCATTTACTACTTTTTTGGGCAGCCTCTGCCAGTGCCTCACCACCCTCACAGTAAATCCAATCTAAACTTCCCCTTTTTAAATTTGAACCTGTTACCCCTTGCCCTATTGCTACAGTCACTGATGAAGAGTCCTTCTCCTGTATCCTTATAGCCCTCTTTAGACACTGGAAGGCTGTTATGAGGTCTCCCTGCAGCTTTCTCTTCCCCCTGCTGAATAGCTCCAACTGTCTCAGCCTATATTTGTATGGGATGTTACCATATTGTTTTATTAGCTGTGCTTTCAGGGAATGTCATGATGATAGTTTGCAATTCATAGTGGTTTTGTTGAACAAGCATGAATAATAAAGTGATTTTTAGTTCGCAGTGTCATTCTTGAATGAGCATTGATCTTAAAAACTTTGCTCGCATTGAAGCTTTTTCAGATTAAGGTGAGTCTGAAATATAGGGAGCAGTGTGGTATTCCTCAGTACCAGTTGCAAAATACATCTTTTTTAACCTCTGGATTTTGTCCCAAAATGTGGGCTTTATTGAATGCGAACTTTCAGCTGAGTTCTTATATAAATGGGAAACACTGGAGATAAACAAGTAGCTGTAATGGAAGATGGAGTTCTGCATCTACAATAATGCCTCATATCAGCCTCTTGCAATTTCCAATAAACAAAACTGATCTGAAACTAATCATGATCTGAACTTTCTGCTTTGAGTTCTGTGTATTTCCCTCTGTCTTGACATGTTCCTAATGGAGCATGTCTTTCTTTTGCTGCCTGTTGCCTCTGTCTTTTACTATTTCTTCACCTGTTCCTACCTTCCTAAGCTCTCTTTTGAGCTGAATTATGGAAGAAGGAAAATACCTTAAAAAATCCAGTGTGTAGTCTCCTTATCTCTTTTTGCTTCCCTTTCTGCTGGTCAAACTTGACCTAATTTCAGTGTATGCCCACAACTGGATCTGTGTTCACCGTGCATATGTGGACGGCTTCAGTCCTGCAGCATTTGCCTTTGTCCGTGAGTCACATGGACACGTCTACTGCTGCAGTGAAGTTTGAATAGCAAATGAAGCAGGCTGAGCTCATGCCAGTGAATGAAAATATATCTGCACCCCATGTTCCAGCTGGCCTATCAAAGCAAAGAAGGTGATCCTTTACTCCTGGAAGAAAGTATCTATCCCAGCTGAAACCAGGACAGGATAGCACTTTGTTCATCCTTTTGTTTTCACCTTGACTTTCCAGCTGTTGGTAGTTGGATGTCAATGCAGCTCTACCATATTGCTGGTTTTCAAGAATCATCTGAGGAAAGGCAGTGTGTTTTGCTTGATTTGTACATGAGGCATTGTAGCACACATATATTGGCAAGGGATTTAAGCAGTTAAGAGTGTAAATGTCAAATACAAATATTTTCTGTTAAGCAAAAAATTACCTGCTGTCCAGTAGGACAGACACATAAAGAGCATTCAAGTATGAGCAGTCTGGCTAAACCAGTTACAGAGAATTTAAAGTGTTTTCTGAACTGAAAACTATTGTACTGGATAGCCAGAGAGCTGAGCCATCCCCAGGTGGACTTGGAAGCATCCAACCTAAATATAAAAAGGAGAGCTAGCTTCCAAAATAAATTATTAAGAGTAGACATTTGTAGTAGACAAAGCCAAATATGTTTTCCCTCTTCTGCTTTTCTATCAACAGATGATGGAAGTTACTTAGTTTATACTGAAAATGTTGGAATGTGATAGTCGAGCAGAGTTGTCACACCTGTGTTATGCTTTCCTGGTTGTCTAGACATTCCAGCCTCCGTTCATTCCTGTAGATCTGAATCCATCACCTGTGCTTAATACTTATGTCTGTTGAAAAAAATAAATACTCCTCCAAATGGTGTGTCATGTACATGCTCTTCTAACTTCAAACAGGCTTTTAATTCACTTGGGTTATGTGAAGTATATTGGTGTCAAGATAGAAAGATTATTTTCAAGCAACCAGGTGTTCATTCTCTGAGATTTTTTTCTTTTCAATAGACCTACCCATACACCTACTGCTGTTTTCAGCTACATCAGAGTGAGGAAGCATGAATTTTTGACTACGGTACTGCAAGCTTTGCAGGCATCTCTACGAAGGATGTTATCCAATTTGTGGTGATGATTGTCTGTTTGTATGTCCTCCTTTGTTGCTTGCAACAGCTAACTCTGTTCCCTCCTCTTGAAAATGGATCTTATTTCATCTTCAGAAAGATAAATTTATTCTTTGTACTTGAGACACTGATACCACAGTTCACCCCCTTCCATACCTCCGTCATCAGTCATCTTTCCAAAGCTTCAAACTCTCAAGAGAGTACAATGCATGTCAGATTGAGAAGAGTGCTGTCTCAGTCAGATTGACCTGATCGGGAAAATTCCCTTCTTCCTTTTTTCTCCTCCCCTTTCACCCAAAATGACGCCTTCAGGAAACATCCGATCCTTCTGTTGCTCAGTGGATCAAAGTGCTGTATTGTTGGATCTTAATCACATATGAATGGCTCCAGAAGGGATCAGAGCTCTCTTTGTTCGTTAGAGGCTTCTAGGCCAAAAACAGTGCCAGCAGCCATAAAGGAAATATGTAAACTTCTATTTGGTCATTCAGTGAACCATGTCATTCTAGGTTTGACCTCTACTTCTTCGCACAAACTTCCTTCTGCAGGAAGGTGGCCTAGATCATGATCCTAAAATACATTAATGCTGGCGATTGTATGGAAAGGGACTTTTTTTTTTCTTCTGTTTGATGTCCGCTACTAATTCTTCTCCTCACAGTTTCCTGCTTCTGAATATCCTCAGCTGTAATTACAAACTAGGATTCAAAATGTTCCAGACTTATCTTTATCAGTTAGAGGCATGGTCTGTGTCACTGTGGTATCACAGTGTGTTGCAAAGTGTAAGTGGCTAGAATGTGCTGATATCGAAGTAAGAGACGTTTTTTAATTCCTGTAAAACAGATTTGTATTGCAGTGGATGTGTATGTATCTCCATAGATTGGGACTGGTAATAGGAAGATGAACCGTTCATGAAAAAAATTACTTGACCAAGAGTTTTTACTTCTTTATAGCACATCAAGATGTTGGGAGTGCTTAATGAGGGAAACAGTATTGGATATGACATTAACAAGACGTTGCATGTCTCCTCTTGCTTCAGTTGGGCATTTTTGTGCAGCCATTTTAATGATAATGTTACTTTCCCTTTATATATGATGCAAATTGAGATGTTCTTCCTGTGTGTGGACTAACATGTAGCAGCTGAAATGCAATTTTGTGTGTTCCTTATACTGTTTTATTAAGCATAAGTAAATTACAAAACTGATAATCAACTTACTGTCATCTATCAATGTTAGTAAACATTTAGTGTGAAAGTGAAAGAAAGAGAATGAAACGTTCCATGTCATCCAAGGTATTTGTGCGCAAAACAAGTGTTTATTGGGCTCTTTGTTACTGCCATGCTTTAAAATGTCATCCAGTGAAGAAGGCAAACAACTAAATGACTTATGTGATAAATCATATACTGTGGATAATGAAAAGAAAATAATTGTTTGTGCTTACCCTTTAGGTTAGAAAATTCATTGTGCAAAGTGAATGACTGTGTTCACAGAAGTAAGGATCGGTTTATATATGACTTGTGAGTGTACAGGCTATATTAGTAGAGCACTGCAACTTCAAATCTGGTTTTATTGACTTTTTCTCTTCATATACTCTATCCATAACTACAGACAAGGCTAGAAGGGAAGGAATTTAGTGTTTTAACTAACCCTTACAATAAGGTTCACAAAATTCACCTATGTTAACCTATAGTAAAAAACTGAATATAGAAATCCTACCAGAAGTGTTACAGTGTTGCATGTGTTTTGTATAGAATAAACAGAACTGCTACCTCCCCTCCTCCTAGAATAGCTGAAGATTCAGTCAGACCACGAGACAGTGGATTTTTTTATATGATCCAGTTGTACTTGTTTGTTCTGCATTTGTCTTTAATCTCAACCCATTTGATTGTGTTTATAGTTTACTCTTACTAATAGATCCTGTTAATACATTTTAAAGCTTATCAGGGGAACCAATAAACCATTTTTTGTTTCGTGTGACAAATGTCAGTGTGTTTCACCTTGATTTTTCTGACCATTACCTATTTTTCAGTATACTCTGCTTCCAAGCACCATTAAGTCCATTTTCAGATTTATGCTTTCTAGTTGGCAAATGTGAAGCTGATACGCTACCAGCTGTGATGGAATCTTTTTAATATGATGTAACTTCTGTTGTGATGGATTAGACATCTTTAGAAGCAGGAAGTTTTATAGCTCGTAAGTCATCTAAAGCCATTTTATGTGGTTGATCTCTTCACACTTCTCTCTACTTCCCCTCTCCAGTTCCTGCTCATTGCCTGTGGTCTGACTGACATCATGATGACACTGTCCTTTCTATTAATCTGTCTACAACTGAGCCTATAAAACAGCATGGCTGGTAGCACTGTTCACTGGATGCTGAGTAAACTACTGTACAATGTGCAAATACTTCTTTATCCAAAGTCTGAGAATTTGATTCTTCTCCAAGTCAGTTTTACAGTAGGCAGCATAGCATCTTTTCCAGCTTTTCTAGAGCAATGTATAAAATATTCTATTCATTGTATTGTTTTTTTAAAAATAACCTGTTGTTAGTGCTTTGTCTTGCAATGAGGTAATTTATTGTTTTAAAAGGACAATTGGAAATGTCACATTAGCAAGATTTCAGATTTTAGCTATTAGCAAGTAGACTCTTTTTGGTTTAAGTCACTAAAGCATCTGTGAATTATAAGCAACATACTGTTAGTACACTGATTCATTGAAAACCAAACGAATGATTTTCCAGTTAGCAAAGCAAACATAAAATATTACTTTGCAAATTGTATTCTGTTCAGTAACCCTGCATGGTCTAGCTCTCTGTATTTATGGAACCATGGTAAACATTCAAATCTGAAATGTTATTGAAGAATAGGTTTTTATATTTGTTGGGGTTTTTTTTCTATAAATTCAACTCCATGACCTCTTTGCAGTGGTTTCTTCTTTTTCTTTAAAATCTGGACCACCATGAGGTTAAAAACTGAGCTGGAGGCAGAGGAATATTCAGTAGCTTGTTGCTAGTTATCCCCTTCTCATGCCACCAGCTGCCTAAAAGGCACAATCAAGTAACAGTACTAAATCTAACTGGAAGGTGAGGTATAAAGCCACAATCTAGTGCTACTTTCAGACCGTAAAAAAATAGCGACTGCTTTATCATTGGTACTTGTGGCGTGAAGGATGTTCTATTTGTTTTTTCATTGTCTTTGTACTACTTTGGAGCTGCATGGGCAACTCTAGTACACTAGACCTTATATGGTACATCTCAGCATAGAAATAGCAAAATAGTTTAATCTTATTAAACCTTTAAATTGCTGCCCTACAAATGACTATTTGTTCTTGATGAGTTTTTCATTCAAGTAACCCTCAACCTCATAAAATACTAAACTCATACTGAAACCTATGCTTTATAATGCCAGATTTTTTTTCCATTTTCAGTTTACACAGTTAGCTTGTATCAAGTTTAAAAATAATGCTTTAAAAGAATCAATTTCATGGTGAATGCATCTAGTCAAACAAGTCATTTAAACATCTTACTCGTGTGTAGCAGACCGTTTTACAAGTAACTTGAGAGTTTTGCAAGCCTGTGTTTCAGACGGGATAATTAGTTGTTTTTTATATGAAAGTTTGGATTTAAACTCATTAACTTCAGTTTATAGAACTCTTCCTGGCCTCGTATGGAGTGATTAGTTAAGGTCTTTTTAGCTGTAGTCATATTAATAGTTCATTTTCAAGAAGTAGCAAAATGGTGCAAATTTCAAGGATGTTCCCAAAAAGCCCTAGCCTTGTAGCTTTTTACTAGTAGCAGCAAACTTCATGTGGGAATTTCTAATGTAAAGAAAACAATTAGTAATTGCAGATTTACAGAATTAAGACTTATCTTGAGCACCAGAACCCCAAAATTTAAAAGACATGATTATATCTTCATGAAATCACAATTTTGAATAGGTAGGTTAGTCTCTAAGGTGAGTGGAGAGTGCTTAGAAAAATCTCTTGCAGTAAAATGTGAGTTAACTGATATTATTTTTCTCTTAAAAAATTAATGTGAGCTGTATTTTTGCTATATAGTTTACTTTCCAGTGAAAAGCTTACACCAGGTGTAATACCAGAACCAGTTAGTAAAACTGCAAGTCAGATTCAGAGGTAGAGAGAAACTTGCAGAAGCTGGGTTTCCATTTCTGTTGGGATCACTTGACAAATACCTGCTGTTGTTTCTCATTGATGCAGTCATGAGAACTGGAGCATCACTATAACATCATCTTCCTGCCGTAGGTACTTTTCTTCAGAAATAATCTGGCTTTTCAGTGGCACTCAAAGGCACTCCACAGCCATAGGTGTACAAAGGCAAGCCTTAATTCACTTAATCAAAGTAACAATAGCTTGATTACAGATCCTGTTTTAAGCATCTACAGTACTGTTATCAGTAGCCTTCCTTCAAGGAGGCCATAAATTTTAAAGATGCTGTCTGTCTGCCCTAGAATTCAGGTATTCTTTGGAGAGGAGTGTGGTTTCTTCGGGTATGGGGTGAGTTTTTTTTATGTAAAGGTTTATATCCTGTCTGAGATAATCAGTGGATCTTTCTTCTTTTATGTATATGCAACTCTTGATCTACTGCCTAATATTTCATCATTTTCCTTGAAGCGTGGGTCAGGATAATATAGGGCAAGTGGTATCTTGATGCAGTTAAGTTAAGAATATTCATTGCTCTTTTGCTTGTCCCTTCCCATGGGACTTTTTTACTAAGAGACTTCTCAGACAAGTAGCACTCTCTGCTGCAACGTACTGTAATGGAAGGAATAACACTGGAGCTTGAAAAAAGGTTGATTCTAGCCTAATACTTTTAAGTTCAAAAGAAGCATACAGTTCCTCAGCATCTTATTGTATTCACCTATCCTCTCAAAATTCTTCCAGTCATACCTGGCTTTTCCAGCATCATTGCTGCAAACCTCTACATTAGTTCACTAATATTGCTTTCCAGTACTGGAAATAGTTCAGGTACCTGGCTTAAAAAATCCTCTCTCTCTGTGTAAAAGTGCTCCCTTTTTTTTCTGTATCTACGATCATGTATTTCCTATCATTTTAGATGTAGTGGCAAAATGGTTTTTGTGCATGGGTATTCTCTGTACCTCAGTGTACAGGAGGACTGTGTCAGATTTGAGCTGTGTAATTCTGTTGTTGGTATTCTTGTACTTTATGAAGGAATCTGGAAGCTTGAGGGGTCTTACTCAAGCAAGGTCCTAGTCACAGAGCATGAAGGGCTTCTGCCATATTTCTAGGTGGAGAGTTATTCAACTCCAAGTAATGGAGATGACTCTGGAGCTGCCTGGACGACTAGTTTAAAGTGGTGTCTTGCTGTGAGTATGGAAGAATTGGCACTTACAGAGGCCTAGATGTGGAAAACCCAAAGGACAGATTTGCTTCCTCTAACCATAAGACAAGGAGGAAATCCTCAGAAACAGTTTCCACAGGCACCCTGGTGCTGTAGGAACTGGGGGTCACAGAGCCCATCGCATTCCGGCACACAGGAACTGAAGCTGGTGGCAGGGTCTGTGGGAACACTTTTTGCTGCAGAAATATCGTATGTTAACTTTTTCCAAAAAGGATTTATTTCACAGTATCTCCTTTCAAAATAAATGGTTGGTTGCAGTTAGTTCTGGGATTCCATTCCCTCTCTGTGGGCTTTGCATAATTAATAATGCTTCCATCAGCAAAGGACCTGAAGGGACGTTGAAATCACCCTACACTTACACGCTCTGTTCTGTACTTTGTACATAACAGGTGAAATAGGCACAACTGCTGCCTGATCCCCTGTGCATGACAGCACGCATCTTGTAGAACCGCAGCTACTGCTGAATAAATGACTTTTCTCTTGTGTTCATACTGGCTGTTGGCTTGGAACAGTTTCAGCAGTGTAAATGTGGGGAACCAACCACAAAGCCCTTAGAAATCCTGTTCTTTGCTGTGATAAAAGAATACATGTCCATACAGTGTTTGGTGCTTTGCAGACGTGGGCATGGTATACAGATGTTATTTATTCAAGTGCTAGATTCATATACATGTTCAGGCAAACGCAGATGAATCATCACATATGCACCTCTCCAGAAAATAGTTTTTAACTGTTATCTGAACAGAAAACATGCCATTCGCAGAAAGGATGTCATAATAAGGATTGATCTTTGGATTTCTCATTATTCTAAAGGTTATTTTGACATTCAACATCGCAGGTAAACTTTGGGGGGGGGGGGGGGGTGAAAGCTCAGCACTTGTGTACCTGTGTCTCAGGTTTAGTTGCTACTTGAAACCACAGTCTGTTGTTAAAGATAGCATATTTTGCTGCTGAAGTCAGCATAGTCTGTTGATACTATTATATTCTGAAGTAAAACATGAATAACTACAGCTATTAACAAAAATGCTACAAAAAAACTCTACAAGGCACTGAAATATATCTGTTTAAAGATCTTTAGTTTAGAGTCTCTGCTAGTTATTTGTATTCCTGTCGTTATTTAAATAGGGATGTAACAAAAAAACCCAAACCTGAGTGTGAGAAGGTAGAGAGGAAATGAGTGATGGTCTAGTAAAAGCTTTTAATAGATTTCTTGTAAAATTATTTCAGATATGCTCCATTTCTATTTTTTTAACAGATTAGTGCAATGATAGTAATTTAAACAAATTATCCTAAGTTTAAGTTGATCTTATATCCAATCAGGTTTTTTTCTATATCTTAAGAATATATTTGGGTGCACTATGTTTACACTTAAATGGAAATTTGTTCTTAATATGTAGTAAATCAGCATTTCTGTTTCTGTGTACTATAGTGGGGGGAGTGTGATTTTTAGATGTCCTCCAAATAGCTGACTTTAACCAGGGCTAATATTCAGCATTACTGTTTAGGATTTTATATTCTAACACTTTAACTATGTAGCTTTCACACAGTATCTGTTACAACCCAAAATACTTCAGAAAACAGTAGGTATGAGAGGAAACAATAGAAGCAGTAATGTAAAGGGTTAGTTGCAGTGTTGTTGTATGAAATGTGATGTCTGATTTCCATTTCTGGTTAGTTCTTTGGAATAAATAACAGAATTAAAGCTATAGGTACTACAGGAAAATATTTTACTGTTCCTTCATTGAACACATTTTTGTATTATGCTTCCTTCTCTGTTCTCATTGTTTCACTTGCCACTTGAGAAGGGATGCTCTTGTGCTCACTCTAGGGTTGGATATTGAGAGCCGTTGTCTTGTTTGTCCAGTCCAACACTGGCTGTATGAATCTTCATCTAGATGTCTGGTTTTCTCTATACAGATATCATGCAGCTGTTCTCATATTATCTCTGTGTCTTCCAGTTCTAGAACAAGCACATGCTTAGATAAACAGAATATGCTGGGTGAATGAGATATAGAAAGCAAAGTATAGGTGTATTTTTTTGGCATCTACCAAATTCTTACTGTTTCTCTTGAAAAAAAATAACAGAAACCAAAGAATACATTGTAGTATGTTGTGTGACAAAGACTGTTATGAAAAGAGTTAGTAGCTCCTGAAAGCACATCATTGCTTCCATCTACGTACATGTAAATCTAAGTAGTACTTTTGCACCCTCAGCATTTTTCTGATCTTATTCTCATCTGTCTTATTTGTCCCAGACCCACTATATGTGTGCATTAAAAACCTTATTTATCCATTTTACAAATCTTCCATTCTCTCCATCCTGATAGATAATGCAGTATTTTATATTTTGCAGTAAGCGCCCTCTGTATTCATCTTCCAGCTCTCTAACTCACTTCCCTTTTTTTTGTCTCACACTTGCATTTGCCAGTACTGTGTTCTCTCTGTTTGGAACAGTGTGTCTGTGCTCATTTGCCAGGCGTCCTATTTCTTCATTCAGAACAGTTAGGTATCGTCTTTAAAACACATTTCTTTCAGCAATCACTTGCAATCTGAAAAGTGTAGTGTCCTGTGGCCACTAGAGATAACAACAATGGAAAAGTGCATCTGTTTCATAAAGCCCTGTGCAAGTTATTTTGTGGAATACGTGTATAAGTGACTGTATTCCTCTTTATAAAGGCTTATGAGCCAAAAATACTGGCCAGGTGTCTTACAAATCTAAGTACAAAGCTCAGTTGGAAGAGTTTCAGATAATCTTTTGTATAAAGCAAAATCTAAAAAAAAAAAAAAAAAAAATAAAAGAAAAAAGAAAAAAAGATTGGAAAGCTGCACAAACTAGAAATACTGATTTGTAAAGCACTCACCACTGCCTGTAAGGAGTTGTACAAAAGGGCTTCTGATGGTTTTGAAATCTTGTCCAGAAAAATTGCTTACCCTGCTGTCACACAGGAATGCTGAAGATGAGAGTCTTGGGTTTCTTTCGATTTTGCTTCAGCAGGTCATATTTTTAAAAACAACAACAAAAAAAGCAGCTCAGTTACATAATTCTGATTATCATAGTATGTACTTAATAGATTCACTGCAAATTTTTAACATTGCTCATATAGACTTTGGATTCAGTAGCACATGAAAGTCAGCTGGCAGTGAAATATTTAGCTTTAAAGAACTAGAATTTAATAGGACTTACATGGCTGATAATGTTGCTGAACCTCAGGTGGTGTTCCTAGGAATAGCCCTATGCATAGATTGTCCCAGACCACAGCATATCACCATCCCTTCCCATCAGCTGAAGCACTTTCATTCCCCTCCCTGTTGCATAAGAGGTATTCCATATGGAGTCAATAAATATGAGGCATAGGTGTTTTAGAAGTGCTTATGAGACGTAGGTGCATTACAAGGATCCCTGTAGACATGAATGAGATCACTGTTATGAAGAGGCATATGAGCAGGCACACTGAAGTATCTTTTCAGGAGGATTATGAAGTGTCTGTAGGTAGAATAAACATCACGAAACTTCTGCTGACAGTTTTGCACGTTAGAGAAGCTGTTCTGGTCAGACGAGAGGTTCTTTTAGCCAAGTGCAGTGTCAGGGAGCGAGGTATCTAGCAAATTTTTAGGGCAAGCATGAAAGTGTTACCCTTTGTATAACAGTGGATTGAGCTAGCTGATCTGAGATGAAGTGGCTACCGATCTATTCCACCCACTATTATAAATCACTTATACTCAGAGCAGGATGAGCAGAAAAGCACAAGGAGAAAAGCACGTGTAGCAGATAAAGAGGCTGTACAGTTTGCAGTCCAGCACACTAACATGAACTAGAGTGGATTTCAGTTTACTTTTTAGCATCAGGGGTGATTTAAGCAATGGATTCCACTCTGTGGTTAGTAGGTCAACATTTGTGGTTTCTATTTAATTTGCCAGAATTTCCTTTCTTTTGTTTTCTGTTTTCCTTTTTCAGACACAACTTCTTTTACCTTTAATACCATCCTTTTCCTTATTGCAACTGTAGAAAGCTTTTTCTGTTTCTTTTAAAGTCTTCTGTAGCACTATAAATATACTCTGAGCCTCTAATTATGGTATTTTTTTTTCTATGCCACCTGCAAGCATTTACCTTTTTAGCTGCATAGTTAATTTTCTTTAAGTTACTCATTTTATGTAGTTTCCCTTTTTAAAACTTAATGATATGTGATGGACTTTTGGCTTTTTCTCTTCTCCAAAGATACTTAATTTGCTCACGCTTTGGTCACTGTTACGGGCAGCTTGCCTGTTGTTCGTGGAGTCAGCAATCAAAACTGCTTCTCGCATCTTCTGAACAGTGGCTCTAAAAGGCAGGTTTTTATGATGTCTGTAAAAGTTAATCTCAGCATCATAGCCCAGTGAAACTTATGCAGTGCTAATATGGGGAATCCCAATCTCACATTATTACTACATTTCTTGTCCATGAAGATTTGGGATAGATGAATGAACCGTTTCTTGTTGTTAATACATGCAATTTAGGTAATTTTAGTTTAACTCATACCTCCACCAGTCACCTTCTAGCAGTCGTATTTGCTTAATCCTCTAAAAATATAGATTAGTGGGGATGCTGACATGACTGTGCAGCCTTTGGTTAGATATAATATACATGTGTTGTTACAAATATTTTTCTTTGCGAGTAAAACAACAATGAATGAAAAAATATTTTATCCATTCAATTCTCCAAATACAGCTTGGCAATGTAAGTGACTACCTGAATTTTATATTTGTTTACAGTGATTAATCAGAGTGGGTTGAAAGCCTTTTTGTGTTGGTGAAATTTGGTATTAAAATTTTGAATCTGAATGAAAAATAATACTTCCAATCAGCTTTTTTTTTCATGTTGAGTAGTAGATAGAAATGACTCTGTATTCATGTATTACAATATATATATGTTTTCCTGTAGATTTTATGTTCATGTGTTTTGTGAACTAGCTAGATGAGGTTCAGAAATAGGACATATAAAAGCTTTCAGCAGGGCCTGGTTACTCAGTTTACGTATGTCAATAGTAACATCAGTTCCATGCTGCTATGCTAATTCACACCAGCTGAGGTTCTGGGCACCAATCCTTTTATTGTGTCTTGACTTCTTTAGCACGTAGGTTAAGCAACATTTGATAACCATATGCTTAGTGTATTCTGCCAGTAGAATAGGACTTAAAAGGTGGAGTGTGGGAAGAGTGGGAATAATTGCAAATGTGTATTGTTAGACTTTATTGACTTCAGAATGTGGCATAAATACAATGTCAGCTTCTCTATAAAACAAGGCCCCCATGTGGAGTCAAGACATACAGTGAGATCCTGTAAAATAGTAGTAAAAAAGTCTTAACATTGTGTGGATTTAATTGATTGTATTTATTCTAAAGTTGTATCTTAAAAAATTAGCAATCCCAAAGTAAACACTGGCAAAGCCAGTGTAGTAAATGCAAGTCTAATGTGTCAGACATCTGAAACATGTTTGAATCTTTATATTTTTCTTTGGCATCCATGAACAGGCAGAAAGCTTTTTACCATTTATGCAAGAGGGGAAGACAAAAGAGCTTCTTAGGAACACACCCCTTTTGTGCTAGTGCAATTGAAGTGTAATATAGTTACTGCTGATTATCGTAATTACGCAGGAACTACCTAGGAGACTCTGTATTCAGAGAATTTCAGCTTCCTTCGGATATTTTGTGATTAGTGTGCATCCTCTTAGGAAATCTGCCAGGGGTGAATGATGGTCATCGAAGCAAGTAGAGAAACGAAAGCACACGGAGAGCTGAGAGCATTCCAGCGGAAAACTCAACTGTATAAACAGTGTTGGGCATCTGATTGTGTCAGTCTATTTTTATGTAGTTGTTTTCATCTCTTGCATATAAAAAAAGGGTTACTTTTTAAGTCTAAAAAACTTCACTTATTTTTAGAACTGAATGACATCTTCTGAGTTAAAGGGGGGAGAAGTTACAGTAAATTGGAAAATATTTGTGTCTGCACATTATTTCTGGAAGCTTCAAAGTTGTAGAGCCCTCTTGCAAAGCTCTGGACTTTAACAAACTCCATTGTGATGTGAAGTTTAAATGAGGAAATACAGTGACATACCATAGAGTGTCCCTTGGATTGTGGAAAATCACTTCTATGCTAGTTCTGGTTTAGTTCTTTATTATTTGTAAGCCAATTAGTATTATTCACTATATTTAGCTGCTACTTATGTGAGTATAAGGAGTTCTGCTTTCATGCCATTATCAAAGCTTCCCATTTCAAAAGCCACTGCTAAATGATCACTTTAATTTCAACATTCATCTAACACCTGTTAATGCAGATACTCTAAACTGTTCCTTAGGTGTGGAAAATGATGACAGCATATTGCTGATTTTGTTACATTTTGATTACACACCTAGAAATAGGAAATAATAATTTTTAAACAACATTGGGTATTAAATAACTTACCTACAAAATTTGGTTTACTAAATCAATTTATGCTGTTTCACTGCTGAAATAGAAATTCTATCTTGGCATCTTCAGTCACTGAAATACCTTGAAGTCATGTGTTTTTCTTGACTGGAGGCTACCTCGGTAAGCGATGTCGTATTTGCCCGCAAACACGTAAGACTCCGTGCTAGCCTGCTTACTGCCATCATTTCTACGTGTGTGTTACTAGGTTATTTCATGCTTTTAAACCCAAGTACTCTCCTTACAGTGTAACGACCTTTTTCTAATAATTTCTTCATATGGTATAGCCTTATGAAGAGGCTACGTAAATATGAATGTGGACAGACTTCAGTGAGCTTAAGGGGCTGATGGCAGTAGTCTCCCAGTAGAGGGGGTGTGGTGGACATCCTCTGTGTTGTGGGTGTGAAACATTTCAAATTCCTCTGCCATATTTGTCAGCTTAACACCAGCAGGCTGCTCTATCAGCTGGCTGCACTGACACCTTGCTTTGTTATGCTTCTGTGCAGCTTTTACTTCCTCCCCTTATTTAGCAGTTAGGGAGGCTGTTGCTGAAACAGGCAAGAGAGCTTTCTTATCCTCCTTCTCCAGTACTATGATCAGTGCCACTAATTCAATATGTTAATGAGGGTAAAGTCAATTTGGTGTCACTTCAGCTGCTGGAGACATTGCAACATATCCCTTACAGATATTAGTATTTAGGTTCTGATCACATGTAACCATGCTAGCACCTCAGGTACTAATGTGGCACTGAGATAGCAATGCTAAAAAAGTAGGTTTGCTGATATTAAAATGCTGGTTGTTGAAGTCCTGTTTCTTTCAATTTGTATGTTTTCTGAAATGTCTGAATATTTTCTCAATGTCAGGTGCCATGCTTCATTTTCAAATGTTTGCAGGTTGTTACTGCTATAATTCTGCTTTGTTGGAAATAGATTTTAAAAGGTTTCACCTCATCTTATCTGGGGAAGCAGAAGTTCCCATCTCAAAAACACCATTTTTTTCCTGATACTTGTTACTAAATGATCTGCTCAAAATTCCTTTCTTAAAAATAAACCCTTCCTGCCACGTCATGGTTGAATTCTGATTAATGTGAATTGATTCAACTACAGTTGGTTTCTTCTATTAGAATGCATTACTAGATAGACAAAACTGTTGTATAGGCACTGTAGGAGCTGCATATAGATCTTGTAGCATGTTTGGGCTTTGGAAGCTGGTTTTTTGCTTTCTTTCATTTTTTTATTCCCCATACACATGGAACCTTACACAGTGTGGCTCCAGTTGCCCGTCTAGGGCCTCTACTGCCTACCATAATACAAGTGACTGTTCCTTTTATTGCACATATTTGTGGCACAGTCTGTAATAAAAGAAAATTAGGAATATTTGGCAACAATTACAAGGAACAAGAATGTGCAAACTAAGTCAGTACTAAATATTTCTGTTGGTATGTTGACAATAGCAAGTACTGGTGGATATAATTTTGGATGTAAAAACTAAATGTCTATTTTGAAAATTCGAACATAAGTAGACTTTTGAATAAACCAGCATTAGATCAAATACCATCAAAGACAAAAAAAAAGATGAAAACAGTAATCTGTGGACCAAAATAACCTGCAGACTGCTGTCTTCTCCAAAGAGGCATCAAAAGTATGTTTTGATATTGTACTTGTTATTTTGAAGAGTGATTGGAGTATGCTACTAAATGAAAATAATTTCTGTCTTAGTATTTCTGTGGATCTGTGTTTCTGCCTTGACAGTTGGTGTAATTAGCATCAGTGATGACTGGTCTTTTCCAAAAAACTGCATCTTACTGAGTTATTCCATTAAGGCTTATAATCACCTTAAAACTTGCAATACCATATTATAGCATATTCTTATGCTTCCTTGCTGCATGGTTGCTGCAGAAATAAAAATGCAATTAGTTTCATTAAAAGATGTCCTTCTTTATGGGCAGTATTAGGTATTGTTAGTAAGCAGCTGAAGTCTGCTAGAATATGCTGGATCTTGTACTAAGATGATTGCACAAAACCATCATGTCTCACATATAGTACTTATTGCTACCCTAATCATGAAGAACCAAGAAGAATAGTGTGCTATTCTTCTATGTTTAATTTTAGAAAAACTAACTGATTTCGGAAGAATTTTTATTTCTCTGGTGTTCATTATTTCTCTGGTGCTCATTAGGAAACCTTTTTCTATAGCTCATCGTTGACTGGAATGTTCAGGATTTGTACATTTCTGACAGTTAATTTTTGTAGTTGGTCTGGTGACAAATTCTGCATCTCAGGTGTTTGCCAGTTAAGGTATGATGAAACATACAGCTTTGGCAGTAAAATGCAAACATAACCTAAAATTTCATAGTTACTTTTGCTATTTTGGCTATGTTTTTGAACACTTGTTTCATGGGCTTTGCTCTTCGCCTTGAGTCCATGCAATTCTTCCCCAGACCTCCCATGCTGTTGAGTGTATGGGTAGAATGGTAGCTTCCAAGCAGGTCACTCACCCCTAAAGAAAACACTTTCAGGTCACATCATATAACCTTTATTATGAGAACAGCTGTGGGCAAGATTCTAGAAATGAGTATCCTGATATTTTTACATGGGTTTTATTTATTTATTTATTGGGTTTGGGTTGTTTGGTTCTTTTTAGATGACAGACAGAGGGTTGTCATTACAATATTAACGCATTGATCTCTTTTCTTAATAGATTAAAAAATATTTTGAACTTGAGCCACTTGCACGTGGAAAGCGCTGGATCCTTAAACCCTGCTCCTTGGATGATATGGAAGCAGTAAAAGACAGCTTCTCCCTTCTAATAAACTTGCTAGAAGAGAGAGATTTCGAACCTTCAAGAATGTGAAACCCAAGAGAGAAGAGCGATTCTCCAGGCATCACTGTACCTGAACATTCTGCTCACAGCTTAATTATGGTGTGGTATCAAGAGATGGCTGTGATACTTGTTCATACAGAGTTAGTGCAGAATGTCCTTTTGTTAAAATAAATATTTTGTGAATCAGGTACACAACTATTTCCAGTAAAGTTGTCTACACTACTGAAATAGGGAGTTCCTCTTTGTTTACCACTATTTCTTCACACAGCATGTTGCTTTCTTGCATTGCAATCATCCTTGATAGGAAATCTTACACGCACAAAAATAAAATAGTCTGTAAAGGAGGAATTCTACCTGCTACCTTGGCTTTTAAAATATAACTAATGTCTTAAGGATTTGTGAGAGTAGTTTGTATTAGCCTGTTTACTGTGACTCTGCAGTATGGAAAAGCACAGCCAGTTGAGACCCTTAGAAGGGTACCTTAAAGGCAAGCAGTTTCATGAAATGCAAAGGTTAGTCTTGCGGTTTTACTAGGTGAAAACAGAGTTGACAAGTTTGTTGATTCCTCTTCTAAAGTCACAGCATAACCTTTTCAAAGGCAGAACTGCTGCTTTGCTGAAAGCTTCCTGAAACATAAATTATCAAAGAGATATATGGGGATAATAGTACTTGGCAAAAATAGGTAACATAAACAGGTGGTCTGAGTAATAAAATTTTCAGAAATATGCAGCAGTTGGATAAAGTAAAAACTTTCATTGAAAGTAGTTTTGCATAACAGAAGCAAAGCAAATGTCTGTTAATTCAGCTGTGGAGAACTGATCTCTAGTTAGAAGTGTGACTGATGTTAAATATGTATTTATTCCTACATCAGTCACTCATAGACTGCTACGGTTATTGTAACATTGCCAAGGCATCTATACCATAATTAAGGGCCTTCCAGTGTTTGTACTGTAAGCTTCTCTTTTCAGGGGATTATAACTTGTTCTGTCAAACTTCCTCCAGGCTAGATGTTACTTAGAAGACAAAAAAGTATTCATTAGAAACAACATTTGAAATACATTTGGAAAAAACTCATTTGGTTCCAGTAACACAGTGTGTACTTCCTCTTTCCAAGTTTTCCCAATTGTAGATTTGCAGTTTTTTGGCTGCCTTTTCTTGATATTTTAAAACCTTATAAGGTGATTTTGCCCATTAAAGAAACATGCCAAGTCACTTAGTGGTTCACCATTAAGTCAGTCACAACAGGGTATGTGCAGATCAGTCACTGGACTGGTGCACACCTTGAATGTTGTGCCTTGTGCATGAGCATCTGCAAACTCAAACTGTAGTGATGTGTCTTGTCAGTGGTTCCTTATCAATTCTGCTGGTGTTTTAAAACTCATAACTCCTTTTTTCAGGGCGTTAAGCAACATATCCTTCCACTCTGAGTGTTTATTTTTTTAAGTAAGTTTGAAGTTTATTGTAGTTTCTAAGTAGTTTATTTGGGAATAAGAAACTAGCTTTTAAAGGCTTATAAAAGCCATTTCTCTATTACTTGCAATTACACTCTTTATTAAACAGAATGCTTTTAGTAGTTTTTTGTTTAATTTTCAACTTACGTGAACTTCTTGCATTGCTCAGTCAGAATTATTTTTGCCCAAATGCATGGTCTGATGATCACTGTTTCAGATTGCTTCCTATTGTCAGAAAAAAAACTGGTAAGCTCCTTGTTTAATTTTATGATGGAATAGGCAGAAAGCGTGAAGGGCATCTCTTCTTCTTTTGTGTTTCTTCTTTTTTCTGCCAGGTCCATTGCTTCGCTCCTAATACTTTTGGAAATACCAAGAACTGGAAGTGTTAATTTTCAAACACAGAGAGGAGTCCTGTGTTGGTTCAGTTCTCTCTGATCAGTTTAGGTGGAACTCAGCTGCCCATCAATTTCCCTTGTATGGGTTAAGGTTGCTTTCCCTGGATTTAAAGAGGAATTGGATGCAATTTACAGTTCCAAACTCTCTCTTAGCTGACTTGAGCTCAGAGGCTACATAATCGCCAGGTGCCCATAAAGGTCCCCAGATTTCTATCCTGTTTAGGGATAATGGCAAAGAAGTGTGGGGAGGAGTGAGGAAATTATTTTCCAGAGAAGGCAGGCAGCCTGGGGAGGCAAAAGGAGGGATTTAATGCTTTTACTGCTTTTTCATTGAGCACTAGTTAAAAGATGAGGTATTTTGTCTTTTGCTGCTTTTCCCTTTCTTTACCATGTTAAAGTTATGAACCAAGAGGTACAGCAAATGAAAATAAGTCCAACTGGTTTGCATTTTTAGAACCGTACTTACTGGCACCATCAGTGAGTCTGATCCAAAAACTTAAGAGCTTCTGAGTTATATTTTGATGTGATTTCCCAGCTATGTACTGTTGGAAGGTGCTACATGACTATCATGCAAAAGGTCCAAGTAGTCGATGAGGATATGGCTTTGGCATATGTCAGTGGCCACTTAGCCCAGGACCTTTGGATGTTTAATGCTTTTTCTCTAGGAAAATGCCAACTGCACAGGAGCAGTGATTTCTATTTTTCTTTCCCAATTATTTTACATATGCCTTTTCTTACTAATACAGTGATCATTCCTCACCACAGGTTGAAACAATACCTCATAACTGCATAAGGCTAAGACCAACACTTTACTTTGAGTGTAGTTCTGTGGTTTTGTGTTGTGGGTGGACTTAATGGATGTGAACCTTTTTAACATCTGCAAACACCTTCACATTTTTATGGAGGAATTAAATATGCTCATAGCAGCTCAAGTCACACTTCTCTGTCCTTCTGTCCTTCACCAATCTTAATTGTTTCTTTTAATCTTTTCACATGTGTTCATCATTTAGGTGGAATAAACTTGGGCGCTAGGCTCTACTTTCCATGCAAGTTCATTAAAGAGTGAACATTGTCTTTTTAAAAAAGATACTGTGCTTTAATGTTCTTTAGCCATCTGTTAAACTACTTTCTGTGTGTACGTGTGTGTATGTGTATGTGCCCACATTGGGCTTCTTCTCAGACCTGTGGCTGTCTGCAGTGTCTCAGCCGTCAGAATGAAAACATTATCAATCAGTATCCAACAACAGCTGGTTTTGACAAGCTTCTGTCTGCTGCCTAATACTTTACAACTTGTCAGTAAGAACTCTTTGTCTATCCACTTTGAGCTGGTAATCTTGCTGCTTCCATGTTGTGTCCTGTACTTGTACTTCTTGCATTTGTATGGAAAAAAGTTAAATCTTAGTGGGTTTTGATATTCTTTCTTGCTGTATGATGCTCCATGTGTATCTTAGCTTGCTTCTTCAAATGCGCTATACAAAAATCTGTGACATATTATTTCAGTTAACTTCTTGCATTTCATTATATTTATAGAAGTTGCAGATTTTTGTACTGTATTAGTTAATAGAGTTGCCTTTTTGTAATGGCAATTAATTTATATTACAAAAGTTTGTATCTTTACTGTAGTCAAAAGTATTAGTTAACAGCCATATTATCTTGACTTTATACTAAAAATACAGTGTCTATACACAGAAGTTGAGCCATTCAAGTGGACAACTGCTGACATGGGGAGTTGTACTGTTTGTGATTTATACATGATTTCCACTATCCAAAAAAAAAAAAAAAAAAAAAAAGGAAAAAAAAGAAAATAAACACTGTGTAGAGTTGACGTGCTAAGTTTGGATTTCTTGAGTAATAGCCAGTTTGTGAATATGGTGTATTACCTTGATTTGGAGTCTTGAAGATAAATTATTTACTCCTAGATGAAAAAAAAAATTACTATATAATCACTGCTAAATTATACATAATTACACATTTACACACACACACACATATATATATATAAAAATATAAACTTCCAAAAATTAGCTGATTCATTTCCACAGCAAGATGTTGTTCCTCTGGAAATTGATCTAAAAGATACTGCAGGTTTAGGTGGAACAAAGATTGGAATGATTTTTATACAGTTACTCTAGAATGTTAACCTGAGGGACATACTTATATGACTAGAAATTAATGCTTAATAAAATGACATAGCTAAGTATATGCACCAAAAAAAGAAAGCTACGGAAGTTGAGCAAAGGAAAATACGATGCGAAAAATAAAAGGTTGCTGAGACAGCTCAGTGGTATCCTAGCAAACATTATTTGAGTAGAAGAGACTCTTAACAACGCAAGTTGTAGCTGCTGATGGAAGTACAGCACTGCTGAGCCAGACTGGAGTTGCTGATTCAGCTATTGAGGTATGCTTTTTTCATTTTATTATTTTTAAATCTGCCTCTTGCCAAGTCTAGGATGGAAATGGAAGACTTGTAAACTCAGAATATTTTTTTCAATTATTTTGTTTCATATAAATAGGAACTAAAAATCTGCTATTTATGCCTCATTTGATAACTCTTGAAAGAATTTTCATTAGCTCATTAGCCCTTTGACCTAAATAGTTCAAACAAATAAAAACATCTGTTTGTATCAGCTATAGGGTTAGTCATCCAGGGCCTAGGTTAACATGAGAGAGTCCCATATTGTATGTGAAAACAAAAACCATACCTTTTTCTATATCTGAGTTGAAAAGACCCCTGAAATCAAGTAAGGCTGCTGAATTCTGCTAGGTGAAGAGACTGAAAAAGATCATTACCATTGTCAATCCTCAGCTCTCTTGGGTGAAGTGACTAACTTCATTGTGTGGGTTGGACTGAAGATCAGGTTTAATTTCAGGTCTCAGTTCTGAGACATTTATGCTTAATACTAGCTGCTTATAATGTATTTCACCTTTTATTGCAGCTGTATTTAGAGAAGCTAAAGTATGCTGTACATACTGCTTGTTCATTCACCAGTTTTCATGAGAAAATGTTACATTTGGTAGTATTTTGGTGGGTTTTGATGGAATATATTTAGGACAACCTTGTTTGTGGAGTGTGTGTGCATCAAACACAATCAGCACTACCATTTATGATGTCTGAAATATACTTAATTTTATAGTCACAGAAACTGTCTAAAAAAGATACCCAAATGTGACTGTTCTGTGCAGCTCCAGTTATCTGTGTTGATAAGAGAGGGAGAATAGAATATAGATCATAGAATCATAGAATCATAGAATAGTAAGGGTTGGAAAGGACCTCAAGATCATCGAGTTCCAACCCCCCCGCCATGGGCAGGGGCACCTCCCCCTAAACCATGCCATCCAAGGCTATGTCCAATCCCAACTTGAACGCCGCCAGGGATGAAGCATTCACAACTTCCCTGGGCAACCCATTCCAGGGCCCCACCACCCTCACAGTAAAGAATTTCTTCCTCAGATCCAATCTAAACCTCCCCTGTTTAAGTTTAAACCCATTACCCCTTGTCCTGTCACCACAGTCCCTAATGAAGAGTCCCTCCCCAGCATCCCTATAGGCCCCCTTCCAATCATCTGGTTGTCAGGTTTACAGTAAACCCAACAAGTCTTTAGCGAAGTGTCCTGTGCTGATTTGGAATGATTATGAAAAGCTGAGAGCTGAGGGAGTGAAGACATGGAATGACATGATCAGCCACAATACTATTACGAAAATAGAGGGAGTCATTGTCTGAAAATAGCCTGAGTTTGGTAAAGACCATATTTGTAATGAAAAGTTGTCGTATTGTTAATTTCTAAGATACATTTCCTCACACACGAAAAATCTATACATATATTTCAGAACGTGCCCACATGCTAATAATTAAGAGGCATGAATTGTGTGTAGTATAAGGAAAGCCATTCACAATTAATTTTCTCAATTCTCACTATTAGGTTGTGAGCTAAAACTGACAAAAAATAAACTCAGAAGTCATAGCACTTCTTTTTTATCTGTCACCTCAAAAGAGTGAAATGCTGTTGTTCATTTTTATTACTATGCCATCTAACTACAACTTACTGCATTTCAGTATACATTGGAAAGTATTTGCATGTATTAAGTAAAATAAGACAAAAATAAATCTTTTTTGTGGTTTGGCAATTTCCACATATGAAGAACTGCCCTCTTTCGATGGAGACATTTACAGTTGGAGTACAGAAGCCTCATATTATAGCTTTGTTATAAATTACTGCTAACTGAAATGCTAAATCATGGAAATCCTAAACAAAAGACCTGGTACTGTTTAAACTCATAGTCCCAAAGACTGGAGAAGAGAGCATAATAGTGATTTGCATATACTTGCTGCAAAACCAAACTAAGTTTAATAGCAAATCACACAACACAGTACTTGGTATTTTAGCAACATGACAGTTTTGGATTTGGAACATTGATGATAGATTTTTCAGGATCAAAAGGGCATTTCATAAAAAGTTTTATTTTATTTTTGGCCTGTCAACTTTGACACAGACCCCTTACAGCAACAATTCCTGTTGTGTGTTGACACTAAAAAATTCTTACATAGGAATTAATCCAATTTGCATCTATAGCACATGCTAAAATAGCATTTTCTGTCCTGTGTCACCTTATTTCATTTACTTGAAAGCACATACCCATTTTCCAGTAATACAAGTCTTGCTATTTTTTGAAATGAGCTTCATGTAGTAAGCTTGGTGTGCTATCATGTTCAATAACATATGCTCAGAGGAGCATACACACCCAAATTATGGTATTATTGAATACCTTTCAAGACTCAGTTCATGCCAGTATAAAGTCGCGTATTTTTAATGCTTATAACAACAAATGCCTATTTGCAAAACTACATCTGAATTATTTTATTATAGCATTCCTATGTGTGGTGTCTTTGAAAGACCTAGAGATTCAAGATGTGAATGGGGTTGTACCATTTAAAATCAACACTGATTAAACTGCAGTATCTGGGAAATTGCCTTTTTTTTTGTTTAACAGTGGCATGAACAACTCCATCTCATTATTGCCTCAATATTTACCATGCTACAGAGAAGAAATGAGCACTCATTGTCAATAATGTGAATTAGCCTTAGTCCATCTTTACTAAATTGCCTTTTTTGCCAATGAGATGGTAGTAATCCTCTCTGGCTTACACATGTGTGTAAGTTAAAGTTGAAAGCTTTCCTTCAAATATCTAAAACTAAGGTTAATAGTAAGTAAATTTTAAAAAGCTAATTACCTTTTCTAAAAAAAATTTTGTGCATGATTTGCAGAAGTGTGACTGATGCAGAAAAGCTCACTGTTTGCATTTGAAGTATAGAGCATGACCTTTTGGTTACAGTAAATACAGTACTGCAAGTCTGGTAAAGTCATCACATATACTAAAGGTATTGAGACCATTTACTTCACATTCCTCCCTATTAGCTTCCACAATTAGCATGATCCACAGCTGAAAAAATAATTCTAGTTGTCAGTGATAAATGGGGTGAAATCGTCAATCACTGAAGTCGACAGTATTATTTTAAAAAGATATTGCAAACAAATGTTTACCCAAAGATAGCAGCACGTTGCTGAGATTTTGTTCCTCAGGGTTCTCTCGTTTCATTCACAGGCAAGCTGACTTTAGTGCTCACTTGCAGACTAAAGAGAGCTTTTTTTCGTCTTTTTTTCCTGTAGTATGAAGAGGACCAAACACTCAAGCAGCAGAAGAACCAGGAACATTCCTGGTAACCCTCTGAGACCAGAGACAGAAATTCAGCTTTTTGTTTGTTTTCTCTTGGTATGATGTGCAGACCTGAGGTTTCGGTTCAGGCCTGTCTCTACTGAGATGTGCCAGTAATACAGGAGTCTACTATTATGGACTATGTAGTTATCTTGCCTATTTTTAGCACTTGCTTTTGATCTCTGAAGAATTTTAATATCAAGGTCAAATGATATGTTGTAGTTTCATATGTAGATGCCTTGGTGACCAAGACAGTAAAGAAAATGCATGCAGGGTTGTATGAGGAAAAGTCTTCCATAACACTGCTTTGGGATGGTTAAATCTTCTGGTTGCTTGTGAGAGATTCAGCATGCAATTTTGCCTTTAGGTTTGGATCAAGTCATATGGAAGAGTAACTGTTTCTTCTTTTAAGCTTGGCATTTCTTAGTACCTGGATACTAGTGATCAGCATGTTCTCAAGCACTTCATTTGTGAGAACCACTTTGCATCTAACCTGATGAAGTCCTGAAGGAGGTGGTCACTACTAATGTATGTTTCCAGTTTCTGAATTGTTCTTTTCAATTCCTGCCTGCGTGTTATGTTTTGAAAGGGTTTATCTTTTGGTAAATCAGGGGCTGTTACAGGAGGACTGTAAAACTCTGAGGTTTTGTTTTAGGATTAAAATTACACGTTTCAGTGCAAACATTAACTAGAAAATGTAACTGCTAGCCAATGGCTTTGAGTATAGCTGAAAGCCAAGATCAAGCATATCCTGGTCCAGCTGACTGATGCTGAAAATATATTCTCATATGCTAATCTTGGAATTAAACCAGAAAAAGTTGCCAAGACTAAATATTGTCCAGTTCAGCAAGAGGGGTGCAGGTTAGCCTAGTGTAATTGGAAATACAAGCCACCATTCCAAATGGCACCGAGACCTCTGTCTGTCCGATGGGAAGCAGGGATAGCCATCTGCCTGAACCTATGACCTGTAGACTATAAGATATTTAATATGTCCAGCACAGAGCTGAGAGGAGATGCCCATTTGAGAGACACTGATAGCAATTCTGCCTCACCAGGTTGTGCCAACCCACATCTTCCTCTGGAGAGGGGTTCAAATGCCCAGCGGCTGCTGAGCTCAATGGCAACATGCCCCAGCTGTGGGAGCCCCACTAGCTTGTCACTAACTGCATGGAGCTCAGAAGCCACGAGCCAGCCATGCCTGGCTTACTGAGATAAGCACTTTTCAAGATGATGAAAGAAATACTGAAATGGGAAAATCAGTAATGGTGGCGTGCCTCCACACCTGTCATGCTGTGTTACAATTTCAGTCTTTGATTGTTGGTCCCATAAAGGTGTCGTTTTTTTCATGTTATTAAAGCAATTACAGTTATTATACTAAATTTGTCCTTTCTGAAGGGAGCAAGAACAAATGAGGGAGGATTTGCATACAAATTGAGCCTGGATGTGGGGGGGAATCACAGCAGGCCTGCTCAGCAGACAGATGAGGTGGTAAGGAAACATTATAAAGGAGCATGGACCAGACCCACCCTCCTTTGCAGCCCTTTGGTGGTGACCCTTTGAGGAATGTCTCCCAACTGTCTGGCAGATTCATTTGAATGAGAGACTGCTTGGCGCACTGTCCCCCCGGGCAGATCAAAGCACCCTCCTCGGTGGCCGGAGGAGACATGTGGAAGGCCTCCCCTCCCCTGGGCAAGGCCTTTTTCCCCCTCCCCCGGCGCCATTCAGGCCTCCTTCCTGCTACTCTGAGGGAAGAGCCCTGTGTAACAGCCGCTGTCCCACCCTGCACTCTGGGCGCCTTGGGCTGCCTCAGCAGCAGGAGCATGGTGATGCTGCCCTTGCAGCCAGCGAGTGGGGCTGTGAGGTGGCCACTGTGGGGCTGTGTTGTGTGTCGGATCCCAGAAGGGTGTTGGGTCGCCAGTGCAGGTGGTTGCACTGTGCAGAAGATCGAGGTGAGGCAGACAGTAGGTTTCAAAGCTGGTTTAAGTGGTATAGAGCTGGCTTGTGAGCATGTGCAGTGTTCCATTTTGCTGCCATGGTTGTGTTACTTCACAGAAGATTCCGTTTATGTTTCTAGGGACAGGCAGAGTTCCTCCATCACAAAAATGATGTCAGAAACTTAGGACAGATTATGATTTTTTTCCCCAGTTTTATTCTTCAAGTCACTGTTTAACAGTGTGGTCAGTGACATGAAGGAAACACGAGTGCCCTCTCCTTGTTAGGTTTGGACTGGTTGCTGCCCAACAAGCCTGGCAGTGAGTAACTGATGTGTAAATTAATTTTCTGATATCACTAGGAGCTGAGTAGTGTGTCTGCAAAACACATTACTTGCAAATGAACCTTTGGATCGGTAGGTTGTACTCACTGACACAGCCCTGAAACACGCCATTTAAATAAGGAAGGCTGCTGTTGTACTTTATATAAAGTAATGTCATTTGATGCTAAATGAAGTGCTTTGAATTCTTGTAGATGAAAAAAACCTCCTTTTTTATGGGGAAAAAAAAAAAGTTGCTTTTACAGTTGTTTTTTCTAAGTGGAAGAATGCTCCGAATGGGTCTACCTTAATGGACCAGCATTTTCAGCTGGCAAGGACCAAGTTTCTCTCCTGACTTAACATTTACAACATTTACAGCTCTAGCATATCAAAGCTGATAAAGGTATGTTGCATTCATCATTAAAATCAAACTGGCAAATCCTATCTGTTGAAGCTACGTATTACTTTAAAGAGAAACTTTTAACAGTAAAAAGTATAGCAGAAATCCTAAATTAGAACATGAACATGATGTCAGATCATCTCCTTAACTATTTTGAAGAGTTCTCTGTTCAATGTCAGAAGTGTTTCAACTGTAAAAGAGTAACTGGTTAGAGTATAAGTCACCAGAGTCATGAATGTTACTGAGTATCTGCTGCTTAACTATGACAACTGTTCTGCCTTTCAGTGTGCTTCAAGACTGACCCAGAAATATCTATTTCCATAGTTAAAGTTCAATCAGGTATATAGAAGTTAATGTCTGGGCATTCAAATACAGGATTACCATCTTTTTACCTAAATATCTTCTTCCATGGCCACAGAAGAAATAATTTCCTTTTTGTACTACGCTATTTAAATTTGAGAAAACAATTGAAAGGATAATGAGGCAGGAAAGCTTGCTCTCCTTTTCCAAGCAATGAAGAGAAACCACTTGGCAGGTAAAACATCCTGCTCTAGAAACCCTGGTGGACTCATTGATTTACAAAGATCTATTCAATTCTCACAGCTATTAAACTAGAGGTATTATGATTTGGAGGACATCACCAACTGGTCTTAGTCACAGTGCAAGTAATCAAATTTCTCAACAAATAATCAATTCTTTACTTCTGACAACTCCATTGGTTAGTACCCTAATAATAAAGAGAATAGCCTAGGCTTCTGAAATTAAGCGATTATTGTGAATACATTTCTCCTTAGTATTTGATCTTTAAAGAATACAGAAATATTTTTCTCTCTTTTTTCTTAATATTTTAAAATGTTTTACTTGCTTTATTCATTGCTAATTTTGCCCTGACTGGGATTTTTTCGTAGATAGAATAGAATACTATAGTTCAGTTGGAAGATACCCATAACAATCGCCTAGTCCAACTGCCTGCCTATATCAGGGCTGACCAAAAGTTAAAGCCTGTTACTAAGGGCATTGTCCAAATGCCTCTTAAACAATGATAGGCTTGGAGCATCAGCCACCTTTCTAGGAAGCCTGTTCCTGTGATTGATTACCCTCTAAGTAAAGAAATGTTTCCTACTATCCAGTCTGAAATGCTCCTCACACAGCTTTGAACTATTCCCATGTGTTCGGTCACAGGATACCATGGATCACTCCCATAAATACCAAAGATGCTAATTTTTTTATTGCGACTATACAAACTTGTTCAGAAAGCATTTTCTGCTGTAATTTGTTCCATCAGAAACCTGTTTTTTTCTTTTCATCTACATCTGTTGCTCAGTACTAGCTTCATATTACGCCCTCTCAAGCATTCCCCTTGCATACAAGGTTCTCAAAAGTAAACACTTTCAAATATGTTTCTGTGTTCCTAGTGAAAGAAAACAGACCTCAGGATGTTCAAAAAATATACAATGTGTTTTTATTTAATGCAAAGAGATGCAAGAAAAAAAACCATGTTGACCTCTCTCCAGTAAGTTTTCTCAAGAACATTGCAAAATACATGTAAACTCCCTTGGCCTATTCAACCTTTCCAGATGCATTGTTCTCCTGGGTAGCTAGACAGATGTAAAGTCAAGTGGGAGTGCAGATAAGCATGTTGGACACCACCTCTATACTTAGATATGTAGGCCTCCATATGGTAAGGTGAATGCCATCATATTTTCCCCATTTTAGAGTTTCCTGTGTGGAAAGTTTAGCCCTATCTGTGATTACAGAACAAAGGAAAAATATTCTCTATATGCATTTTATAAAGTAGCTCTTTTCATAACCATTTATGGGGCGTTATAGCTGGAATACATCAAAAGTTACAATATTTATTTTTCCTTCAGAATTGCTTGGGATTTTCCTCATCTGAGGAAATGACTTGCTCTTCTAAGCAGTGTCTCTTCTGCATGTCTGTGTTCTGTGGTTACTTCGGTACCACGGTATATCAGATTCAGTTTCTTGAGCTAAAAAGTATAGGAAATTCAGAGAGGAAACTATTACCAAAGTAACTTGATAAAAGACTGCTGTAGGGAAGATAGATGTGCATGCTCACAGTGGCACTTGGAGAAAATATTGTATTGAAAAACAATAAAAAATATTACATTGATGTTTTCAATGTCACCTTCATGCTAAAGCAGTTGATGAACGCTCTTACAGGGACTTACAGCTTTTGTTTCTCAGAGTCATGGGGACCGTGGTGATGATGGTCTCACAAAACTTTGGGATTATACCTTTTCCCCCCATATGTGAATTCTCTTCATGTCTGCAGCATTTACACAGCATGGAATGGATCTCCAGAGGAAGAAAAGTCTTCAGTAGATGAAAAAACACACCTGAAATATTTGGAGCAAGGTGGCTTTCCATAGCAGTGACCAAATGCTGGGTGAACTTGGCAGCTCTGTTCAAACTGATAAGAAGGGATCATGGGTATCACCTTCCCTTGCTTAGGACAAATGTATTTCAGAAACAGAGAATTAGTTTCTTTTTAAAGCACTTGCAAGACAACCCCCTGATCCTTAGTCATGGCGTCCTCTGGGCTCGGGTCTCTAACTCACGTAGAAGAGGTGAATTTGTTCTCTCTGGCTGGCCAGAGCATTCTGCTTGCCTTGTTTCCCCAGGACTGGCAGGTTTACTTTGATTTTTTTTCACCTCAAGGCTATCATGCAGTTCTCTGCACAGGTAGGTCTAGTGCCTACCCAGAATCTTTGACTACTACAGAACAGTGATCCTCATCTTACTTATTCAGCTAAAACCAGATAAACACAGTAAACTTTCATTAATTTCCTCCTTCAGTTCTTGATCTTTAAGAGTCTAAAAAAGGCCCTAACATCCAAAGGATGATACCTCCTTTTTTTACAGCCCTAACCCTACTAGCTGTGAGGCCTGGGAATGCCTTGTGCACTGACCCCTGGCTGTCTGCAGGCAACATTTCTCAATGGAAGGTGGCATCTGTGGCACAGTTTAGCACAAAGGCTGACTAACATCACAGCTTAGCTCCTTTAACAACATGGAACAATGCCCATAGCTCTGATGAGACCATTGCCAGACAACATCTCAAAATCATTCTTGGTAATGTTTTCTTAATTGGCCATTTATCTCAATTCCCTCTCCTCCTTTCAAGCAATTGAAATCTTGTTGGGAAATAGGGCAAGGTTTGGAATTTGACATGCAACTTAGTGTTGGGAATCTTAAGTAAGTAGTGTTGTCTTTCAAGGCTACCAGTTATGTCTGGAGCCTTCCATTGCCTGTCTGATGTGAGGCGGGACCCATCGGATTGCTGACATTCAGTCCATCATCACATGAAGAGTTGTCTATAGGTGTATGTAACAGTTTGAAGGATGCATGTTTTTAGACAGTGTCTGCTACATGACCTGTCACTAAACTCTCTTGCAATCCACACAGAACAGTTAAAATAGATGAAGCTGTGTCCATATTTTCTCATTTTTATCTAGCTTTCGTGGAGTGCCCTTGAGTGTTTGTCTGGACAGTACTAGCTGTTAGCTCTCTAGAGAAGATGTTTTATCTGATACAATGATATTTAATCTATCTCTATCAATTCTTCCTCTCACATCAATATTTAATCAATAAATTTTCAATTAACAGCACAAAACTATGGCTATAGTTTTGTGTTGTTGGAACATCCTGATTTATCATCATTATTCTCTTATGCTCTTTCTCCTTTGTTATCCAAATAGCTTTACAAGCCCACAGAATCAAGCTTCACAACATCTTTTAAAAGAGGGTTTTTTTTCCCTTCCATTTTGCAGAAAGGGAGATCAAATATGGAGGGGTTTTGACTGGAAGGTCATCCGGACTCAGAAGCAAAGCTGTTGTTTGAACACAGGCTCTCACTGTGGTGCTTTCCCTGTGTGACTAAGGCCTTCCAAAGACCAGCAAAGCAAGGTTGTAATCCTTTCACATTAAGCTTCCCAAGGCACTTTCACTTTAGTAACCCAACCAAATTTGTCTGACAACACGGGGCTTGATTTCATTATTCATAACTAGCATGAAGTCCTGATGTACCTACAGAACAGTTATGACTCCTTTCTGCAGCTGTTTCAGGAGAGACAAGGCAGTCCCAGCCTGTCTTGGATTTTAGTTTTGTCAGAAAATCCTTTGGGATAAAAGCTGAGTTTTGCATTGCAGTACTATGGTTTTATGGAGGCAGTGTGTGCACAATAGTCTAATACCTGATACAGGAATTATATACTTACATCTTGGTTCATATTAAGAAGATGATTGAACAATGGCTTTCATGAAAGACTAGTTTTGAAGCGTCTTTTGCCTAAGCAGTTTATATATTTTGGCTGTGTCTTTTTGATGTGTTGGGCACAAGAAAGGATCTGTTGGATATAGTTCATTTCTTTCACCTGTAGCTGAACATCCACATATATCTTTTGAACAGTGTGAACTCAAACCCAGTCAGCCACAAAGAAAGGATATCTGTTTACAATTTAGACTCTGTTCTATTACATATTTCAAGCAGTCACTATTGGATTAAATATACTACCAACTGTCTCAGATTTATGGACAGTTCATGCTGTTATTTAAATGTATTATTAATTTCTTTCCTATAATTGAAATCAATTTGTTTCTAATTTTCAGGCAACATGAAGTTCAGATTTGCATATAGGCTGAATTATGGAACTGTGTTCTCTGATTCTCAAAGTTCAGACTGATTCTGTTTAAACCAAATGGGTTCATGTAGCTATTTCAGCCTCAAATGTTTTGAACTTTGTTAAGTTTATTTTAGTGAAAAAATAGTGATAGGGATTAAAATTTTCCTAAAAATGAAGTTACTTAAGATTAAGTAATTTATTTTTAAATGAAAACTTTGTATCTCTTCTGAGCATGATATATCCATCTGTACAGTTATCCCTGACTCACCAGAGCTGAATAGCAATTGAGCAGTGGTAATACCACACAGTGAATCACCAGTGCCACTTCTTGCAACCCATACTTGTTTTTTCATTATGTCTGTATCTATCTACTGGGCTTCATGATGTGAAAGGACTGCATACAGATGTATTCAGCAGATGCTGGATTTACGAACATGTAGTGAGACATGCCTAGTTCCTTTCTGGTTTCCTTCTAGAGTTGTATTCTTCATACTACCTCACACAAGATTAATTTACATCAATTTTATTTTCCCTAATATTTTCCAGTACATCCAACACAGGGATGACTAACACCTAGGTGAACCTGCAGGTTTCTTCTGGTTTCTTTAGTAGTGGGCTTATAGGGAGAAGTGTATTTCTGCCCTACCCTCCTCCCTACCCTCCCTGCTCTTCATCTTCAGACTCTGGAGTCAGTACCAGTGCCATTGCTTCAGATTTCACTACAGCAATGTAGAGGAACAGTACTAGAAAGTAACGTTAGCACTGAGCAGTGTATCCCTTTCTCAGAGAAACCCAATCTAAATAATCTACCACACTCCAAAGTTTTAAAAACTTTCATCTTACTTCTCAGTTGCAAGCTAAAATAAACTAGTTGGCTGGTTAAGTGTAGCTTTATTGCAAATCTTCTAACAGATATCTACCTTCTACAACCTGCACACACCAGGGCAGCAAGCACAATCACAGAGCCTCACTGAAAGGAGATATGTTTGCTAGAGATTCTAAACATATGACAGTTTTTGTGTTGTATGATTTCAGTTTTGTGCTGTTATCATTTCAATGAATAGATTGTTGTTTCTTTTGTTCAGGGAGACAAAAGGAAAGAAAGCCAACACATAACAGGTAATACGTGGTTTGCAGTATTGAAATAGATGAAGCATGTTTCACTATCTTGACTGTATCAATGCACTCAAGCTGGGTAAATGAATTGAAGAGGCTTCTGACCCTAAATAATGGCGTTAAAAAAGCCTTCTTCACTAATATTTAATATGAACCAACTTAATTTTTAAGAGGTTGTATCTATTCTGTCTGTATTCAGTCCCATTTATCCCCCCACATCTCCCTGCCGCCTTTCCTTGTTAATTCATTTAAACAGGGTTTCTTTCTGCTCAATTTGCATTCAAATGGCTGTCAGGGGAATTTATGGAAATAATATAAGTGCTTTTATCATTGTGTATTTAGTCACATGTGCTAATTTTCAAAAGATGAACTTGTCTAGCATCTTAGCAAAAAAAAAAAAAAAGAGTAAGAGTCAAACACCAGCCTTGTCATGACTACAAAGCCAATAATGCCCAGACCAGCATGGTTAAAAATTAAAAACAAAACCAGAAGGCCCAGTTAATGATTTCTTGGCTCAAATGATATATCATTGTCTGTTGTTTAAGATGACCCATCCCACCCATGCTGAAGCATATATTTTCTGCTTCTTCCTGATTTGGATGCAAAAACTACCCATGTCTAGACCAAGCATACAATGGCATCTTTCTTCTTTGTTTTTAGTAATGGAACACAAATTCACTGAGTTTTGGAAATTCCACTTTGTGTGCTGTTTCTTTTCCTTAATTGGTGTTACAGCAATAGTGGAGCATATCTCTTTATTAGCAGGAACTCCTCAAAGGCCACCACAAAGCACCGGTGATTGCCTGTGTGAACTGAGTCTCTTAAAGCCAAATCTGCCCCCTTTTCTTCTCAAAGTGGAAATCAGCAGATTCCCCAGCCCCCTGTATTTGGTAACATTGTCAGTAAACTCGCAGCCAAGACAAATATGATTTTGACCAATCCTGCTAGCAATGGTTTATCATCTTTAGCATGTAGTTATTAGGCAACATGAGATACTTTTTGGTCTGGTTCATTTCAGACACAGGTAACTTTACTGATTCCTTTTGGCACATGATGACAAATACTTCCTCCTCCATTTTCTTGAAAATTGCAGAAATTAGTGCAAAAAGAGACTTCCACAAAGCATGTAAGTTGTTAATAAAAATAACTGGTGATAGCAGTGTGGTGTTTTTTTCATACAAAATAATAAATGCTTTCTAATCTACTTTTGCAAATTTTCTTAAAGAAAAGGAGAAATTTTGCAGTGTAAACATGAAAATGACACATTTCAAGCCTTTCAACTTAGTGAGTTTTTATATCATTTGTGTTACTCTGCCCTTGTTATTTAAAAGTTATATGGCTATTATGTAACACCAAAAAAGAGCACAGTTCATTATATGAATGCTAGTTACTGATTTATTTCTGAAATTCCTAAAAGGGGGGAGGGTCAAAGGGGGACTCACAAAAGTTTTTGAATCTGCAGATCAAGAAAAGTAGTGCTATGTCCAAATATATTTAGTGAATGATAATGCAAACCACAGACAAATATAGAGAAGAGGACAATATAAATTCCCTGGCTCAATCTGGGAATTTACTGAATGCTTAGAGCCAGAGAAACAATAATTTAGAGGGGAGTATTTCCCTGGATTCTGCGCTACTAATAAATCATTGCAGGTCATGCAATTTTTAATGGTCCCAACAATGATTACATCTTGCATACACTGGTCACACTTAGAAACTAGATATTTTTCTTTGTTCTACTTTCTATATTACTAATGCTCCTGGTACTCTCAGGTGCTGAGGAATAACGTTTTCTGTATACAAAACAAGAGGCATGTGTCTTTATGCACACACGCCTATAAACATGCATATGTCACCCCTTGGGTCCAAGGCAAATGTTATCTATGGTACATTTTTTTTTTTTTTCAGAATTGCCATCAGGAAATATTAGAAGATTTTGTACAATAGGTAGAAGTCCTAAAATTTAAATTAAATTCTATTTCTGACCATATTTTCCCTGTAAAGAGGACAACAAGCAACAAAATAAAACCTGCCAATCTACCTCAGCTGGTATGAAAATGGCTTGCTTTGTGTTCATAAATGACTTTGGATTCTTTGGAGAAAGGCATTTACCAGAGGGGAAGCTATTGCCTATCAGACTTGCAGTATACAATGTCTTTACCTTAAGCAATTGTGATTCCTTGTGATGTGAATGTGGGTAGGGATAATACTGTAGCAAACAGGTGTAATAGCCTCTTAGAGGTATGTGCTGGTAAGGCACCAGCTGTAAGAGCACAAAGCCTGCAAAGCAATGGAGAAAGGAATGTTAATAGCTCACTGATATTTATTTTTTTTTCAAGGGAAGGAGTATATATATGCATCTTGCAAGCCACTGGGAGAGCCTTCACTAACACAGTTATGAAAGAAGGTTATGAAAACATGTAATAATTGTGTGGTCAGAAAACCTTTCTTCCATAAGGTTTGGAAAGTGAAAATACCAGTGCCCATCAGGTCAAGAATAAGTTACCAGAGATTTAGTGGTAGAAAGTTTTAAAAACATCCTTATGAACATCTGTGAAGGACACCACATACTTTCTGGAAGGCAGAGTTGTTCCCCCACCCCTGCAGAGCTGGTGGGAGGGCAGGCCAGAGACTGCAGATTAAAATCCTGGCACCAAGAAGGAAGACTGTTGCTCAAGGAAAGCCTGCTGAGAGGAGCATTGAACCAACAGCCAAGCCCCAGCGGTGATGGAGAAAACTTTATACAGACTGCAGAAGACTCTGCCAGGTGTGCTGCTACTAGGGAAGCCACTGGGTTGACTGGAATAAAGCCTAGAAGTAAGATCTGATCTTCCTTTGAAAATTCACCAAAATAAAATGTCAAGGCAAATGTATTGCAAAGTTGGGGCTGACTTAGGGGTTGTCACAGTGTTGAAGACTTGCTATTGATTTAAGTATTAGCAAAGCCAATCACAGATTAAAGGAATTTTTTTAAGTTTGTCTTCTGAGAAACCTCACCAAACTACCTAGACAACTGGGTCAGTGATCTAGAGCTTCTTCTAGGCTGAAGATATGTTAACAATAGAAAAAGCAACAGAGCTGTTGACAGTGGAAAACAGAAGATGGGGAAGGCTGAAGTGCAGAAGAACATCTGTAGTTTCCAAGCTGAATTGACTAGGTGCAAATCTCTGAAGAGTTGGGGGGGAGGGGGGAAATAGTTATCTTTCAAGTTAGAAATGACTGCGTATAGAGCAATTTCAGTTCCTTTGAGTGAAATGTCCAGTCTCCAGGTTTCTGCAGTACGGATAAAACTGGACTGAAGGTTTCACCACCCCACAATCACCCCATTTCCACCACTCCCCCAGTTATGTGGAGCAGCAGTCAGGTCCTACACTCAGATTCAATTTTGTTACAACTGGCGACCTGATGTGGTTAGTTGAAATAAACTGAAAAGAGTTGTTTTGCTAAAGCTCAAAATCTTTTCTTTATAGAAAACCTCAGCTGGACCAACTAATAAAGCCGAGTGGAAGACACATCCTATTTGGGCATCTCAGTGTTAACTATCTCCCTTGACAACACCCATTTCAGAAATATTGAACTGTTTAGTGTCTCTGAAACATCTGGACTTTCTACTTGTTTCATAAGTCTCTAACAAAAAATATCTGCACATCATCCATCAATCCATGGCCACATTCTTTTCTCACCCTATCATGATTAGATTCCTTGGGAGGTTGTAAGAGGTTTTTTCCTAATGCTTTTCTCCCAGTTTTTCTTGGACATCCTCATATTATTAATGGGCTCGATATGTGCTCACTTCGAGTCGTTAGAAATTAAGCTAGTGTTTTAAGAAGTTGTTATATAACCTGGAGAAATGGGAATTTTGGGGGACCTGTCATCTTTTCTTAGGCACAATGGACCCAGTCTGGAAAAACTGAGATCTCATTCACTGTTTGAAGAATGTCCCTGTGCTATTGAGATGTAGAGAGCAATGGTGCAGTGTTTTGTCCAAGACAATTTTTCTGATAGGAACATTCAGGTCAGATGCACTATTGCTAAGGCTGTCCTGCTATAAGTGAATGGAAACTCCTAAATATCCCCTCTCTAAGCAGATAGACAGCTGCTTTCTACAGACCAAGATGCATGCAGAACAGTTGCTCCATGGTAAAAGAGCTCTCTGTCCTCTGTGTGGACCTTGTCTCAAAGAGCTTTTCCTGTAGTGTAAACAGTCAGTATATACTTGCACTATGTCTATCAAGAAATTAAAAACTAATTATATATCCTACTGTAGAAGTAACATTCTCCTTCCACCTTTAAAATCATTAAACGGACGGGGAAATTTGTCCCTTCCACATGGGCTGGTACTGAGGAATGTTTCACACAGAAGAAGGGCAGCCTGCCATAAGATGGCTTTAAGCAGAGACTGAGCCCCTCTGGCTAATACGCCTTCTTCCCCAGCTTCCACTGCTGTGCACTTTGCCTTTCCCCCCTCCCTTTGCACCAAGTGTCCTTTTCTCACACTAGTTTTCAGCCAGATGAGTTCTCTGACCCCTCCCACTATGCAATTGCATGCGTGCAATTGGGGCAAGACAGTTGTAAAACTAGCTGTAAAACTGCTGAACTGAGAGCAGGAGGGAAGGTGGGAGCAGAGGAATCCAGCCTGAGACCATCTGGGGCTGCCACGCGGTTTCTCATACACTGAGCAACCTCTCAGAGCTGGATGGTTTGCTGCCAGGTAATGCGAGGAGCTGGCTGATAGCACAGTCTTGCGTGAGGATCTGTCAGGCTGCCAGTGGATACACAACAATTGCAATCGCCGCCACTCCTCTCTGCCACGAAGATTAGGGGAGGTAGTCATGGGGAGCCGGACTGTGAAACTGTGAGGAGGGGTGATAACAGTGCACAAACATTAGACTGGTGTAAATATTAAGGAGAAAAATGATGGTTCAAGGATGTTGTAATTAAGAATAATGGATTGAAGGAAAAACATCTTTTTGTATATGCGACTATTTTTATATAACCTCTGTCTGGAATTCAGCAAATTAGACTAAGGAGGAATACAGTCTCAGATGATATTACAAAGTGAGACCTTGCTCCTGAAAATAAATCAGTGTGACTTCAGCTCATTGATTTTATTTGTCTGAATCTCAGGCTAATTAAGAAAAAAGCAGTCTGAAGAGCAGACCCTGCTTTCTGATCAGCTTGTGAAATAGCCCTGTAGGGGCAAATTGAGAGACGTTTTGTATATTTAAAAATCCTAGAAACGCTGCTGTGATTATCAGATAATTCATCTACTTTCAGTAATAATCTTGATAATAGAAGTGGTCTGAAAAACTGAGCATGTCTGACAAAAGGAGTGAAGAATGTATGTCAAATGTTATTATTTTCCCTTTTGACTAGGAAAAAAAATCAGAACAGTATCTGAGGAAAATAGCTTTTTATTAAACAATTAATAAAAGGCACCCTCTGAAAGCCCAGACTGCAGGAAGAAAAGCTGGCACCTCTCCTTGTCCCCAGGCTGGCAAGTAAGAACCTGCCCTTTCAGTGCGACATAAGTAGTACAGTGGATGGCATGGTGGACTGGGGAGTGCGGAGGTGCCCTAGGTGCTGCTGACAAGCCCCAGTCAGCCATCCAACAGCTTTTAACCCATGGTGTAGTCTGTTAGCACTTACCACTACAAAGCCTAGCTTAGCTCTTTAACCAGACATTTGCTTTGGCACCAGGTCCTTGGGGTGAGATGCTGCATGTGAAATCCAAGTGTTTGTTGCTTTCCACACATGGCAGCTCTAGGAGATGTGCAAAAGGGACATAGGGTTTGAGGTATCCTCTAAGGATGCAGACTGGGGATATATTGTGGGAAAGAGAGCAAAAGGGAACAGTGAGAAGAGAAAGAAAGAGCAGAAGAAAGATGGGAAGGCATTAAAAGCAGGGGAAACATCAGCAAGGAAACAGGAGACAGTGTTATAACAGAAACACATTTCAAGTATCAGAGATGCTCTCTGCATTTCTATCTTATTTTATCACATCCATGCTTTCTGTGCTGTGCTACTGCTCCTATGCATCTTTGCCCAGCAAATCCTGCTAACAGCTGGCTGAGCGTGTGCCATACTTGTAATACACTAAGGCAGTTGCAGCTGCCCTTCCAGGCTGTGCTGCAAACTTGGGAAAAGGAGAGAAAAGAAATGAAACAACAGAAGCTGGGATGGACAAAACATGAGCATCAATGGGGGAAGATGGGAAGGTATGGGAGAAAGAATAATATCTTCTCACAACGCCTTTAAAATACAGAATAGTAATTAGAACAGAGATAAAAGTAGGGCTCAAACTTTGGCAACTACCTTAAATTAATAAACTCTAGAGGTTGCTGTAGTGTTTATTTAAAGGCTGCTATAAACAACCATGATTTTCACTGCCTTCTGAAACCTGGCAACTACAGGCTTTGGCAGATTACCAGAAGAACCAGTCTCATCAGTGGAGATCCCTGAACTGCCTTGCTTTTGCTCCTGAAGAAAAAACACCATGAACTATGAAGAAAAGTGAATACAGCAGATTGTGGAAACTGTGCAGTGAGATAAAGGGAAAGAGGCTCTCCACCAGGAAGATAACTCTAGGATTGCTCAGGGATTGGGAAAAGAATAATTAATACCTTTTATCACTTTACGAAACTACTATAGTTGAGCAATGGGCTTCTCCCTGCCTTAGTTTAAGGATTCCTCAGCCGAGGTTTGTAAGTGAAACCAGAGAACTGATCCTTCCAGATGTGTCAAATAGCAGGTATTAAGCATAGAGGTCATTCCGCCCTACATCTCCTCTCAGGTACAGCTGCAGTTCACATGCTTTTGCAGCATGAAAAGAGCCTCATTATAAAACAGTTCAACCTAATGCATGCTGAAGGCCAGCCTCTGACATGACACTGCTCCTACTTTGGGGAAGGTAGTCGCAAACAGTTGTGAACTCTTTTTCCACTGGATAAGACAGGCAAGTGATTTCTCACAGAGCATTTGAGAACCCACAGCAGTTGCAGCAGTTTGTCTTAGTAGCCACTGAAGTAAAAGCAGGGTCATCCCTGGCTCCTCTACCTAATTCGATGTGGATCAGAACATTTCTGACATATTAGTCATGCCACACAATATGAAATTCATGCTGGCTTTACACTAGCTGCAGAAGGGACTATACCTCATGGAGCTCAAAGCCTGTGGTAACAGCATTAACACAGTAACACTCTTTAGACAAATAGGACTCAGCGGTGTGAGTTTCTACTGCATCACAGCTTTGCACTGTGTGGGATTTCTGACCCAGTATGAGAAGCATTGCATTGCAGCTGGCTCCAGCTGGACCACAGTCTGATCTATCAGTAAATTTCATCTAATGCTAATGAGATAGATACACTAGCATGGTAAATATATATATATATATATGAAAAATATACAAGGAGAGAGAGGGGAGGAGAAAGAGGTTAATGAGGTAAGGATTTTAAAATTAGACAAGATATGATTCACTGGCAGATGGCCTCAGTAAAGTGGCCAGCCTAATTAAGTGTGTTATTCTGTATCATCAATAATCCATTAGAAGAGTGGCAGTAGTTTATATGCAGCAGCAATTTGTTAAAAGAGCTCCGTGTATTTCATAGCAATGGAATTTACAATTTTGTTCATAGGGGAAAACAAACAAAAAATCCTTTTAGTTTTGAAGAATAACTTAAAAAATACATGGTGTAATCCATTGCACTCTCATGTGCTTGACTCCAATGAGAATCTGAAATAGTGCCTCTTACTTGCGCGAACCAATCCAATTAATAATAATCCTGATCCCACAGGCTCAGGGCCCCTACATTCAGCAAGGCAATGGCTACATAATCTGGCATTTTGTCAGGGTGCCACCAAATTCAGCATTCCCTCGTGGAATTCCCTACTTTGCTGCAGGCGGTTGCTCAACCTTTTGTTTTCTGTCTTCTGACTTGCCTCTTCCCTCCTCTCCTTTCCCCATGGGGAGGAGGTAATTGGATTACAACGCATGCTCCCTCTGCTTCTCCATGGAGCCAGACAGCAGGGGGTTGGAAAGCAACCATCCGAGTTCAGCCCTCAGTCCTGGAGTGGAGAGCAGAGCATATTGGATGACATGCTGGGCCTTGAAGGGAGCACAGCAGCCATGGGGGGCGAAGGCTCCTGAAACTGGCTGCAAGAGCCTTGCTTCCCTGGAACACATGAGAATGGAGGTTTAAGTTAGTTTTCCAAGACATCGTCATGGGATCTGAGACCTGTTGTATAGACTAGGGCTTTTCAAAAGCAGGATAGAAAAGATCCCACCCTTGGGAGTAATAGGGGCAGGAAGATGGTTTTGTAAAAAATCAAGTGTTGCCAAACCCTAAAATAAGCGCTGGCCATCTTCTTGATTCTTCTACATCTTGACACCAAATACTTTATGACAAATATGTTGTTCTTCTTTATTTTTTTTATGTGTCTGTGTTTGTGGCAACCTGCTAATTGTCTCAGAGCTCTCTCAGTGTATATGGAGCCAAGTGATATTTTGGCTTGTGTTGCAAAAAACTTCAGGACTGCCTGGTAATGCATAGCCTCCAGTTCTGCCAGAGCCCCTTCCCCTCCAAGTTTTTACTCCTTCCTCTGACAGGCTGACACTTGCCCATCCTCCATCTTAGCAATTACACAAATGGGCCACAGCAACTGTTCGCTCCCCACCTCAGCATCTCCAGTGTGACAGCCCCACTCCTTCAAGTTGGATCTCCCACTAGGACTGTTAGTCCCCTGCTTGGGAGACGTGAGATGTTGCATTAGTGTCACCTTCTGTCCTGCTGAAAGGGGGTCAAATGTGCCAAAAGCTTTCCCACAGCCTCTAGTTCCCTTCCAGCTTTTGCTGTGTGCTGCCTTCTCTCACACAGGGAACCTGAGAAGACATTGCATGGGGTTTCCTCATCTTCTCTTTATCTGAGAACCTGCTGCCTGAGACAGTCCATGCAACACTGTGTCTTAGCTCTAACAAGCATCCTTAGCCATGGCTTCATCATCCTTCCTAGTCTTGTAATGTTAGCTGTCATTTTTATATTAGGGAAAACCACTTAGCTTTGGAAATCTTGAAAACAGCTAACATGTTTTAAACTATTTAGTTGAAATCAGTATTAGTGTGAGGATGGAATACAAGGGAAAAGGATACTTTGGGGTCATTAAAATGTCTAGAGATTGATAAAATGGAATTTAGTCCCACTTTGCCAAGGAAAGGCTTTTTCTTGTGGGATTTTTCAATGAAGCAATTCTGAGAAAGAAATTGTTATTGACTACTACATTATCTTAGCTTTGTGAAGTATCATCCTATGAATAGGCCCTTTATCCTCACAACTGCACATTCATATTAGGAAAAAAAAGTATTTCTTGCACCACAATCACTTTTTCTCCTAATTTCACTATGACATAATGAAATGGGAATTGAAGGGACAGGACAGGATCCTGATGGTCCTGCCAGTTTCACTGCTTTAAGCTCAGAATAGCAGGTGGTGTTTGCAACAGTACAAGTTTTACCTTTAGATTTATCAACCCTTAGGGGTTTCAAAATAGCTTTTAACAGATGGGTTTCAAAACAGAACTGTGGGGCTGAAAAAGAATTGTTTGTTTGTTTGTTTGTTTTTTCTTTTACATTAAGTAAACCCCTGTTGTCAGGATGTCAAGTCTCTGCAGGGCAGTGGGCTGAGGTCGCACAGGGGCTGTGAGGTGCTCCTTCCTCTTTGACAATACAATTCCAGCCAACAATTCTGTTGCCTTTGGCGGCATAGCTGTGAAGTCTAACACAACCTTGGAACTCTTGTTTTTCTGTAGTAGTAGTAGTATAAAAGTCTAAACAAATCAGACTTTGTTTTGTCTGCGTTTGAAATTTACCACCACTGTTGTTCATCTAAGCATTCTTGGTTTGAGATTACATCTTCATATGGAATATCAGTTTTCCTGCTTTTAGAAGGAAAACAGAAATCTCTCTGTTTTTTGTTTTATACACATGTTTGTGTGCATGTTTGCACATATCAATGGCTAAGATCTGGATATTGACTGTCCTCTTTACAAGACACTGTGCCTGGACCATGTAGGCACAAATACTGCTCCAAAATAGTGGGAAAGAGGAGTCACTGGGAACATAGCACTGTATTGTGTTAGTGACCCATGATTTCAAGTACTTTGAACTAGGCTGTGAATCAAAGAGTTGTTCCAATATGTTGCACTAAGAATCCCCATATAAGAAATTCCCTTTTGTGGCCAAATGTGACAACAAACTGTACAGCTGTTTTGTATAAATTACCTAAGGTTTGGCTGCATCTCCTACTCTAACTTTGATAAAACACTGGTATGATGTTAACAAATGATAAATTTTCCAGGGAATGGATATGCATTTAATTAAAAGAGATTGCCTAGTCCTAATCCTTAAAAACAATAGAAGCTCTAGCATGTTTCAGGATGTTTTACTTGTAAGATCTGGGTCCTGTAAGCACTTGTACACATGCTCACCTTCATTTCTGCCAAGTCTCAGGAACTTAAAGGATGAAGTTAAATGTGTGTGTAAAATTTGACCACTGCTCCTAAAAACCTCAAGCAAGTTTAGCAAACAAAGCCAAATATAGAAAGATTAAGATATATTCTGACAAGTACAATATAAATTTGGCTGACTTCATCAACAGAAAGAATTTTGTTTAAGAGACTGCAACAAAATTTAGTAAATGTCTTTAAAGCCCTATGTGTTTTTTAACAATACAAATGTCATCCTCCTGGGATAGGAGGAAGAGAGAACATGAGAAGACCCTTTAGTTTCTAGGATGTCATGTTGCTTGTTTTTCATAATACATAATATTGAAAAAATGTCGTAATAGCCTCTTTTTCATTGGGGTTTCTATGTTAATTCAAAAATCCATGTAAATTAAATGTAAAGTTGATAAAGGAATCCATTTACTATTAATCATCATAACCAGGCTTGGTTGTTCTCTTTACCTTTCTCCACAGTTTGTTAAAGGATTAATTCTGAGAAATATATGAAGCAATCTTAAAGTGAGGAATTAATGTGAACCTTAAGAAAACTCATACTGGTATGTTTTGATATCTATACATCTAATTATGCTTCATTGCTTAAAACACCCATTAGCCAAACACACACACACAAATAAACATTACACTTAATGAAGTTCTTACTACTTTAATTTTTTTTAAAAACTTCTTGAATTTTTATAAATTGTTTAAATTATTTTTCAAAGTGTTGGCAGAAATTGTACACTCTCAGTGAGAGTAAGATATTAGCACTTCCCTGGAGCTTTGCTGAAGCAAAAGCAATCCAAAAATAACAGCTGCTCATTTAAAAACAGTAAGGTGTCTGAGAATTTCTGTGTGGAAAATAGTAATAGATAAATAAAATAGCAGAGCTTTGTGACTCTTTCACTGAAGGGATTCATCATTCGGTTTGTATCTTCTGTCTTCCTCCTAAGGGCATAGAAATTAGTTGGCTGAATTAAAAAAACCCAGTGAAGTGGCTGCTACTCCCCAGCTTGTTACAAGTCTTTGTGTAAAATCACATATTCTTCCTATAAAGTGCCACTTAGATCTGAGGAAAAATGCCGCAAAAAAATGCACAGAACAGGGCTATTTTTTCCCCCAACTGAATAGACCTACATAATTGGTGAAGGCACAGTCATCTCCTAGCTGGTTTTTAGGTGCCAGTTGAAATACAATGGTGGTGTTGCTGTTTAATCTGGGATACTTTTCTTCACTTAGAAGATAGTGTGGCACAGTTTAAACTTTTCAAACTTCACTGTGGTTTTGTTGTAGTTGTTTGAAAAAGAAAAAAATAGAAACCTTTATGATAGATACATCCTGTGTCAAATTGACTTACTGCAATCTATTTTAGACAATTGCCTAACACAAGGCAGAAGCTTTTTTGTGTGGCAACAAAGCGCACCTAAATTTTCAGATACTTCAAAAGTTCAAATGTTAAGTTCCATGATCAGAGTTTTGCTGTGTTGCTGATTGTAGACTGAGAAGCTATGTCAGCTTTATGCTATTCTACTAGTATAGCTCCAAATTAATTTTTACTAACAAAAGGGAGAAACTCAGATTTTACCATTATAATCAGTTTGGGATATGAAGCAAATTTTTCAAACTATTGGGAACCACTAGCTTTATTTGCTACTATTTCTAGGTTGTCATAAATGGTATGACATGGGTGAAAGAAAAGGAAGAACTTAACTTCAAATTCTGGGATTAAAAAAAGAATCAGATGTCTTTTGCAAGACAGTCACCATCTGATTTCACTGCAGATGGAGAAACAAACCCTGAAGTTTTAGTCTCCCATGCCCTCCTTTTTATACTATGAGGGAGAATGCATCATGTTCGCTGAGTGGGAGACGTATTGCATTTTTAAAGAGTGCATAAGGGTTTGTTTTCTGTGCAGCAGGGAAAGTATGTAACACATAAATTGTTGACACTGCAGCAAAACTTCAACTTGCAAGCAGAAATCAATCACTCAAAAAAAAAAAATCAGTGCAAGCATCTCACAGACAGTGAGGTGATATTAAATGACAATATTACCTAGAGATGTTTCCATTTGAGTATAAACATGTCTTGGTTTCATGGTAGCTGTGGTAAGCAGCTGGAAGACAGTAGGGGATACTCATTCCTCCTCACTTCTGGTGCTTAAAGAGTACCCTAACCACAACAGGTTTCCTTGGATGGGGCTACTAATTATTTTGTAGTCAGAAAGTGCTCTATAAAAGGCATAAGAGAGTAATTCAATGCAGTTTCCTTTTATCTGCCTTGCCAATTGATGTCTATACAGAGCAAGCGGGGCTCCCCAAACACATCAGTCTGTTTCAGATACACAAGATTAAGTAGCAAGTGACATTCAAGAGCAATCGGCCCACCCAGGAGGAGTGAAACCAGCGGAAAAGCTGTCAGATTCCGCCTTTTCTCCATTAATCTTGAAGCTTTTCAATGCTGCCAGGTCGCATCTCCATCAAACAAGCTGAGAAGAGTGTCGGGCTATTTTCTTTCGTCTCACCCTCCCCTCCCCATCACCCCCCATTAACCCCTGCCATGCCAGGTTCTGGTCTGGGAGCAGCTCTTGTGTTATCCCCATATAGGTGGGGCCTCACATGGGGAAAGATGGAGCTCAGTGTGGACCTTGTTCTTAGCAGCAGGACAACATTTAGGTGGCTGGGGAAGAGGGTGGTAAAGATTTCTCCCAAGACAGAACTGTTTTGAATGCTTGTGCAAGAAGAAAGGAAATAGCAGGTGTGTTTGTCTTCTATAGACAGACCATACAACGAGGTACTACTCCCAGGTTGGTCTGGTTTGGGAGTGAGCTGTGTTTTCCATATTCTAGATAAGAAGGTGCAGGAATTTACCCTTTTCTTCATTTAGGGGTAAATTTTTGACAGTTATATTTGAGCTGGCTGCATCAGGATTTGACCCAGGCATGGATACATATCTCATTCTTCCCTGGGTACTTGCAATAGCATGTAGGACCCATAGTGTAGCTGTCATAGACAAGGCATCCAGGCTGGCGGCAACCTTCAGAACTTGAATCGTAGAAGCAGAGGGTGGCTGAGTGGCCGGAAAGTGGCACAGATTGTGAAGTGCACATGGCAGGGATAAGTGATAATGCATGTTGGAACTGGAGCCAAGTGACTACGCTCCTCTGATACAAGCGGATGGGTCTGACTGAAAGGAAGGAGGCCTCTTTCCTTCATTTCCTAGGGTTTGCATCCTGAGGATGATATTGGAGAGGGTGTGGTTTTAAGAGGGAGGAAATTACGGTGGAGATGATATCCAGCTCTGAGAAACTAAATCTATAAGCATAAGAATGGCTACAGCAGATAAAGCCAGTGATCCACCTAGACTGTCTCTGACAGCAAGATGAAACATACAGGCATCATACAGTGGTGGCTCCTTGGATAGTCTTCCAGTTTGCAGTAAATTGTAGATAAGGGGTTTCCCTATACTGAGGTGGCATCTCTCTCCCTCCCTCTCTCCACCTTCCTTTTTCCCTGTAATAATACAGCTATTGTCACTCAAGAAATGTCCTATGTTCCTCTAAGTGATGTTTGAATTTCTAACAACCATAGACATAAGGACAGCGGATTTATTCCTACCATAAAGCAGAGTAGTGAGAATTCTAAAGGAAGCATGCCCTGGTACAATTCACATACCAGTATTTCGTTCCTCATGCTCAAGCAGAAACGATCAAAGGCTGCAAAGTAAAATGATTTCCAGTCTCCAGCACCTGAGGTGAATGTTCTACCCCAGGTGTCTGAGCACCAGGAGAGAGAGGGTGGCAATAGTAAATCTCCAGGAATGCTTCCTTGTATCCTAATCTCGTAGATGTGCTCTGAGAGTGCCCACTAGATCTTACCTTGAAGGTTAGGAAGGCGATGCTAATCTTAGTGATTCACCTGTAAGCTGTCCACCTTCCAAATACCTTTTGTTATTCTCTGGATGTGCTGCTCTAGGAAAAAAGGAAACAAAAGGGTTGTGCTTTAGGTTGCAGGGGTGGGGATTTTTTAAAGGAATTTAATTTCATTTTAGTAATGCAATCTAGGTCAATCTTAGTTTCTCCCTACTAGATACTGGTATACCAGAAGTATTTTATTTAAACTTGCAGAAGCTACATTACAAAATACATTCTTCGGTTTCTACTTAAGTATGCCGCTAGTGTATCTGTTTCAATATAAATGGTTTCTTAAGCTATATTTGTAGATAACAGGCCTTCTTAATTTTTCTAGAATGCTGCCTTTAATGGCTAGTTGTGTGTAGTTCATTCTGCTTCTGCTCTTTATCAGCCTCCTGGCTGAAGAGGCCAGTGGTTGTAATTGGTCATCCTCCCAATACAGTACAACACTGCCTGCATGGTAGTCTGTGTAAACTCAGTCAATTTTGTATTCAGACAGTGCAATCTCCAGCAAATGGGCTATTAACACATTTAATGGTTGTAACAGAAGCAGCAGATTATTGGAAAAGCAGTTGTGTCATTATCAAATGTGAATGCAGAAGGACAAACAGTGTTATGACGTACAGAATAGTGGGGAGGAAAAACAGCCAAAGGTGTCAAAAGGCAGAAAATTAATACATAGAAAGTCATAGCAGTTTAGCACAGGAATAGTAGGAGAACCAGCACCACTATTATTTTGATCAAACTACCCTGAGTAAAGGAAAAATATGCTTCACAAAGCAATAAAAAACCTCTCTGCTGGCTGCAAGAGCCAGATGCCCATGTTCAATATGACAGCAAAAGTGAGATCTGTCACTCTAAGGAAAGAAGCAGACATGAAGAGCTCTGTCCATCTAAAAGCACCAAAAGGCTTAGAAACTTAAGACTTCTTACTGGAAGGCTGAAGTCTTCCAGAGTGATGACCTGGCAAGCAAACTTTCACCCACTAAAATAATGAATTTTAGGTAATGAAAAATTTGTGTATCAGAGATAGAAACTTTAATATGTAACGAGGTTTACTCTCTGACTGACTGGTTGGGGCTGGATAGCCTGTTGTGAACTGCTGTAGTGTGGTGTCATTAGCAGGTGTGATCACACAGTCCTCTAAGAATGATCATCACATTAAAGGTGAGTCCTTTCCCCTCTGCATTGTAATCAGAAACATATGGACCTGCTGAGATAGTCACCAATGTACTTGGTGTTTACTATTCTTTGGTTTGTACTCAGAAGCCAGAGCAGGAAAAAAATAATGACATTACAGTGCTGGTGTAAGAGTTGAATAGACCACTTGAATAGGACACCCTTTCCCAGTGCTCACTACTCACCCACGCACCTGGCATTCACCAAGCCCACACAGCCAGCATGTCCCACTCCTAATTTTACACAATGGTGAGACATGAAGTTTTTCCATTATGTTAATCTATAATTCAATGACATTTATCTTTACTAACAACTACAGTAGCTGTCTGTTCTCCACAATGGACTACTGCCAATATACAGAAATGAATGACCTTAAAATGTCTCCCTAAGTATCTCTACAGTCTTTTTCCCGATGCAGGCCCCACCGTACTCCCCCACTTTCAAACTGCCTCCTCACCCCAGGCTGAAAAATAAACTGGTATCAATTTTCTCCTTCTAAAACAAAATAGTTCTCCCACTTTTCTCTTTCTGTCAGTTTTCTACCTCTATCATCCATGTCCTTTTCTCACTCTTTTTTTTTTTTTTTTTTTTATTTCTTTCTCCTGTTGCTGTATCTATTTATTTCTTGTTTTGCCCGTCTGGTCTGTATTCCCAGTTAAGGATAACTGATTTGTTCTATAGCCCTTATAGCATCTATATTCACATTATACCACACCTTTCTATAGTCATAACTACTTCTGTACTGCTAATTGCTCTAGTATTCTATTATTTATATTTCATTTAGATCTTTACCATCATATACCCTGAGGCTTAAGCTCCTTTCAGACATCAGATTTGTATTTCTCCACATCTTAATTTTTTTTAGAGGCATAAGTTAAACACAGAGTTTGGGACATTTTGTTTGTGCCTACTAGCCATGCTAGTTGAGGCCTCAACATCTTCCTGACTCACAGCCTCAGTTGTACTTCTGGATAATCCTATGGGATAGCAGTACATAATCTTGGAACCAAGCTTCTCTTCAAATCTTCATGCAAAATCCTGCCTTAAAAAAAAAAAAAAAAAAAAAAAAAAAAAGGCCTGGGAGGGAGACTTTGATATCATCTTCACATAACCATTAGTGCTCAGATGCTGTTGCTGTCTTTGAAATAACTCCTCTCCCTCAAGTTTAATATATAGAATGATAGTATCATTCAATTGTTTGGGTGGAAAAAAGCCTTTGAGATCTTTAAGTCCAACCACTAAACTAGCACTACCAAGTCTATGACTAATCCATGTCATTAAGTGCCACATTGACATGTCTTTTGAATACCTCTAGGGATGGTGACTCAACCACTTCCCTGGGCAGCCTGGTCCAATGCTTGACAACGCTTTCAGTGAAGAATTTTTACTTTAAGATCCAATCTAAACCTCCTCTGGCACAGCTTGTGGCTGTTTCCTCTCATCCTATCACTTATTACTTTGGAGAACAGACCAACACCCAACTTGTTCCATCCTCCTTTTCAGGTCTCCCCTGAGCCTTCTCTTCTCCAGACTAAACACCCCCAGGTCCCTCAGCCGTTCCCCATCACACTTGTGCTCCAGACCCTTCACCAGCATCATTCCCCTTCTCTGGACCTGCTCCAGCACCTCAATGTCTCTCTTGTAGTGAGGGTCCCAGAACTCAGCACAGGATTTGAGGCGCAGCATCACCAGTGCCCAGTACAGGGGGATGATCACTGCCCTGGCCCTGCTGGCCACACTATTGCTGATACAGGCCAGGATGCTGCTGGCCTCTTGGATGCTTGGGCACAAGCTGGGTCATGTTGAGCCGGCTGTAGACCAACACCCCCAGGTCCTTTTCGACTGGGCAGCTTTACAGCGACACTTTCCCAACCCTGTAGCATTGCATGGGGTTGTTGTGACCATTATGTTCCATTTCTACCAGTTTATCTTCTTGGATTTGGCTCAGTGTTGCATAATGAAAACCAACTAGAAATTCCAGGGGTCATGAAAAAGAGTTCATTACATTCCTGCCTCTGTTTTATTTCTTCCTCCCCTCTTTCACTTCCTTCTCTTTGATCTTTCTGTTTACAGCAGAGTTAGGCACATGTAGGTTAAAAAAATATATAAATTATTACTTAATCTAAAGCTACAATCTTTAGATGTAGATGAACTTTCTGTAGAACAGAAAGATGTTGCTTTTACCAAAATAGTCTTTTGAAACCTGCACTATTTTTTCCAGAAGCACAAAAGTGGCTTGGAAATAACTAGATTACTAATTTATTCTCCAACTTCTTCTAGTGCTTCCTAAAAGAAATTTCAATCATCAGCCTTGACTGGATCAACAGTTTCAAAAATGTGTTTTCCTGATAAGGTGAATTTATTATCTATCTAATGTGTATTGCTAAAACTAATGTTCTAAATAATTGCTAGCAGACGGCCCCTGGACTAGACTGACTCACAAATATAAGTGAAAATTATGGTAGGATTAACATCTAATCTAGCTATTTATTATATTCAACAATGTTTCTCCTGTGATTATCAGGAAAATACAAGTAAACTTTTGGCAGAAGAAAATATTTAGGAACACTGCAAAACCATTAATACTTACTTCTATTGGGGGTCATGTCGTTGCAATGATTCTTAGCAACATATTCCAAGAATCCTAGAATAGTTAGGGTTGGAAAGGACCTTAAGATCATCTAGTTCCAACCCCCCTGCCATTGGCAGGGACACCTCCCACTAAACCATGCCATCCAAGGCTATGTCCAACCCCACCTTGAACACCACCAGGGATGGAGCATTCACAACCTCCCTGGGCAACCTATTCCAGTGCCTTGCCACCCTTACGGCAAAGAACTTCCTCCTTATATCCAAACTAAACTTCCCCTGTTTAAGTTTGAACCCATTACTCCTTGTCCTATCACTACAGTCCCTAATGAAGAGTCCCTCCCCAGCATCCCCATAGGCCCTCTTCAGATACTGGAAGGCTGCTATGAGGTCTCCACGCAGCCTTCTCTTCTCCAGGCTGAACAGCCCCAATTTTCTCAGCCTATCTTCATACAGGAGGTGCTCCAGTCCCCTGATCATCCTCATCGCCCTCCTCTGCACTTGTTCCAACAGTTCCATGTCCTTTTTATTTTGAGGACACCAGAACTGCACACAATACTCCAAGTGGTCTCACAAGAGCAGAGTAGAGGGGCAGGATCACCTCCTTTGACCTGCTGGTCGCACTCCTTTTGATGCAGCCCAGGATACGGTTGGCTTTCTGGGCTGCAAGCGCACACTGCCGGCTCATGTTCATTTTCTCATCGACCAACACCCCCACATCCTTCTCCGCAGGGCTGCTCTGAATCTCCTCCCCGCCCAACCTGTAGCTGTGCCTGGCATTGCTCTGACCCAGATGTAGGACCTTGCACTTGGCATGGTTAAACTTCATCAGGCTGGCATCAGCCCACCTCACAAGTGTGTCAAGATCCCTCTGGATGGCATTCCTTCCCTCCAGCGTATCAACCGAACCACAAAGCTTGGTGTCACCAGCAAACTTGCTGAGGGCGCACTCAATCCCACTGTCCATGTCACCCACAAAGATGTTGAACAAGACCAGTCCCAACACCAATTCCTGAGGGACACCACTCGTTACTGGGCTCCAGCTGGACATTGAGCCATTGAGAACAACTCTTTGCGTGCGGCCATCCAGCCAGTTCTTTATCCACCGAGTGGTCCACCTATCAAATTGATGTCTCTCCAATTTAGAGACAAGAATGTCATGTGGGACAGTATCGAATGCTTTGCACAAGTCCAGGTAGATGACATCAACTGCTCTGCCCCTGTCCGTCAGTTCCGTAGCCCCTTCATAGAGGGTCACCAGATTGGTCAGGCAGGATTTCCCCTTAGTGAAGCCATGCTGGCTGTCACCAAGCACCTTGTTGGTTTTCATGTGCCTCAGCATGCCTTCCAGGAGAATCTGCTCCAAGATTTTGCCAGGCACAGAGGTGAGACTGACTGGTCTGTAATTCCCTGGCTCATCCATTTTCCCCTTCTTAAAAATGGGGGTTATATTTCCCTTTTTCCAGTCGTTGGGAACTTCACCTGACTGACATGACTTTTCAAATATGATGGACAGTAGCTTAGCAACTTCATTTGCCAGCTGCTTCAAGACCCGCAGATGGATTTCATCAGGTCCCATGGACTTGTGCATGTTCAGGTTCTTAAGATGGTCTCGAACCAGATCCTCTTGTACAGTGGGCCCAAGGTCTTCATTCTCACTGTCCCTGCGTCTGCCTTCCAAGACTTGGGTGGTGTGGTCAGAGCATTTGCCGGTAAAGACTGAGGCAAAGAAGTCATTAAGAACCTCAGCCTTCTCCAAATCCAGGGTAGCCAGTTCTCCCGATAGCTTCTGGAGAGGGCCCACGGTGTCCCTAACCTGTCTTTTATTTGCAATGTACCTAAAGAATCCCTTCCTGTTATCTTTCACATCCCTAGCCGAGTTTAATTCTAAGTGGGCCTCAGCTTTCCTAACCTGGTCCCTAGCTTCCTGGACAACATCCATGTATTCTTCCCAGGCCACCTGACCTTGCTTCCACCTTTTATAAGCCTCTTTTTTCCTTCGAATTTTGCTCAGCAGCTCCTTATCCATCCAAGGAGGTCTCCTGGCCCTCCTGCAGCACTTCATTCTACTTGGGATGCAGCACTCCTGAGCTTGTAGCAGATGATCCTTGAATATCAACCAACAGCCTTGGGCACCCCTGCCCCCTACGGCTGTATCCCATGGAACCTTACTAAGCAGGTTCCTAAACTCTGCTCACTTGAAGTCCAGGGCAGTGAGCTTGCTGCACGCTCTTCTCACTGTCCTGAGGATCTCAAACTCGACCATCTCATGATCGCTCCAATCAAGGCTGCCCTGGAGCGTCACATTCCCAACCAGCCCTTCCCTGTTGGTGAGGACGAGGTCAAGCATGGCACCTCTCCTTGTCGGCTCCTCTATTACTTGCAGAAGGAAGTTGTCTTCCACACAATCGAGGAACCTCCTGGATTGCTTGTGCCGGGCCGTACCATCCCTCCAACAGATATCAGGGTGGTTGAAGTCCCCCATGAGAACAAGGGCCTGCGAGCGTGAGGCTGTTCCTACCTATCTATAGAGTGCTTCACCCACAGAGTCCCCTTTGTCAGGCGGTCTGTAACAGATCCCCACAATAATGTCACCCATCGCTGTTTTCCCTTTAACCCTGACCCACAAACTCTCAGTCGACTGCTCACCTGTCCCCAGACAGAGTTCCATACTCTCTAGCCTATCCCTAACATAAATAGCAACTCCCCCTCCCCGCCTACCGGGCCTGTCTTTCCTAAACAGCCGGTAACCTTCCATTCCAACACATCAGTCATAGGAGCCATCCCACCATTCCACCAAAAGAACATTTTATTTCTTCTGGAAAAGCTTAAAGGAAGTTTAATTCCTGACATTCATACACATACAATATAAATAGTGTTATGTAAAGAAAGTGAAAGTACTCTTTTTTTAAATGTTTGAACCTCAAAGTCAAACAGAAAAATGGAAGTCATGAGTCTGTCTAAGCAATAAAATTATTCAGGTGTTCTGTGTTACTCTGAATGGCTCACCTCTAATGCTTAAAGGTTGAAAAAATTAGGATACTGTTTTTGTCTATGTGGCATAAAGTAACATTCTAAATGAATTCTCTAGGGGAACTTTCACCTCTGCTTGAGTACTAAATCAGAAAAGAACCTTGCGAAAGGGAGTGTAATTTTGCTGGCAAAATCTCGATCGATTTACAGATTCAACATTTTAAAGTACTAATATTAGACCATTTTGATCTGCAGTGAAGCTTTTTGGGGACGTGGGGAATAGGGTGGAATGGTTTATTTTACCTTTATGAACCTTATGACCTTCCTATAATTCACATAGATGCTTATAAAGTTGATTAAGATGTCCGTTTCAGGATGAGAAAGACAAGCAGCAAAATGAGTTAAGAAAGTGTAGTAGAATATCTAATAGACTTCTAAATCTCTCCAACCATATACTCAGATGTACTTAATCATTAGATTTGAAAAGTATTTGTGGTTTTTCATAAACTGCTTTATTTCATGGGCTGTTTGTAATTCTTAGATCCAGTCTATTTTCTGCTGGTTTTGTTTTCTTTTTTAATTATATTTTAGAGTTTTTTAAATAGTTTTTCTTAGCCAATATGGAAATGGTTACATTTTCTCTTATTCCACTACAGCAGTGATGCAAGCAGGAGCTGTGGACCACTGTACAGAATGTACAGAAACCAGCAGAGTCTGGCAGCTGTCTAAAACTGGGAGACAAAACTGAAGTCTGGGTTTGAAAATGGATGTTTCCATATAGGTATCATTGACCACTTTGGTTTATGCTTACATTTCTAACCCCTCCTCCCCTCCCAGTTCTAAAAGAGAGCTTGTGCAAAGTAATAAAAGAAAGACAACTCAAAGCTACAGCCTCTGGGGTTTCAGAGCAACTGCTATATATTGCATTACAGGAACCAGGAGCTACGACAAAACCTCAATTTTCATGCTGAACATATTTTCTAATAGAAAACTGTATTGACATTACTGTCTTGGTAAAGCGGAATTCTCCACGTCCCTTTGTAGAGGGGACATTTGATGTGTTCAAGAATCCATATTCTACACACGTAGCAAAAGTGTCAATGACTGACTGACTTAGGAACCATAACTTACCTACAGAACAGCAGTAATGTACTAATATAGTAGCTAAAATGATAGACCTGAATTATACGTCACATTTTTTCAGGGTAAGACAAAAGAAAGACACCTCTTCCCTCCCAAAAGTACTTTTTTTCCTGGATATTACCCTTCTTCTGTATCACATGCCTGCTTTAATTGTTACTCACATATCATCACCAGTCCAAAGAAGAGGAGCATTTGTGGAGAATTTTTTAGCAGCAGGTTGATTAATTTCTGAGAAAGTTGATTTTAATACCAGAAACTGTGACAAGTTCTTCCTTGTAATGGTGCTGTGCAGTGGCAAGGAGCTTGTAAGAGAAAGATTGTGTATGTATGTGAGGCAATGGAAACTTTAACAGAACAATATTGTACAAAACATTAATAGTACAGGTTATTCATTATACATATATCATCTGGATAAGAGTAATTTGTTGTTATACATTGAAGTCTAGAAAAAATGTCAATTACCTTGTAACTCTTTCTTACGTGAAGTGCATGTTGCTGCATGCTGATCTCAGAAAGCTCTGGGACAGGCACCGAAATCCACTATAGCACAGGTACACTGATGCACAACTGGCTCAAATTTTGACCCTTTAAAAAACCACATCTATGGATAATGTTACTTGTGGCCTCTGTTCTTGCAGACCTCCATCGTGTAACACCCTCCCTATTAAGACACATCAACAAAGATTTGTAAAGGATTATACAGCTCTGGTGGGAACGGACCTCACTGCCCCCTGGTAAGAGAAACCCTTGTTTCTGTCAGTACAGAAAGTTTGCTGAGCCCACAGCCATTGATGAATTCTTACTCTGAGTATGAGTTATCCACGAATTATCTTTGGCATGGACCTTTTATTGATCTTGTGCACGGCTCAGGTACTTTGCAACAATAATGCTGACTGGCATGTAAATTCTTACACATTAAGAACTAAATACACATGGACTGATTCTTGCCTGGTTAGTTTAAGATCACTCTACCCGCCAGGAGCTTCTGCCACACCTAGGCAGAAAGGCATCAGACACACCAAGTGGGAAAGAACACAAGCGACAGGCAGCGGTCAGCTGAGTTAACATCCCTTTTTTTGTTAAAAGGTGTTGTTTCAGGATTGGTTTTGTTTTCTAAATTAGCAATAAAGCTTTAAATGCTAGATATTATTTGAAACACAACATCCATTGCAGTAAGAGAATTCAGTCAGTGAAGTCCTGAAATGAGATTCTTACTGGCTTACTATACTGGACGGAAAGGACGCGCCTTGCTCCTTGCCACGGAGAAGGCACTCAGGGTGTTTGTTTCTTATTACAGCATTGTTCTATTTTTAATTGTCTGGGGCTTCCTGAGAAGTCATCATGGCTCACAGTACCAACAACTACATTTTTAACCACACATGAAGTGCACAATGAGAAGAAATCCTTGCTGGTGCACTGTTTTGAAAGGCAATGCTGTCTTGGTGGCTTAGGCCAGATGCTGTCTGGGCAGATGATATAAGAGCAACAGGATATACTGTGATTAGTACTTTTGCTCCTTCTAGTCCACAAAGTCTGGATGTTCATCAAGATACCATGTTCAAAAACTCAGCAGCAAGTTCATCATTCAACAGTGAACAGCCAGTTACAGCCTTTTTTGATGATTTAATCTGTATAAACTTTGTCTCACTTCTGGAATCCCTCAGCTTGCTCTTAATGACAATAGTGACTTTGGCAGAGCTTTAAGAATTGTTTAGCTAACACAGTATATTTTATTCTTATCTTTTTATTTCCATTGTTACTACTTTTCCATTGTGCTACTATTTTATATGACAGTTTAGGGTTGGTACTTCTGAGAACTTGGAATATTAATCTCTAACAGCTTTTCCCGTGCAAAGACCAGTATTTTCCTTTTCACTGTAAGACCCCAAGAACAGCATACTGTGGAACAAAGCTGCCATTGTATTTCAGTTTAAAAACCAAAACCAGATTTATGTGCATAGATACTTCATCATGCTTTAATTTTTCATTGTTTTTCAAAGTGTTGAGCATCAATATCATGAAATAAATTTTACTACATCTGTGATAACCACTCAAAACCCCCATATTTTGCTAATACTATCTCATTGATCAGGAGTTTCCAAAACCACTTTAATGGCAGAACAGAATGGAACTTCTTGTGGCCATAGCCAAGTTTCAGCTCTTCATAGGATCAGAGAATCTTTTTGGTTGGAAAAGACCTTCAAGATCATTGAGTCCAACTGTTCACACACTTCCCTCTTCCCAATCCAAGCTAGAATATGTTTATCATCTCATGTGGCCTCTCCCTTTGTAAAAAACTACCTCTAGACATTACACTGCAATGTATTTACAGAATTTGTTCCTGAAAGCTGATTTAATAAAGCAACTGTCTATTAAAATAGCTATATGCTACACAGTAAGCTATTCAGTATATCACTGTTATCAGTTTTTGAGAACCAGCAAGTTTGAAGGATAAATTTTGTCACAGAACTTTGGAATTTCAAGTTAAAGTCGCATTCCATCTGGCAGCCTGACAAAAGTGAATTTTGCTTGGATTCAAATAATAATTCAACGAAAACTGACTTTGCTTAAATTCTTTGATTCTTTTTGAAGAAACTGTTGCTTTGTTACTGTTGTGAAGAAAGTGAAAATCTTGATCAGATAGAAACAAGCAGTTTGATGGTTTAACTGAGTTGTTATTAATTTCACTCAATCCTAAAAATTTAGTTATGGTGTTGTTCTTAGCTCTAAGGTTAAATTATAGTTTGTTTAGCTGCATGCTTACGGGAATACGCTTTCAATGAAAGTTTACACTATTTATAACAAACAGTCTTTAATAAGGAACAGAAAAATAAAGCTATCAAAGGAATATCTTAACACATTGCTTTTCCTAAACAATCTGCACTTAGCAAATCAGCATTTGTTTCAGCAGTTGTAATCCTGATATACATTGACCACTGTCACACTGCAGTCTGTAGTCTTGATGAATAACTTCCTTTTTTCCTCCATCTATCTTATTTGTGACTACACACAAATAATCATCAGATTAGCAAGCTGTGTTACAAATGGAAGGTAAATACTAGTAGCCCAATTACCACCATGGGCCGAGTCATTCTAGTAAGAAAACAACCCCCATTTGTTTTTTTGGTGGCCATATATTCAGCTAGCTTTTTCCTTGTTGTTTTGAAGTTTATAAGACAAAGTTTGCAGAGAGAAGTGATAACATTTTTACTCCAACTGATGATAGAATTTTCTTCAGAAAACTACCAAATCAACAAAGAACGTAAAAGTGGAAATCTATCCTCAGTTTAATGCTCTAAATCATTCTCTGTTTTAAGACAAATTTCTTATTTTTGTACTTAGTCTAATACAAGAGCGTGGAAATGTCTCCCATATTGAAACCAAATTACTAAACTCAAAGCATTTCAGTGCCATTTGAAGGCAGTTAAAAACCACTGGCTTTAATCAATTCCATGTTTGATTGCAACTAGTTAATGAGTTAGAAGTTATTTCTTTGAAAACAACAAGTTGGTACAGTAACTTCTTTCCCCCAGTGCTTATCTGAAGATTTTCAGTGTTTCCATTCAATAGACTGACCAGATTGGTATTCCAGACTCCTTACAACCCAAGAATATGATTTGTAAATGCCAATTTTCAGACAATTTTTGCTTCTGAAAAAATTCTTAGGCTGTGATGTTTCATACTTCTATTATCAAATGCTGGTTTGGGTTAACTGTTCTTTGCGGCAGAAACATGTTTCTCCCATTTCCAGAACATCATCAGCTCTAATGACAACAAACCAATTTCTATTCCCATTCTGAATAATGTTTTAGCTTTGCACTGGGCATTATTTACAGATGAAAGGAATGAAAGCAATGGCTACTAAAGTTATTTGGCAAATGGCAAGCCATTGGCATGACAGGAGATTAAAGGGAGAGCTTGATGTGCTTAGTTTGGTAATCAAAGGCTAAAAAGGAATCTGATTAGGTATTTTAATTCAGAAAGCATTTACCAGAGCAGGAATATGGGCTAAATAAGTGGAAATGTGTATGAGCTGGTTACAAATAAAGCTAGCCTGGAAATTAGAAACTCAGTGTTTCAGAAATGAGCTGAAGGAGTACAATGTTTCACGCTAGCAACTATCAAGTGTGTAAGCGGGATTCAATGACAGGATAGAAGTGATCCTGCTGTTGAAAATTAAAACTTGTGATTTGTATCTTTGAGTGGTTAACTTGTGTCTGTAACAGAGGCTTGAAAGGAGACTGCATTTCCATACACCTTTTCTGCACCATATTTTAAATACTTTAATCCTGCCAGCTGTTTACCTGCAGGGGCCAGAGAGATTTACATTTACCCTCAGTGCATAATTTGGCTTTTGGGGAATGAAGGTAGGCAGGGTTACTTTCTTTTGAAGCATCAGACAATGGGCACAGAAAATGATGGGACATTGGGGCAGAATTTACTGCTATTTTCGTGATAATGAAAAAAATCAATCTTTCCTGCCTCTGCTCAATTGTTTAGGAAGAACCTGATTGTCAGGTACGGAGTAATGTGGGCTCCTCTTGCCAAATTCCGTGTGTTGACAGGGTCTGTTAGCAGTCTTTGCTTTACAAATGCCCTGCTATTTAAGACCATGGTTGGCACATGGGTGACATGTTTAATTTTTACTATTTTACCCTCCATATTATCCTCTGTGATGATTTTTTTGGCTTTATGCTGAATGTTTTGGGTTAGTTAGAGTGACAGAGACTTTTATACAGGGTTTTGAGGTTTCATGGGTAAGTGCATGGTTCTTAGGCCATTCTAAGCAGATATTTTGGCAGACAGCTGCAGAGTATCATGGCTGGCTGTGACAGACTCCAGGTCCCTCCAAAGACCTATGCTTCTTAGTACTTAAGTTCACAAAATAGTTCTTGAATCTCTGTGACTGAGACTAGTCGGAATATGCTTTATGCCCTAAAGAACACAGGGAATTGTTCCATATGTTATGTACCTGAACATACTGACAACATGCAGTTTACAGTGTAGACGTGACTTTATTTTATTTACTTACTTTTTTAATGTAGACACTCCTATGCTGTTTTGGGAAAACCTCTTAGCCTCTGTTTCATTAGTTCATCAGTTACAAGAGTGTTACTTATCTAGGTTTCCACCATAACTGTATTGTATAGTCATGTTGGCAACGTAGCAGGGTCTTTCGAGAATGATGGAGTCACAGCCTTCTATGCCAGATGGCATAAAAAAAAGCTCTGCAACTAACCTACTGTTATTTTTTTGCACCATTCCAATCTTTAACATGGACAGATTAAAGACTGGATAACCTACAAAGTAGGGTTGTCACAGCTTTGTGAACTATCACTCACCATATCCTACCCTCAGTCATGAGATCAGGAGACAATAGGCCACTTTGTTAATTGAGTCCAGATGTAAGAAGTCAACCTCTAGTTCTACAAGTAGATATATGATTAGTGAGGTTATTTTTGGAGGAAGAACAGCTCATTCTGCGTGTTCACCTGCACCTCGATGGTGCTGCTCTGCACACAGCAACAGGAAACCCAGTTCCTCCTAGAACATAGGAAATCCCAGCCAGGGTTGAAAGTGCTTTTCCAGTATTATGAATTCTTTGTTAAACCTACATACTGACAAGAACAGATTTGTTATTCAAGAAAGGATCAATACTGGAAAACCACCATGAACCACCCTGCTGCAGCTAATACGATAGCCATTCCCTGAGCAGAATTGTGAAGATGCCTTAAAAGAGAAAAATATTTATGTATTCTTATTTGTTATTGAGCAAGTAGCATCTATTTGGAATAACAGCTCAGCTGTGGATAAAATGGGATGGGATGTAGAGAATACTCAGTGCTGGTTAACAGTATGCAGACATCAAACCAGTTGGATGCCCTGAGGGAAACATTTGAACATAAGCTTATTTGATTAAGCAGCATTTCAATCTTTATTTAGCTAGATGGTAAGCATCTCTGCCTGTCACTGGATTAGCATTTGCAAGGTACCAGCAGTGAAATACATGAACAGTTACTCAAAGGAGACCAAACTATTGCTGTTTTATGAAATCTACTTGTGCTGTTAGACAGTCTTCAGTGGAGTCCCAGATATTTCCTTCGCTTATAAATCTGTTAGAAGCTTTATAACAGTGGAGGACTGTGTAAATGTATACAATATGATGAACAGTTAATTTGTGGAAATATTCAAAGGAGAGAGAAAAGCTATCACGTATTTTACTCTTGGACATGACTTCAGTGGCAGGAGGTAATTGCTTAGTGTCTGAAGATTAAAGTACCGCTTTATCAAAATAAGCATACAACCCAGACTTGTCCCGCAGGGAGCAGTGTTTCATAAATGCATAAACAGGTGGCACAGTGCATACTCCAAAGATGGGAATATTTCCAAATGAAGTTGCAGAAGCCTTTGTGGAGTAAATCTTTATCTGATTGGGGAGAAGGTTCTCATCTAGCTATCTGTTAACATGAGAGTATTTGAGTTAGCAATCCATATGGATCCGTTTTAGGAGAAAATCTGCAGCACTGCTTGCAAAATGTTTCTTTCTTTTACTCTTTCAATAAAGCCAGTCACCTCAATTAGTTTGTGAGTGTTCTGGTACGATGCAAGTCATCAAGAAGTGTTCTAACATTTACAGTATATGAAGACTTATTTTAATAGTAATTAAGTTATTGACATAGAAAGCTACGACTACTTTAAGGAGAGATTTTTCTTGGGGATTAAGGCAAGGTGCACTTCTATTTGCTCTCAAGAAGCAGAATTAAAATGCTCATAAATAGGCCTATATTCACACAAAGATTATTTAAACAAAATTAATGAAACAAAACTAGTCCCCCTTTATTTCACCTATGATGGAGGACTGCAAAGTACCCCTCAAAGCAATTTTTTTGAGACCATAAAAAGATGGATGGACTGCTGCAAAGTTAAGTACAAAGAAACTCTGATACTTGATCAGACTCCCCAGCTCTCAGGGAAATAGGAGGAGAGCTTATTTGGATGAACATAAGATTGCAAATTTTTTTATCAGCATCACTGCAGGTGAAGGTTGTGAGAACAGCCTTATATATACTGTAACAAGATCCTTCCACCAGACGTGCTAGAATGTTTCAGTCTCTGAATCAGGATGCCAGGCCAGAAATTCTTGTGTGCAACCGCGGGAAAATCTGGCTTCAAGAGAACTGGAAGTGCCCAATGGCACTTGGCTAAGTATTCTCAGATTCAGGCTTATTACTACTCAGAGATTTCTCTAGAATTGAAGTGAATTTTACCGATTCCTGTTGATGCTCTGAAATCCAAAGTTTGCAAATTCTATTCTGCAAGATGGCATTAGAAATGGTATTTCTTTTTCATTCTAAGCCAGAATTTGGCAGAGATTTGAGAGGCAGCGTATTCTGTCTGTGATCTGGCAAAGAAGATACTCTAAATTAACTAGTAGTGGGTGGGGAAATATTATCCCTGAGGACCTTGCCTGGAAATAAAACCTGGAGTTTTTGAAGTTCCTTGCAAAGCAAAACAGAAAAGAGCAACAGAGAAATAAACTGGAGCAAATAATAGTCACATCAGCTACCTAGCAGACAAGACCCAGACTGAAGTTCTGGCTCCATATCAGACTCTAGGGCTTGTGTCATTCATATATGAGACGAGCACCCTAACAGTGCTTGCTGTTAGTTCTTGCTTCTTTCACTTATTTGGAGCAGTCCTATTTTGTGTAGATAACTAGGAGAGGAAGTCCTCAGACTAAGTTAGGGATTTCACCCAGGATGGACCAGCAGCAGGTGCCAGACCCTTGACTGTGCCTTCCCAGACACAGGACTTTCCTGCTATTGGCTACTCTTATGCAAATTCAGTGGTTTGGACCTAAAGTTATGTCTGGCTGCAAAATATTTCAAAACTAATGTTTACTTAAGCCAGAATTTCCCCACAAATCACAACGATTTCAACAACTCAACATTTCCCAATATTACTTGTTTTTTTTTACAGAACATTTCCAAGCTGCCAGGGTTCAGAGAACTTTTTATGTTGCTGACAACTCAAACAGCAGGACTCAAATAGGTTAAAAAAATTTCAAAATTAAGTCTAAAAATAAAACTTTTTTGAGCTAGCCTAATACTAGGTTAATGATATGCTACAGATTTAAGCACCTAGACACGACTATAGCAATTCTAATCACAGATGAGACAGTTGGCTAGTGCCATTTTATGCCCTCAGGAGCTGGTGGAGGTCATTTAAGTGCACAGATGTGGGATGCTAAGACTACTGGCCAAAAAAGAAATTCCGAACTCCAGAAAACGTAACACCAGGATGGAGCACACATAACCACATCACTCAAAGACTGACTGCGGATCTTTAAGACAATGCCTATGGAAAAGAATAAAAGGCCCAACAGGCGCCAGTAAGAACTGGATTTTTGTTTCTGTGACACCATTTGTTTTCTATTATGGATATTTGTGTCTTAGGTTAACATTCCTCTGAGATAAGACCTCATACCTGATAACATTCATCCCCAGGCCAGGCTACGGATCTATGTCCCTGGCACCATACAACTATTTCTGTCTGGAATCCAAAATACTCCCAAGAACCACATCACTTTATGTTTAAGTTGTTTTTTTTGTATAGAGACCTGGTCAGAAAACTTGTCCGGGAAGAGAAAAATGAATCATGATCCTGGAAAGACACCCTGAGCACGTATGAAAGACCATATGGTAATGATCAAAGTTGAGGAAAAACAAAAAGCTGCCTTCCACCTGCAAAACAGAATTGTCTGAAGATAGTGAAACGGGAATGCTTTGAAGATAAGGCATCACGTAGTGTGGGAAAAGGAGGCAAGAAGTGAAACCTGGTATTGAGACAATTTCCTAAGGTGCACTCTGTGATTGGTGGGTGGGGGAGCCAGGTGCTGATTATTTTCTACCCTGTTCTGACATGTAAAAATCAGCAAAAGAAGTGCTAATTGTATTTGTTACCTGCTTTTCCTCATAACCTTCCTTCCAGTGGATAGAAAGCAGGCAGGGGAGGAACTGAAAATGATCTCAGCTCTTTCTTTCAAAATATTTCAGGTACTAAGTCATTTGCCCTTTCTGAAATGGGATTCCTGTATTGTCTTCCATGGTCTTCTCCAGGCTCTCTTCAGGAAGATAAAGGCTTAAGTTCAAGCATGGGCTCTGCAATTTCTCTCTCCTCTGCTTCTTAAATCAGTCTGAAATCCGAACATAGGCACTGATGGGAAGTGAGGATGCTATTTTTGAGGTCACATCAAGAGAAGTGAGTATACCTAACCCTCTCCACTCCTCTATTGCACTCACTGGTAGCATCTATGACTCCTTCAGAAAGCATACGGAATCTTGAGACATAAGCAAGACTTTGATATTGAACAAACTACCAGCCTGGAGAAAAAATAAATAAATAAAAAAGGCATTTCTTAGCCATTCCTCATAGCCATTGTTTTTAAAGGAGGGAGCTAAAAAGCAAAAAACCCTGAAGGAACTTGAGATAGTAAGACAAAACAAAATTATGTACATAATTCAATCTTAAACTGTGCAAAACAAGTAGATTCAGATACAGAGATATAAATTCAACAGTTTCAACATCCCTCAGTCAGATGATATTCTACTGCTCAGAAATTATCTATCAGTCATGAAGACTAGTATTGATGATTGAACTTCAGATGTTTACAGTGGAGATGGCAGTTGCTTAACTAGTCTCAGTTTATAGTCATATAAATGGTTATAAGAACGTAAAGGTGGTTATGCTGTCTCCGTCTAGCCTAGGTCCCGTTTCTGATGGGGGGGGGAATGTAGACAGCTGTCTAGCTCTGTAGGGATGCCTGCTGAGTCCTGTATCTTTGAGTATTCTCACAGCCTCTGGCCATTTGTGCTTTAGGGGCTTGTATGCTGGAGGTGGCTTCTAAGTGTTTAATAACCCTTAATGATATTTTTTTTCCCCACAGTAACTTGTTTAGTCTCTCCTTTGAGACATGAACATTTAGCATGCATATCACACCCATGCCAATAGACAGAAAGGTTACTTCTACAGCTCAGTGCATCTCACCTCTTCAGATTTTTACACTAGTTAAATGAATCAAAATCCACCATTTATTATAGGAATCCAGCTTAAGTGTGGATATCCACATTGTGGGCAGGTGGGTAGTTCTCACATCACCTCCCTTTAAAACAGAAAATGTAAGTTGTTGGTATTTGAAGTTTTACACCAAGATACAGTGATGGGCTGCAGCAAAGTTGTCTCCAATTCGGTATTATTTTTAAAATTCTGATTATATTCACAGTGGCAAGTTTTGCTTTTTTACAGCCTAGTTATTTTGTAAAAGTATGAAGCATTTTTGCTTAAATAATTTTACTTACATAGTTACATTATACATGCAGCTCATGGAAAACTATAGTTACTGCCTATTACTAGTTACTGCTGTCATTTAGTACTCCTTGTTGAGGTAAGTAAGTGTACCAAGTTTGCTCCCAAATTATTTTTTGTGTATTGCTGCAAAGGGCAGTTGCAAAATAAGGATTGTGAAAGTGGAAATTAAACAAAACTTGTTTAGCTGAAGTGGTAAAATATTTAGTACTTTCTTTTACAGTATCTCAGTGAAGATTTTTTTGCATAAATGAGATTTTATGTGTGTTCTAGTTACTGGGTATTTTATATATTTGATGTCTATACTTTGGGATGTTAGCTGCTAAAGGAACTTTGCTATTGGCACCCCAATAGTAAAATTGAAATCTGTCTGGCTAAAGAGAGGGAAATACGCACCACCAGAAAGCTAAAACTTGAATGACTGATGCAATAGAGTAATGAGTAGGACAGTCTGCAATATAAAGGGCACTGTAACAGCAGCATTCCCACAGCCATGTGTATCACTCAAAAATGTTTTCTCAAGCACTGTGCAGACACCCTAAGTGGAGCACTGAAAGTGATCAGGTTGGGGAAAGGGAAAGACAACAAAAACAGATTCCATTTTCTCAGCATCTTTGTAATTTTGACAAAACACTTATTTGGCAACATCAGATCATATGTAAATCAAAACAGTGAAACATCCAAGAATGGATCAGAAAAGGTGCCGAAATAAGAAGAGAATTTATTAATGACTGCTTGTAATATGGGGTATGTTCTGGTTTTAAATCTACAGTATTTCTCAGTTTGATGCTATACTTCCCTTAGCTGGTTAAGGCAGAAGGCAGCGATGACAAGCTTGCATTCGATTAGAAAAATCATCTCAGTAGACTGACTACAACTTTGCGTACATATTCCTGAAGACAACCAAGGCATGCTAAAAGAACTGCTTTACTTGACAGACATGCTAAGAATCTTCTCATCTTCTCTACTAATAACAGAGAAATCTAAATATCTTCCAGTATTTATAAGCACAATACCAGAATAAACAGTTTTCTTCACTACTTCTGACTGAGCAATAAAGAATAATTGTACTGATTTATCAAGTCAAGCCATTGTTTTACCAAGATTTGTCTGGAGAGTAAACTGCATATATATAGTGTGAAAGTATTTAATCTTCATTTAAATATTTCTGCAATATTAGACAATACTCTTTAATGACAGGATCATAGGACGGTTTGGGTTGGAAGAGACCTCTGAAGATCATCTAGTTCAAACTCCCTGCAATGAGCAGGGACATCTTCACCTAGATTAGGTTGTTCAGAGTCCTGTCCAACCTGACCTTGAGTGTTTCCTGGGATGAGGCACCTACTACCTCTCTTTGCAACCTGTACATTTAAATATCAAAAGGCCACAACAGGATCTCCCCAGAGCCTTCTCTTCTCTAAGCTTAACAACCCCACTCTCTCACAGCCTTTCTACACAGGAGAGGTGTTCATCCCTGTAATCACTCTTGTGGCCCTCCACTAGCTCCACTCCAGCAGGTCCATGTCTTTCTTGTACTGGGAACTCCAGAGCTGAACACAGTACTCCAGGTGGGGTTTTACTAGAGCAGAGTATAGGGACAGAATCATTTCCCTCAACATGCTGGACACTTTTCTGTGGAATTAGGCCATATGTATGTATCTGAATCCAATAACCTGTTGTAAAACATCTGATTATCACTGAAAATCATGACAGTAGTAAATCTCCATCAGCTTCTGTTAGTGGTCATTTCGTTCCTCTAAAGAATGTATTTAGTTAATCACAGAACACCTACAAACACAGCAGCATGAATGTTTGAATGCCATACTGGCAAATAGTACCAAGAACGGCCATTCTGCGTCAGATCTGGCTATCCACCTGAGCAAACTCAGTTTTGGCAGTGGCTAATAGTGAGTACCAAAGAATGTAAAAATAGGGCTAATTCAAGGACACCCTTTCCAAGGTATCAGCAGCCTTTAGCTCAGGGGTTTTTCTAAACTGAACACTATTTTATGTTTAATGCAAACTTCTAGTGCATTCATTACTTGTGTTGGATTTGAGACAGTGTGAACTTAAGTTTTGGGAGTCAAAAAGTTGCCAATGGATTTCAAAATCTGCTATGTGAAGACATATTGGTTTGGTTTTTAACTGCATTCTCTCAAGCATGACCTGCCTATGCATGAAAAAAGTGAGTAACCAGGTATACACTATTCTCTGCATCAGCTGTGATTTGAGGGGACCACCATTCTCATCCTCAGTTCCCTCACCTGTATACTGAATTCACCTTTTTACTGCTCAAACAGAAGATAATTAAATCTTAAGTATGTTGTAACATGGTAAGAGACCTTTTTGAACGCCCTCTTTAAATCCAAATAATCTGATCGCCTTGTTCTCATACTCACCAGATCCTCTGAAGAAAATGAATTACATCTAAACCAGCCAAACGGATGCATGATATCTGTATCATATTTGCTTACAGCACTATTTATCAAGACCTGACACCTGTTATTCAGGTAGATAAGAGTTTTAAGCAAGATGTTTAAGCCACAGATAATAGCTACATAGTTTCAAATCTGAATTCCGTCAAAACTCTCACAAGACTACTCTCTGGCATTTGTGTTTATTCTAGTCAATCTGTCCAAGAAGGTTTTCATTCACATTTTCTGCACAGGAAGGGTTCAAGGCTGGTACCTTTACCTTCCCTTGTGATGAATGTGGATGTGAAGAATCATATTTTAAATCCAACTGAAATCCCCATTTTAATGCCATTTCAAAGTAATTTTTGCCAAGGTCAGAAAAAATTTGCCCATTTTTTACCTGGGTCAGAGCAATGCCAGGCACAGCTACAGGTTGGGCGGGGAGGAGATTCAGAGCAGCCCTGCGGAGAAGGATGTGGGGGTGTTGGTCGATGAGAAAATGAACATGAGCCGGCAGTGTGCGCTTGCAGCCCAGAAAGCCAACCGTATCCTGGGCTGCATCAAAAGGAGTGCGACCAGCAGGTCAAAGGAGGTGATCCTGCCCCTCTACTCCTCTCTTGTGAGACCTCACTTGGAGTATTGTGTGCAGTTCTGGTGTCCTCAACATAAAAAGGACATGGAACTGTTGGAACAAGTGCAGAGGAGGGCCACGAGGATTATCAGGGGACTGGAGCACCTCTTGTATGAAGATAGGCTGAGAAAATTGGGGCTGTTCAGCCTGGAGAAGAGAAGGCTGCGTGGAGACCTCATAGCAGCCTTCCAGTATCTGAAGGGGGCCTATAAGGATGCTGGGAAGAGACTCTTCATGAGGGACTGTAGTGACAGGACAAGGGGTAATGGGTTCAAACTTACACAGGGATTGGATATGAGGAAGAAGTTCTTTACTGTAAGGCACTGGAATGGGTTGCCTGGGAGGTTGTGAATGCTCCATCCCTGGTGGTGTTCAAGGCGGGGTTGGACATAGCCTTGGGTGCCATGGTTTAGTGGGAGGTGTCCCTGCCAATGGCAGGGGGGTTGGAACTAGATGATCTTAAGGTCCTTTCCAACCCTAACTATTCTATGATTCTATGATAATTTGTTTTTTTACATTAAGTTGCTGTGGGCATAGTTGTTTGAGCAGTCTTGTGCTGTTGGTGATATACTCCAGCATTAAGTACCAATTAAAAAAAAATCCCTTTCAGAATGTAGCATAAGAACAAGGAATTATGAAGACATACCATAACTCAGTATGTATCTGTCTAAAGTCATCTTTTTAAGTTATTGCAGGTTTTTTTTGCACTTTTTCTTTTTGAAAAAACAAAGTATGTTGGTATGCCGAGTAATCAAACATAAGGTCAGAAAACTGTATCTCTGGCAAAACCAAACTTCGTGAGTCCCTGGTGTGAAATTAGAGACAAAAGCTAAAATTAGTCCAAATTAGTTTCTCCTTTTCTACCATATGACAAAACTTTGCAGATAAGGGTAATTAAATTTTCCATTTCATACGATGACTTAATAGTCTGATTTGTTTTAAATTATCCATCAAACTGCTCAGTTAAGGAATACACGGCTAGAAATCTGAAACTGTGCTTTCAGTTTCCTGACAGTCTCTAGGTTCCATTACAACATCATGATTTTGAGAGTTGCGGGGCCTTTGTTGTAATAATTTGTTCGTTGGAATTATGATGCTATCAAACTTCAAAATAACTTTGTATCCTGCAAATGTCATTTTATCACAACAGAACTATGCAAAATATATTGAAGTATTTGCAGGCATGCACCCACATTTTTAGGAAGTCTTACACGGCAAAGTAGGTATTATTATCTGTACTCAGAAACACAACGGGGATCATTAACTTCCATTATTTCTATTTCTCTTAGATAAAAGAAAATACAAAGATTAGAACCATTCTGACCATTCAGAAGACAGCTAAACAGGGCTGGTTTGGAGTTTGCTTTTCAATGGCTCATCACAGAATTATTTAAAAAGGTATATATTTAACAGACCACAATTCACTGCAAGGAACTTGGGAGAAAAAGTGGTAGCAAGGATGAAATGCAAATATTAGATAAAATTTTAAAAAGGAGGTTATTACTAAAGTCAAAATTTTACCAAAACATTTCTGGTGCTGGAGTGGCCAGCATTTCAAAACTCGTGCATGAAAATCCTTACGTGGTCATCTAAAAAAAACAAGGTTTGTGCTACACACTGTATAGAGCTGATGGAAGTACAAGTAGTAGCATATGTGAGGAAAAAGATGATGATGATACTTCTTTCTTGAAATAAAGAACTTTCGCCAGACTTGATGGGAGCAATCCAAATCTCATTGTGACATGTAGCTGCCTGAGACAGCCATGACAGATAACAAACCTTTTTCAGGAAGCTGGTGATGCCATGGACTAATTTGATAGAACTGGGAAAGGACTTTGTTCAGTAGCAGAGTTCTGCCTCCAGAACTTCACACAGTATTTCTACAGGAGTCCAACACTTTGGATCAGCTTGTTAATTTTTTGTGTAAGACTTCCCACAATAATGGAAGCTAAAAATATGTAAAGAAAACCTCTCAAATCTACGTAGCTCAATGGAAAATTGGGGATGTAACATCTATGTAAGGCCCCTCTGCAATGCTGGCATGAAATTGTCTTTAGTTCTTTAATACTATTTTGGTTGCTACTGCCACATAGGGTGGTAATATACCTCAGATGCATGCAAGTCTCACTAGGTAAAGATAATGTTCTACTTGTTTGAGAGCTTTAAACTTTTTCTTCTCCCAGCACTGATTTTGATACTTCCAGAGGTTTGAAATCTTACTGCCATGAAAATTTTTGATTACTTGCGTGCAGCACAGCTACATCTACCACCACATCTAATCTAATTCAGCATTTGTACTAGCCTTCAGTCCTCAGAATCTCTTTATATTTCTATTTTCAGATCAACAGTTGAGAATGCTAAAAAGACAAATTACAGTAGTTTACCCGTAGTGCCTTTTGTTTTGATGTGTTACAGATTTGGAAGCAATTTTGCCTGTCGCAACACACTGCAGAGTAGACAGAAGCTGGAGCTCACCAATGAATCATTCACTTCTGAAGATACTTCACTAAAGATGGTCAAATTATCTTGTACAATTTCAGTTCCAGCCTAGTGCGGTAGTATTCTGGTAAGTTAAGGGTAATGAAGTTTAGTAGATTTTTTGCCTATAAAATATATTAATACTGGTATTGGTCCTCTGCAAGCTCTTGCACTCCACTTCTAGGGTTTGAAGGAAATAATGATGACAATCAACACTCTATCATTGTCAGCATGCTCATTCTTAAGAAGCCATCCAACAGGTGAAAAAATCCAAGTTCTAGGAAAGCGACAGGAGAAAAAGAAGGTCTGCATTCAAACGCAACTTCAAGGTGGGCTGCACAGTGCAGAACCACAATGAACACATGCATTTAAAAGAAGGGGAAAAAAAGCTTTCTTCCTCAGAGAGGGGATTTACAGAATTCTTCTTTGAATATTCCCATTATCTTAATAGCAGAAAAACAATAAAAGAAAACTGTGCTCTAGAACTGATTCTAGTTAAGTATAGATTAATATACAGCAATTTCATATATTTGGCGTCCAATGACAATAACAGGCACCAGTTTCCCTAGACTACATAATTTCAAAAACCAAGCTGTGCATCTGTTGCATTAGATATCCAAGCACTTTTAAATTTTAATGTTGACAATCTTATAAAGCTTGAAGACCTTTAAATTAAGTTCTTGTACTTGCAAAAGAAGAAAAAACCCAAACCAATGAATGGCTTTTCTTATTACTGTCTCCTTTGTCAGATCAGAATATTAAGCTTAGCTGGAATACAAAGACACAGCAGATTCTGGATTGTTACAATTCCAGTTTGGTCACTTTGGCATTCTTGGAGGACTTTAAGCTTCACTGCACAATGCAGCATTCAAACCCAATAGGAAGATGAAGAGGAATAACAGTTCTTGTCTGTGATACAAAAATAGTGACATCAGCCAACTGGCTGATTACACTGAAAATAGGTCAAAATCAATGATTTCAACAAATGCTAGCCAGCATGTAGAGCAGCTATATATATGTATGAAACGAGAGTATAAGAAAATCTGGGCAACACAAGGTAGTTTTATGCTTTCCTTCAGCTAGAATTAGTGCACAGCACTTACACTATTCTTTAGATCTATGTAGAGAGAGCTGTCTCAACTGCCTCTTTTGTGACAGTTGGGATAAAACTCTTGGTTGCATACAGAAAAGGTGTATCTTCCCTCAGTTTGTAATAGATTTCACTGATCATGTGTGCTATCTCTATATTTTAAGTCAAAGTGAAAAGTGAATAAATTAAAAGCCATAGATATGTGACCAAGAATTCCAAACATGATATTTTGCATGATTTGCAAATCATTAATTGAGTTTAGGCTATATATTTGATGTAAAGGCTGAGATGCTATCACCACATCTTGTTAGGCAACAGGAAACATCAATGCAGATAAACGTGTAGCTAGCATTAAAAAAACAGAACTACAATTACATAATTAGTATATGCTGATGCTGTGTGAGACACTCGACACTTCTGACTTAATCTGTGAATATTTAACTGTCTGACTTTCACTTCTGAAGAACACCACAGAGAAAACCTTTCAATCTAAATATTTTGGACTAAATCTCACCCATATCCAACACAAACCCCAGTGTTCTCTATTCCAGTCACAAATGCTTCTGCAATATTAATCTGGGCAGAGAGGAGGTTATAAAATATACACTTTTACATAACAGTCCAAGTTATACTCAAATGTTAAGCTTTATATATCATACTTTGTTCTTCAATTGACACACACCACTTGTACAGAAAGAAAAAAACCCAGCTTCTATTGAAAGAATTTGTACACGCAAGGCTGGTAAGTTTAAACAAGATAGTGAATATAAAATTATCATCAAAGATCAACCATGATCTTTAAAGTTGAAGCTCATTTTAAACATTCCTTTTGCTAGATTCCTCGTACAGCAATTTTTTAGAAGCATGAACACTCCAAATCTCCTCTATTTATAGGGAAGTTTGTAACAGGTTCAATTGGAGACATCAAAAACATTTTAAATAGACATCACAAGATGCATCTGTAGTTTAAAGGTCAAATTTATTAGGAGATTAAGAGATGTGTTATACATGGACTATAAATATAGCACAGCTGACTTCATTCACAGTCAGACAGCCAATGCCAACCTATTTTGTAGACACCCTTGTTCTTTTGTTCCAAGAAAAGTTTGCACCATAAGACTTGGATTTAGGTTTTGGAATCTTCTTCTCTTCAACGTCATAGCTCCAGCCTGGAGGTTACAGGGGAAATGGTGGGGGAGACAAGAAATAGAGAATTCTAAATACTTCTAGCATATGATATATAGCAAATACAATGTAAACCTTTTATCGTCAATCTTTTTCTCCATGTTGGCATTCACTAGTTTATTCCTTTCTAGCTGGCAGCAGAGAATACTGAAATGTCATAGGTGTGACATATGCCCATTCTCTCAGTTGATAAGACTTCACCATACTACATATCTCCATGTTCTTTACTCCCACAAAAAACTTGACAATCACCAGTGAAAATCTCAAGAGGGAACACTGACTGTCCTGCCAGTTCCTGGTTCCACAAGTCCATAGCATCATGGAAGCACTGAGGCTCTGTGTATGCTTGGACAGGAAATGAAAATAAAGATAAGAAAACGTGGAAAAAACAGAATCACAGAATGGTTTAGGTTGGAAAGAACCTTAAGATCATCTAGTTTCAACCTTCTGCCATAGGCAGGGATGCCTCACACTAGACAATGCTGCCCAACGCTCTGTCCAACCTGGCCTTGAACACTGCCAGGGATGGAGCATTTACCACTTCTTCAGGCAACCTGTGCCAGTACCTTACCACCCTCACTGTAAGGCTGGAAGGAATGGAGACCTTGGAAAGCCAGAGAAAATATAAGGGTGGGAGGACCAAAGAAAGGAAAAGCAAAGAAAAAACTTCAGCATTAGAAAGGAGTTTAATACTTAACATTTTTAAAAGAACATGAAAGATCAGGAGTAAAAGGAAAGAGAATGAAGTGATAGAAGACAAGTAAATTACGTGATAGTTAAGCAAGAGAAATGCTAAAAAATGTCAGAAAGGAGGAGGTGGAGACATTAGTGTTTATGTAAATCAAAATGCAAATTGGTTGCAGCCTCCAGGTGCCTGGAAAGGTGCCAGGGCAGCACTCAGTATTCCAAAGTTTGGTCTCTTTAGCTGCAACATTTCACTCAAAGTTGAGATACTTGAGTTGAAGTTAGAAGTGGTTAAGTATACAGTTTTAACTGGTACTGATAAGATGGTACTTTTCTTCCTTAGTTTTAAAACAAAAGCTTAAAAAGTCCTAAAAGGTTTAATATATATCTAAATTTTTACATGTAAAATGTTCACAGAAAATACTCAAGATACAGCTACACTTCAAAACATGTTTCACAAGATACACAATTTTGTGCCACAATTTTGTGTATTCGCATGTCACACAAAAATCACCTTCATGTTTATTAGGCTGAACCAACATTAATTTACAAGTTAACTATTGTCCATAAAAAATACTGGAACAGAGGTTTTACAAACATATTCTTTCCATCTGTACGAGCACTGGCTTTTGCCTCCTGTCCTGATTAAAAAATGTAAGCTTGAGTAAACAGCCAGAACTAAATCCAGGGACAGACTTTGGTATTGCAACATTCAGTATTGTAACACCTAACATCGAGGCATTTGGCTGCTGGAATGTAATCTACAGCATCAGGTTATTGCTTCATCGTTTTATATACTAGATCAAGAGGAGCTGAGTGCCTCTAAAAGAGATTTGCAACTGCCAGCACAATGACTTGGGCTGCAATACCTATCCAAAATACACAGTGCTAGTTACATCTAACTTTGGATTGCAAGAGGTCACCATACGTGATAGGTTTCAAACTCTGGAACAGTCTACTTCTGTGAGGCACCTTAGCTTGCTCATGACAGATAGCAGAGGTCACTTTGATAAAAATACGACAATGGTGAGGGAAGTTATCCCTGCCAGAACCCTGCCATACAAACCAAGTAGACAGAAAGCAGATTTCAACATCTCTGGAAGAACACCCTCATCACCAAGACTGAATGGCAAATATTAAACCTCTCTATCCTTGCATGTTTTCAAAAACTGCCTTAGTGATATCAGACAGCACAAAAAATAATTTAGCTTGACAGGCTAAACTCTTTAATTTCATCCAATTACAAGTGTTTCCTCTTTGCTTCAACTTCAGGCCATCCTCAGCTGTCATATTTTGGACAGAGATCTCTCCCTTTATTGTATTCAGTGCTGTTAATCCAACATTTGAAAACACATCACATGGGACAGGCAGAAAGACAGCTTGCCTCAGGTACCTGAAATTCTTCATTGAGAAAGAATCTTGGGTTTCCCAATCATAGCAGAACCCTTGCAATATCTAGGATTTGCAGAAATTAAATTTTACATTCTCAAGGAACTTTGTAATGGAAAACTTAGTTGGTTCACATGGGAAGGACAGAGAGGTAAATACTTGTGTTCCCAGACTTAGACATGTTTCAGTAACACCTCAGTTTAGAAGTTCCATTGTAAATGTGTAGCTATATTTCTCATTCCTTCTTAAAAGCAGAGCTAAATATTGAGAAATTGTATTTTCAGCTACATCTGATACTGAAGCTTTTACTATAGAAAATACTAAGCATGTATCATACACATAAAACCAAGCCACCTTAAATAAAATAGAATAACAAGCCTTAAGTTCAGCTGGTAGAATTTCTTTGTAGTTTTCCTGCTCAATGGAGATTCATTATTAACTTTGTGAAGGCCTAGAGTTTCTACACTGAACAAATCAAGTTATTTTACTCGAATCTTCATTTCGAAGGACAAAATATAACATGTTCAAAGATACGACACAACTAGCTCATTAACATAGTGCTACATAGGCCAGGATTCAGTCTTTTTCCCCTTTTAGGCTGAATTACCCCAAGAAAAGTAAAGTAACACCAGATTCTCCAAAATTTCATATCTGTTCATAAAACATTAAAAAATACTAGTAAAATGGCACAGTAATTGGTGCAATTTTGATATCAATCAAATATCATATATGCATTAACATCAATGCATATATGATGATCACATTAATTTCTAAAACTGAATACAATTTATTTTTCAATAAAATTAAGACTATAAAATTTAAAAAATCCACTCAAAGAGGAATAGAGGAATTCAATTCTAGCATTTACCAATAAAAAGTGTAAATACATTGCACATTAAATGGTTTAGCTTCTTATTTGTATAAGTTAATGGACTTCCCCTGTTTTTCGGATGTACAACATAAGCCATGCAAGAACTTTACACAATTTGATCTGATCAGGAATCTACTATCTAGAAGTTGAAAGCTGCAGACCCCAGTGAAGACTTCTGAAGAAGCTTACATTCCATCTGCATTATTTCTGGCTTTAACTCAGTGAAATTAATCTTCCTCACATCCACATGCACTAAACATCTGGCCTAGGCCTTAAAGGAAAATTTGATTAAAAAAAACCAAAACAGAACCCCCAAAATGCAAAGAAAAATTCATACCATCACATAAAAGGACTGATGAATATTCAGAAGGCTGAAATTATGGATACTGCTTGTGGTACTATAATTCTGTGAGAAAATACAAGTCTAAATAACCAAATATGTTTACAGATAGAGTTCTTCTGATACATCATTAGCTTTAAAGATATTAAGTAATTATACTGGCTTTTCTACCACCTTTTTCTCAAACATGAACAATCAGCAAGTGTAAGTGTTTAGGCTTTAGTAATGTACATGAGCAAGTTACATGTAACTTCCTCAACCTACAACTTCTGCAAGGGGGCATTGAAGTGGGAGGTGCTGATCTTCTCTTTCAGTTCACACTGAACATTAGGAAAAAGTTCTTCACTGAGAGGGTGGTCAGTCCCTGGAACAGGCTCCCCAGGGAAGCAGTCACAGTATCAACACTATCAGAGTTCAAGAAGTATCTGGATAATGCTCTTAGTCATACGACTTAGTTTTAGGTAGCCCAGCAAAGAGCAGTGAGAGTTGGACATGATGATCCTTGTGGGTTCATTCCAACCTGAGATATTCTATGATTCTAGGATACAAGCAACATGGCCAAAACTGAAGTCCAACATGCTTACTTAGTAGTCACCTAATTTTATTTTTTTCTGATTATCACTCATTATTATTCACAAGGGTTCTGACAGTCTTTCAGAATTCAGATGCTCATGTTAAGCCTTCAGACAGAAATCCCACTGCCATGTAGCTGGGACCCCTAGCCTAGGATACTCTTAAAGTATTAATATTAATTTTTCTCCAAGACTCGAGCAGGCTCAGTTCTCATTCAAATCACAGATCCTGGCAAAAGCATCACAACAGTAATGCCAAGAAACTGGAACATTTTTCCAGAAAGTAGAAAGCCTAGACTCAATGCCTTTAGCACCACAGGAAATATCCTCCTCACCCCTTAGTTTTCCTCTTCCTCAAGTGGAGCACTAATGGTCTGTCAATATTGTGAAACAGAGGAAGGTGCTTTATTCTTGACTTTTTCTGTTGTTAGATCAAGATAGTCTACAGAAAGATTAAACCCTCATACCCAATACGTACCATTTTTTTCAGCAAAAGCAATGGCATCTGCTTTAGTAGAGAAAGTAAGAACCATGTTGGATAAAGGATCAGCTCTGTAAGAAATCAGATGACAAATTTTAAGCACATCTGAAATATAAAATAATTATATCTGTATCTCAAAAGCTAGTCAAATGCTCTATTACACCACTTTCTGTAGTACACCACCTCACAAGCCATTCAGAATTTTTACTTATTTCCAGGATTAACATTACACTCTGAAGAGTATTGTTTCAGTCTTTCAGTCTGTTACTCTCCTCCCAGTTCCTTGTAGAAATTAATATTTTAAGTTTTTTATCAGACAAACATGTCTAACCACCTGCTAAGGTCATAGTAAGTGCTCTGTGACAACCTTTTTATTTTAAAGCTGTCTCTTTTTGGACAACCAGGAGGCTTAAGTTAATGTTGAAGATTTCAAGGAGACCTGGAGTCTGTAGAACAGCTAGAGGAAGAACAGTCTTAAACAGAAAAGACCAGAATATCAAAGTGATCAGAGCAGGAATTAATCAGAGAATGAAAAGTACATAAAAATCTTCAGGAGTTCAGCTTTGTCTGAGGTCACACGACCTCCACAGATCACTGCAGTACAGCAAGCAGATTGAAGGCCACCACTGAAAATGGGAGCTCAGAAATGAAAACTCCTAGCTAACTAAATGCACAGTGGTTAGTTTTAGATGATTATTTATTCCTCAACTGCATTTCTAAAAGGAATCAAACAGCTTTGTGGGGGGAAAAAAAAAAAAAAGAAGAAAATCTCACTTAAAAAAACAAACTGCCGTCTTTGTTGCTATAAAGGCTCATTTTAAGAACAGCGACAAAGGATGAAGAAAAAGGAGGTTCTAAAAATGAATCTACAAAATTTCAGAGAAATAAAGATACTGGTTGTAGCAGCACAATGATTAGATAATGCTTCCTTGAGACAACACTGCATAGGAGTCTGGGGCACAACCGGGACAAGAAGACCAAATTGCTACAAACTATTGAAGGAGCTGCCTCTCAACTGTTCTCTCTTTGAAGCTAGAAGGGTAAATGAAAAGAAAAAGCAACCAAAGATACACTGAACTCTCTACAATAAAGGACAAAGCCTCTGACTGGTGAAGGGGGAGGGGAAGGGGGAATCTAGCTTCCAGCAAAGACAACAATGTAATTTTATCTGATGTACACATGGAAAAATGGAGTTTGCTATATATCCAACATATTCCCCCAATAAAAAAGAAAAGCCAAAAAAGGATAAAGGCAGAAATTACACTTTCACAAGCCACTGAAATGTATTCTCTTACAGACATTTAAAGATCTTTCTTATAAAGGCAGTAAGGAGAATTAGAAATGAAGAATTACTCCATGATGCAATCACTGGAGAACCAAGTGACCCAAATATATTGCAATACTGTGACAACTTTTGCTTATCGTTCTTCTCTTCCACAACTGGGATTGGAAAAATCTTCTCAACACTACAAAGAGGGAACAAAGAAGTTTAAGTTTGAAGTGTACTGAGAGATGAATGCCTATGCAGTACTGCAAGTTTGGCAAAAAATTTCCAGAATAGAGGCGGTTTGGAAATGAGGACTGTGCAGAAATTATCTGTTCTGTTTTCATGTGGGATCATCTCTCATCCAATCTAAATGCAGCTTTTCTTTTTTTATTTCTTCCCATAAATGAGCTATCCATGCGTTTAGATTTGAGATAACCTGTGAGCAAACAAGCTCCGCATGGCCAGCATGACGCCCCAAAAGTGCCAGCAATAGCAGTGCTGCAGGATTTCTTATGCATGCCCTAAACTTTCTCAGTCACTACAAACTTGGATTCCCCATTTTGTTCTCTTATGAAATCTTGTATAATGAAAACCACGCATTTCCCGTTTCTTTGTTCACAGCTTTACAGTAAAAGATGTGCTCAAGAACTATCCATAGACATTCCTGCAATGAAACTCCAATATTACAAAAAAAACCAAAACCAACAAACCAAACCAAACCCAAACAAACTACAGGTCCATTTTATTTAGATCTTCAAATGAACAATTTTCACTGGCAAAAAAATACATACAAGAAACAGCAAATTCAACCAAAAAAAAAAAAAGCCAACAAAACTCTAAAATGACAGAAATATAGCAAAGACCTACAGGTAAATAAGTATATTGAGTTCAGAGGAAAAGAACTCTAATCCTTAGATTCTAAAGGGCTCTAATCCACTAATCCCATTACATTATCCAAAAGTAAATGGGAAAACTTCTAAGTTAGAATTGTTCTTTGCAGAAATTAATTCTGAAAAGAAGAAATTCTTCTTAGGTATTTCTGGATATTGAATGAGAATTTGAAATTACCAGAATGTTGCACTAATAGTTTTTGCGAGAATTCCTTTAAAAATTGAACAAACTAGTTTACAAAACCCTTAACCTAGCAGCGTCAATTTTCAACACAGCACTTGCTTTTGGCATAGCTGGAGCTTGCTTACACAGGAAATATCCTTTTTCCAAAATAAAAACACATGCAGAGACAGAGTCATTCAAAACAGCTATTAATTTTTAAATTCCCACAGCAAACTCACTCCAGGACAACTCAACATACAGGTAAACCCTTAATGCCATGGTTTATTTTTCTGGATGGTTTATTTAGCACAAATGGTTTTACCTGTTAGAAGGGTTAAAAACCATTGTTTTGACTGAGATCATGCAAAATCCCACCCAGAAAGTAATTTGTCTGGGGAGGTTAAAGTCAGTTAAAAAGCAAAGCGGGATTAGAAAAAATGTTTAACTCAATCTGGACTAAAGCAGGTGTTACTGGCACCTCCTACACTGTGATAATTTGTGCACACGTCAGTGACTAGACACTTCGGGGGCACACAAGACAGGAGGGAAAGGCGTATTGCTGGTCAACAGTCTATCACTTAATTAATCTAGGCTCTGTGAAACAACCTGGTCAATACTTGCTAAATAGAGTAGCTGCCTGCAGTAGTTGAGTCATCCAAGGTATACATGTATTAAGTCATTGACATCTTATCCTCAGAACAAGAATTTAAATATGCTTAAGACAAAATGGTGAAAAACTGCAGGATGTGCTTAAGATGAGGTCATTGTTATACACAGGCTTAAGATTTTAAAACAGCTATTTTAACAGATTATTTTAGTAAAATTAGTATTTTAATTCATATTCAGTACTTTTTCTCATCTAATGATAGTTGAGCTTGGCTTCCCTAGTGCTTTTCAATACCAATACAACCAAGATGTTACAGGTGGTGAGCTTTCTCAACTTTTATGGGAAACCAAGATACAGGAAGACATGACTACATGACCTCAGAGTTATTTTGAATCAGTATTTGTGGATATATTTATTTTATAAATAAGTGTAAAAAAAAAAAAAAGGCTCCAGAAGCTAAGTATTGTTATATTATGCTCAACCAAATTTAAAAGATGCAACTTACAGCCCAGTAGCATTTACTGCCTAAGGTAACTAATAACCTCCTTTCCCTGATGCTGCCATACAGTAGCATCACAAATGTAATCCTTGAAATCTGTAGTTATTAACACTTTTTTCAAACTCTTACAGATGATGTTGCGAGCTAAAATCTGCTTTTAAATGAAACACATCATTAATCATATGACTAACAAACCCAATGACTTACTGTAAGTACTGTTAAAACACAGTAGGTTTACAGTAGAAAGAATATTTCAAACCTAAAATTTACATGACTAGTTAAGAGCCACATACAGAAGAAAAGTATTTGCAAATTCAGTAACTACTCACGTAGATGCCCAGCCCATTAAAGGGTTCTCCCAGCGCTCCCTGTTATCAAATTCCATCTTCCATTTCTTTGTATTGTTAGCACCTGACTGCATTGCATTACGTGCTGGAACAAAAATGTGAACTTTCCTGGTTTTGATGTGCTCATCTGGAACACCAGTTAAAGCAGTGATATCCTGTGAAAAATACAGTCAAACTTGTTAAAAAAGGTTCACATAAAAGGCTTGTAAAATAATATTGCTTATGTATTTTTACATAATTTTGTGCTTTATTTTTATTCAGCTACCAAAAAAAAAAAAAAAAAAAAAGAGGCCAAAAAATAGGTTACAAGTCCAGTTACATACAAATGAAGCTAATACACATTGGGGCTGCTGTCATCCTGCTTTCCCTGGCTGGAGTAGGTTTTGCATAGATCATTTACCTGAACTTGCTCATCTCCAGGCTATACAACTTGCTAGTGCCAGAGGACAGACAGAACTGCCTGAACATTCTCTCCCACCCTCTGACTCCAGCTGAGAAGTCAAGACTGCTCCAACCTGCACCAGCTAAAGAAAATGTGGCAATATATAAACTCTTCTTTCTCTCTTAAAGAAAATATTAAGAGCTTGAAATATCAACAAATCCCCATTTTTTTACTTTACCGTTAGCAATCTAAACTTCATAGGAACAGGTCTATTCACCAAACTCTTAGCCAGCCAGCTATGTGCTGCAGTGTAAGGGCTTTCACTTGGGCTTAAGTCTGTAGATAATTAAGAGGCACCAACATCCACACTGACATAAGAAACTATGCTTAGCATGAAGGAAGAGGCAATAGGTTATCTTTCACACAATATCCCAGTAAGAGTGCAGAGCAGGTGCTAGAAATCAGCTCTCTTATTTCTCTGTTAGTTATTACATAAAATTAACCCCCTCGTTGTGTTTCAAGCTATGAATATCAGCTTTTGAGAGTCAATTCTTCTGATGTTCAAGAGAGGAACATCTGGTGCTGGTAACATTCTTCAGTATTTCTGTGAAGGACAAAAGGATTCAGAAGTCAAACTACAAAGAAAAAACAAAACAAAAACCACAGGCATTGTAACATTGTATATAGTCAGTAGTAGGATGCTCTCCTCTGCTAAGGTTTGGCTTGTGAGTCCTCAACAAATAAACCTAACGAACATAAAAACTGAAGGATCACAAAACCAGCCAAAAAATATTAACTCACTTTAACAAAGAATAAGATAGGAAAAAACCTCACAAGAATTGCTGTGAAAAATTACCCTCAGCAACATCTGATATAATCAAAGTGAACTTTCTTGCTAAAAACTAAACAGTAATTACATAAAATTAACCTGTCAGTTCACCCTAGGAAAGAGTGAAATCAAACATCAAATCCATCTCTAAGGATGCTAAACTACTCCTGTTCCTTTCATACTTAAAAGGCTAGTGGGAGCTCCTTGGTCTCCCTCCTTGCCTCCCCTCCCCTTCCCTCCACTCTCCAGGAACAAACAGCAAACTGGTAAAAGTCCAAAAAAGTGCAGCAAAACTTTGGGCATACTGAACTCATCTCACCAGTACTGCCATGACTTGAATTAAAAGGCAAACAAGTTTAAATAAAACACTGTGGCTTTACATGTCAGTAGCTACTAACTTTATGGGATTTTGTTTTGTGGCAAACTTAAAAGCCCTTGGTGCTGTCACCAGATCATCTTTTGAAATGAGGCAAGTCTCATTTTTCATTTTACTTCAACAAAATAAGTTTTAGGAGGTCAATCTCTCAAAACTACACAAGGGAGCAAGTTTAAAGCGTTTGACTTGTATTTGCAATTAGAACAGCAGGGGAAACAAACAAGCATGCAAGCTAATTTTCCAACTTCTGACACTTCTACCCAGACGACCAAAAGAAACTGTCAAAATATCTCAACAGTTCCATTATAAATGCTTTCATCAGCACCAAGTAATGTTTATTTTTAATATGAGTCTAGCAGTGATATGAAAAAGAACCACTATCAGTCACTGGAATGTTGCAACATGTATGTAAAATACCACCTGCCAGACTGGCATTTCTGAACTGAAGCTTGAATCACAGTATAGCTTTAAGTTTTCTTACTTGAACTGTCAAAGTGCTTTGTTTAATGAAAAGATTGTTACCTGCAGTAAAGTTCGGTGGGGCTTCAATGTTTCAGCTTGCCTGTTAATAGGAACAGGCTACTATATAAGCCTTTATTTCTGCATTTAATAAACATGCTTATTTAGAAAATGTAAGCTCATTCACAAAAAATTATTTTTCCCCTCTGAAATAATCTGCTACATGCAAAAATTCTGGGCTTGTTATCATCAAATACATCCAAATATGCAAACTTCAAAATAGCTCAAAGCTGACATTTTTTTTTTTAGCATTATTATTCTCAGTAACTCATATGTCCATTATGAATTCTATGCCTCAGATTTAGAGGGTTCTTAATTGCTCCAGGATTACCTCAAATTATTAATAAAAGATACTATGTTAAATATCATTATGTACAGAGTTTCCTCTTTTGAAGACTCCACACCAGAGAATCCTAAAAATACTACACACCAGTGAATCCTAAAAATACTACACACCAGTACATACAGAACACAATTTAAAAACCAGCAAATACTGTACTTATGAAGTAACTGTAGTAAAGAAATGCTTAGACTTGCTCATCTCTATGAAAATAAAACCAAAATCGCAGTCAAACTGTAAGTCCCTTCAATACATGTTTTTTTGGGGCACTCAGTTGGCTCCAAATCAAAGTTATTTCACTAATAATATCGGATTCGTCCTATAAAAATCTTTTCAATGTGAAAACTAAAACCTGTCTACTTTCCAAAACTAAAATACCTACATGGTATCGCTAGCTCTTCATACTTTGATTCATTAAAGCTAAAGTTTCCATGCCTTCTGGGAATCTAGCAATCATTTATTGATATCTTCCCCACTTTGAGGCTGGCAATTGAACACAGTTGTTAGGACAATGAGTTTCTGGTTTTTGAAGCCCAAGTTGTCCTGACATAAAATCACTCGTTTTGCTTGCTGTAGACATGTAAGATACTGTAGCATAGCTGAGCTGTTGCCAAAGATATGGAATAAAAAGGCTTGGCATCTATCACATACTTGACACCTAAAGAGCACAGAAGCTCTAAAATTCCTATTCCCTGTAGGCGCACTCTTAGTCTAGACAAACTGATTTCTCACACTTTTAAAATGCATTACAACACTCTATTGTGATCATTTCATCCACACAGCTCCAGCTAGTGACAGAAGAACCTGTCCTTTAAGCGACATTTCAATGGGCTAAAGCTCCCGCTCTAAGATGCCATTAAAACAATATAATACTTGAAAAGAACTATGCTGCACTGGGTTGAACTCTTTACTGGGTCTTCAGTTCTTTGTTCTGAGTTCAAGTTCTCATTGAAACTACCTGTGAACCAACTTTCCAAAACAAAGATGTTTTTGACAGCTAGTTTCACACTACTATCTCTTTTTTTTTTTTTAAGTGTTCCATACTGAATTTTGCAATATTAGCATATTAAAGTATTAGTGAGGTGCTCAGCATTCACAAGTCTAAATAATAAGGTGACATTATAAAAGGTTTGAGATTTGAACTGTATAGGTTTGCTTTACCAAAAATTAACAACCTGCTTCATATTTTCAACACAGCCTATCATCTAAAAGGTGCATTTTAACATTTCATTTTTCTTAATATACAGAAGGGAAGATTTAATAGCCAACTGTTCTTATTTTTATTTTTAATTAAAATACTCAGTTTGAGGCACTTTGGCTCTTAGATAAGCTGAGAGGGTCAAACCACTTTTTTTTTTTTTTTTAAATAGCAGAAATCACATTAAATTGCTTACAAAAGAAGAAGAGGTTTTGCATTTATTATAACTTACACTATTTAAGAACACCTGTCATACTGGAAGGCCTTGTAAAACTTTCTGGAAAGAGTAATATGATGTACGTGCTATCCAGCAGGGAAAAAAATGGTTCACAGAGGCTGTGTCAATGAAAGTATAACTTTTAAAGGAACCCAGAATTTCCTTCTTTTAAGTACTCCACTAACAGCCCAAATTCCACATTAGACAAGAAATGGAAGTCTGTAAATCAAGGGAAAGGACGAAGTAATGAAAGCATCTCTGAAAACAAGTGTTTTTGAATAGCCTGGTCAGGTGTGCATAAAGGAGTCATGTTTCTCCTATGACATTTCTTTCCATGCATAGACTAAAACTGTATATAACCACTATCAACTATCTACTGTTAAGCACCCCCCCCCACTTTTTTTTTTTAATAAAGGAAACAGGGAACAAGCAATGGGAAGTTGATGTCAAAACACAGAAAAACCTCCCAGCAAGCTTCCAGCAACCACCCAGGATTTAGAGTCTTGCTAGCCGCTCTCTTTTCAATACCAGAATTTCACACATTTCAATGACCATTATGACTTCAAAGAATCAAATTTTCATCATTGTCCGTCATCTGCCAGTTGATTTGTATAAAGGAGTTCTTCTGCATGCACTCCAGACAAAGGACTCCTTACTTTCGTGGCGATATATCAAGTTTAAAAGTTCTGTTTGTGACAGTTGTGTCTGTGGTAAATTAGGGTAACACTGAAGGAGTGCAGCTGCTCTGCAGGAACCTCCTTTTTGGCATCATTTCACTTAAATAAAAACTGAATAATTAGCCTCTGCCTTTATTAAACCACAAAAATGCCACTTGCCTTAGTAATTACTTCCGGTTGCCCCACCTACTTAACCTCAATAGTTTACACTTGTTAGAAAGGAGGGAAAGCAGAAGTTTTCTGTACTTTATAGGAGTTTACAAGAGCTTGCTCTCTTCCCCACTCCAAGCATGTTTTACCAGACTAAGTGCATAAAGTTTTGGTATAAATTCATGTTGCAATACACTTTCTTCAGGAGCTGTTATGCCAAAGCACAGAACATCTTGCATAATACCCACAAAATAGCTGCTGTGAAAGTTGTTTTTTCACTTAGTGTGCTCAGCTGCTTAGGCTGTAACTCAGGATGAGAATATTTACGTTTCTACACTTTAATACAGTATTTCTGAAACAAATGTAAGAGAACAGAATCTACTATGCAAATTGGGAGTGAAAAAATGGAGCAGAATGAACTAAACATGGTCAGGCAACATTTATCTAACAGCTACACACATAACTAGGGGAAAAAAAGAACATTTGCCCTTAGGAAACTCTGCACCACACAGAATACCATTTTCTTTTAGGCTTATAATAACTTTGCATTATCACAGCAATCTGTGAACAACATGGTGTCACCCATAATATGGTCCTCCTATCTAACCATCCTGCAGAACAATTAATGAAGTTGAGAAAAGGAGTGAAAGAACCATACTTTAAAGAGGAAGCAAACACTAAACAGGAAACAGGATTCAGTAATAATAATGGTTGCACGAACGTGTCTATTTAAACAAAAAAAATAAAATCTTTCTTCATAGGCAGCTTATGTGGAAAACGCTAAAGGAAAACTGGTCATGAAGAAAAATACAGAAAGTGGGTCTAACTGAAGCAGAAACTGTCACATTACTGGAATCAACATAAATCCATTATAATACTTTTTATACTGATTGGCATTATGCAAAGGAAGACTCAGCATCCAAAACAGCCCAACATCTGCAAATATTGTTAGCTTCAGCAAACTCTATTCACCAGTTTGTATTTCAACGCTGAGGAGGTACTACTTGTAACAGTCATGATGGCTAAGCATTCACTGTTCTCACAAAACCATGAGAACTACCACGTCGTCATGTCTTTTGCTTCCATGCACACAAGTGGCTGTTTTTTTCAGTTACCTGTGAGGCCCTTAAGAATAGAATTTTCTACAGCGTACACCTTTCAAGCCTTCTGCAAGAACTTCACAATCCTCACGTAAAAAAAAAGTGCAAAAAAACCAATTAGCTAAGCTAAGACTGAAGTAAAGTTTTTAGACCATAAACTTTTAAATAATACAAAATACAGTCTAAGTTTACCTGTATTTAGAAAAAGAATAATAAGTGAACAATTAAAATAACCTGATTCCTCTTAGAATAGTTTACAGTTATGGCAATACTCTATTACTTCACTACCATAAGCAACCATTTCTCAATTGGAAAACAATAAAAAACAAACCAGAAGAAGTTTTAAAGATGGAAGTAACAGCAACTAGAGCTCACCTAGAATAGAAAGTTTTGTACTGAATCCTCTGATTAGTTCAATTTTGTATATCACAGAATCATAGAATAGTTAGGGTTGGAAATGACCTTAAGATCATCTAGTTCCAACACCCCTGCCAGGGGCAGGGACACCTCCCACTAAACCATGCCACCCAAGGCTCTGTCCAATCCAGCCTTGAACACCGCCAGCAATGGAGCATTCACAACTTCCCTGGTGCTGTGATTTAAGCTCCTCATGCAGTTCGCTCACTCACTCCCCCCTCTTTCTTCCCCCAGTCCCGGGGGGATGGGGAGGAGAGTCGAAAAAATGCAACTCCCACAGGTTGAGATAAGAACAGTTTAGTAACTAAGGTATAACACAAACCACTGCTGCTACTACCAATAATAATAGTAAGAGAAATACAAAGAAAGAGAATACAACTGCTCACCACCCTATACGAAGCCCGACCCAGCAGCGAACCCCCCAGCAGCGAGCCCCACCCTTCCAGGTCTCTGCCTTCCTTTTTTTACGTCCTGGGCATGATGTGCTGTGGTATGGAATACCTCTTGGGTCAGTTTGGGTCAGGTGCTCTGTTTCTGCTTCCTTCCGGCTTCCCCTCCTCCCTGGCAGAGCATGAGACTCAGAAAGTCCTTGGTCAGACCAAAACATTACCAAGCAGTAACTGAAAACATCGGTGTTATCAGAGCAGTTCCCAGGCCCAAAATCAAAAACACAGCGCTGCACCAGCTACCAAGAAGGAGAAAAATGACTGCTACTGCTGAACCCATGACACCTGGGCAACCCATTCCAGTGCCTCACCACCCTCACAGTAAAGAATTTCTTCCTCATATCCAATCTAAACTTCCCCTGTTTAAGTTTGAACCCATTACCCCTTGTCCTCTCACCACAGTCCCTAATGAAGAGTCCCTCCCCAGCATCCCTATAGGCCCCCTTCAGGTATTGGAAGGCTGCTATGAGGTCTCCACGCAGCCTTCTCTTCTCCAGGCTGAACAGCCCCAATTTTCTCAGCCTACCTTCATATGGGAGGTGTTCCAGTCCCCTGATCATCCTCGTGGCCCTCCTCTGGACTTGTTCCAACAGTTCCATGTTCTTTTTATGTTGAGGACACCAGAACTGCACACAATACTCCAAGTGAGGTCTCACGAGAGAAGAGTAGAGGGGCAGGAGCACCTCCCTCGACCTGCTGGTCACACTCCTTTTGATGCAGCCCAGGATACGGTTGGCTTTCTGGGCTGCAAGCGCACACTGCCGGCTCATGTTCATTTTTTCATCGACCAACACCCCCAAGTTCTTCTCCACAGGACTAAATAGTATACTGTAGTTCACTTGTAGTTCAGTGACTGTATATTCTTTCAAACAAAATGAATTCAGTTTGCAGTTCTATTTATGCTAAAATTCCTAGCGTAAGTCAAATAAGCAGATTGACTTGTAAAGCTAAACATAATACTTCAAGAATATCTTGGTGATTTATCCACTAAAGATAACTCTAGAAGTTGCAGTCTATAAAACGTAGCTTTGATCATGGACATACAAAAGCACCCCCCCAACCAGCAGCTCAGGGTGGTGTCTTCCATAACTTCAGTGAGAGACAAACTCAAGGCTACTCCTTAACATTGGAAATAATTTCTGCATTTTTTGTGTGTTTCTGATGCCACTTTAAGTCCTTCCTTTTAACATTTATTAAACTTACTTGTATTTACAAAATAAATCATAAGCATATGAGTTAACTGAATTTTGTAAAGTTACTGTTTTTTCACGAATTCTGCCAGGGAGAAGAAAATTAACAGTTCTGACCATCTTTATGCCCATTTGCACACCTTATAAAGCTTCATTTAAATTACCCATTGAGAAATTTTCCAAATGAGGGCCACGTAGACTTCCCAAATACAACCACCACTTATTCATCATTTTCAGCCTTTGGAGGAGGAGTCCAACCTGTGTTAAATGTGTGGCTGGGCTGAGTTTTGCAGAAAGGTCTCTTAACCAGTTCAAGCTGCAAAAGACCCAATGGAGCAGGATATTCAGAGCCTAGCAGTGAACTGGGACACTACTTACACATTGGTGCAATTGCTGCTGTGAAGCAGAAACACCCTGGCCAATTCATACTTTAACTGGTGGACAGCCAATATCCTAAGGTCTGAGTTGCTGAGTTCAAATGTGGATGTTAGTAAAGTCTAAAGACTTGATAGTAAGATTTCCTACGATTAATTCGTAAGAGAAATTATCACTACACCATATGAAACATCCATTGTGAATTCACTTTAAACTAGCTGACAATATCTCTGGGCCAGCAGCTAGAGTAAGGAATATTTTTTTTTCCCTTTTTTCTTTTTTTATTTCATTATTGTGCATCCGGGTGTTGTCTTCCTTTCACCTCCCAACTACCTATTAACTCCCTATTTCATAGGAGCTGTGGAACACCATTTAAGGGTTAAAATTTAACAAATTATTGAGTTTTTATTTAAAAAAAGAAAAAGTCATCAAAGGTGGAGTCAAAAAAAGGCAAAAAAGTAGTGTTTTAAAGACTGATTTCACAATACTGTCACACTACCACATGGTCTGCTACTAAGAACAATATTAAGAAATCCTGAGTTCATGTAAATCAATGGCTGCCTTCACTGTGGTGCATGTATCTATTCTTTACATGTCCTTTATAAAGAAAGTGATTTCTTATAAAGAAAGATCTTTGCCACATGGTAACACGTGGTGTGAGACATTAAGGGAGAAAACCAGAAAGCAAATCCCCAATCAAGAAATGCAAATTTAGAGAAAAATCCCTGTTGGTACATGCTTTTTAGACGAAAAGTTGCATTTAAGAAATAACAAAGAAGCCAGGCCTGTTAAAACTGTTCCTTACTGAATGTAAGATGTAATTCTTCTATGTAATATGCATGGACTTTAAAAGTGGAAAGCAAGTGCTAAATAGTGTATAAAATTTCCATACACAGCAGGTAGTGATGCAAGAAAAGAACTGACACAGTTACCCTTGCTAAAGAGATGAACAATAGAGAACTGTTATGCAGTGTTAGCATACTGAAGGTCTATGGATCAGGGATGTTGCGGCTATTAACGCTTAAATGTTAACTGTATTTTCTTAATTAGTGCATACAACTTTTAAGCCTTAAACGTGTTTTAGAAGGTTCTTTTCTAACAGTAACACAGTCATTTTTCCCTGGTGGTTATGCAAACGTTTCATGAGGCTCCAACTGTTTCAACATCATCAATAAAACACACACCTTAATACTGAACAAAACCAATTTCTTTTAAAATTGTCTATAGTTAAAATGAAGCTTTTTACAACCACTCTCTAAAATGCTGAATCATAACTAGAATATATTAGTGTTACTTCACAAACTGGTTTTAGCTTGTTCTATCTAGAAGTCTGTCCCTGCAATTTGTGCTTTGGCCTTTATATGCTTGGCCTTTAAGGTTATTTATAGGACAGAAATCATGGTCTTACACTTACGCAACAGAGAAGAACCCATCACCAAGAAATACAAACCAGAAGAGCAATAATAAAACACTAGTGCAAACTACAATTTTAATCTTAAAAAAAGCTTCTTCCTGGTTAAGATGCTGCTCAGTGAAAACTTTAAAAGATGTGATCCATGATGATAATGCTGGCCTATACAGAAAAATACTGTTATTTATGCTTATGAATATATGTGCACACCTACAAAATGAATCTGTAAGGGAAAACTATCCAATTATTCAGATGTTGGTACTAACATACCATAGTCGCAATTTTTTAAAACATGTCACAGAATTATAACATTCTTAAAAAAAAATACTGCATTTGGTATGTCTTAACCAGCATTTTGTAGAAATTCCTTGTAGCTTATAGCTCAGATTTTTCTCATTTTTTAACTCAGTTTTCACGCTAACAGGTAATAGGATAAAATTTATTTTTCCATCAAACAAAGATTTTCTTCTGCACTAAACATAAGCCAATGCGCTTTATGGAATGAATAGAACAGAATACGCCAAAAAGATACATGAGAGTTTGAGCAATTTTCCTAGAGTGGATGCTTCACAACCCAAGAACTAAACTGCACATTAGAACTCTGGATCTGCATATCAGATGCTCTCTTCACGGTTCATGTCCCAAATTAACACAGGTTAATGTTTGCAATTTGAGAAAGCAGCCATGAAAGTAGTTCAGAGATGCCTCATAAACAAGACACCATGGACTAGAAAAGCATCTGGTTTCATTTCATCATCGATTTTCTAAGTGGAAAGACATAGTACTGAAGAAGCACCAAGCTCTCTTGCAGCATGACCAAGATGTTCAAATATTCCCACAGGATTACTGGGCTTTCCAGAGAAGGAAAACTTTTCTTTTATGACTTGATAAAATGATTCAGCTAGAACTTCTTGACTAGAAACAGCTTTCCAGTCTGGATGTAGAACTTGGTTAGTTATGCTAGGATTTGCATCTTAAATCTGTAACTTAGATATACTACCAAAAATGCAGAAAGGCACATTTGGCTCAACAGAAAAGCAAGCACTCTACAACAAATTTTTTATTCACTATTTGAGACAGGACAAGAAGAATTCATATCATCTACACATATATTTCGTAACACAGGATACTAACTAAGGCGTTCCAGCAAAGGTTCAGATTATGTATTGTTTTATGAGAACATGAGAATACTTACTTTCCAGTCTTTAAAAAGCACAACTACTGAATAAACAGCTCCAAAAATAAAGTTACTTCTTACTCCTGTTGACTGCTATACTGTATTTTTTATTCTTTCTAGCTGATTAGAAACATTGCTTGCATATTTAGATTTACAAAACCAAACAAGTATTTGCATGTTGAATAACTCTTTGGAAGCCAGACAAACTAAACATGGCACAATAATACTGCTTTAATTTGTTCTGAGCAGCCACCGTAGTAAGCTCTTCAAAACAGTATTCTCTGATAGAAAATTAAATACTATGTGATGGGGATAAAAAAAAAAATTGCCTGCATACGCTTCAAAGAAACATATTCTTTGACCCAGTGCTCCAGACTAAAGCCTTGAAATTTTTGCACAAGAATGCTGCATGAAGGAAGCCCAGACAAAAGAGACACTCAAGATGTTAGAAGGTTGTGTAACCCCAATCTCAGACACTCATTCCAATACCCAGCAAGATAGAACTACCATGCACCAAAAGAAAAGGCTCTCAGACAAAGAAATCCAAATCCTTTACCCATTTCTAAAACCAAAATAAACTTACATGGGGATGAGAGTGCAATTGCTCTCATTGATAAAACTGTGTTTCATTTTATATGCAGTTCTGGGCTATTTGCAAAATGTGTAGTTTTCTAAACAAAACCAACATTAACTCAAGTTGAGTGATAAAGCAATATTTATTGCTCTTAAAAGACAGCTAAAGGTGATGGCAATATCATTTACTTGCACCATGACAGTTGTAGAAAACTTCTTAATCATGGAGAGAAACTTGTTGCCTGCAGACATTCTCAAAGAAAGCTCTTTATCGGTATCCAGCCAACTAGGATTTCTGAACAACTGCAAGCTTCATCAAACTACAGTTGCTTACAAAAACAAGTTGTAGCAAGCAGTATAGGGTAACTTGAGGCAGAATATTCCAACTGAAGAGGGATTTAATTGCCAAACAGCATAATATAGTAAATTTGCAGTACTGAAAATGTGTATACAGCCAGATAATCTGGAAAATAAACACACCTTCACCTGAGCTTGTACTGTACTGAAGACAATATGCAACTGCCAGAAGAAACTATAAAGAAGAAACTGCCAAATAATTTAAATAAAAACAAAATAAACACTGTTTAGAAATTAATACATGGTTTGGCAGACCACTGCTGTACATAAAATGAAAAGGATTATCACCATCCCCAAAATCATTAAAGCCTTTCAACACTGAACTTCACATCAGCTACTTGACAAAATTATCCAAGACAGTTTTTCCATCCCCAGAGGAGTATTTCTTAGATTTCACCAGGGACTGTGGGTGGAAACCAAACCAAAGAAAAACAAAAAAATTCCCAACCTTTTTAATGGATTGTTTAGTAGCAAAAATGCATATTCACAAATACATTATCAATGACCACAAAAAATAAAGGCCTTTAAGTATTTAACTCTATGCAGCTGTACTCCTAGACATTTTTTTTTGAAGTAGATATGTATGTATTGTTACTTGTGAACAGTCTTCTCTTCTGAATATTTCTCCTTGATTGACAGAATGCCTTTAATTTTGAAACAATTCTAGAAAGTGGTTTTAAGCTTTAAACACCCTCTACACTCAACTGTCAAACACCGCAAATGCAGATGACCAAATGCAAACTAAACAATAAGTACTGCATATGAGGTTAAACAAGAGGACAAGACACACAGTATTAAATATCTTATAAATCACCAGCAAACAACTTTTATTTTAGCTTGAACTCCAAGTACAACACAGTTCAAACAAGCTGGTCATCTACTTGACACAACTGTGATGGAGGAAAGCGCCTCTTCAAAACACAGACTTCATATACAAGGCCATTTTGCCCAAAGCTGAAAACTGTTTCTTAAAACATATCTGCACAGTAAAGGGTTGAAAAAACATCTGACCTTATTTTACATTAATATATTTTTAACTATTATTTAGTTTTGATTATTCTGAAGGAAAATACAAACTGCTGATCTAACTGGGGGGGAGGGAAGAAGAACTACAACCTTACATGTAAGCTCCCTATATTTGAGGCTGTGGGGTAGAATGGGTAACTGTCTGAAGTCCCACACAGGTTTCCATCCTGGCATGCTGTACCCTTTGAATATGACAACTCTCTGTCACAGAACCATACATATAAAGCACACAAAGATTTGTAAGTTACATTCCTCATCTGAAGAGGAATGCTGTCCTGAACTGAATCCTTCATCATAACCACCTGAATAAATACTGCAGCTAGAGTGGATTAAACGAAGAAAAGATTCTTCTAAATTCTTTTATCCCATCTAGTTACTTAAGGAACAGCTTGAACTCACCCTCAAGGAATAACCCACAAGGGGTTAACAGCATTTTGACAAACAGAACATCCACTATATCCTTATTATCTAACACAGTGGTAATGCTTGGAGAATTCTTGGCTGTATAGTAGTTTCAAGAAAAGGAAATCAACTAAGCCTGCCTTTAATAAATGAATACTTTGCCAAGTGTTTCTCTTCACCAAGTTAAAAAAACACCTCCTATACACAGTCTTTAAATGCAGTCTCACACTGTCTCACATGTTCTTCTGTGTTTTGGTTTTAGGAGTAAAAGTATATTATATACTGCCAGTTTTTTGGGAAAGGCCACTAGCAACAATGACACTTCAAAAATCATGTTAGTGATGTCCTTTGTTTCAGAGCACTGTAGACTATCAGATATCTGAGGAAGTTTCATCATTCCAGGCTATTTTTCACTTGTTTGTGTATTTTATTTTGAGCTGCAGTGTTATCACTGCTTAGTAAAGTCTATGTTTCTCTAATCAAACAAAGATTATACAATTTCACTAATTTCTAAGCCTAGCCAAAATTGGGATTTGGATAGTGAACAAATTATGACTCAATCCTGAAAACACCGTGTGATGTTTGCTAATAATGCAGTCTTCCAGAAAAAATGGACTGGAATATTTCTGTAACCTTTTTGCTGGAGGGTCGCGTTCTGAGAATCCTAATACAAACTCATACTCCTAAATTATCTAGTAGTAAACACTTACAACAGATATTAACTGCTACTTCTGGACAGCCAAGAGGAAGCTGCTCAGATTCCAATACTAATTACACAATAGTTATAAGAATCACAGAATCATTTAGATTGGAAAAGACCTTTAAGATCATTGAGTCTAACCATTAACCTAGCATTTCCAAGTCCACCACTAAATCATGTTCCTAAGCATTATGTCTACACATCTTTTAAATACCTCCAGAGATGGTGACTTCCCTGGGCAGCCTGGTCCAATGTCTGACAACCTTTCCGGTGAAGAATTTCTTCCTAATATCCAACCCATTTGCTCATGTCCTATCACTTGTTACTTGGGTGAAGAGATCAACACCCACCTCGCTACAACCTCCTTCCAGGTAGAGAGCAGAGGTCCCCCCTTAGCCTCCTTTTTGCCAGATTGAACACCTCAAGGTCCTCAGCCGTTCCCCATCGCACTTGTGCTCCAGACCCTTCACCAGCTCCATTCCCCTTCTCTGGACCCGCTCCAGCACCTCAATGTCTCTCTTGTAGTGAAGGGCCCAGAACTGAACACAGGATTTGAGGTGCAGGCTCAGCAGTGCGCAGTCCAGGGCACTGCCCTGGCCCTGCTGGCCACACTATTGCTGATACAGGCCAGGATGCTGCTGGACTTCTTGTCTGCCTGGGCACAAGCTGGATCACGTTCGGCTCCATCAGTCAGCACCCCCAGGTCCCTTTCTGCAGAGCAGCTTTCCAGCCACGCTGCTCCAAGCCTGTAGTGCTGCATGGGGTTGTTGTGGGCCAAGTGCAGGACCCAGCACTTAGCCTTGTGAAGTTCATACAATTGGCCTCGTGCCATCAATGCAGCATGTCCAGACCCTGGACATGCAGAGGCTTCCTACCCTCCAGCAGATCAGTGCTACTACTCAACTTTGTGTCATCTGCAAACTTACAGAGGGTAGACTTGATCCCCTCATCCAGGTCATTGATAAAGACATTAAACAGAACTGGCCTAATACTGAGCCCTGGCGAAGACCACTTGTGACCGGCTGCCAACTGGATTTAACTCCATCCATAGAATCATAGAATAGTTAGGGTTGGAAAGCACCAGAACTCTCTGGGCCTGGCCATCCAGCCACGTTTTTACCCAGAAAATAGTGACAACCATGCAGGCCATAGGCAGCCAGTTTCTCGAGCAGAATGGAAATGGTATCAAAGGCTTTGCTACAGTTAAGATAAACAACATCCACAGCCTTTCTCACATCCACTCAGTCCACTTTTTCTGCTTTGGCCTAGTCTGCTGCAGTATACAGTATTTATTACTCCTCTTGAACATCATCTGAAAAGTATGAGCTGCTCATCCTCAAAAAGGGGTTCAGATCTTGTGCACTCAGTTTGGTGCATGCAAGTTACCTTTACTGAGTTATACAGAGCTTGTCTACAATCAGAAGGAAACCGGCCCTCTGCGGAGGTTCAGTATAGGGACTTCGAAACCATTACTGAAAAAAAGGGGTTAATTAACAGTAAAGACAAAACAGTTTTAAGACAGGTGATGAAATGTCAATAGCATCTTTGTAGCTAGTCTGTCACGCCTGTAGTATGAGTCCATTAGGACATGTTCTCATCATGCAGCAAAAACTACTTTAGTACTATTTCAATCGCACTTGATAGCACTACTCTTAAATGCATAATTTTGTGTAGCAACTTACCCTATTTTATCTTGGCCTGATACAGAATAAAAACATCTGCGAGATGGCTCCAACTAATAGCTGTTCCTTAACCACAGTTCCACAATGTTTCTAAGCATCTCCTCAGTGACCAAACCCTACAACTGCTCTTGCAATAATTTTTGCTTTGAGCTACAGCATATATATTATCGGGGGAATATTCTGCTTTAGAGATACAAAGGCTATTTTCTGGCAGTCATTTTAACTTGAAATGTGCTACCATTTAACTACTACAAAAGCCCTTTTATTGGCAAATTCTTGGGGGTACCTTCCAACTGCAGACATCAACTTTCACAAAGTGCCTAGCCTGTAGGAACTGCAGGCTAGACATCCACAACATAGTGTCACAACCACTGACTATGAAGTCTGCTTAAAGCAAACATGCTGAACCGGACAACTTTTAGCGACAACAAAAAGTAGTCATGCAGCCTGCTTAAAAAAACTGAAACAAATCGAAGCCATTTAAAGCAGTTCAAACCCCATTTTAGGCAAAAACACTAAAGCTTTACGTAATAATGATGGAAGATACATTATTCAACACACACAAACAGTTAAATAATTTGGAACATTACCTGAGGGAGATTTGCTGCCGACAACCTTTGTCCTCTATACCCCAAATTTCCTAATGCAAGCAGAGTCTTGAGAGACTACTTTTCACACAGCTATTTGTCCAGACTCTTGGAATATGACCTAATTGGTGGCCAGAGATTCAAAATGTGATGCAAGAACTACATTTCTGTTCAACTTTGTTCATTTTGTATGTTATTTTCTTCTTAACTGTTTCTTAAAAGCTTTTTTATTCAATATTCACTGAAAACAGCTAGTAACTTAGGCAAAAATAATTTACTGGATGTGTTCTATAGAAGCCGAGCATTTAACTTCTTTTACACTTAAGACTCCCACTTTTTTCTAATATGAAAAATAAATGTGGTCTAAACTACTGTATTTTCTACGTACTTCCTTAGAACTCATTTTTCTGTTGTATTCAACACATGCTGGCCAGCACCGAGAAGGTGACCAACTACTGCTTAGTAACTCCTTGTCAGGATGCTCTTCCCTCTTCTATTTCATTTGTGTTTTCCAAGACAAGGAACAATGTAGTACTTACAGAGCCAAACTGGACACCAGATAAGTCAAAGGAATCCCTGTTGATCAAGTTCCAGCATATGCATGCACACATAGGAATAAAAGGTGAACAAAAGCACTGGAAATGGACAGATTAATCTGACTACAGTATACAGTTAAAAGTTTTCAAGAACCACAGTGACACTCTACTAGCCTTGTTGCGTATATCAACTCACAGAGGAGTTCAAATTCAAAGTAACCTAAAAGAGTAGCAAGGCAAAGAAAAGTAACTATATCCCATTTTTTGCCCGTTCTTGCTTCTTTTTTTCTAACAGGCACACAAAAATCATCAGGCTTTCTGTTAAAAAAAAAAAAGTATAACAAAACCAACAAATCTATCGAAATACGATTCAAAGATTTCTACCAATAACAGTATACATCTGGCAGTAACATGAGAGGAGGGGTCTCTTTTAATTAAAAGCATCAACTTCTGGAATGCAATTTAATTAAAATTTGCATGGAAATAATAGTTTTATTATGCTTAGAAACATTATCTAAAACCCCGAAAATTCATGTAATGGGTTAAATTAGTTTTAATGGGTTGTAATTAATCCTACTTAAAATTAAGAAATACATTGCAATATTCTACAACAAATTAATACAGTACCCTACTTTTCCATGAGGTTTAACAGGTGTCTAGAGAATTTCTTCTGACCCTGAAAGAGTTGATAGCCACACCAAATCTCTCTGTGAAGGTTTCCTGTTGTAATGCAATAGAAATCTTCGTCCATTAGAATGTTTTGTCCAACAGAACATCAATTACTGGATATTTTATGGCATTATGGAAATTTCTTCTGAAACTTAACTAAATCTACAAATGAAAATTTTAAAATGTTCTATTTTTTTATTATTTTATTTCAGGCTCTACAACAATATTGAAAAAAAATGGCGCATCTAGAATGTGCACCTACAACACAATATGACATGAAAATACTTTTCAGTCTGACATTTAACCTAATGCTCAAAAGGACTGAGGATAAAATAATCATTTAGATACACTAATGTATCAAATGAAACAAAATTATTCAGTTGCTGTGACTATGAGATGTCAAAAAAAACACAAAACCCCAACAACTATAACATGAGCATCTTCAACTTGATGAGAACATGTAATGACATTAGAAATAACCACTTCACTTACAATTACCTTACATTAACATTAAGAGACTAAACAGATGTGTTCCAAATTAGCATCACTTTCACTCAACTGGAAGCATAAACACTCACAGCCACACAGGGTAATGAATAACCCTAACTTAGGATAAGGTACATTTAAACACAAAAAAAGGAGATAGAAGAGTACTTATTCTTTAGGTATGTCTTTGCACTGTAGTCTCTTTCAGAACTAGTGACCTCAGCTGATGGATACAAACAGGGAAATGTGATACTATAAATTCAGGCATTACAAAACCTCTATTTAGATTTTTCTTTTTTTATGTTAAAGAACAGTGCTACAATAATCAAATATAATTCATAATTTATTCAGGAAAATGTAAGTCTATTGACTTGGTGAATCTTACTCACATAGTGATTCATGAACATGAATCATGTACATGAAATAAAATTCCCTGAATCCCAAATTATGCAACTAGATTAGCAAGATAATCATGTTTGCCAGAACAGAGTATTAATTTTTTCCCTAACTTTTGAGTTCAAAATTATTCTATTACTTTTTAAATTCAGAAAAAAACTTTACAAAAGAACTGATATTTTTTACCTATGAGCAGATTATTGCTACATTTATATTCCAAAGCATTAGAAAAAAAATGCCTGAAAGAGTTGTTAAAGTAGGTGTGTTTTTTACCAGTTAAATGAAAGCTGCCTCAACTTGTAATTATCATTACAAATGTCTAATTTATAAATAAAAATTCCAAGTATTTCTTAAGTAGTTACTATAGCTTCAGGGATACAAGAAAGTACACACAATATGAAGGGTCTGGTACATATGATGGGAATGTCTTTTTCCTGAAGATTCAAAAGCAACATGAAAACCAATGAAAAGCATGCTTCTGCTGTGATGCATTCCTCCCAGAAGTCCTACAAAAATTATACTATTGAATAATGTAAACATAAGTGTCAGGTTGCATCTAGAGTAACAGACCACACATTATGGAAGAACTTACAAGAAAAGATTGCCAAATTTCTGATCTGCTACTGATTAGCAGAAGAATGTCATGCATTTGTTCCTAGCTGTAATCTAACCTTCATGCATATTCAAAAGCTAGAGTATATGTGCATAGTAACAGTAATCTTACATGATGCTTCTTTACACAGTTTCTTTAGTAATACGGGTCCTAATGAAGACAATTTCAGGAAGCTGGCAAATTCTGTGATTTCACCACAATGAAAATATACCCAGATTTCAAAAAGAATAAGCCTGTTACAAATTGCAGTTTATACTGGTCCTTGGCCATAATATAATAATAATAAACAACAAGGTATTCATCATTTTATATGGCTTAACACTTTGAATGTCACATTCCCTTCACATATTTATGCTTTACTAACGTTCCCCTTTCAAAAACGTATAAGGATTGCTGCTTCGTAGTTCACATTTATACAGCTTCCCTAGAAGAATGCAGAACACCATACTGAATGCCTGTTGTGCAGAAATAACCCTGAAGGCTGTATCATAGCAATACGCAGTAGAAAACCCTTACCAATTTTTCATCAACTGTGATGAGTTGCGTGTCTCGAGTTTGGTCCTGTGCCAGCCGCCATGTGGAAGTGCTCAGTGACCTGCAGTGCGAGACTTGAAGTTAAAAAATGATTCATGCAATGAGAAAATAGAGGCAGACAAATCTTACATAAACAAGTTACTTTAACAATATCCGTCTTGTAAAAAAAATTGAAGAGGGAGAGATGAGGGCACAAAAATCCTTTTTCTCCCCAATTAGTTCTGTCTGCTGAGTTTTTGGCAGGCTCCCACTCAGCAGTTCACAACAGGCTGCACTTTATGTCAGCCTACAGGCTCTCTGTCACAGAGAGACTGCCAGTGGCAAGGACTGTACTGCTCTATATGAATGTACAGTAGCTGGTTTGTCACGAATAGACAGAAAAATACAAGGCTGCTGCAAGCATTCTGGAACTCTGATCCTTAAAATGACGGCACCAGAGGAAAAAAATCATAAATCCATTTGCAATGGTAAAGCATCAGTACTACACTTTAACAATGGAATATTAAAAAATTTAAAACAAACCAACCAACCCAACAAAAAACAACAAAACAAACCCTAAGCTGATAATTTCAACAGAATTTTCTTATTTTGAGTGGGCAAAGCTCACAATTGTTTTGCTTCATTTCTAAGTTGGTACAGGTCAGCTTATTTACACTGAAGAAATATGATTAATCTCCTTGCATAAATACAAAACCTGTAAAGTACAGATGGAAATACAGAACTCAATTCCACATCTCTGAATTAAGAAGCAAAATTTGCCCTTAATTTGCATTATGTTACTCATGTCAGGATTGGGCCCTTTTAGTACAAATTATCCTTTGTCAAAATAATACAACAGCAAGTGAAATGAGCCAAAAAGCCCAATTCTCTGAGCTAATAAGGTGCTTCACATTTAATTAAGGTCATTTTAAACAAACAAGGCACAAAAAAGAATATAGGCAACTGAACAGTAAGAGGGACTAAGCCACTTTTATTTCAACTGTTCTTCAGGTGATTACTTAAGTTGGGAAGCCAGACATGCTTGCAAATACAAATGTGTAGTGGTTTAAGCCCAGTCAGCAACTCAGCCATGCAGCCTCTCACTCACTCCCCACCCCCCTCCTCCCCCCTGCTCCTAGAGGGATGGGGAGGAGAATAGAAAGAATGTAAATCCCACAAGTTGAGATAAGAACAGTCCAGCAACTAAGGTATAACACAAACCACTGCTGCTACCACCAATAATAATAATCACAAGGGAAATAACAAGAGGAGAGAATACAACCACTCACCACCCGCTGACCAATACCCAGGCTGACCCAAGCAGTGATCTAACCCTTCCAGGTAACTGCCCCCAGTTTATATACTGGGCATGACGTGCTGTGGTATGGAATACCTCTTCGGTCAGTTTTGGGTCAGGTGTCCTCTCTCTGCTTCCTCCCGGCTTCCCCTCTTCCCTGGCAGAGCATGAGACTCAGAAAGTCCTTGGTCAGACTAAACATTACTGAGCAGCAACTAAAAACATGGGCGTTACCAGCACTGTTCCCAGGCTGAAAGTCAAAAACACAGCACTGCAGCAGCCACTAAGAAGAAGAAAAATGACTGCTGCTGCTGAACCCAGGACAAAATGAACTTTAAGAATTTTGCCTATGGGATACTTAGAACCATATTTCTAGTAATTTAATGCTACTGGTAATGATTACCTATTTTTTGAGGAAACCATCAATAGATGCTTCTAAAAACACCACATCTTTTAAAGCGAAATTCCATGACTTTCAGAAAATCTGCAATATTACGCAAACTAACCCTTCCCCACTTAAACTGTAACTGTTAAACAATTAAGAGTGTGAAAGGTGTTTCAGGACCAGATAACCTGCACACAATCATTCAAAACCTGTAAATTATAACAGCATACTTCCTATTGCATTCTACATGCATGGAAACATGGAAGACCTGACTGGGGAAATGGTCTCCACAACAAATGTGTCTACTACATCGTCTAATCTCCAATCCCCGCCTAACTTTTGTCGACTCTGGCGAACATGCATTTCAAGATATGAACTTGACCATTTAATTAATCTAGCTGCACTGGATTTAACATATTAACTAAACAAGCATTAAATTTTCAGACAATATTAGCATGGTAAAGTTTTTAGGAGGCAAAACCTGCACTAGAAAGGAGTGTGAATTTAGCCAAAAAAATCTTATAAAACTAAGCAACTGGAACAAAGTTCAGTTCAGTGCTATTTCAAATGTAGATTTCGCACAAATCTGTACTTCTAACACAGATTACACTCTACTAAATTACCTTCCATCTGCAACAACTTCAAAAAATCTCCACTTCATGAAAAACAAACTCAAAGCACAAAGTTTATAGAATCACCCAACTTTCTGACATCTACAGACACATCTATTCCTATTTAAAATGACAAAATCAGTCTGGAAGGCTACTCTGAAAAAGAAGATGAAGTTTTTAAGTTCAAGGGAGCACAAGAATTTTATAAACATCCAAATGATAACTCCTCACTCAGCTCAAAATCTCTGTCCCAGACAGCTTCTGGCTCGACAAGTTGTCTTTTTCTTTTTAAATTTGTACATGTAAAACAATACATCATAAAAACAGAATAGACAGATATTGCACCTAAATGGTCCTCATTCAAAAACAAACCAAGAGAGAATTATCCTAAAAGCTGTCAGAACAGCAGCATTACAGTTGAGTTCCTGTGGTAAGTAGTCAAAGCTACAAAATTTCCAAACTTGAGGCAAAAACACAGCAATAGGAAAATCAGTTTCCCCCACCCTCCAGTTATTTTAGTATCAAAAGTTGTATTCTGCAGGTATTCTTGAACTCCATGTGATACAGTGTTCACTACAATATTTAATATATGGCCAAAGAAGGACATTGGATTATGCAATCAAACTGGTCCTTTCTGGATAGAAAATAAACTATGAATGAAGAATAACTCTGAATCTTGTTCTGTCTGATGAATATGTAAAGATTTGAGTATGCCAGGATTTAAATAATAATGTTGATCAGAATCCTACTTTTTCTTGTAATATACACGCAACTTGAAACAAAATTTAGCACAATTCAGTTTTAATTTGGCTGTTTGGGTGGGGGTTTTTGCATTCGTCAGCTTTGAAAGCCATTCCCCTCCAAAATGATTTCTCCTCATAGGGTAACCCATATTTGCGGGGGAGGGAAGAAAAGGATTCTATACGATTATAGTTACTAGGGAAAAGCAGGGTAAAATTCTACCAGATTAAGTGTGGGCAGAATCTCTCCCCAAGACGCCCCTACAATGCATACAAAGGGAGCTGATTTTTCTTTTTTTTTTTTTTTTTCTTTTCACAAGATGTCTCTGTCAACTGGGATAAACTGCAAGGTATCACACCTCACAGCTTTCATGATGTTTGAGTTCTTCTACTACAAAAGCAGGCAGGTAGTTTAATAAACCCAACTTCTGCTCCTATTACTCATTTTTCAAAGCCATTTCTCTTGACTACATCACTCTGGAAAAAAAACAACTGTTATTGGAATTTGCAACGTGTACATTTCTTAAATGTCCAGCCTTCCATCCATCCCTGGTTGCAATGAATTGACAAGAACGTACTATCCTTAAGAATTTCCTACTTGAAAAGTGTTCGAAAACTGGACTAGACTAGGAATGTGAACCCTAAGTCCATGCAGCCTTTCTACATAAAAACACATAAACTACAAGCTTTGCTTCAGAGATGACAGGCTCTTGATATTTACATTTGTTGCATCTCTCACAGATAAGTAACCTGGAGCTTAGAAACACCAGCAACTCTGAAACACCATGTGATCTGAAATACTATTATTTAGAAGTTAATATAAAGTGTTACTTCATTCATACAATTCATACACCTCTTTCACATAGAATCATAGAATCATAGAATAGTAAGGGTTGGAAAGGACCTCAAGATCATCGAGTTCCAACCCCCCTGCCATGGGCAGGGACACCTCACACTAAACCATGCCATCCAAGGCTATGTCCAACCCCACCTTGAACGCCGCCAGGGATGAAGCATTCACAACCTCCCTGGGCAACCCATTCCGGGGCCCCACCACCCTCACAGTAAAGAATTTCTTCCTCAGATCCAATCTAAACCTCCCCTGTTTAAGTTTAAACCCATTACCCCTTGTCCTCTCACCACAGTCCCTAATGAAGAGTCCCTCCCCAGCATCCCTATAGGCCCCCTTCAGGTATTGGAAGGCTGCTATGAGGTCTCCACGCAGCCTTCTCTTCTCCAGGCTGAACAGCCCCAACTTTCTCAGCCTATCTTCATACGAGAGGTGCTCCAGTCCCCTGATCATTTTCGTGGCCCTCCTCTGCACTTGTTCTAACAGTTCCATGTCCTTTTTCTGTTGAGGACACCAGAACTGCACACAATACTCCAAGTGAGGTCTCACGAGAGCAGAGTAAAGGGGCAGGAGCACCTCCCTCGACCTGCTGGTCACGCTCCTTTTGATGCAGCCCAGGATACGGTTGGCTTTCTGGGCTGCAAGCGCACACTGCCGGCTCATGTTCATTTTTTCATCAACCCACACCCCCAAGTCCTTCTCCACAGGGCTGCTCTCAATCTCCTCCCCGCCCAATCTGTAGCTGTGCCTGGCATTGCTCCGACCCAGGTGGAGGACTTTGCATTTAGCATGGTTAAACTTCATTAGGTTGTCATCAGCCCACCTCACATCCCACAGTGACAGCTATCATTTCATCACCATGTCCCCTTAAAAATTGTATAAACTTTACAACATTTAGTTTACCTTCAAATTACATGAATATGCAATCTAAATCACTGAAGTGACCATTCAATTTAAACCTTTTATTCTGTCCTCAACAGTAAAGTAATTCTCATGAAATTCCCAATATTTACGTGCCTCTGCCCATATCCACCTTGACCTTTACATAGCTTTTGTGACAGAAAAACCTGCAGAAGTATAAAACATACATTCTCTGGTTCCATCTCAAAAGATTCTTTTCCTTTCTTCAACTATTGACCTCCAGAAAGGTAATCTGTTTTCTTGCTTTCTCTTTGTAAGCAATAGAGTCCACATTATCCTGTTTTGCCTCTTTTTGATCACGTTTGTGCTTGTTTTTTCTTCCTGTCAAAACACCTTCTGAGGAGGCCTTAAGAGCACAAAATTCTCTTACCCTGTTCCAGGACTAATCAAACTGATTTAAAATTCCTGTACACAGAATACTTAAATAGTAACTAGACCAGAAATATAATTCTTAAGTTCAGAAACTATACAGTAATTTTTAAATGCAATAGCTACCAACAATAAACCCTACTATCTTCGAGGGTCCTTACTGTCCCATTCAAAACACAGATTTGACAAACTTCCTTCACAGTTATTATCTAATAAACAAAGTGTGCTCTGTATTGGATCTGCCCATGTTTCTTACAGTGAGCTCCCTCATGATGAGCAAACAAGCTTTTAAATGTAAAAGCCTTTTAAAACAAAAACCCTTCAAAATTATGTAGACAAAAGGAAAATTAGGGTTTAAAAATAAAAAGTCACCCTTTATGTCCTTTATGATCTTGAGGATACTTTTCCACATTAATGTAAGGGCTAATCCAATCTGCAGCTGCTTGGATTATAACCAACCCTTCACAAGGTCTTCTAGTCCATAAGAAGGTTTTCTTTCACTGAGGCACCACTGTATGGCTGGTGAAGATGCCATACTTACTCTGCAGGGACTCAGACAGCAAAATTCTTCTCTTGCTGAAGTTTGGTTTTCTGGACATCTTTCTTAAGATGGATCTGGAATACACTCCTCCTCTCCAAGCATACTCCCTATCTCAAACCCCTTAGTCATTCTCTTAATGGAAGACTCCTTCTTTGTTGTCTACATGTTAGTCTGCCACACAAATACAGGGGTGTCTTTGTGATTCTACAAATATGAAGAACTTGCACGAACATACAGCAGCTCCTGTGGCTACAAAGACCACCGCTCAAACTATAATTTGGTTTACAATTACGGAAGTGGTGTTTCCTCCCCAGTTGGTGCCATTGTGTTGTGCATTTAAATCCCTAAAACCTGATCTCTGTGATTCTGTATCATAAATTTCCTCTACTATAATTCAATAATTTCTACCATTTATTATGATTTCATTATACTAATTTCTGTGGTTCATTTATGAGGTAACTTTGTATAATACAATTTTGTCTTTGCTATCAATACGACTGATTACAGTCCATCTTCGGGACAAACTCTGCTTTAATATCTGCTTTATACCCTTTAATGATCTTTCTTGGTTTCGGTGTTAGGAATTTAAAAAAGGTAAAGGTTCCTTTTTCTTCTACAGTACACAGTTGTTTAGAGAGGCATTACAGACCTGAACATAGCATCTACACTGGGTTCTGGCTACAATCTGGTATTTTAGAGTCTCACAGTAAGTCTAAATGTCTTTTATACTCTGCAGAGAGGCAGAAGCAGAAATTTGGCAAAGACTACACTACATGCTCTTAAGGTCTTAAGAAATACTTGGAAAAAACCTCTTACATTAGCTCAGTAATACAGAATGAATTACTAATGACTGCTAGTGAAAATGTGTATTTGTAAAGTTGAAAAATTCCTACAGGCATCACATATCCCGAAGAAACAAATGCTGTGATCATTTAATCACATTTCTTTCAAGGGAAACACGTACTCCCCTTCCAACATCATCTGCTGTTTCAGGAAAGTCACAAATGCGTTCCACATCTCTGCTACACAAACTGAGTGGTCCACTGAGAAGCCACCCTCCAGTCTTCACTACAATATTGACACTCTCAACCATTTTATCCCACTGTAGGAGAAGGACATTGCAAAGTTCCATGTTGCAGCGTACATACTTATGTCTCCTGTTCCCTTCTTACATTAGCAGCCCCACCTCTGCTGACACCATTAACCAGTTCTATTAGGGAAACCAAACAGTGAAAAAATCGACAACAAAGTCTTTTCTGGTATCAGGATGAGTAATATTAAGGCACCAAACTTGAACATTTATCTTGGTAGTTTTGGATATCAGCATTTAATCCCTAAAATTCAATGTATTTGAACTTCTTGAATATCTGCTAAATAACCTATGCTTAACCACTATATACTTTTGCTTTTTAACTGCATGAACAGAAAAATAAATGGAAGTCTTACAAAAGAGAATACCTGCCACAGAGCTTCTGGAAACGTCACAAAGAATCCCCCATAAGCCCAGTGGAAAATAAGAAGCAGCCATATTTACAAGGCATTAATTTGCCTTTCACAAAGAGCAAGGCTGTAATTGGGATCTTACACAGCACCCAGATGCGAAAACTTGTATTTACCTGATCTAATTCAGTAGCTGAAATTTAATTCATTGCACACAAAAAAAGGCTCCTTAACCTCCTCATGCAACATATCTGACTGTTTGATCTATTAGCACCCCCTTTTGGTCAACTGTTGGAGATATGTTAAAAAAAAACATATCACAGCCCAGGTAATCAGATCACAATATAGAGATGAACTCAAGTCTTGAAGAAAAACTCATACACCTCATGAAAAATGAAGGCAGTCATTAAGAAGTATGTCTTAATGGTGTTGTGTTTTGATACTGAATGACCAGGACACCAGTAGGTGTGATATATATATAAATATATATACATATATGCAGAAGCCATGACAAATCATTAAATACATTGAACAGATAATCATTCTTAGAAAACCAACCTCTTTTAATATTATAGCATTTATCAGATATAATATAAGGTTCACAGCATACAGCCACCACAAAGACATTAAATTCTGAACTAAAAGCACATGGAAACACTGCCAGCTCAGAACTTCCACAGCATCTAACCTAGTCTCACGCTGCAATTAAGCAGACAAGAAACAAATCCGTATTATGTTCTCTCACATAAAATACAGACATTAATGACTGCCTGTTATATGATGTCAAATACAGTACAGATCACAGTATTCAGCACCAGTATAATGCATTTTTATAAAGACAGCTTGTAAAGCTGAACTTCTTAGAGATTAACTTAAATAGAGTGGTATAAAACTACCTTGGTATTAATTCACTATTGTAATTAAAGTGATAAAAACAGAATCAATGGTATTTTATTTTTACCAGGATACATTTACTACTATAATGCCAAAGATTGCCTTTGGAGACCACGTAGTTCTATTTTGTAGCGTGAATTGCATGAGTAACTTTTGGGTTTGGAGGACATGCAACTTTCCCATTCTCAGACAATAATGGCACATCATGATTTTTCTTTTCCCTACAAAATGATCTTAAATTATGAACATAGTAAATTGTGTTTCTGAATGGATAAAAGGAATACCAATTTGTTTAATCTAAACTGTTGACATTTCTGTAATTAAGCAGCAAAAATCAAACAAAATTGAAATAGAAATACATAAACACTGCTTCTACTTGCTAAAAAGTTCATATGCGGAAAATAGTTGTTTTTTTTTTCCAGGTGTGTGTTTGGAAAACAGGACAGGAACTGATTGTGCCTTTCTGCTAGGCAAATCCACGATATGAAAAGAAGCGAAGGTCATACAAATGTACTGAATAACCATGAAAATAATTTTAAGCATTTTACATGTGAAGATGTGCACTAAGTTACAAGCCAAAGCTAGATGTTAAATTTACCTGAAATTTAGAAATAGAATCATAGAATAGTTAGGGTTCGAAAGAACCTTAAGATCATCTAGTTCCAAACCCCTGCCATGGGCAGGGACATCTCACACCAAATCATGTCACCCAAGGCTCTGTCCAACCTGGCCTTGAACACTGACAGGGATGGAGCATTCACAACTTCCTTGGGCAACACATTCCAGTGCCTCACCACCCACTCAGCAAAGAACTTCTTCCTCATATCTAACCCAAACTTCCCTGTTAAAGTTTGAATCCATTATCCCTTGTCCTATCACTACAGTCCCTAATGAAGAGTCCCTCTCCAGTGTCCTTGTAGGCCTCCTTCAGATACTGGAAGGCTGCTATGAGGTCTCCACGCAGTCTTCTCTTCTCCAGGCTGAACAGCCCCAACATTCTCATCCTATCTTCATACGCGAGGTGCTCCAGGCCCTGATCATCCTCGTGGCCCTCCTCTGGACTTGCTCCAACAGCTCCATTAATTAGATGGGTATGTGCATGGCACAAGCGTATACACAATGAAAACAGCTTGAGCCAAGGAACAGTTCAGGCAAAAATTCACAGAGCTAGCTTAGGTTCAAGTCAGCATGCAGGTAAGTGGGGGCTGAACATCTAGAAACAGTTCTCTAAATGTCCCAGGCTCACAACTGCCTGTTCCTCCATGTGCTTGGACATAAACTCAGTCATTATTTGCAACTAAACTTCTGAAAAAAAGTCTTTTTCCAGTGCATCTAGTCCCCATACGCACGTGAGTCAAAGCATACCAGCCGTCTCTCCCAGATCACAACAAACACACTAGAAACACTTTTGAGAGAGGGGCTTAACAGGTTAGGAATAAAATGACCCAAAATTGTTTAAGTATTTTTCATACAAGAAATCATAAAGCTCATTGTGAAAGGAGATCTGGTATACTACTTTTACAGATATAGAGTACATGACTTACAAGCTGCCCAACTGCTGACATGTGACAGGAACTCTGTACAGATGCTGATCAGCAATTTCATTACATGCAATCTCCAAACCAGAAGACCTAGTATTAAGAAATTATCCACAGATCACGATCCGAGAACAGCAGGTTCTCTGTGAACCAGTGGAAAACTCTTGTAGGCAAATCAGACAAAAGGCAAATAATACCAGAAATGCTGCACAGCCCATATCAGCCATCAGCTGAATTTTACATTATATAGTTAAAAAGCCCAATATAGTTTAAAAAGAAGACGGAAAAGTTATGTAGGCAGTAAAGACAAAATACACAGGTGACACATTTGCTCTGTTTGTGCTTTCTAAATGTCAAACTTCTCCCCACACATACACATTCAGGCATTCATACAACTAGACAATAACTAAAAACTATGCTCTCTTTATAGTAAGAACAACGAAAGTCAAAGGGTTTAATTCCAAAACTGTGAGGAATGAAACTAATGTTCTACAACCCACCTCTGTCTTAGGGAAGTTTATGCATTTTGAACAAGAGCCTTTGAATAATGTAAAATTTAACAAAAAGATTAGTAAAGATTCCTCTGTGTTTGCAAACTGGTTTATGGCATAGTACAGTCCTGTATTTCATTCCTATACTTTCCTCTTGATTTAGTCTATTTGACTGTACTTACAGGCTTAAGTAAAACTTATTCTAATAAACTAAGGTATAGGAAGGTCTGTAAACCACGGCATATAAAAAAGGTACTTCTTTCTTATTTAATGCACTCAAACACTGAACTGTAAACTACTGAAATAGAGTGCAAAAGAACCTTTTGAAGTGTTACTGGAAAACTGTATCTCGGTTTCTAACAGGTTCACAGAATTCAGGGAAGCTGTCCGGCTAGTAAGCTTCATTTGTGGGGCAGCTACAAAAAAAAAAAAAAAATGTATTTAAGAGCCATCTATTAATTTCTGTTTGTAGTATTTCATAAAAGCCACTTAACAGACAGCCAAATGCCTCACAAATGGCATGCGAAGCAGGTCACTTTTCAGAACTGTATGCTCTCAGCAGTTTTTATAGATAAAAATGGGAAAATCTAGTATTATTGTGTATGATTTTATTTCATCCTTCGTCAGCTTTGCCTTATCTCAGCCTCCTTACTCTTCAATTTCCTTACTGACATCAAACTTCTGTCCTCAGCTCCTCTTTGAACTGTTGCTATTCCAGTTATCAGGTACCTTAGCTACTCTCCATTATATCACACACCTTAATCACACCACAGCCCATTTCTTACTTCTTCTGCGTGCACATAATTTCTTTCCTGACATATTTCCAACTTGCTTTTAATACACCCGTGACTTGAACAACTCCCATGATATTTCAATAAATCTTTGTCTATTGAGTTACACGCAGAAAAGACATGCCAATGTTGCCATCTTACATGCAACAATATAATTTGAGTTTTCAAGTCAGACTGCGCTCCACTATTAAAAGTCTGAAAACAAACCCTGTTAGACCATGCAGTAGGACCTAAGGGTACCAAAAGGTCTTAATGGCTGTGACTGGCCTCATCCAGAGCGTTCACTGAACACCCCCCACCTGCAGCCCTGGAACTCCAATTAAGCTCATCTCCGGGTCTTCAACCACTGCCTCAGCAACATCATTAAATGCACCTGCCTCCAGCCCTGCACTGGCTCCTGTATCTGAGCCTGCCTAGACCTCTCACCCAAGCTGCAACATGACTCCAGTCCTGTTCAGACCCTGTTGGCCGCACAGACTCAGACACACTCAGAAGATAGTTCCTGAACCTGTCTCCAATTCCTTTTCCTCCTGGACTCCCCAGATGGACCCTGGAGCTTTCTCATGACTTTGCTGTGTCTGGGATTGTTGATGGACCTTATTAACAGAAACCAGCTTTCCTCATGTATAGATGCTGTAGCTTAATCAGTGAGGGCACTGTTTCTGCTGGGATCACCCTCAGCTCCCAGGTTACCTCACCTTCAAGAGCAGCAGCCCTTGCTGCTCCCTGACACTTTGCTAGCTATTAATTCCTATAAAATTAATTTTTTGCCAGTGTATGCAGTATATTCAAACTTGTTTTCAGCCTCACTACTTTGCAACCAAAGCACAAGGGTTACTTTTATGTAGCCTCTCTATAATGATAAATTTTAAATCTTACTTCTTTTAAAAAGATACTAACTACACAGGTGTTTTGTTGTGGGTACCAGTGTGATTAATTAGCTTCTACAATACTCATCTGTCTTTAGCTTAAAAGAAATGGGTACTGCAATGTAACCAACCTATGCAAGTGTCTTCAACAGACATTGAAAAAAAATTATCACATCAAAACTTATATTAAAGTGCAAGTAACAATTACATGGCACTAGTTTAGAGAAAAAGAAAAAAATAAAAGTTCTTTCTTCTACAGAGTACTCTATCAGCCTCTGCAGTCTTGTAACAATTCTTTAAATTGATGAAAGATGAATTATTGAGTGTTTTAAGAGTAATATATTGAAACTCCCAAGCTACACAAATGAAGCCCACTTTAAAAGAAAGCTTGAGTACCCTGTTGTTTCAGTCCTGTTATTCTTAGTTTTCTTTCCATTTATCAGTATTAATGTAAACACATCTTACAAACATTTTTTGAGAACTCACCTTTGAGAAGACAGATAACCTTGTCAGCCACCCTATTTGTGCCTTTGCTTGTACTCTTACTTACACACTGACTCCTCCACTAGTACTATTCTTTCCTTTTGCTAGTCTCTTTTTATACTCCTACAGTCTGAGCAGCTATTAGCTCTCTGAAAGGAGAATAGTAGCCTTGCTATTGCCCACTCTTTTCTAAAGTGGAATAAATCCTTAAGGCAAAACTTGCACTTCAAATTCATAGAATCATAGAATGATCTGGGTTGGAAAGAAGCTTAAGATCATTTAGTTCCAACCCTCCTGCCTGCCATGGACAGGGACACCTCACACTAAACCATGGCACCCAAGGCTCTCTCCAATAGGGCCTTGAACACTGACAGGGATGGAGCATTCACAACTTCCTTGGGCAACCCATTCCAGTACCTCACCACCCGCTCAGTAAAGAACTTCTTCTTTATATCCAATCTAAACTTCCCCTGTTTTAAGTTTGAACCTGTTACCCCTTGTCCTCTCACTACAGTCCCCAATGAAGAGTCCCTCTCTGGCAGCCAAAATAATAATTAATTAATAACTAATACAATCCAATAAATGCTAACCTTATTCTTGAATTCCAGTTCAGACAACAGCATCCCAATTATTTGCCTCTTTCTCTGGTAGGCACAATCAACACTGACACATGACAAAACATCACTGCTGCAGAATTTCCCTTCAGATAACTCAAACAACACAGCAAATACAACTACTCCTTGAAGACATGACAGAATAGTCAAAGCTACCACATGAAGAGCTCTGCATTTTTCCTTCATTTAAAATACAGTGGTTCTACTGAAAATCGTAAGCCATTTGTTTATTCTTGTGTCTTCAAATAGCCACAAAATACTCCTCTGGTTTTATAATTAAAGATGGTACTTCTGAACATTATTGACATCAGTTATAACATCCATGAAAATCTCTACTTAAAACTACTGACATATATAAAATAGATGAAAAATTAAACAGTTACCCTCTGCCACAAAATTCTGGTTTAGACTTTAATACACATGGTATCACTAACTTTTAGTAGAAAATTACTTTGTTAGACTGATAACAAATGATGACATCAGAAGTATTTACATATGTGCATGAAACATAGGTCTTCAAATATTTTATATAAAATACACCAAATCTGATTTTTTTTAAATAATTAAGAGAAGCTGTTCACGAAATCTTCTGCATTAACACTCCAAGAATAAGCAGCTGCAAGAATTGTTTGCCCACGCACATTCTCTAGCTGCCTACAGTCTGTCCAGTTGAATCAAAAGTTAATTTACTTCTTCAACATCAGTCACAGGTCAAAGGAAGATTAAACCAGACAGAAATCACTGCAGCTAGAAAGTGGCTTTTTAACAAAATGATACCTAAACATACTGTTATACTGCCAGGAGGGAACAACTCTACTTTAAGCTCAGAAATATGCCATTCATTTGTTAGGAAATATGGAAACACGCATTATAAAGATGGAAACGTTAACTGTTCAGCTTGCCTCCTGCTCGTTTAACAGTATCTTTTATCAAGAAACAATAAAGACCAGTTTGGAGGTATCCTTTGTGACACATTCAAAATCCAATTCTTACACAAAAATTTAAAAAGCTTACAAAAAATCCACTGTATTGTCATGAGAATGAAAACATGTACATGGATAAAATATGTAACACAATAAACTCTAAAGGATTATACAAATTTACTGAAACTGTTAGTATAAGATTTTTTAAACCTGGGTTTTTTTTCAGATCTGTGAGTAGTTTCAAGCTTTGCTGCTAACTACGCAAGCCTCCCAGCATTTCAGTCTCTTACAGCAGGCAATTTAATCTATGACAGACAATTTGGCCAACAGCAGATAAATCAGTACCTGCCTGGCAAGATGGGATTATCTTTAATTCCTGGTTTTTCTCAACATAATAGAATTTAATTTCAGGCCCTATGGCAACAACAACAAAAAAAAACTTACCAAAAAAAAAAAAAAAAAAAAAAAACGCAAAAAAAAAAAAAAAAAAAAAAAAAAAAAACGCAAATAGACATGGCTTACTCTCAAAGAACCAAAATTGCCAAATTTAGGAACAGGTATTTTTTCCTGCACCACAAAGAATCACATACAACATAGGAACTAGGAACAAGACTGTATGTCAATCCCAGACAGAACTAGTCCCTTTTTATGTCCAGAAATTTACCTTATTTACCTTCCGCCTAACACTGTTTTCAAGCATGCTAGAAGTTCACAAGTTCCTTAAAATAAATAAACAAATAAAAATTTGAAATAAACAGAAGGTTGGGGATGATAAGACATTGTTACCACACTACGTAGGTAATCTGCCATAGAATAAGATATACCAAGACATCAGCAAAAATAACATTAAAAATTGACAATTTTTAGAGAATGAAGACAAAAGTTAAAAATATGAACCATATTAACTGTAATTAGTGTTTCCATCCTCTCTATTCATCACCATGCACTTAATAGGCATTTATTTTGTTCCAAAAAAAAGTATCAGATACCAATTCTGCTTGTGTCTAGTTGTGACTGAAAGACCAAAGCAGCATGCTACTAAGGTGGTATCAAATTCTCAAGTTACTTTGGGTTTTGGAATCTAACTTTTGCTGCACTTCACTGGCACATTTTGATAGTGCCTGTTTTTGTGAAGAACAGCTTTGAAAGTTACAGTTCCTATCAGCCAGAAATACAACCCAATCCAACTGTCTTATGGGCTTTTCCAATAATATATAAATATTGCATCAAGTTGAGCTGTATAATGGAATAACAAGGTTAATTGAGTCACAATGCTCAAACCTACATTAAGGCAACATTAAGGTCATTTTTGTAATCAAAAAACTAGTATTTTTCCACTATGAGTTAAACCTGCTGAACAGTGCATATTAAACCACCACCACTAAAGCAAATTCTATTATTTTGTTAACATAGATTTGAAATTCTATCTATTGACAGCTGGTATTCGAATTCTCCATGTATCCATATGGCATTTCACAATCTTTCTATCAATTCCTTTAGTTATTTGAAAAAAAATAAAAAAAAATGTGCCTGAAGTCATTGTAATAAGTTCTACGAATATATTCCTTTCAAACTTCAAGATACCAAATATTTGCTATTAGGAAACACCAACATGAAAGCCTTGAAAAAAAAAGTTTGGGTTTTTGTTCTGAAAACAAAGTGCCATTTCAAAGCCAGTGCCAGAACCTACTTTAAATTGTTTAGTCCCTGAAGGAAAAGTATTATGTCCTTCTGTTTTAGCATACCAGTGGCAACAAGCTTCACCTCTACCTTTCAAGGCTTTTTTGTTTGGATTGTTTAGGGTTTGGGTTTTTTTTTTGTTTGGTAGGGTTTGGAGGTTTTATTCATATCACCACTCCTCTTCAAATCTTCCAAGTGGAGAGATTATTAGGTTCTCAGATCAGTAGATTTAAGGGGAAAGTTATTCTGGCATGTAACAATACTTGTTTTAAAGATATGCCAAATTTAGGTAAGTGACCTGCAGCTCTGAGCCCATGATGACTAGATGTCACAGAGCTGGTAAGAAGAGCTTTCAACTCTGTTCTAGTGCAGAAAAAAGCACATCCCTTATTTACTAGTTATCTTTCAACACAAACATACTTTAAACATCTGTCTGCTTGTCTCTATTAAACCTTCCCTTGCTGAAAAAGCAATAGAAGATTTAATTCCTCTCCCTTCAAGTTTCTAATTCCAAAAGTGAAGGAACAAAATACAATTAAAGTAACTTGCTCCATGTTATATGTCAAACAATGAACACCAATTCAGAATCACAGAATCATAGAATAGTTAGGGTTGGAAAGGACCTCAAGATCATCGAGTTCCAACCCCCCTGCCATGGGCAGGGACACCTCACACTAAACCATGCCATCCAAGGTTATGTCCAACCCCACCTTGAACGCCGCCAGGGATGAAGCATTCACAACCTCCCTGGGCAACCCATTCCAGGGCCCCACCACCCTCACAGTAAAGAATTTCTTCCTCAGATCCAATCTAAACCTCCCCTGTTTAAGTTTAAACCCATTACCCCTTGTCCTCTCACCACAGTCCCTAATGAAGAGTCCCTCCCCAGCATCCCTATAGGCCCCCTTCAGGTATTGGAAGGCTGCTATGAGGTCTCCACGCAGCCTTCTCTTCTCCAGGCTGAACAGCCCCAATTTTCTCAGCCTATCTTCATACGAGAGGTGCTCCAGTCCCCTGATCATCCTCGTGGCCCTTCTCTGCACTTGTTCTAACACTTCCATGTCCTTTTTCTGTTGAGGACACCAGAACTGCACACAATACTCCAAGTGAGGTCTCACGAGAGCAGAGTAAAGGGGCAGGAGCACCTCCCTCGACCTGCTGGTCACACTCCTTTTGATGCAGCCCAGGATACGGTTGGCTTTCTGGGCTGCAAGCGCACACTACCGGCTCATGTTCATTTTTTCATCAACCCACACCCCCACATCCTTCTCCACAGGGCTGCTCTGAATCTCCTCCCCGCCCAACCTGTAGCTGTGCCTGGCATTGCTCCGACCCAGGTGGAGGACTTTGCACTTAGCATGGTTAAACTTCATTAGGTTGGCATCAGCCCACCTCACAAGCGTGTCAAGGTCTCTCTGGATGGCATTCTGGATGTGTATCAACCAAACCACACAGCTTGGTGTCATTGGCAAACTTGCTGAGGGCGCACTCAATCCCACTGTCCATGTCACCCACAAAGATGTTGAATGAGACCGGTCCCAACACCGATCCCTGGGGGACACCACTCCTTACTGGTCTTCAGCTGGACATTGAGCCACTGAGCACTACTCTTTGCGTGCGGCCATCCAGTCAGTTCTTTATCCACCGAGTGGTCCACCTATCAAATTGATGTCTCTCCAACTTAGAGACAAGGATGTCATGTGAGACAGTGTCAAAGGCTTTACACAAGTCCAGGTAGATGACATCAGCTGCTCTGTCCCTGTCCATCAGTTCCGTAGCCCCATCACAGAAGGTCACCAGATTGGTCAGGCAGGATTTCCCCTTAGTGAAGCCCTGCTGGCTGTCACCAACCACCTTGTTGGTTTTCATGTGCCTCAGCATGCCTTCCAGGAGAATCTGCTCCAAGATTTTGCCAGCCACAGAGGTGAGACTGACTGGTCTGTAATTCCCTGGCTCATCCATTTTCCCCTTCTTAAAAATGGGGGTTATATTTCCCTTTTTCCAGTCATCGGGAACTTCACCTGACTGCCATGATTTTTCAAATATGATGGACAGTGGCTTAGCAACTTCATTTGCCAGCTCCTTCAGGACCCGCGGATGGATTTCATCAGGTCCCATGGACTTGTATACATTCAGGTTCCTAAGGTGGTCCTGAACAAGATCCTCCCCTACAGTGGGCCAAGGGTCCCCACCCTCACCGTCCCCGCGTCTGCCTTCCGAGACTTGGGTGGTGTGGTCAGAGCATTTGCCGGTAAAGACTGAGGCAAAGAAGTCACTAAGAACCTCAGCCTTCTCCAAATCCAGGGTAGCCAGTTCTCCCGATAGCTTCTGGAGAGGGCCCACGGTGTCCCTAACCTGTCTTTTATTGGCAATGTACCTATAAAATCCCTTCCTGTTATCCTGAACATCCCTAGCCAAGTTTAATTCTAAGTGGGCCTTAGCTTTCCTAACCTGGTCCCTAGCTTCCCGGACAACATCCCTGTATTTAAGAAGCCCCATCAGGAACATTTTGCTGCCATAACACCTGCACGACTTATTTCTCCCTCATTACACTAGGAAAACAGCCATTTCCAGAACAACACATCTCTTCCTTGCCCCTGTCCTCAAACTTCACCTATCCTAACCTCTTTGCCCTTCTGCTTCTCTTACTTCCACATCTTTCTACCCGTCATCTTTCTCAGCTAGACCAATACTGAAAGTGACAGAATTCACCATGTGATTCACCAGAGCCACTCTGAAGTCGTAATAAAGGTGCATATCCATGAACAACACACCAGTCATGAATAAAGGACAGAAGCAAGTAGGATGGATTAGCAACTTTTAGATCATACACAAAGTACTTACAAAAACACTCAAGTCATCCTATTCATCAGAAACCTCCTCCTCTCCCTCAAACCATGTGAAGCTTTTGGGGAAAGAGGGCCTTCCTTCTCAAGATCCAGACACCAGATAGTCATCAAAGGACATGTGACAATAAAAAATAAACACCACTGATGCTTTCAGTCACAGTGAATATACAAGATTTGGCTGCTAGACCCTCTCTTATCCACACAATTATTATTTGAACAGTGTGGACTGAGTCAAAGGGAGTAGGTTTTAAATGAATTATATGCTTAGAAGTATGGAACATCTACTTTTCCCAAAATACTGGGTTAGGCTATCTGCAAGATCAGACAAATACTCACTGCTGCCTGGAGTCTTGTTTCTAAAATTAAGCTCATTAACTGTACAAGTTGTAGTGTTTTTAATCTTTTTCTCCCCTCACTATGTCCATTTGTCTCTCCACATCTTTCACCTTGAGTCTGCTCTACACCTCCAACATCACCACAATCTTGAGACCAAAAATCTCCCTGGAGTTTCATTCTGTATTTCAGTTTACAGTTGGGACTGCGGTGTTGCAAAAGAGTCTGATGCACAGTACTTTCTCTGATATACATTAAAAACAAAACTGATATTCAAGATAAAATTCTAAAATCCAAGTTCAATATATATTTTAGAAGGTCCTTTTCTTCCCCGTATAAATAATTAAAATAATTCTTTGTATAAACACCACTTATACAGCAAAGGGCAAGACCTCAAAAACTTCTTCCCTTGCAATTTTATTTCAAGTACTGTTTGCAGATGCAGGTAGCCACTGGAATTAATTTTATCAAAAGTAAATGCTGCAGAACTGTTTTTTTTATTAATGAAAACCAAAGCTTACAAAGTGTCTGAACCAGACAACATCACACATACATTATCCCACACAACGTTTCAGAGTAAGGAGCAGGCATGCATTATAGCTACATGAAATAGTAAGTAATATAACTGCTGCAACACGCTACATATTCAAAACCTGGCAAAACTGCCTAGCACTTAATAGAGCTTCTATTAACTAGATGCAGTCAGAGCTTCGCACATCTTTGTGTGGATCTCTAGTCTGCCCAGACCTAGATCTGGAAAGTCTACTAAACTCTGTTTTAATAAATGGCTTAGTATGAACATGCACTAAAAAAGCCAACATTATTTTGAAGAAAAAGGGGAAAAAAAACCCCAACCCAAACCAACAAACAAAATCCAAATGTGTAACACAAGCTAGTTCAACAACAAACAAAACCCAAACAAAAAAAACCTCCCAAAAGAGTCAACCCCCCCCAAAACACCAACTTTTTTTGAAAGTTAATAAATATACTTTATTTTTCATGAAAGAGCAAGACAAAAAATAAAATAAGTTTCTTCTATGTAAGTCCTAGGTTTACCACAAAAATAGCTTTCCCCTCTTTCTACTGAGGATCCTTGCATAATAGCTGAAGAATAAGATCCAAATAGCATCCCACTGGAATGAGGAGTGGTCTCCTCATTCTCTTGAGCGTATAGCATGAACTCGAGTAACAGGCTTTCTACTAGACAAATGCCCCTAAGTCTTTGCTTTCATAACCTCAGGTACCCATTTATGATCTAGCAAGACATTTGCTATCATGCTCAGAGTCTTTACAACAGAATTACAAGAGGAAGGTAACACATTTTGAAGAACCATATCTATCACTGAAAAGTGAAAGAACAATCCATTAGCACAAAATGTAGGGGCTGCTTGGCCAGGTATTACACCTGCGCACATAAAATACTTTGCTTCTGCAACAGAAATTAGTATCTCTGTGACCTGACTGCAACAGCTTGTCAAATAAAGGGACTCCAAAATAATAAACAGTTTTGGAGCAGACAGCTGATCCCAGTTAAGTAGAAATTAGTTTGAAGTTTTCTTTTCCCAGCTCACCCTTATTTTCTAATGCAAGGAGACACTGCAATCTTTCCCAATAAAGACATTGAAAAACCCCACCTCTGCTTTCCTCCAATTCAAAAGAAATATAATTATATTACTTAAATTATACCACTTCACCAAATTTTGGCCGCAGATAACTCAGGTGCAAAACCTGAAGTAATTTAGTAAGACAGACAAACAAGCTACAACCTTCCTTCTGAAGAGGTCAAACTCAGAAGAGCATGTTCCACATAATTTCAAGCTTCTGAAACCTAGACACATCTTACAGTATGAAAGCTTCAAAACTGTGATCCAAGCCAAGGAGTCACTTCTACTTTCTGTATCAGCTCTAGCCATCTGCTGATGATCTATTAGGCTCATCACCAGACAGAGTAATGACGGAATCAGTAACCACTGCTTCAGTGACTTAAACAAGGCACACAGAACTTCATAAAGTTGTGAGGAGTGTTGCTGCATGTTCTCTTAGCTTCAGACCAAACAATTCCTTGTTGTGTTATCAGTAACCAGTTCAGCATAATTAAGCAGCTTGGGGTTGTATATTTTGAAGTGCTTAAACATGTACTGATAATTCCAATCTTTGCATCAGGGGATGTCATAATATTGGTAAGTACCAAATATAAGTCACAGTAATCAGAATAGAACCTTTCTTGTGACTATTGGAAAGTGATCTTGGGAATTATTTTCAAAATTAGAGGGCAGCCATATTATTCTGTAATTAAAATTCTGAAAAATGGAGAACTACCAGAATTTTCACATGCAAGTACCTGCAAAAAACACTGCAAATAAAACTATTGCTTGAAGGTTTCAATTTTAATCTCACAGTATCCAACCAATAAGCTATACTACTCCCATAATGAAATTTTGGCAAATAATATGAAACTGTAATTTACCAAGTTGTATCAAACTTGACCAAAACTTACTACAAAACTCAGTAAACAAAAGCATAGTGCTCAAGTGATGAAAGAATTATAGATATAATCTAGGTTGGAAAAGACCTTTAAGATCACTGAGTTCAACCTTTGCTCCAAGACTGCCAAGTCCACCACTAAACCATGTCCCTAAGGGCATCAACTACACATTTTCTGAACACTTCCAGGGACACTGGTTCCAGCACTTCTCTGGGCAGCCTGTTATAATGCCTGACAACCCTTTTGGTGAAGAAATTTTTTGTAACATCCAATATAAACCTTCCCTGGCGCTACCTGAGGCTGTTACCTCCTGTCCTATCACTCGTTACAGTATTAGCTTTTATTGTTAGTAATTCTAACACCTATATTTACTTAAAGACATATATCTAGCAAACTGATAAGAGTACATTCTTTCTACAGATTGAAAAATACACCAATTACTCCAATAATAAATTAGACAAAGACTTTAAATAACTCTGAATTTGATGTAACAAAGAAGCTATCTGTACCGAATTCTATCTGTCAAAATACTTTTCTGAAAGAAAACCAGTACTACAGATGTGCATATCCAATTGCGAGATGTCCTGCAAACCACTAGATTCTGAAAGAAACAGGTTTTTCAATAGTAGCTGATCATTACAACTGGAAAATAAGCTATAGTGGTTTGTATTATAAGACCATTCACAACTCCATGAGGTGAGGAAGCTCCTTTATCCCTTTTTACAAAATGAGATGTGAGATACTAAAGCTAGAAATGCGACTTGTATACTGCCAAGCTTTGAGGAGTGTACCCCTGTGCACTGAAATTTATTATATTGGAGACCTCTAGATTTCTGGTAAAACAGAAACGGTATATAAGGAAGGTATCCACAAAGGAAAACAAACCAAACTGCTGCTTTCAAGAAGCAACAGAAAGTACAGAAGCAAAAGACACACCTTTTCCCATGCACCTCCATTTACATTTATTACCTCACTGTAAGCTGCAGGAAGATAGGCTGAATTTAAAATTTAGAACCCTGGATCTTTTTTTGTTTTTACATACTTTGAGTCTCCCTTCCAAGCAGGGAGACCACAGGGGCTGCTTAACAATATTCCTCATAAAAAAAAACAAAATTGAGAAAGGGGAAGATGTAAGTTTCTGCGCCTACTTCACCAAGGAACTAATTAATTACATTACTGAAACTGTGCAATGAATGACAGCCTTAACTGTTCCTTCATGTTGCCAAAATTGTCTTACTCTGAAACATCTCCTCCTTGTTCCAACGAAAACTTTATTCTCACTCTTCCAATGCACAACGATCGCAGTGATTAAAACTTTAAATAAGAAAAACTCATAGTGCTCTTCCCTGTCTCTTCTCCGGGTAAACTGAAGAATTATGATCAGGCTACTACCCTATGGGATTAGAAGCGTAAGTTCCTGCTCCCTTCAGGCAAAGATCTTCAACCTCCCTCTTAGTGCAAATATTAAGAGACATTAATTTTTTTGTCTCCCTCTCCGGCAGGGAAGGAATCTAAGCCACTATTTCAAAAAAGAAATTTCTTGGAAAAAATGCCAACTTAAAGACCCCCTACCTCACATATTCATGCCGTTCATTTCCACCTCTGCTATATCCTGCTATTTGTTCTGGAAAAACTGCTTAAAAGGCAGAGTGTTTAAAACAAATAAATTTATTTTTCACCTGAATCAGTTGATTTATCCAATTTATGACACGGCACAGGCAATAGTTGTGTCAACACCCCAGAGAACTAAAAGAAGGGCAGAAACAAGCCATCAAACAGCATCATAGAATGGTTTGGTTTGGAAGGGACCATAACGATCAGCTAGTACCAACACTCCTTCCACATGAACACTAAGTTTCTTCATTAGCATAGAGGAATTTCTAAATTCATATTCCCAAATTGCAAAGCATTTTTATGGCACAAGATTAACCTCCAGCACTGTCAAACACGTGTCAATTTTAAAAGGGAGGAAGCAGCAGTAACCAATGGGACAGTCAGAGCATAGTAAGTCGGAAAAAATAGTATGGCCATAGTCCTTCTTTTTATTCATTATGTGTATATACAGCTCTGAGTGTTTATATATGTGTATATATGTATAAAGACCCCACAAATTTTTAAAAATTATTGGACCTAACTTGTATGTTTGTATGCAAAGATGTAAGTAGAATAGAAAAACAAACCTTCCAAATAATAGCTAATGGCATTACACTGGATTTTGAACCCTGACTAGAAGGGAGTCCTACAAAAACTTAAGTCCTGTGACATGCACAGAAGCAAACACATGCACATATCTTCAGCTGGAGGTTGGGTCACATTCTGGACTTTCAATACAGGTCTCTGCATTAAAGACACAAACCGCAAAGTGCCACCAAAAATCATAAAGCGATTTCCAGCATTATTTCAAGGAATCAGTGAAAGCTGATACATACTCCCAAAAAACAAACAAACAAACAAACAAACAAACAAACAAAAAAATAAACACCAAAACGGATCCTGGGGAGAGACAGAAAGGAAAAACTACAGGGTACAGAATAGTGCAAAGGAATGAAAATTCCTGGGAAGGCAGTGCTGTCGATGGTTGCAGCCATCGTCCTCTCCTGCTCCGTGCAGCGAGGTAAACGCTGCCCGCTAAGCCAGGCACGGAAAGGCTCCTCTGCCGCTTCGACCAGCTCTCGACCTCCGGGAAGGACACCGGGCGGGTGGTCACAGCGAGGAAGACAGCAAGGGTAGACGCAGACGAGCGCGCTCAGTCTGGGAGGAAGGCCCCAGCCAGGTGCCCACAGGCCACCTTGGCGACCCCCGCTCACGGCGGGAGCCCTACGTGGCCCTCCCGCCCCAGCGCCCGAGGCGGCCGCGGCGAAGCCCTAGGCCCGGGTCGGCCTCCTCGGGAGTGCAGCCGCTCGCCCCGGGCCGCCGCCAGCGGGCCCCGTGGCAGCGGCGGTGCTGCCGGCGGAGTGCCCGCGGTGCCCGTTACCTGGCCGGCGACAGGCGAGCAGCGGCAACCCCGCTCCTCACGACAAAGTGCCTCAGTGCCGCTGACATTGAGAGAGCCGCCGCCATGACGCTCGCCGCAGCCACTGGGAGACGGTGGCGTCGCAGGGCCAAACCTCCTCCGCCCAGACAGGAAACGCGAAGAGGAGGAGAAATAGAGGGAGCGGTAGGGAGGGGGATAGGTTGTGAGCGAGGGAGAGCTGGGGAAGAGGAGGAGGAAGAGAATGGAGGGTTGCTGATGGCCGCCCGCTGGCACTGCGGGAGGTCAAGCCTCATGCCCTTTGGAGGAGCCAGGCATGCGTTCAGAAACATCTTCTGGCAGCTTCGGGCCTGACGCCATCTTCTCCGTAGAGGGGATGGGTCCCTGGGAGGAAAGGCACAGGCCTTTGGGGCCAGTGGGCTGCCTGCACCTGGCAGGGTGGCTGGGCTGGCCCGTGTGTCTCTCTCTGTCTCCCGGTTGGGCTGGCAAGGCAGGGAGGGCTTGGTGGTTTCCAAGCCTTGGTATCCCCAGTGCATGGAGCCCCTCCAGCTTGGACGCAACATTTATAGTGTTGGTATTTTTGGCCCAATTCATTCCCATTGTTTCACAGACACAATGATGTGCTTCAGTCAAAGACATCAATTCTTTGATATGTTTCTCACCTGTTTTTTAACATACTACTTGGTTGCATTATGTAGAGTGGATCCATAGTGTTGGTTCACTAGTAAGATGATCAAGTCTAACATACTGTGGTACTTTCAGGAGGTCTGTTTTGTTTTTAAACCAATTCCAACTTTATGTGAGCAAGGAGCACTGGCAAGGGCCCTGTTCTCTCAGGGAATTGAACAATAGTACCTGGAGCACAATAGTTCTGTGTGCTATATACGCTATACACTATAGTGCCCTGGAAGCACTATAGGTCTGTGTTCATGGTGAAAGAAAGCACATTACTATAAATTAAGAGTTAAATATGATCATGTTCCGTGGCAAAACCTACAATGACATAGTTTGCAAAAATGTGTGATACAAAAGCACAGTGTTATAGTAGAATCTGTAATATTGTGAAAGACTGAAATGTTTTGGGTTTGAGGTGGGAACAAAAAAAACCAAAACCGCATTCTTAAGACTATTGTGATTATTTTTCTATTAAAAATCTGTTGACATTTTGTAAAAAGCTTAACTAAAGTTTCAGCTTCAATTTTGCTGAAAAATTGAAAAAATGCTTAGAAGTTTGTTAAGCAGAAAAGTGATAAAATTCCTGTTGGTGATGTTGTCTTTGACTGTTTCTGCATTGCTCCAGATGCCAGCCAAGAACATTTGATTTTGACAGCACAGTTTGACAGGGTCAGACACAAAAATTCTACACAAGAAAGTAAATTCATCGTTTTCTTGCCCCAAATAAAGAAAGGTGGAAGAAGAATAGTTCCAATGGTAAGTTAAACTTCGAATGAATGTCTTCTGGGGTTATCAGATAAACAGAGCACTGATTTCCAAGGGGACAAACAAGCAACACCCTTGTATTATATAATCCTAATTAACTGTCGAACCTAGAACAATTATTTCATGGTCTTTTATTAAGTGAAGGTTGCAAAATACTTTCTGTTGTAAATCATTGTATGAGAACTTTCCACTCTCAAATATTTAATCTTCTATGCTTTCTTTCTGTCAAATATTTCTGAATTGTGTGGAAAGGAAAATGAATACTGTTGCTCAAAACACCAACAATGCTGCAGAAAAAAAATAGCATAATTTTTTTCTGGCCAGCATAATACAGAGACACAGTAAGGACCGTGATTTGAAAATTTGGTGGGTTTAGGAGTATTTGAACTTAATTTTTCAATGATCGGTGAATATGTTCAAAGTTAGATGTAGTAAGGCAGACAGCAGGAGTAATTTTGAAGCAAAGATGAATTGAAACAGCTTTTATCAGGAGGCCGTATCTTTCCTTAAATGCCAGTGGGGAATACCCCAAACTTTTGAACTTGCTGGTTTTTCTTTGGGGATTTTGAGAGAAAGATGAAACACTGTTTCCCAAAGTTGTTTTGGTTTGTTTTTTTTTTTTTTTTCAAACTATAGCAGTTATCAGCCTAATAATGCACCAAACTTACAGATAGACATAATAAGAATATCTGCATCTCAGGAAATGAATGAACTTTTCTCTGTTTTCCAAAATCTTTTTCCAGTACATGTGTGCTGCTAAGTTAAAGGAGGCATTCACACCAAGTCAGATTTACTTCAGCTAATTTAAACTCATCCCTTTTGTATTGCTTCAGCTAGGAAAAATGTTCTGTCGTTTCTGGAAGTAGAGAAAGATTTTACAGCTGTTCAAAGGAACCAGTGGTTTGGTGAGGCCACTTGTGCTTGAGGCCTCCATTGTAAACTTAAGCAATTTTTTTTTTAGTCTGTTGACTTTGCATCAGCTGGCAGATCGTCATAGCTCAGCCAAAGACTTTTGGGGTAGGTCCAGCTTTGTGTCTCATGTTTTCTTTCCCTGTTAGAGACGGAGTCGGTGGTTTGGGTAGCACGTGAAAGCTCTTGTGTTTCACGTAGCCCAGTTCTTTGAACTGCTCTCTCTGCTATCTCTTCTTTGGGTACGGGAAAGACAAAGGAAGGTAGCACATGGCAGCTGGAATTTGGAGCTGCCACCTTATTAACTGAATTTGTCAAAGGAGGGTGCCAAATTCAGAAAGTGCCTTTGGCAGCTGCAGAGACATGACCTGTGGTAGATCACAGCAACTGATGGACTTGAGCATTTGCGCAAGTGAACGTGCTGCTAATTGCCAGCACAGTCCCTGGAATCGTTTTGGCTCTGGCCAATTAGCACCATCTCAAACAGTGTCTGAGCACAGTCTGGGAACTAGTGTGGGCCTGGGCCTGTTCCTAATAAGCCTTGTGGATGAGGCCATTCTGGGTTTTGGGTTGTTTTTTGGAGCACAGGAGAAGAGGAGAAAGCTCCATGGATGTGAGCTCTGCCACGTAAGCTGAGCTGCATCAGGAGTACAAAAGGGTCCTTGGACTGTTTATTTACTAATATAAATGTAACCATAGCATTTGTTGCTGAAGTATTGTTGTATAGTAGTCACAAACACATGAGAGACTATTTCAAGACAAGTGACCATAGCTCTCTAGAGACAGCATGTGTGGCAATTTTAAGTACACAGTTTACCATGGAATTAATATGCACTGACAGTCCCCTTGCAGTCTGGTGCCTGAGAAAGAGAGAGATATGAACTTTTCTGTCTCCCACTACTCCCCCAGGTTTAGAAGTAGACCTGTAAAATACTCCTACATGGGTTTAAGTTTAATGTTTACTGTTTTACCTGTTTGGCTTAAATTTGTGCAAATGTATTCACACATATAATACAAAACCTTCTTAAATAACTATCCTGTGATTCTATGATTCTATGTCTTAGGTTAAACTAATGACTTTTTGTGTGAATAGTCTTAGAAAACAAAGTGTTAAATGCTGTATTCCCCTGAAATAATACAACAATTTTTGAGAAGACTGCAGAAGTATCGTTCTAAGCCCATATTTTCATGAAGGCTTTTAACTTTTCATTCATAATTCTGGCTGAAAGCTGGTCTTCTGTCGCTGGTATACTGTGAAACACTGTCCCTCAAGACTGGAGCAGTTCATGTGCCAGCACTTATTGTGCTGTACAGTATGCTCACAGTTCCTATTGTCTCACTCTATGAGAAAGCTTATTAGCTTAACTATGCAGAGTTAGAGTCATATTTTTTCTTCACATATGTAAGCTGCACACATTGTGAGAATTGGAGAGGAAAATTTAACCTTTTACTTTTTTCCTCGAAGACTGAAGAGGTGCACAGCTTTATTCCATGCCCAAATCAGCTCTGGTACAAATAACTGCAGTCTCAAATAAACCACAGTTAGCTGTTAAAAGCAGAATTCAAGAACTATTCCTTAATGTATTGTTGCTTTGAATTGGTTTGCTTTCTTCTGGGTGGCATGGAGGAACTATGTAGGAAACAATAGCATCAGTCTCAATGATCTCAACAGTCTAATGTGGCAAAGAACTGGTGGAAAAAGGGCACAACATACAAGAAAACTGATTATACCTACTGGCTATAGCAGCGTGTATTTCCAGTTCCATTTTGTTTGTTGGTTGTATTGCTTTTACATACAGAAGCTGTGATTTCAATGTTGGATAACTTTCAGATTCTGACCCTTCAGACATCTAAGCAGGAAGCTTAACATACACTAAGTAATTCATGTTAATTAACTTTTATGGGAGTAGAAGTTAGTTTTTAAAATACTAATTTTTAGTGTGAATGTTTTAGTTGGAAGATTTTGTCTTTGTAAGGATTTACTCTGTAAGAAGGGACTCTTCGCACTCCATTCTGTCCAAAATAAATTATTTTACTGATGGAATACCAGCTGCAGTTATGCTTGCAGGTTTTTTGAGTATTTGCAGTGAGACAAAAATTATTCCTCTTATATAGGCATTTGCAAACTTTATCATGCTTTAGGTGTAATGGTAAATTTAATGGGAGAATTTGTCCCAAATGTCAGTTTCTGCATTAAAAGATGAGTTAGCATAAGAACATGATGTTTTGGGATTTTAGTATTTATTTACATTCTCTCTGTGGCAGCCAGGTTGGTAAGGAAGCTGACAATATTCTCAAAGTCTGTTTGATTGCATCTGAAATTTAAAGTGCAGTTGGAGCTGTCTGGATTTAATTCCCTCCACGCCACCCCCCCCCTTTGGTATGGGGGAATAAAATATCTCAGCTCATACAGGAGAAAAAAATTAAAACCAGGCAGAGCCAGCTCCATTGTAAGCTTCACATGCAATCAAATGGCCTCGTAGGGAAACTCTCCTTCCTGGCTGCACTACTGCCACTGGTGAACCACAATTAAAAAAAAAAAAAAAACAAAAAAACAAAACAAAAAAAAAAAAAAAAAAAAAAAAAAACAAAAAAACAACAACAACAAAAAAACACTTTTTATACTCCCTGCTTTCAAGCTAGACATTGACATGTGAACCAAAATCTTCTTTTTAACTATTGCCCGGGAGGCCACCAAAGAATCCCAGCTGACCCCCTGCCATCAGAGTGAGTGATGGTCGGCTGCTGGTGTTGCAGCTCACTTCCCCCAAGCTGCCACCCTGAGAGATCCCACCATCCACCGTCGGTGTGAGTGACATTAGCCCACTGGGCTTTGAAAACACTTTTCAGGTCGGTCATCGAGGAGAGATAGCTTCCTTCACACACACCATCAGGGTGAGTGACGTCAGGCCACTGGGGTTTAAAATACAGACCCTCAGGCTTGCTAAGCTGACACTGCTGAGAAAACTGCTTTTATTGTTTTACATCAGCAGGGACCTCTTTGTCTTTTTTTGCATTGTTTACTTAGAAGCCAGCCTCCCCCTTCCCGACTCCCACCCCAGACAATTATTAACATCTGTAGGGTAATTTCTACTTCCCCCCCCCCCTTTTTTTTTTTCTTTTTTTCTTAACTGGAGGTAAAGCAGATTTTACTCTTTGAATTTTTATAGCCATCTGCTTTCTCATATGATTTTTGAAAGATCCTGGGTGTGCCTGGGTGTTTGTTAGTGGGAGAGTCTTAGAATAATAAAAGGGAAGCAGTTCTCAGAGATTCTGGTCCTTTTAGCTTTCCAGGTCAGATACTCTTTGATCAATAATGCTAATGATAGTCATTCTTCCTTCTTAGCTTTTTCTGAGGTTCCTGAAAAATTAAGACTTCAATAAATGTTTCTCTTCAGTCTTGACAGAGTATGACTCTGTCTAGTGCTCATGCTGCAAAAATTAAAAGGCTTCTTTCCAGGCAACCATTACAGAAATCTATACCTGACATTTTGGACGGTTTTGAACCCAAAATTCAGATGATGAAATTTTAGAAGCTTTGTGAAATAATGCGTAGGATTTAGGATAAAAAAGTTTGAACCAATTAGTATGGAGTAAAAAGCATTAGAATTGTCATTCTGTAATATTGCTGAAAATACTGTATCAAACAGTATTAACTAGTGCAGCAGAAGTACCATTTCACTGAACTCTATTTCCCTTTCATTCAAAATTAGGAAATGTTTCTTGATATATTATGAAAAACCGGTGATTTTTATTTGTTTAAAATACTTAAGGGATTCTAATTCCTTATGAAAACTGCAAACATAGGTAAGCTTAACTAAATACATGCATTTAAGATTTTGGGAAAATAAATTCTGAGAGAGATTAGTTGGTTAATTGTTAATGTATTTAAACATTTGGAATAGTATTGCAACTAACTTTTTTTTTTTTTTGATTTGCAACTTTTTTTCTTTTTCTTTGCTCTGTGCAATTTGAAGCTCTTATCTCACTGATCTGATCTTCATTTGGATGCATAAACTCATTTTGGATTCAGATTTCACAAGAGGTACTGTGCAGAGTACCATTGCTCTTTAAGAGAAATTTGATTGCTTAAAATAGTTTCTCACTTCTTCTTTAGCCTATTTTTTTGAATGGCATCAGTTACAGATAGACACTGAATGGCAGCAGTTTCATTGAAGGAAGAGGCTTTTTAATCTTCTTGAGAGATTAGCAGGAAATGATTGAAAGCATGTAGTAAAAATGTATTTTGATGTAGCAACTGGGCTGTCCAGTGAAACACATTTGAAAAGAATTTGCTTCAGCCTTATAAAAACTGAAATATAAACCAGAAATACATTAACAGTTCAATACTAGATCAGACTGAGGTCCTTTTATGTTACTATGAGAGTAGCCCCTAGTACTTACCATTAGGAGATGCTTCTGAGGACACTGAAGAAAGAATGGCAGTCTTTCACGCTGAAGTTCTCGCCCTAAGTAAACCTTAAATTCTCACCTTAAACCTCCAGGTTTTTCCTACTCATAAAAGTTCTTTTAAGGATACAGTTTTAATGAGCTTGAGAATATTATGTAATATTAAACACCAGAAGCCAGTTATGTATTCTGTGGGTTTTTTTAAATTATTGTCCTAAGTTTTGAATAAGCCCAACATTGCTTTAGTATAACTGAGACCTTGAAGGCCAACTATTTATTTCTGCCCCAGACTGAAGCATGAGCTGGACCCCAGATTTTTGCAGTTCAGAAGCACAGGCGAGATTGGGAATCTTACTGCTGTGCCATAAAATTTGCAAGAGGCTTTAATGAGTGCTTTTGCTTTTTTCTCCTGGCTGCAGCAGTCTGTATGCGATTTGCAGTTGTGCTCCTGTTTCTTAGACAAACTGAAAAAAACCAATACTTTTAGCTCTTTTTGTGCTGTTTGCTGGGGTTCACATGTGGCTCTGACAACACTGGTGTGCAGGCTTCTGTGCTAACAGCACACCCCAAACAGCTTGCGTGTCTAGCCTGATCTAGGAAAGGGCAGTGTATATTCAGTGCTGTGCAGTTTTGGGATTCCCCTGACATGGAAATCCCCAGGTCTCCATCTGGTCAAAAGTCTGACCTTGTGTAGGATGGATTAATTTGTCACAGGCCTAGCATTGCAAAACCTGTCTGTTCAGAAATAAGTTGTCCCCAAATGCAATGATTTTGTTAAAAAATAAATAAAAAAAAAAAGTTTCCTGCAGACATTTGAGCCTTTCTGGTTTACTCAGTTTGCATATTCAAATTATCCTACAGAACCATGAACATTATTTTGGATCTTTGTGTAAAATGAAAATTAAGTTTTCTCTTAAGTGCACAGCTTGAGAGTCTAAGATTCACAAGAGCTGCCAAAAAGTCTGCAGTTTCTGTGACTGGCCATATAGAACTGGAAGATGGATATCCCTATAGCAACTGGAATCTAAAATCAAGAGATTGTAAAAAGGAAGGTAACAACCCATTTGGATTATGCTTGCTTTGGCTCTGACTCCTTTGGATAAGGAGTTAAAAGTTCTGTATGTCTGCCTTATGCACTGGCATGCTGGATCTGGAAGAGACCACACATGTATGTCTGCACCTTCTGTATTTGGATGGAAGACATTAAAATCTTATACTAAAATGAAGCATGCTATATAGTACTTCAAATTGTGATTGTGACCATCACTGTATTGACTGCAACAGGAACGTTGCTTTTGGTGACACAGTTACTTTCTACAAAAGGGGTTGTGGTGCAAGGAAAATAATACCATTTCTATAAAGCAACTGTTGAAATTCCTAGGGATTAATGATTCAGTTTCCATGGAAGTAAATTACTAAAATATGTATCGTCAGAATATTTTCTAAATTTAATATTTAATGAATATCCAGGAAAAAAAAAAGGCACAACCAAAACAACAAACACAAAACCAAACCAAACAAAAAAAAAAAAAAACCACAAAAAAACAACACCCCAAGAAAACAAAACAACACCCCTGCTGCCCCCCACCTCCCCCAACCAATACCAAAAAACAAACATGAAACAAATCTTAGTAATTTAAAAGAAGATGTTGAAGAGTGCGCTGGTTTTACTCAGTACACTGGTGCAGGAACACTGTGCCCTCCTCAAAATAACCCCAAGTCAGGTTATGTGCTGTAGGAATACATATTTTTTAATAAGATGCTTGGCAATAGCAGCTTTAGCCTGCCCACCACATCTTTCCCAGAATGTGCTGTTGGTTTTGCCTTTTTTTTTTTTTTTTTAAGTAAGGCACCTGACTGCTTATTCACAATAATTCTCTTTTTTTTTTTTTTAAATTTAAATGGCTTTCTGGGACTTTTTTTTTTAACTGGTTAAATCACAGTGAGACCACTGATGCACATTATTTTTCTGCTTGGTAAAATACTATAGCCTGTATTAAACCAATCACAAAAATGAAGTTCTGAAAAAGGTTGTCTATTTATCTGTGCTTTTTATATGGTTTTGTTCTAAAGGCCTGGGCTCTGCTTTGTCCTTAGTAGTGTATGCAGTGAATTACAAGATTATTGTTCTGGTAGTCATGTGATTCATATTGCATACCATAATTTGTCTTGACAATTTGAAAAAGTGCTATAAACTACTAATTTTACTCTATTTGCATGGTCCAATTAAACAAGCTTAGGACTACAAATGCCACAATATTACTACTTACAATAAATAGTTCTGGGTTTAATTTTGGACAGTGTAGCATGATGTGTTACCAAGTCAATCGTCAGGGTCTTAAAATTAGATGATAAGTTGTAGGCCTGTTTCAACATCTGTGGAGAAGGGGATGGTTCTGCTCTATGAGACTAAAAGGCTTAGCATATTAGTATGCTTGCCGCTATCAGCCATTCAGCTACCAGACAGTGTCATACTGACAAACAGATGACTTACATCCAACAGGAAAGTAGCACAGTAAGAGCGATATTAATTCCCTGTCAAATGAAAATGAACTATTATGTTGCAATAAACAATTTAAATTTAAACAATTACCTAAACATATAATTAAAATATAATTGTAATAGAAAATAAAAATAGTTTATACAGTCCTCTTCTAATTTGGGGTCACTTTTTATTCAATATTCTGTGACATTTTCTTTATTAAATTGTTCTTTGTCTAGTTGCGTATCACATTTAATTTGCACCAAAAGCAGTTGTATTGCAACACAACAAAAAACTCCCAGAAATGAATCTGTATTTCATCTGGAACAGAAACTCCTAGACAGGTCTTTTCCACCCAGTTCAGTATTCTTGGAGAGTTTAATTTTAGCTAATACAAATAGTAAAGTCATTCATACTTGTGCTATTCGACTCCAATATTAACATGTCAGAATTTAATCGGGGAGAATCTAGCTCATCCATGTGTTGTGAAAGCAAGGCTCTTTCATACAAAAAGCTGTGTGATCATTACTTGTTCTCTTTCTGCTCTTCTGTGAAAAAGTGAAGCATTTGCTAGATTGTCATGTGAAATTACCTCATCTTGATCCTTTTCTAATTTTATCTATATATTTATTATTCCTCTCCTTACCTCTCTTCACATATTTGTTCTGACCTCTGAGCTTTACATTAGCAATTACCTTTCTTTGAGTCATTTAAAATAAAAAAATATTCATTTTGGAGGGATTATCTCATTCCATGAAGAAAGCATAAACAACTTTGTTATGAGAGAAACTTCATCAAAGAGACTCGCAATCTGTGTTGTGTCTGTGTATTCTTCTTGTCGATTGGGAAAATATCATTTAAAAAAGCTTCTCTGAGACTACTTTTCTCTTATATTTTCCATTTTGTACCCTTGGAAGTGCAGTGGAAAAACAGAAAACTAAACTGTAATTTAAGTTAAATTCTCTCCCACCCCCCATTTCATAAACAGTCTAAATGTTGATATAGCTCTCATATTTCTTTACTTGTACCTTATTTGCCATGTGAGACTTTGGAGACCCTTCCTCATTCTCATTTTCTGTTTTCCTCATAAGAAGGTGAGTGGTAATATTACAAGAGAGCATTAAATTCCCTGTACACATGTACATGTCAGTGGTCACAGAAATTGTGACTAAAATGATGGACACAATGAGTATTCTTCAGGGTCTTTTGGTATTTTAGATTTTGGTCACAAAGTGTATTTCCCAGGCTGTCATTCTAAGATGAGCCAGTCTGACAGCATAAACGTTCTTTTAGATTTTCAGAGCATTGGCTCTGTAGCAGCATTGAATTAAGATTTTTCAGAACTTTCACAATGTTCCTAACAATCCACATGAAAACAGAAAGACTAATTTTTAAAACAGTACTTTTCCTGCTCAGAATTTCTACCCGTGTTTCTATATGGTTTCATTTTAATGCCCAGGAACCCATACTTCTATTCTTGTTTGCCCCGTTTTACTGGAACTCATTGAAGGAAAGTTCTGTAGGAAAAGTGCTATAGAACAAGTGCTACCTTGTTTATAGGGTTTTCCTTTTTGCAGAAGGGGATAGTTATTCTGAAAAGAGAGCACAAGATTAAATAAAAGGGTACATTTATGAACAAAATGGACATAATGATCAGGGGTTTCTATTGAATCTTTGTGGTCTAAAGAGTATCACTGGCATTGTGAATGAGAACAAGGCTATAAGAAAAAAAATCATAAATTAGCAAGTTTCTGGAAGCTTAAATTTCCAGTTAATCACTCATGTCTCTTTCTAATTCTGATGAATCTTAGAAATGGAAAATAATTTATATGTATTCACAAAGATTTATTTTTGTTAAGGTATTTAACAACTGTATAAGTGGCGTCTTACTAGTTCAGAAAATTTAAAGGGCACTCTTTAGCCTCCTGTTTAGATATTTAGTGTATTTCTAATTTATATTACCTGATTAGAAATGAGTATTCAAAACCATATGCATTGTGAGCACATTTTAACCTGAAATACTTTATAAGGTCTCCTCATATGTATTTTAAATCCAGTTCTATTTCTCACATTTATGTAGTGTGGAGTCCTTCATGCATTCAGTGGAAATATTCATGGCCCTAAAGAAATTTGGAACAAATTTGCAATGTATGTTGTTGAATTGAGGCCTCAAATTCCAATGAACTGAAAAAAAAACCCCAACACTCAAATAACTAGGAAACAACTGCAAAAAAGTACAACCTTCAGAAGACGCTTTAAGAAAAGCTTATCACATTTTTCTTCTTGGGTAAAAACAAATGCAAAGTTTGAAATACCTTCTTCAATCACAAGAATGTTGGAATTTGCACTTCAGAACAACTAGAATCATATAGTATTTTATATATAGCATTTTATATAAAAATATAAAATTTATTATGGTAAATTTTCCCTTTCGTTAGTTTTCTGTCTTTAACAACACAGACAACAGTGTTGAAACCTGTTTTTACATAGAATCATAGAATCATAGAATAGTAAGGGTTGGAAAGGACCTCAAGATCATCGAGTTCCAACCCCCCTGCCATGGGCAGGGACACCTCCCACTAAACCATGCCATCCAAGGCTATGTCCAACCCCACCTTGAACGCCGCCAGGGATGAAGCATTCACAACCTCGAATTTCAGTTTCTAGGGATATTTCTTGAAAAATATCCAAGTTATAAAGTCCATACACAACATTCACAATTTCTGTCGTTATATAATAGGCAGTGTTTGATTTGACAATTGGAAAATTATATATTCAGAAAAACAACACAACAGATTATTCAACATGGATATTAAACTTTGTTCCTTTGCTACTGATTTGCTACAAAATGAAGGGGAACATCAGGAATGCTTATATAAAGTCTTTTGAACTTTGCCTTGGATAATGATCTTTATTATTTTCTTCATCACCAGAGCCTTGAGTCTTAAAGAACTCCCTACAGAGTCAAAACCCATGGTTTCTGTCCTGTATTTTTATTATTGTTTGATTGTTGTCTCATCAAGTTCAATTTTTTCCATCACAACTTGAATTTCTGTATTGAGAATCTTTTGTTGAATGCTTAAAGGATTTTGCAGTGATAGCATGAAGAACTGGAAAAAGAAAATAAATTTTAACAGAAAAATTGTTGAATGCAGGTTATTGTGCTCCCAAGTCACATCTGTAGAAATGTGATAAAGCAAATTGATAAAATTATCTCTTACAATAATCTGAACTAATTTTTCCCCATTTTTCCTTCTGAAAACTGTTCAAGAGCTTCATTGCTCTTTCTATCATGTCTTGGGATGTTTAAGGATCACTCTGGTCTGATACTGCATTCTCAGGACTACTCTCATCATCTCCTTTTCCCTCTTTTTGGCCATGTTTTTACCTGCCTCACCATTCTTCCAGTAATCCCCACATTCTTCTAGCATAACTAAGGATTTCCTTTATGTCGTCATAACACATTCTTTGCTGATGCCCAAGTGGATTATCTATTGCATTTCCTTTGTCTGAAAACATGTTATCTGATGAAAGAATGTCAGCAGCTGGCCACACAATGTCAGTATGACAAAATTTATGTCTAGCATTTTACTTACCACTTCTTGGCTTCTTTTTTTTTTTTTTCTTTTTTTTAATATTTTTTTTTATTCTTGCCTTCTGCTATGAACTTTTCCACATCCTTGGGGTAATTCTAGCAAGCCCATAGCTGTTTGTATCACTTTCCTGTCTCTTCTCAAATATATATGCAACGCTATGTATTCTCTGATCAGAGGGTGTCATCATAACTGATAATCTTACCTATACAGCAGCTTCATGGAACCTGAAGCTTTTTCTATGAGGTCTTTAAGAACTAAGAGTTACAAACCAAAGATTTTCCAGAATGTCATTCTCTTCTGCTTTTTTGCTATGTCAATCAGCTGAAATATATAAAACAGAAACTAAACTTTGCTTTCTAATGGAAAAAGACACTGTTCAGCATTGGCATGTCTGCAACTGTAAATATCAATGAAAGTTTAAACATTTTCAGGCAAAAATAAGCTCCAAACTCAGACTTCCTAGTGAATGTTTTTATTGGAAGTTGATTATAGCCTAGTACAATCTTATTCTTGTTTTGTATTATTCATTCCCTTTTTGACAACTCATCAAGTCATGCTTCTTCCTGGCATAGGTCATCCTTCTTTTTACAGCAAAAGTAGGTGGAGAGGAGTCAGCAGAAAGAAATCAGAAAAGGTCCTTTATATTTCCTTTATATTATGATGTTTATATAGCATTCTACCAAAATATTTGGAGAATGGATGTATTTCTTTGCAGTTTCCTAGGCTCCTGATGTCCTTATCACCAGATCCTGGCAATAGGTTTCAAGAATTAGAGTGCAGTTACCATGTGGCCTGCCCAAAGATGACTTGAAGACCTCTTTCAGATTTAATGACTTGTTTCCCAGCAGCTAAAACCCCATAGCTTTATGGATTTGGATTGCAAACTGGCACAAATGAAGTTCCCTATTAATTTGTAGGATTGTTGTAGTAATCTTTCAGAACTTCCATCTTTTTCATCTTATTTTTTGTAGAGAAAAAAAAACCCAGCAGTTTTTTTAAATATGTGTGATAGTTTTTCTTATTTAAAGAGGATCATTTCCAAGGATGGATGTGACTTCCCTGGTAAAGGATTTCTTGACTGCATCTTTTATGGGTGTACAAGCAATGTGGACACCTTGATGGAAATAAACATGATGACAAGAAAGACAACTGGCCCACAAATCCTCATGTCAATAGAAAAATAGAAGTCTCTTCTTCCTCCATGCATGGACCAAGTAAGTTAGATCAAGACTTTATTATCAGATGATAACAAAATGATTTGAAGACAGATGTCTTTAGTTGCAGTTAGGTCTGATGGATTAGTTAATGAATATTAGCAAATCATACTGCTAAAATTAGCCTCAGAAATGCAACATTCAGTATTTTGTAGTTTTCTTGTGCCCTTCTTGCTGCTTATCTTTATGCTGCTAGAGCCTGGATTTCACTTTTACCAAGGCTGATTGCCCATTTTCTTTGCAGTCAAAATTTAAACTAAAATCATCAAAGTGCTGCTGGCCATTTGAGACCCTCACACAGTTCTACCCAAGACAGAAAGCTTCTGCAATGGAAAAGTTAGAGAACAGCTCATCTTATTGCAAGGGGAGAAAAAAGTGGATCTTCTGAAGAACACCAAACATTGCATGCACAAGGTACAGCTTCTCACTGACGGAGAAGCAATACCACACCAAGCTCCTGCGCTAACCTGGGTGCTGAAACAAGGTGCAGTTTTTTCCAACTGGCATTGCAATGAAGGGTCGAAAGCTGTGGTTTCATTGCTTTCTTTTTTGCCTGGAGTTCTCCTCCTCCCTCCTCGGTGTATCAACCAGTATCTGGAAAGTGTATCAACTCCTAATGGAGACAAGGCAATTATCTTACTGCTCTGAAGTGTGAAGGTAATAGCACTGACTCTTGTGTTGTTACTTTTAGAAAACTAGAGTGCTTTCTCTCTAGTGGGATGCTAAAAGCAGGTACCTTTTAATACCTGCTGTAAAACCAATTTTCTGGAATAAAACCAAGGCATATAAGCATCTGTGATTTAACTCCTCCTACTAACTTACTAAGACTAGTAGTTCATCTCACTATTTTAATATAATTTATTATTGTGCATTCTTCCCTTTTTTCTGTCTTTTACTGATGTATTTTGGTATTTGCTTTAGCCTTGTAAAAATTTCTGTGATTATTTCTAAAACAGAGCTTCATGATTTATTTTTGTTTAGTAGGTCAGATGACTTGTTCTTATGCAGAGAGATCAGTGACATACAAGAAAGAAAATATGAATTATCTGCCCACATCCCATAGTTTAGATAGTGTCTCAGATGGAGCTATGCACCCGGGATATTCCTAGTGATACCAGGAACCCACGAGGTGTGTCCAATAGCACTTCATTCCTTCTCATTCTTTGCTTCAGTCTGCCTAGCTATCTTTGTGCAGACAGCAGCTCTTTAATTTAAGCATGAAAGAAATTATTCTGAGCAGTTTTTTTACTGAGTGTCTCCTCTCTTGAAGTAACATGTTGATTCCACATACCATTGAGACTGTATTATGAAGTTCATTACTCAGAATATCAAGACAGAATTGCCTAATAACAGAAGCATAAGACAAGTTGATTGGCATAGCTCAGTTGAACTTCAGAGTCTGCATTTCTGAGCAGGAGAAAACGCCAAGATTCCATAAGGCAACTACTTATTCCAAATCTGGCATTTCTCCTATTCAGAAACACAGATTGTGAAGTTCACTCGAGTTACTCAAATCAATCATTTTTTTTCCCGAGTATTTTAATAATAAGAACGTTTTCTGTTATTAGTGTTTTACTTCTACACTATTTGCATATTAAGATACTAATTGAGTATATTCACTAACCTGCTCTCTCTCTTTTCTGATTCTCCAAGTAAAATCTCTGTAATACATTTAAAGGAGTAAGGAACATAGACAGGCTGGTACATGTGTGCCTTTGCTAGAGAATTAAGATGAGTATCATGCACAGCTCATTTGTGGCTTTGTCTTATGTCATTCCATCGCTTGCAAGTTATACAAGCAATTCCTAAATCATATAAATAAGGGGTTCCACACATACAGCATGTCAGTCTGACTGGAAGGCTGTGTCTGTATTAGTGAATAAAATGGTCTAAGGACTATTTTTTGGTCCTGAAGCTAACTGAGATGGCTAGTTCTTTGTCCATAGGGTAGCTGTTATGCCCTTCTGACTGTATTAACTATTCTTGTTGTGGAGGATCCTTGGCCTATGCAAATCCCTAAAATGCAACCTTGAATTGCAGGAGAGTGGTAGGTGGCCTGAGTCAAAACTATGCCAGGAACCTTGATGGCAATTTCACGCTACACTCGCACACCCATGCTATGGCCCTGCTGAGCTTATCAGTGCAGTGTTATCAGATTTCATTGTATCCCTGCCTGCCTTAGGATACCATTCAGGGTCTCTTTCTAGGTCAGTAACCAAAGCTCAGCCCAGCTCTCTATAGCAAACCCAGTGGCTTAGGTCTGCTTGCCTTTGTGGAAGGGCAAAAAACTCCACCTCTTTCCTCAGCCTAAGTTTATTTACTGGAAGCAGTGCTGCTTTCTAACTTGGGCAGAAGGGAAAAAAAAATGCATGTTATGATGGGCCTGTCTAACCTTCCTCATGAAAATAAGAAACAGTTATTACATTCCCTCTACACTGATGAACCACCATCACCCATGGAGGATTTAAGCAAAGATATCATCTATGGTCTGCAGTTTCTTTGAAACCCAAGGAAGCTTTGAGGATTCTGTGCACACAACAGTGCAGCCAATCTACTCAGAACAGATAGCATATTAAGTGATTGTATTTGCAAGTAATGACATAATTTGAATATGCAAATAGCATGTGCATGCATTTTCCCATGAGTTGTTGGAAAATTGAATTTAAATATTCTGCTTTTTATTAAAAAATATGAAGATTTCACAATTACAGACATATTCGACTCCTCCTCTTCTGTGGATCAAGTATGTCAAAGTTTTATTTTTGTTTTGGTTTTGTTGGGTTTTTTTTTCCTTATTAGCATCATCACAGCAGAGTGAGAACATAGGTTCTGGGCTTGGTACATGCAGTTGAATATTTTGCAAGACTATAATAAAAGCTTATTTGATATGTTCTTATATGATTTGCTACTGTAGTGAAAAACATAGCTATTAAACTTTTATAAGCAGCTGTGGCTACTTGCTCCTGTGAAAAGCAAATCCCAAATGTCAACTTGGTTTCTGTGGTTCTTCAGAAAATAGTGTATTCAAGTCTGGTCTATACTTAATAAGTTTTACTGACATAAGTTTTACTGACATGATTATGTTTGCTAGCAGTGCATTTTTTTCACCATCATGATTGTGCTTCACACTGCCCTACCACATATCATAGAATCATAGAATGGTTTGTGTTGGAAGGAGTCCCATGGGCAGGGATGCTACTGCTCTTGCTGAAGATATGACTCTTACTTCACTGACCAGAAGGCGGATATACCTTTAAAATATGTTTAAGCTAGAATTACCATTTCTAGATGAGAAGAGTGATTGCCCTATGAGGGACTAATAAAAAAAGACATTCTTAAGTGCAGACAAGGCTTCAGTTTCATAGACACAGAACAGTTCTGAATAAATAAAGTCCTTTCTGCTTGGCAGTCAGCCTTGCTGGCTGTTACGACTTTATCATGATTTCAGTGTTTTTTGTTTTCTTTCTTAAAATCATCAAGTTCTTATATAACGTGAATGATTAGAACTCTGTGCTTCATATTAGACTCTATTTCAAGCATTTGTAGTTGTAGAGAAAAAGCTTAAAAATGCTCTTACAATCCCCACTGCTAACACAGCAAATAGGAGGATCTGGAATGTGCAGTATGCTATAATATTGTGAGGTTTAAATCAAGTTCCTTCTTTCTGAGACTTCCCCTTTTTATTGTTTTGATAATAATTTCTATAAATTTCATTTGCCTGAGCTGAGTTGAAATGTGTTGGATAACATGCTGAAATGCTCAGGCAAAAATGCAGAAGATGTACTTTTTAATAGGATTGCATACATTAGAAAAGTATGTTTTTCAGATTCAGGGGCTTCTGTTCAAAATGGTGGCTGTTTTATTTGTGGAAATATATTACAGTAGGTACACTTATCTTTCCTAGATGTGTTTGATGAACTAAAATTTAGCAGTTCAGCTCTATGCAGAGTACTGGTTATTAACTTTCCAAAATGAGTAGATTTTCAGCAGATTTCACAAGCACAGGATACCATGTTATTTTGTTAAAATAAACAGTGACCAGGAGCTTCCTCTGATGTAGTCTCAAGTAGGAGCTTTTTGCCTGTATGTGACTCTACACATCTGTTAATTCAGATTAAATGTTAAACGTGAAATCCAGCACTCAGGGACACCAGGTGGATATCCAATACTCTCTGAGGCATTTGGGGTTCATAAACCATTGTATGGATTATTCACAGCCATGTATTATTTTCCCTGCTTGTGACAGAAAAAATATGGGTGAAATATTTGCATCAATAATTAATCCTGGTATAAATCAATACAAGTTACTAATAAATGAGAAACAGAGACATGTCACTGTCAAAAATCAGCTGTTAATGCCTCTCTGTCTGCATATCACAAATGTTTTAATACTAACTACAAAATATTTCTCTAAGTAAAACTCAGGAATATTCTCCAGCTCCAATGTGAAAGCTGCAGTCATAGCACAGTATAATTTGAGACTGGAATAAATGTGCATAGAGGATGAAAAATAAGGAAATACAACTCTTCATGTCTACTTTTCATGACTATTCAGAAGTGCTTACATGATTGAGAACCTAAAGCCTCAATTCACTTGTCCACAGATAGGAGTCTTGTACCATTTAAAACTCATTGGGGTATCACAAGCTTCATAGTGGGGCTGTCAGGGCACAGGAGCTATGGAAGAACTGTCTCCTTTGGGAACAGCAGCTTAAGAGCAACAAGGATAAACTATGGTGCCTGAAGTGGCCCTATATAAGTGTGTACTGCCAACGGAACCTTAAACCTTCAAACTCCAGGCTGAATTCAAGCTTAGGATCTGTTTGAAGATAATGTCTCTGCCACTTCTTGTAAAGAATGCAAGAGAGTCTTCTCTTCACAGTGGCTATCCCTTCTGTTCAGTATGCTTGTTCAACATATGACTCTTTCCTTAACCAAACATACTTATTCTTTGCCCAAAGATCATGCATATGGTGAGGGACAACCCCCACCTCCCCTGATAACACTGAAAAATTGGGCAAAAATCATAAACATGGCTCCATCCCACAATGATGCCCTGGTGGTAAGATCACCCTCCTGAAGATGGCAAGGGTGGGTGTGATTTCTTCAGGCCAAGGGTTGTCAGTGAAGTGCTCTCATCAGTAGACTGCAGCTACCGATGGGTATTTTAAATAAAATGGTAGATGTGTCTTCACTACATGATGCGCCTGATCTTTTCAAGATGTAGTACTCACAATTCTGAACTTAATTCTCTGATTTCTCTTTATGTACCTGAGACCTTTACTTGAATCTGGCAGTATATCAGTCAGAAAGGAGACTTAATTCTCTGAGAAATATAGGCACTATTAAAAACTTTATCCTTCAGCAGAGATTGAACTCAGCATCCATGTAGGGGTCCCACCTAGTAGCACAACATCAGTGCTTCCCTAAGTTTTTCCCTTAGCAACCCTACTTCCAGGGTCACAACCCCACTTTCATTTTCACTTCCAGGCTTGCGGGCCCCAAGTGGGGTCATGACCCTAACTTGGGAACTGCTCCATAACACATTGAAAAAATTAACATACCAGCCAGTAAATACATCAGCAAGACAAACCAATCCAGACTACCGAAGACCATGCACAGTCTGCCATCCCTAGAGGCCTTACCTGTTAAACATGGGATTACAAAACCATGTATCTACTTGCGAGCTTATATGCTATTTGGGTATGTGTTACCATTGTCTTATAGTCTTCCTTTGTGTGATTTAGCTAGAAGTTTGGTGTTGACAAATATGTGCTAACACTTTCAAAAATATGACCCTCTTTTTCTTGCTTATTCAAATGTTGGAGGTGCTGCTTAGATTTATTATTTGCACATAATAGAGTTCACAGTTGTTGTGTGTCAGAAACAAGATCTGGAAAGTCTGCTGTTCCCACAGCTGGAGCAACACATACACATCTGCTAAAAATGCAGTGTAAATTGTATTGTCCTTAGCAATTAATCACTTGCACTGTATTCTACCAACTCTCCTCTTCCTTAACTCCTACTGGTCGTTTACCCTCTTCTCCCTTTTTCTTCCTCCACTGTCTTCGGTTCTCTTTTTCTTCTGTGTCTCCCACTTAGTATTTTAGCATCTTCTCTGGAAGTGTGGAGTTTGGACATGGAGGTGCTATTGCAACAGTTCTTAGTTCTCTTGCAGGACGTTCTACCCCTAAATCTCAAAGAGCTTTGCACAGGTTATGAAAGCACACAAGTTATGAAATCTTAATATCTCCATTTTACAGTAGGAAGATTATAACACTGTTCTGGCAAGGGCTGTTACTCTCAGTCACCAAAAAGTCAGTAGCAGCGAAAAAGATGAATCTTTGGTTTCATGTGTCCCATGGTGGACTGCAAGCAACATGGTTAGTTAGCACAAGATGTACCAGTAGATGGCACTTTAGCATTCATAGCATTGCTTATATATCTGAGGGTCTGACAAAAATGGGTTTCTTGTATGTATTTCTTCACATATGACTTTTAGCATAATTTTATTTCCCTTTGGTCCTCTGCTGTTTTCCTAGGATCTTTACTCTGCCTTTCTCTTTTTTTAATTTTCCTTGCTGTGACACTTTTCTGTTGCTTCTTCATTTCCCCATTTTCCACGTGCTGTGTCTCATTTTGAAGAGAAAGGGTGGGCAGGGTGGGGGGGAAGCAGAGGACGAAAAAAATAAAAAATAAACTCATACAAAGTGGAATCCCTCACTGATATTTTTCAGAAAGGAGTGATCTACATCCTGATTAACTCATTCCTGAGGAGAACTGGGGTGGGGGTGAGCAGGAGCAGTAAGATACACTCTCAAATGTTCTTAAGGTCCTAAGTTTGTATCTGAATGTGTGGCTCCAAAAGTGCACTGTGGTGACCTACGTGCATGTACAGATAAAATGGTATTAATACCAAGAAAAGACTATGCTAAGCCTCACCATGTATTTTTTTCAGTGTAAGATAAATGGCTATTTACTAACTTGCAGTATATGTGTGAAACACATCCGAACAAAGACACTGCATGCCCTCAAGTCTGTATTTTACAATACCTTTGCTGTACACAGGCTGCAGCTAACACTTCAGATTCTGACCTTTCTTCCAGATAGGAAATTAGTGTTTTGATCGGGCTTCTGCTGTGGGCTCTGGCTGGATTTCGCCCTGTCACTGCATGTGGTGCTGCTTGCTAGGTTGCTGACAGTGGCAAGTGCCTTTCAATAAAGGCTGAAGTTCCATCAAAGCCAGGAGAATGCCAGGGAGATTAATAAACGAATTGTCACAGCTTCCAGGCATGCTGGGTTGGGAAGTGCAACTCTTGAGTTTGTGGGCTGTGTAAATTTGGAGCTCCGGGTCTGTATCTTTATAGAGATAGACCCAGTGCCTTTTTTCTTTCCCATAAATTGAGTAATTTATTTCTATAAAGTTGAAGTCCAGATGTGGAAATGCTCAATATTTGCATATCTTTTATGCCAAGCATTTTTAGGCTTTTTCCAGTTTTGGTGGAGTCACCAATTGAAACAAGGATTTGAATTGCTCTGCCTAAGCCACCTGTGTGTGGGAAAAGATTATGGAAAATATCCCTACAGGGCTCTTTTTAGTTGCTCTAATGGGCCTTACCCATTATTTTTCCAAGTGTCTTGCCCTGGGTTTTTTCCTGCTATCCTTGCTGTCTTGGCCAGTCTAGCTGGTACTAGTTATTGTATCTTTGATGATTGTTGTCATTCCTAAAAAGAAAAAATAAATCTGAACTATACAGTAGTTTTAAACTACATTTTAACTGATTCACATTTTCATCTTATTTACTTGTTTTGACTTAAAAATACAGACAGAAACTTTTGTTCATTTGTTTGCATTTTGTCCAATACACATTCTGCTAGGCACAGAATGAATATTCTAATGATCAGATATTTCATTCCTTGAACGGCAAAAGGTTTTACTAAAATCAGTGGGAAAACAGCATTAATGGGAAGTTTTAGATCACTTCAGAATCAGGGAAGGGAAAGACATACTAGAGAAGGAACATTTTATATTCCTGCTGACAATTGCATCCAACAGCTCTGGTGGTATGGTTGCTCCTTCAGTGTTTCTTGAGGGGATTGTTTCTTTTTAACTGGACATTCCTTTCTGATTTTGGAGACTTTCTTAAAAGTGGGTAGACATATCTCTTCATAGGATCACAGGATAATGCAGCTTGGTAAGGATGTCAGGATCTGCTGTATTGTCCTTATGGGGAAAAATTTTTCCCTTATACCTGGTGTGAACTTCTAGTGTTTCAGCTTCAGCCTGTTGTCTCTTGTCCTGCTACCATGCAGTGCTAGAAAGACCCTGTCTCCATCTATGTGATGATCTGCTTGTAGGTAGGAAAGGCAGCTCTAGGTGCCCCCAAAGCCTTCCCTTCTCCAGGCAGAAGAAACTCTGTCCCTTCAGCTCTTCTTGCAAGTTAAGTGCTCCAACTCCTAAGACTCAGCTGGGCTTGCTTGTCGTCAGTGCCACCTTTTTCTACATTGTTCAAGGACTTAAGTAACTACCTATCTGGCTTATCTACGTCTTGCCCTGTGACCCCTTTTAGCAATGCTTGTGATTCAGAAATCAAATGGTAGCATGTTTTAGTGTCTTCTAAATGTTTTCTGACAACAGCCACCTACCAACATCATCCTTGTAGATCCAAGCGCCTCTTAAAATACAGAGTGATTAAAACTTAAAAGGTAGAGTACATAACATGAAGCTCAGCAAAAAATCGACTGGAACACTGCTACTTGAATGAGAGCATTCCAAATTGCTAATAGATCTTGGGAAATGTATTACAACTGTTCTTCTGTAAAACTGCATTTTTACATATAGCCATGCTGCACAAGAATGATTTTTTTAAAAATGCTGCTTTTGCTGTGAACCTCTAACACACTATGAAAAAATAGTTCCAATATTTATTTTTTAAATTTTTCAGAAGTCTTTAAAATCAGGTGACTAATATTTAGTTCTTGAATGTGAGTGCTGTGGTTTCATTTTGAGGAGTTCTGAGTAGCTGTAGACCTCACTGAAACACTGGAAGTTTCTGATGCTATTACTGAGTGGCACTGGTTGAAATTTGGGGGTCTTTACACATTCAGGTCTATGCTAGATCACCTAAGTTCCATTATTCTGTAGCATCTGGGAGGTCTGATTGACTGTTATCACAGTCCAGAGTTCCCACTCAGTTTTCTGACATGTTAGTGCTTTTCAATCCGTGGCGAAGGTGAACAAATCCATTTAAAGATTAAAAGATCAAAAGAACATACCTGTAAGTTACAGGAAAATGAGCCAAACATACTTCTAACTCCAAATCAGTCTCTGAGCTGAACATTATGGCTCACACCTTGTTTTCATGTCATATTTCTCCACTGTGTGATAATTTCATTTGCCACATTGTTTAGGAACAATGAATGAATGTGAATTATGCAGATGATCCCAAATAAATGTCAGCAAAATCCAGCCACAAGGGACCGTTATGTATTTAGATCTATTGGGGGAAAAAAAATAATAATTAAAGAGTTAACTGTGTGTACTCTACCTGCAAAATTCATGCTGCCATAGTGGGTCAGGCAGGCTTTGGAATTATACAAATATCAAAACAAAAAATGTAATTTCCCTATCTTCAGGGAGTTATGAATTTAAAATTCGATACCTTGTGAACCCCTTGGTCTATGTACAAATTTTATGCTTCACCAGAAAGCATGGAATCCTAGTTCTTCAAAGGGATAAGATACAGATGTTTCTGTGCTGGTGATTCATTGTATAGTAAAATGTCATTGCCTAGAGAACAGCACTGCATACTGAAATTTAATTTCACCTGATTCCCATTTGGAGGAAAAGAAGGAAATATTTTTATGGTATAAAAAAAAAAAAAGGCAGCTGTTTGAAATTTGCTGAGAGGTTTGGAATGTAGTTTTAGTTGAGGTGTATTAGCAGGCAGAAAGCAAGCAAAGATGTAAAAGGTGCAAAATAGGTCCATGATACTGTTCTTATGTCTGTCTTATGAACACAGATATCAGGAATGCATTTGACTGTGACCAAAATTCTATATACTAGCTTGCATTTATTGCGCAGACAAATACACTTGGGAACCGGGGCTTTAGAGGCAATAGTCTTATGGTTCAAATGGTTTAAGCTGAGTTTCTTAGAATTAAGCTGATTTTACTTAAGTGCTGGAATATGGGTTTCTGTTTATAAACATACATACTCCACTGTGTGTTACTGTGCCTGAATTCGTGAATGGAGTTCACAAGCCTGGGATTCAGTACCAAAGTATACTCCATGTTGAACTAGAGTTTCAGAAGTCTGATTTACATCAAAGGGAGCATCTATGCCAAACAACAGAAAACACTCAAGAGAAAGATATTTCTGAAAATGTATTTCTCTCTGGTTTTAGGAGCTTGTACAATATAGTTTCAGAGCTGGAAACCACCTTCTTGTGCTTAGACATCCAGATATCTCTGTGTCATCATTTAAGCAACATCCAGGATAGCCTGTGCATCAAGAAAAGAAGCAAAACCAAATGAAATCAAAAACACACAAAAGAAGGACAAGAGGTAGAAAAAAATGGATTCTGCACTTTCCTTAGATAAGGGAATTAAGTACACATTTCTATTTCCCAGGAAATTCCCCATATACAAGCCTTGAAGAGAGGATGAAAAAAGTAAAGCCTCTCCTGGTGTATGACTCAGTGTAGAAAAAGATGTGAGATTTGTAATCTTGATTTAGGCAGAGAGTTAAACATGATATCATAGCTCAAGGATGGAGGCGCTTACCTGCTGGGGGAAGGAGGAGGGGAGGCAACCTGAATTCTGGCCCCTGCTTCAAGCACTATGTATGCATGTTACTCAATTACAAATGCAAAATGTGTAGGCAGCCCCTGGGGCAAGAACCCAGGACTTCCTCTTCAAAAGGAGCACCTATTAGGTTTGCAAATTATCCTCTTTCAATGAATCTGGCTTCCTCTCCAGTACTGAAGTATGGCTTCAGCAGGTGTGACAGACAGTTCTCCAGCCTGTGCTTCACCTTGAATTGGTGGCAGATGCACTCTTGGGAGATGTGAGAAAGATCTCCTCAGAAAGAGACTGACAGTGAAGCTGCATCTCCCACTTCACGAACAAGTGCCTTATCTACAACTAAGATATTATAAAAAATGTTGGCAGTCATGCTGCTACAACCTCTGGACATGTTTCTGGGAGAAAGTCTCTGGGGCTGTTGTGTTTCATGATGAGGCTGGTGTATGTTAGGCTTGCTCAGAAGATGCTTACCTTATGAAGCCTCTCGGGAGATGCCTCACCTGTACATCACAGGCAGGCTTTGGTGCAAGGTAGGTTTCAAGATTCTCAGCTGTATAGAAATGTCAGTAGCAATTGGAAATGCAATAGCAGAACTTTTAGATCATTTTATCAGCAAAAACCTGATGTAGAATTTTGTGGTGGTTTTGCTTACATGTACGTGTGTAAATATATCTTCCTTGCATTTTTGTTGCTGTTCTTGAATTTGGCTGTCAGTGACTTTCTCAAAGTTATTTTGTGATCCAGCAGCAGGGTATCAAATTAGAACCCAGAAATCCTGCTCTGCTACAGTCTCGCTGTAAGACATGTAAATATATTTACAATTAAAACCAATATTTTAATGTTGCTTTGTTGGAAATGAAGTGGCTGGCACCTATCTGATTTTGAGAAAAAACTCCTCTGATACTCTCCATATCTATTAAACATTTTGTCTCTATGTTATTGTTATGGGTTTGTTATTTCCTTGAAAGATTTTCTGATAGGTTCTTTTTCCATCCCTCTGTTCTCCCGGTCCCTGTTATCTTTTATTCTGGGTTCTGTTCCCTTTGCTCCTCTCATCATGCACTTCCTTCCAAAGAGACTACTTGTCTAAATGAAGCAACAGGAGGATGAAGGGCAGATGTTTTTTACTACTATTTTGAATACAATATTATAAATGCACACTTATAGCTTTTATGCATAAAGGAATACATCATATTTGCTTTGAATAATGCTAAACAATCCATAACAAATTAGTATTTACAGTAAAAAAAACACAGAAGACTACAGCAGGAACAGCTTTCAAGCATGATTTGTCTTTAAACAAAATTGGTCAGTTTCTGCTCTCAGACTTCAGTTCAGAAAAGCACTTAGAGCACCACTGAATAAGATATTTAAGTACATTTTTAAGTTTTATGTGGTATGAGAAATTTTGGTAAATGGCCCCTTATTTGGGAGAACATCATAGCCAGGTAGATTTTGGTCCCTGCTGTGCTTATGGCTGCTTCCTTTCTTCAGTTCACTGTATTAGTATTCATTCTTAAGTGGGTCCAGTTCATCCGGTTTGAATATTTATTCACCAGAAAGAACTTAAGAATTAACCTTCCCTTTGTGAAAAAGTAATTTCCAAATGGCAATGTGCTTTTTGATGGTTTGTTTTTTGGTTGGTTTGGGTGGGTTTTTTTGGGGGGGCTACTTGTTACGTATCTTGAATTTGGGCAAGTAGGCCCCACTTCGCTTTTTCCATCAGTCATCTAAAATGGTGATGCAACTGCAACCTCAGTAATATGGATATGAAGCTCAGCAAAATTTCAAATATATATTCAACACCTCCTAGAAATAAGGAGTTAAAGATGCCCAAGAAATGAGAGACTTTTTATTCAGTGGATGGAGAAGGAAACAAAAATACTGCCATCTCTTCTCCTTGCTCACTGTACTTGGGTTTAAAACTAATGCCAATGAACTGAAGACATTGCTCCTGTCTGGAAAAAAAAAAGTTTCTTGACTCAATGTCAGCAGAAAGCTTTGGCCTTAACCAATGTGTTTCACTGCTAGCCACACACAAGCCAAGGAGGGGAAAGGATCCCCTAACCACCAGTATACTGTCTTCTTTGCACCAGAGGGCAAGAACCCTTTAGAACCAAAGCTGAGGACTGCCTCTAAGGAAAATTCCATTTTATTATTTTTTTCATTCATCATTTATTTACAAATACACATTATAACTTTTATATACATTGCACATTTACATGGTAGAAAAGTACAAAACTATATATTTAAATGAATTTATATTTAACTCGCCATGTTTGAAAATATAAAATTGCATCAGAAAAAAAGTATTATGAAAGCAAGAAACTTGAACTGATAAAGCTTTGATATAACTTTTAGTGACACACTGATTGGGAAAGAAAACTTTGAAAGTGGTACTGAAAGACTGTCTTAAAGGAAACACCTGGTAAAACAGTTATGCATGTTACAAAAAAACCCCAAAACAATAAAAATAAAATAAAACCTTTATTCTTATTACAGTAAGCCCTGTAGTTAACAACCTTCATAATCCGATTTCTTTGGGTCTGGAATTCATATAGTACAGTATAAATGATCAGAACATTGAGATCACTTCAGTACATGATATGATCAGAAGTAGAGAAAAGTGAAGTGGAAGAAGTTTCCTTAAAGATTGCCTCACTGCACCCTGGAAGTATACTTAAGTCAGTTACGCCTTTTGGTCAGTCAAGATTCCTTGTAAACAAAAACCCGAGGAGCTTTTACGTACAGAACCGGCAAGAAGAAAATCCAATAAATAAACATAACAGAAACCAACATGCAAGTTTGTTAAAGTAGAAAAGAGTTAACATCAGTGAAACAGATGAGATCATGTGGGTAAGCTCTAAGGAATGGGCTTTTATAGTTTGCAAAAAAAAAGAAAAGCTTTACTTTACAAGCAAGAGACCTCACAATAAATAACACTGCTCTTCCCGTAACGAATAAATTTCTTCAAAAAACAAGGTGTACAGTCAACCAGACATTTTATGTATAAATTATAAAACATGACACAGTATAAATAAATGTCTACGAGACTCAACTATATGTATACTTTTTTTTCTCCCCAAAATAAATAGGCATACACTTATGTACAGTATGGACATTGATTTTGTGCCCAATGGCTGTTCCAATAAGTGATGGAGCTTTTACCACTCTAGAATGGAAGATATAGGAAAGCTGTAGTCCTGGTCTTCATCTTCGTCTTCATCCTCTGGGTCTTCATTAATGGCTAGATGGGGGAATACAGGGGAGCTGTTGTTTAAATAAGGACAACAACAGCGCAGAAGCAGCTCAGTGCATGTTTTCAAAGCCCTCTGAACAGCCATAATACAGCGCTGCATTTTATGCGACTTGTAGTGAGATGCTCTTTGGCATCTGCTGTTATGCAATAAGATTTTTTATACATAATCTATGAAGTCAAAACTGCAGAAAGTTCTGAAGAATCAATGGCTCAGGTTTTATTGGCAGATTCCTGAAATCAAATGAAAAGCGCTCTTGCGTTCTAGGTTTAATTGGTTTGTGTCCTTCATTCAGAGTTAGAAGAGGCAACTGTGCTGAACCACATGCCCATGTGCTACCATTAGGCTTTTTCTTTTGGACCGAGTTAAGAGTTTATCAGGGCGTTAATAAAGCAATCAGCGAAGCACACGAGAGCAGACAAAGTAGGAAAAAAAAAAATCACTAGAATTACATTCTTAGGGCAACCCCTTTCTGACAGAATGACTTGTCCTTTGAATATCCCCAAAAAACCCAACTTGAAGGTCAGCTGGTTGTTGATCTATTGCATTTAATCAGTAACCAAAGTGTGTGCATGATAGGTACATACGTATATGTCACCTGTGCTGTATCTCAAATCTCCAAGTCGAGCTTTCTTATGTTTAAAGGCGTAAGTCTTCAGTACCTAGGGATTGCCTTCAGAAGCTTTAAGTGTCTGCAGAGTTAAAAATCTCACTTACAGTTGCAAGATCCAGAGTGCTTTACTTCTAGAAGCACACCCATGGAGCAGGCTGCCTCTTTCATGGCACACTCACTTGGGTAAGTGGTGTTATCGCTGGCACAGACTGCCTCGTCTGACTTGCTTTCAGGGCAGAGCTCATCGCAGAGGGCGCACCGACCTCTGCCAACCTTAAAATCCCACAAGCATTTCTTCCCAGCACTGCACTGAATGTCTTCACAGGATTTGGCTTCTAAAAATACACACAGGATACAAGAGGTAAGTGAAAAGATGAAGAAAAAAGCAACAACAAACAACCCCAAACTCCTTTTTCCCCTGTGAACTGTGAATAGACAAAGCTCAGACGCAGTAGATGTGATGATACTTGCTGATTTTGCTCAAGCAAGTAGTCCCTTGGACACCATTGCCTGTCTATATGTGGGGGAGGAAAGACAGCTGTGCCAGCAGAGCTTGGCCCTGGGAATACAGAATTACATTTGCCTATTGTACATGACTTTCCTGCTTTGTTTGAAGTCTGTGGAAATTCAGCTCTCCAAATTAGTGGTAAGTGCAGAATTTGTCAACACATTCAGCATTTCTAAATCAATTATTTTAAAACTAACCCACACAGAGTAGTTGCCTACAAGACTGGAAAGGGAATTCACCTCAACCTTTGCCAACTAAAAGCAGCCTTGCCCAAATTTCCTCAGCTGTTCTGGGAAGCAGAGGCTGCCCTGAAGGTGCTTCCTCATAACATGCTTCACTATCAGTCCTTTCTGGAAATCACAGTACAAAATGTCAGGATGCACAGAGATTATTTTCCTATCTTCACCCACCAACTGTCTCCAAACTCTGCATTATTTCTAAAGAGGGAAAAGTGATCAGATGTTTCCAATTAAGTTAAAGCAAGCTTTGCCAAGACCACTTGAAGACAATTGTTTCCAGGAATCCAGATCCACTGAATATCGAGACCTTGTTACACTGTAACCATGTCATCATCTATTTAATGGCGGCTACTTCTCCCTTGGATATTAATGTCAGCACCCACAGTGATAGCAAGAGAAGCAGGATCAGCCCCTCTACTCCCTCACCCCTTCCACAACCTTTTCTCGGGCAAAGCTCTCCCTGGCTCTCTTTCTTCTGGCAGGGAGGCACTAACCCAGGCTGCTGGAAGCCTCTCCTCCTCCCCAGCGCTCACTACATCCATCCAATTGCACACACAATACTCTGAAACCGCTGACCAAGGAAGCTCCCCCCACCCTTACCCTCCTACCGAGATACCTACTGATGCATTTTCCTTCATAGGCTAATCCAATGGATCTGCCCAGTAGGCAAGTAGCTTTCCTCAGGTGGCAGGCGCTGGCGTAAGTGATGCCATCATTCCCGCAGAGATACTGTTCAGGGGAGGCAGGCTCTGGGCAAATTCGATTACATGTCACACAGTAGGCGTTGTTAGTTTGGTCAACCACACACGTGGAGCTGCCGGGGCATAAAACATCCCTACAGGTCTCTGAAACAAAGACGGAAACACACAGTGATTATTAGGAGATCCCAGAGCCCTATTAAGAGTAAAAGGTGACACAATGAAACAAATGATCAGATTTGCCTTTATCGGCTCTTGCCATTTAAGGGCAGCTGGAGGGAACTTTCCCAACTCAGGGTAGCTTGTGGGACACAAGTGCTGCTAGACTGTGGGGAGCCCTCAATCCAGCTAGGGCATTGTCTGCTGAGCATGGTTTAGCTACTGTCTCCCAACATTAGGAACACCAACCACTCTGGTTCCTGTGTGGAAGTACATCCAGCAGCTCCTCCTCCCTATACTCAGACACACACCCTTGGCATTTGAGGGAGATGGGATTAGATTTGCAAACCTACTTTTGCATTTGCCCTGATACTGGACTTCAAGTTCGGGCTGTTCTTTACATCTGGCTTTGAGAAGGGCACACTCGTTCCTGTAGGTTTTCCCATCTAAGCCACACACGGGACCCTTCCAAGTGATATTAGAGCAATCCGGAGCACAAACACACCGAGGTTTGTTCTTCTTGTTCATTTTACATTTCTTCCCAGGTCCACAGTCCACGTTCTCGCATGTTTCTGATGGAAGGAAAGAGGCACCACTTTAATACCGAGTGTGCAGAACAGACCTGGTGTCAAAACTGCTTGAAGAAAAAAAAGACACTGTGACCCCAGAGCACAGAGACAAACACCTTTCCCCCACCCGCCCCCCGGGAAACACCACTCAAGGGGAATTGCCCCCGCCAATGAGGGCTGGGGCAGGGGGCAGGGAACAGGAGGTCGCTCCCCCCCTCCCACCGGCCAAGCAGAGATGGGGTCCCCTCACCTATCCCGGGGCCGGCATGAGACGCCCCTCAAAGCCTCGGCGAGTAAGGAGGCGGGAGGAGAACGCGCTGCCCCCGTCACCCCCTCCTTTCCTTCCCAACTCCTCCTCCCCCAGGCCCTGCCTGCACCGCTTCCCAGCGAAGAGCAGCTCGCCAGCACCCCCTCACCTTTGCACGGGATGCAGTTTGGAGCTCCCCCATTAAAAATCATCCACTTAAAAAGCGTGTTGTCGTTGACGTCCTCCTCCGTCCACGAAGTCGTCAGGCGGCCGGTCTTGCAGCACTCCTCCTTGCTGAGGTCGGTTTTGTATAGGACCTGGCAGCGGCCGTTCCGCGCCTGCCGGAGCCAGCAGTTCCCAGCTGCGGGGGGGCCGGGGGGACAGACAGACAGACACCCAGCCGGGTCAGTAGCGGTCGCCAGTGACCCAGACACAACACGTGCGACTCGCAGTGACTTTTACTAGACTGTTTACTTTTATTTGTCCCGTTTCATAACCCGCAGCTACTCCGGCCCATCGGGGAGAGCAGTTGAAAAAGTAAAAAAATAAAGTTAAAAAATAATAAAAAGAAACCCTCAACCCAACAAACTGACCCCACCACCACCACCTAAAAACCAACCAACGAACAAAACCCAAAACCCACCCTCCCCAAAAAAACACTCAAAACAGAGAAAGCCCGATCAAAGCAGGACGAGGCCGTTCTCAGAGGTATTTATTCCATATGTAGAGCAGAAGCAGCACTGCCGGCACGTGACAGAGGTTTGAAAAGGATGTTCATTTGAAAGGGAATAAAAAGAAAATCGCTCTTGCAAATTCCTTCTTCCCCCTGCCCTCTCCTCCTCACCGTGGCTGCACAGCAGCATTGTTTTAGTGCCGCACAGTGTTTCAGACTCAGCCCATTTTGCAATCTGCACGAATTGGGAACATTTGCTCTTAGCGAGGTCTTTCGAAATCCCCACATTTTGCTGCTTCTATTAACAAACGTCTTCACTAAAATAAAACAGCAGAGCTCCCAAAAAGTGAGCAAAGTACATAAAATACAAGGGCACATAGAGTAGGAGGTCCCTACAGAGTTTTAGAAATCGATCAAGCTGGAAAAGTTGTAGGTGCCGTCTCTCCCGCACGCATTTCAGGGGAAAGTACACTGACCTTACACCGGATAGAGTGGGTTTGGGGATTTCCCCCCCCCCTTTTTATTTTTTTACTAGTATCCCTGTTATTCGTGGAGTCAAGCCAAGAACATTAGTCCAAGCAACTCCCCCTTTTTTAGCTGGAGAGTTTTGGTTGGGATGAGTCTCTCGTGAATAACCAATGTGACTTCTCCAGCAACTCAATACCAATTGATTCTGGTGCTAATCCAGCCATGTCTCGATCCTGCCTCCTTACTCCGATGGGAATGTACCGCAGCGAAGGGCCAGGATCGGCCAGACGGGATGTCGCTGGGCGCGGGGGAAGATCCCCCTTCATTCCCCCCCCCCCCGCGCTAAAAATCATTGCACAAACAACGCCTCAAAAAAAAAAAAATAAAGTTTTACGTCTCACTGTTGCCCACATTAGGTTAATTTACGCTCTAGTGGGGAAGAAAAGGAATTAAAAAACATAGAACAAGCAACGGTAAGACATCCAGGTTGTGGTTGGAGCACAGTCAAGATACGGGAAAAAAGCCCCCAGACTAAAAATCGATATTCTCTTGTGTCGAAAGAGGGCTCTTAAGAGTTGTCAAAAAGCAGGCTGGGGTTTGTTTTGCTCTCAAGAAAAAAAAAAAAAAGGCGACAAAAAACCCCAAACCAACTTATTTAAGCCTACTCTTCAGTGCAGAATTTACAACACTACCATTTATTCACACACACCAAAAAAAACCAAGGGGGGGGGGGGGGGAGGAAATCCTAATATTAAAGGAATGTCCGGAAAATGACCACTTACTGGTTTCTAAAAATGTCAGCTGTAATCGTGGGGCTCCCCATCACCACCTCTCCTTCCGTCAGGAAGGAGGCGAGATAAAAATCTGAGCTAAATTACCAACAAACTTTGAGCACTCAAGCGGGAGCCGCGACTGGGAAAGTTCCCTCGCGATGCTGCTCTTCATTCACGCTGCATAATAACAGTCAATACCAAGAAACACCCTTATCTGTCCTCTATGCCTATGCAGAGCAGTGAGAAGATCCGATCAAAAAGGCATCTAAATGACACCTCGGTACAAAGCAATCCCATGCCCACAGTTAACTTCTGTCCTGTTGGACCTTGGAGAGAGGCGCTTAACACCGCAGCCAACTAGACCGTGCCCAAAAGACAAAAAACAATAGTAATAAAGAAACACATCTGCGAATAAACAGTCTGGTCTTACCCTGCACTGTGTGATCTTCCATGAAGTGGCACAGAAGCATCAGGAGTAAGAGCATGCCCGGGTGGATTCTCTGATTTAACATCCTCAGTGTAGCAGCGAGTGAGAGACAGAGACAGCGTGAGGGGGAGTAGGGAGAGGGAGCGAGCACTTCCCAGCCTGCTTATGATCGCTCTATTGAATGAACGTCAGGCTCTGAATGCAGTCTCTCTTTAAATCTATACGGGGGTCCTAGCTGTCTGCGGTGGGCGGTCTCCTAATGTGTGTGTGTGTGTGTGTGTGTCTGCTCGGGGGTGGGGAGATTTAAAAAGTTCAGTGTGAATCAGGTGACATTTTCCACCTTCTGGAAGCCCTCTCCAATTATCTGCTCTAGGTGCACGCACGCTCGGGCGCGCACCCGCGCAGCCCCGCTCGCCGCAGAAGCCGGAGCCCTCCGGCGCGGTCGCGGACGGCGGCGCGAGCCCCTCGCCGCCCGCACCGCGGAGTCCCCCGCTCCCGCGCAAGCCGGAGACCCGCCGGGATCGACGCCGCTCCAGCGGCGACCCTCGCCCCGTTTGCGGAGAAGTGTGCGGAGCTGCGAAGGGGGGGGGGGGGGGGAGAGGGGTCCGCGGCCGCGGAGAGCTGTCGTCCGCGCGCAAAGGGGCTGCTGACATTAAATCCCGCTCCCCGCGGGCGCGGGGAGCGGCTGGGGCGCCCGTAGTGCGCCCAGCGGGAATTAGCCCCCTAAATACCCCAACCCACCGGCCAGCCCAATCCCAAAAACAACAATCGACCAAAAAAGAAAAAAACCCAAAAAGGAAAAAGAACCAAATAAAAGTTTAATACCTAGGGCTGTGCCCAAGTGACAGCCTTTTCAGTGGGAGCCCGGGAGGACGAGACGGGAATGGGGGCGACGTAGGCGGTCTCCTTTCAGAATCAGAAAAGATTGCAACATCGATAATGAACTTCTAGGGCACTAGTTTATTAAGCACAGTCTGGCATTATTCTCCTCTTAGAAAAGTTGGCGGTCTCTCATTTATAACATTTTTTGGCACCGCTGAATGAAACTGAGTAGGCGATATTTCCTTTTATACAAAACGATTACTTAACGGAAAATGGTATTGTTTATTCAAAAGCTGCCTTTTAAATTTCGATTCTTTCGCTTTTCTGAGCCACCAAAGCACAACAGACTGCGAAGTATGCAGACAGGAATGCCCGGACAGTGCCGGGTCAGGGGCCGGTGCGCCGCGGCCGCCCGCGCCCTCCGCCGGGCCCTCCCCATACCCCTCCTCCCGCTCCCGCCCCACGGTACCGCGCACCCCCCCACACCCCGCCCGCCCCCTCCCCACAACTGCAAATAACTCAGTGATAACAGATTTTTTTCCACCAACTGCAGGAGATAGTGCTAATCTTTTAATAAAAGATCCCATTACAATGGGATCTGTCTGGACAGACTATAATAGATCCAGAAATACAGCCGTGCTAATATTAGAAGACAGTTGTTTGGGTGCCTCAGACCGGGCCCTGGTCCCGCTTTGAAAGTGGGCATGAATCACAATGTCCCCCGGTACCACCTGCGGTCACACGCATTAAGCAGCAGACTGGTAAATGATTGACCTCGCTGCATTTTTTTTTCTTTTTTTTTTCTTTTTTTTTTTTTTTTTTTGTTATTATGATCATCGTCCTGAGCAGCTCTCGGGCATTTTGAGCACTTCAGAAGCTCCAGGACTCCACATCCTTTTTAATCTTTTCCCAAATTGGTGCCACTCTCCCCCCCCCCCCCCCTCCACACTCCCCCTTCCTTTCCCTCCCCTCTCTCAGAAGCAGCGTTAATGCAGGGTTGCTTAGTGCCCTCTAATGGCAGACACTAACAATTAATCCCAAAACACCCTGCACCTCCGCACGAAGGGCTGCTTCCAAGCCCTGCTTCCCCTCCCGGAAGGGACGGATGCAGAGAGCAAGGTGTCCCCCTCCTCCGGGCACGGCTGTACCGGGCTGCGCGGGCACCGGAGCAGCCAGGCGGGATCGGGCCGTCGCGGGGAGGAGCTGGAAGGGGCGCTGGGCCCGCAGAGGCAGGGGGGGCTGCTTGGCTACCCTCGCTGCACCCTCCACGGCCCCCTCCGCGTCCCCTCCAACTCGCTCCGCGGGGTCCGGCCGTCGCACTGCACACCTCGGGAAGCAGCGTATCACGGCCTCCTCCCTCACCCCCCTCCCCGCTTCCCGTCCGAGGCAGCGCCGGGGCCGAGCCGCTTTCCATCCAAGCACGATGTCCCTGGGATGGCGGGGTTTTCGAGGAGGGGGGTCCTCGCTGCAGCGCGGGGCGGGCAGGCGGCTGCTCCCTAGCGAGGGGCACCGCACCGCAGGGGTGCCGTGCGTGCTGCGGAGGCAGGCGCGCCTTTTCTGACGCGGTTTGTCTGCGTTTTTTGATAATTGGCCAGTACGGTGTTTATCCTGATAATGTTTTCAATTATAGAGAGGCATTTTCAGGCCATATTCCTGGAAATGAGATGCCAGATGGGTCGATAACGTTTGCACATGTGCTTCATGCGTGCATCATCAGGAGATCAATATGATTGCCCTGGTATGGAGATTTGTATCACACCTGTTCTCTGACATCACATAGAAACAGCTGCTGTTTCTTTTATTGTTGTTGTTTTTTTTTTTGTTTTTTTTTTTTTTTTGTTGTTTTTTTTTTTTTTTTTTAATTCTCTCTCTCCCCCTTCTTTTTTAAATGCTAAATGTTGGGTTTGTGTGTAACAACATGCCAGAGATATATTGTATAATCAGAAATGCTTGCTTCTTTCTCACTGTGTGCCTCTCTGTACGAATCCCCCACCCGTTTCTGCTTTGCCAACAATCACATTTAAATTACCAAAAAAACAATAGGGTCGATCTGTGACAGAATTGCCAGGCAGCACACAAAGAGTGTTGTTTTCAGCCTGACAGGTTTCAATACTTCTTTCTAGCAAGAAGTTTATGCATTTTAATATGTTTTTGGATGTGAATCCAGTTTTTGCATCTGGCCATGATCTTGGAATAATAAAGGCTTTTAAAACCCCCATATATACGAACATCTCAAACTTTCAGAAAGTTCACATTTAGCTCTCAGTTTACAAAAAAAGTGTGTCGTTCTACCTGCAGTACAGCTGTAGCTACAACAGGGACTCCATAATCCAAAATACTAAGTGGTTGGTCTCTGAGGAAGATTGCAACAAAGTTCTAAGCAGGAGGAAAAATAATCCCCAAGAATAACTTTGTGTAACGTGCTATTAGCATACATATACATCTACACACACACATACATAAACATATGGGGAATATTTATTTTGTGATAAGTCAGTATTCATTGCGCTGTTATCTTTTATTCTTTTCTCCTCAGTGTGCTGCCTCTCAACAGCAGTTGCTCCTATCAAGAATGGACCACTGCAGGCCCTCTCTTCCATCAGGAGTGCGTATGCATGAAATTTTGCAAGGGTGTGAATAGGATTCCAAGGAAAAACTGGCTATTTGGAAAGGATCTGGATTTTGGCGAGTGAAAATTGGAAGGTCTATCTTGGCATTTTCTAACCTAACATTCAAGGAAGAGGAAAAAGACTCAAACACCCTCCTGTGGTCCTGGATGCATGCATCATCCGATGTGGTTTCTCGCACAACTGGCTTTTCCCGCAGACTGAGCACTCATATAAAGGTAGAACGTCCTCTTCTGGCAGGAGAGAAAACTCGTTAGCCTCCTTTGTTCCCATCTAATTGTCTGGCTTATCACAAAAAGAAGGGCCTGTTTCTGGAAAACTGCACTTTTACAAAGGTTCCCCTCTTTTTGCCTTTCAGATACCAGTTTTAAGGACTATTCTGAGCACTGCTGCATTGTTCCAGTTGAAAAGCTTCCGCCCGCCGTTTGTTTTTTTTTCTTTCCATGTGTAGGGCAATACAAATCTTCAAGAGCCTTTTCTGCAGAAATTTCATCTGCTGTTTCTCAGCATAAAGTAGCATAAAAATTTGGATTACAGAGGTTCATTTCTTGATTTGGCCACGAATTTTCCATGAAAATCAAGCAAACCAATTCCTGATAAAGCTAAGCTTCAGAATATATTAACTGAATTCTAATATTAGGTAGTGGATGTGCGTGCTATTACACTGAAACTGTTCCCACACCAAAGTGGGGCTGATAATACTAGAACTTGCATTGTATGCTGTTGGGCTTTTTGGATTAATACATGTATGTTGTACAGTTATTTTTTCTTTAAGTTGCCCTAAAAATTGATGTTGTTTCTTCAGGTAGTGGGGAATGGATTGAATTAAGAGGTAGTAGGGATCTTACATGAAAAAATACCACAGGTGACAATTGCAAAGGGAATATAAGTCTGACCATCTGAAGGTATTTGGCAAGTCACATCTGAAAAGCTGTCATCCCTTTTGACCGAGAAAGCGGGAAACAGTTACACTATCTGAAACTTCTCCTTGTGGTTCCATGGGAAGAAAGAATTGTGAATCATCAAGCAGTCCTCTTGTAGGCGAGCAATTTGCAGTTTTAACAATCCATCCTATGACAGACTCCCAGACTATCTCGAAGGCAGCCAAAAGGTTCAGCCTGGCTCAGGGAGGCTCTTACTGCTCTCCTCAGCTACCTGAAAGGAGGTTGTAGTGGGGTGGGGTTGGTCTTTTCTCTCCAGTAACAAGTAATAGACAAGAGGAAATGGCTTCAAGCTGCACCAGGGGAGGTTCAAATGGAGATTAGGAAAAATTCCTTCCACAAAGGGTGCCCAGGTACTGGAACAGGCTGTCCAGGGCAGTGCTGGAGTCACCATCCCTGAAGTATTTACACACTGTGTAGACGAGGCACTCAGTGCCATGGGTTAGTAGTGGCCTTGGCAGTGCTGGGAACGGTTGGGCTTGATAATCTTCATGATCTTTTCCAACTGATTTGATTCTATGATTCTATGAATTGCGGCTTGGGGAGGATAGGGGGACAGTGTGACTCTGAATACTCTGATCTTAAATAGCTTTTGGGAGCCCATGGAGATTTAGTAGCTTTATGTGTCTGTGGCTTTGTTCATCCTGTAGAAAGGTCAGGTAGATAGATAGGTGGCATTCAGAATTTAGGTCAGATAAAATTGACGTGTATGTGGTATGAGCCAAACTGACCCATTTCTTAACTTTTATTGGTGATACAGGGAGTAATAACAGAATTGTGTATCCCTCTAAAGTTGTTGAGAGATACACAATTGTTGTAAGCAAGAACAGGACAAGCTGTCTCAGACTCCCCAATGACATTTTATTCTCTTGTATTGTCAGTACCATGAACCAGCATTGAGGAAATGTAGCAAAACTTACTGTTCTGTACCCACTGCCAACAGGATGTGATGTGGTAAGATGAGGTTTAATGGGTGAATGTAGTGAAAACAGGGTGGTGAGGCCCTGGAATGGGTTGCCCAGGGAGGGTGTGGATGCTTCATCCCTGGTGGCTTTCAAGGTGGGGTTGGACATAGCCTTGGATGGCATGGTTTAGTGTGAGGTGTCCCTGCCCATGGCAGGGGGGTTGGAACTCGATGATCTTGAGGTCCTTTCCAACCCTTACTATTCTATGATTCTATGATTCTATGATTCTAAACAAGTTACAAAAGCTTTCCGGGTTATTGAAAACTTGGACAAAAGTGCAAATTTCCAGTGGAAAATAGGAGTGGAAAAATTTGTAAGAAAAGTATTAGAATAATTAACTATCTGGGGAAGTTAAATGAAAAATCATAAAGGAGCATACTGTTCTGTTGCCTTACTGATCTGATCTATTGATCAGATAGTTTTCAGTGTAATTCCATGGAACAGAAAACAGCTAGAAACATGCACAGATCATTGAATTTCTAGGGCGGAAAAAAGTTTTTCCTCTTGTTTGGACAGCAATGTTATCAGCAGCTGCAGGAATTCTGATACTAATTCTAAATGAAATTTTGAATTTAAAAAAAAAATAGTTATTGCTGGAAACCTGCTCTAATGCCCAAGTGACAGAAAGGCGCCACCACCAGCTCTAGATAATGCATTTCCATGTAAATGTTTAAGAGGTGGCCTAGTGGGAGGAATCATGGAAAAAGCAAAGCTGACAGATATAATAGCCCTTGGAAGGCCATTTCAGCTTAAGCAGCATTAAGCTAACCTTTGGCTATCTTAGGTCTTAAGCTGCATGTGGAATGGCTCTTTCCTAGCTTCCTGACTGGGAAATTGCCTTTTCTATCTCCACAATTCTGCCAACTGGAGCTATGTCACACTTCGTGATAAAACTTCAAAATTTTAATTTATAATTATAGATGAGAAGCATGGTGCTTTAGAAGTGGAGGGGTTATGCATAGTTATTGTACTTTCTAGATCCAGAACATTTGGTGTGGCAGACTTCAAGAGCCATGTCAGTTGGCAGTCAGTTGCATCTGGAGCAGGATTGGAGACTAAACCCAAGACTAAAGTGGGGATGGACATAGTTTGTAAATAACTACTGTGAAAACTATTCTTTTTTTTTTTTTTTTTTTTTTTTCCCATTACTTTATATTTCTTCTTGCGAGTTTGATTCTGTTAAACTTCATGTAGAGAGTATGTCTGATTCATGGGATATATGGAGTCACATAATTTTCTAATCCAAAAAAGGCTTTGATATAGATCAAAATAAACAGAATAAAAATCACTGTTAAGAAGGATACCCATAGCCAACTGTGACAAGCTGACTATAGCATGGCAAAAAGGGTAACAAATGGATGATTTCCAGCTCAGTGCATGAATCTGATGATATACTGGATCTTGTTTCTAGACTGAGAGAGTAGATGTTTGAGTACCTCAAAGTTACAGCCTTGTTAGGGACAGATCATTAACTTCTTATTGTGAGGTTTGTATTTACTTTATTGCCCATCAAGGAAGAGGATCAGTTTTAATGGTTTACTTTCAGAGATTAATGGAACCAAATGGATTTCAGACTGCTGTTTAGTCAGTGGCAGCTTATCAGGACATTATCAAAATTGTCCTACAGGATACATGTTAATAAATTCCAAATGTCACCTTCTAGTAGTGTTGCACATGTTGGTGAATATATAGTGTGTGAAGAAAGAAATGAACTAGACAGAGACCCCAGCAAAAATAATGATCTAAATGAGACTAATTGTGACAAAGAATTTTAGAGAAGCTAAGGTCATGTCTGTGATGGAAGCAAAGAAGGCTTTTTCCCTTTTGTGATGAGCTGCTTTATTTTTATGAGCAGAAAATGAGTGTCACGATTATAAAGATTCTTTCAAATTTTTCTTTTGTAATGAAATGTATTTATAAAAAGCACTTAGTGCTTAAGCATTTTTATTTCAAGATCTGGCACGATATCACATATGTATGACAACGCTTCATAGGTCATCAAAATTTTCAGTCCATTGAAAAGAACATTTCTGCTATCACATAAACAACAGTGAATTTCAAAAACTCAGTTTTAGTACCAATTGAAGGTATTATACTATATTAAATAAATGGCACTGCCAAGTAACTCTGTAGGCTTGCCTCACTGCAGTTCAAGACAGCATTATCTGCAGACCTTCTAAAGTTGTATTTTGAAGTTAGGCTTTTATGGAATAAGTATGACTATAAATACTAGTTAGTAGTGTGGGACAGCAGAAGAGCCCAGGGTAATATGTGCTTTCTTTTGGACTTATTGCGTGCATTTTTTCTCAGTGGAGGCCCTGCATGCAATGCTCAAGAGTTTGTTGGCTTCATGGTATGTACTGTGAGGATTGTCTCCCTCCAGTAGCGCAAAAACTGGCATATGTCTTCCTTGTAACCCCAGAAGAAGGAGGTCTAGGAGGAGCCCGGTGGCTCCTGTTCTGTTCATTAACTTGGTTGGTTCACATAAGCTTTCTTCTACACTTGATCAAGAAGTGACTTGAAGAGCCAGAAGTTCTGAATAGAAGGATTGATATCCAGGCTGGTGGTCCTTAGGGTAAGGTAAGTTCTCTTCCTCTCCAGATGTCTGGAAAAAGAGGAGGTGGTGCGTATTTTGTCCACAGGGTAGCAAGTTCAGTCGTGGGTTTGCAGAATAGTCCAGAATGGATGGGTTTGAGCTTCTGCTTTCTTGTCTCTGCCTTGGCCCTTACATCTTCTGATGATCTTCTAAGTTTTTGGTTTTCTCTGGTCATCAGAGTGGGGCTGATACCTGTGGGGCCTCCAACTCTGAGAATTGGTTAGTCCTTAACAATTTCATTGTACAAGATTGCTGTAAGATCAGGAAGAGTAAGCATGGAGATAATCTGCATCTCAAATGAGAGGGGTTGAGGTAGATATCAGCATGAAAAGGGCTTTAACCATTTTTCCACACCATGTGCCTATCCTATATGACTGCAGGTGCTGCTCCAGAAGTGTGTGGCATCACATCTGCTAGCCTTGTATGAATAACCTAAGTATACTTGGAGTTTACAAATTACATTAAATGTCTTTTTTTTTGGGCAACTGAATCAAGCACAAAATGATGTGCCCAAAGGCGTGTGGATAGCACATGGAACAGCAGGGAGAAACCCCAGATCTCAACTAAATCTGTCTCAACTGGCCATCGTTTCTTGCTGCTGTATTACTTTATCTCATTTATACAGGCAGAAATCCATCAATTGGCCCCATGCTTTAAAATATGAAATGACAAAGAAAAGTTGATTATTAAAAGAAAAATTATTTGATGAGTGCATCATAAAATCCTGACACTCAGGATCTGGTCTGTATTAGGTGGCTGTCTTTTATGTATATCTATTACATCTACTGTTGAATCACTTTTTTTAAGACAAAAGGATTATCTCATCACTCTCACTGGACATATCCTGCTGAGCTCACTGAACCTTTTTGAGCACTCTTCGTAGATTCAAAAGGAGGATGAAATTCTGTGGTGGTGATAGTGAGAAAGCAGTGTAGTCTCCTTTCCATTGAGAAAGCAGTGTAGTGTCCTTTCCAGCTTTGTACGTAAAAGAGGCCGTCTATTCAAATGAGCAAAGTCATACTGTAGTCCAAAATTGATGTGTCAGAGTCTCCGAACACCTTCTAACCTGAATGCTGTGACAGTGCTATCTATTACATGGAAGCAAAACCAGCAAATCTGTGGGTGTCTTGGCAGGCATGTGCTTCTCTATAGTGATGGCAGTAATGAGTACCTTACATCTCCTCTCACCAGAGGTTCTCATGAGCCTTTGCTGTTTACCTCAGTGAGCTGAAGTATTGCCAAGGTTGAGTGTCCTGCATGTATAAGTATCATGATTTTTAAGTCAAATAAGTAAGCTTAAATGAGTAGTTTTAATTGAGTTCTCTTTCTTTCCTATGTTCTGGTTTTGAGATGGCAATCATATTTTCAGTGTTTTCCACAGAATAATGACATTTTGTAAGCTTGAGATTCTGGTATGATGTCTGGATTCCAGTAGCTGGTGTTTCAAGAGCATCAAAAATCATAGAATAGAATAGAATCATAGAATAGTAAGGGTTGGAAAGGACCTCAAGATCATCGAGTTCCAACCCCCCTGCCATGGGCAGGGACACCTCCCACTAAACCATGCCATCCAAGGCTATGTCCAACCCCACCTTGAACGCCGCCAGGGATGAAGCATTCACAACCTCCCTGGGCAACCCATTCCAGGGCCCCACCACCCTCACAGTAAAGAATTTCTTCCTCAGATCCAATCTAAACCCCCCTGTTTAAGTTTAAACCCATTACCCCTTGTCCTCTCACCACAGACCCTAATGAAGAGTCCCTCCCCAGCATCCCTATAGGCCCCCTTCAGGTATTGGAAGGCTGCTATGAGGTCTCCACGCAGCCTTCTCTTCTCCAGGCTGAACAGCCCCAATTTTCTCAGCCTATCTTCATACGGGAGGTGCTCCAGTCCCCTGATCATCCTCGTGGCCCTCCTCTGCACTTGTTCTAACAGTTCCATGTCCTTTTTCTGTTGAGGACACCAGAACTGCACACAATACTCCAAGTGAGGTCTCACGAGAGCAGAGTAAAGGGGCAGGAGCACCTCCCTCGACCTGCTGGTCACACTCCTTTTGATGCAGCCCAGGATACGGTTGGCTTTCTGGGCTGCAAGCGCACACTGCCGGCTCATGTTCATTTTTTCATCAACCCACACCCCCAAGTCCTTGTCCGCAGGGCTGCTCTGAATCTCCTCCCTGCCCAACCTGTAGCTGCGCCTGGCATTGCTCCGACCCAGGTGGAGGACTTTGCATTTAGCATGGTTAAACTTCATTAGGTTGGCATCAGCCCACCTCACAAGCGTGTCAAGGTCCCTCTGGATGGCATTCCTTCACTCCAGTGTATCAACCGAACCACACAGCTTGGTGTCATTGGCAAACTTGCTGAGGGCGTACTCAATCCCACTGTCCATGTCACCCACAAAGATGTTGAACAAGACCGGTCCCAACAGCGATCCGTGGGGGACACCACTCGTTACTGGGCTCCAGCTGGACATTGAGCCACTGAGCACTACTCTTTGCGTGTGGCCAGCCAGCCAGTTCTTTATCCACCGAGTGGTCCACCTATCAAATGGATGTCTCTCCAACTTAGAGAGAAGGATGTCATGTGAGACAGTGTCAAAGGCTTTACACAAGTCCAGGTAGATGACATCAACTGCTCTACCCCTGTCCATCAGTTCCGTAGACCCTTCATAGAAGGTCACCAGATTGGTCAGGCAGGATTTCCCCTTAGTGAAGCCCTGCTGGGTGTCACCAAGCACCTTGTTGGTTTTCATGTGCCTTAGCATGCCTTCCAGGATAATCCGCTCCAAGATTTTGCCAGGCACAGAGGTGAGACTGACTGGTCTGTAATTCCCTGGCTCATCCATTTTCCCCTTCTTAAAAATGGGGGTTATATTTCCCTTTTTCCAGTCATCGGGAACTTCACCTGACTGCCATGATTTTTCAAATATGATGGACAGTGGCTTAGCAACTTCATTTGCCAGCTCCTTCAGGACCCGCGGATGGATTTCATCCGGTCCCATGGACTCGTATACATTCAGGTTCCTAAAAATGTCCTTGATAGAGACACTAGAATTTCCAACTACAAAATTCAGGTCTGCAAGGTATGGGGCCGTGCTGGCCTTGAAAGATGTGAAAGCACAATAGCAAAAGTGGCCTACTTTGTGGAAATATGGTTGTCAGAGAAAGACACTTTTGTTCATATTAATTTACAGGAATTCAAGAGCTTTTGGAGCAGTGGGGGGAGAAAAGGGAAAGAAATATGGTGTAAATAATGGATTAATTAGAACCTTTGGAGAGGACTTTAGAGTAGAGAATAAAAAAAAAAAAAAAACCAAACAAAACACAACATAAAACCAGACCCCAAACCTGAAACAAAAACCTTGTGCTATTCCTGCTCATGGTACTTTGGCAGAGGAAAAAAAAAAAGGGATCTTAGCAGTAAACAGATAGTAAGGGAGTTTTTGAAGACCAACTTTAAAGTATGAAGATACATTAATTTAAAACAATGTTTACTACTTGGAATTAGATGATCTTAAGGGCCTTTCCAACCCTAACTATTCCATGATTCTACTACAGACTAACATGTCTGCAAGGAATTCATAAAATAAGAGAGACCTCTTGAGGACTAAGGATGAATTCCATTAGCTCCACTTTTCCTAGGTGTCTTTGATGTATGTGTAACTTGCCTACCTGTTGGTAAAATGAAGGAAAACAGAATAAAGAAAAGCATTCCTAAGAAGACCTAAGTCAAAACTGATTTCACATCCTTTAGGTGGAAAGAAAGTACATTCACAGCAAGGTGAATGCTTTACCCACAAAATTTGGAAGCATGCTTTAGTAACTTGCTACAAGTAAAACACAAATCCTTAAAAGAATTCATTCTGAAGTATCTCAGAGAGGAAGACATAACAAATTTAGACAGTAAGAGAGTAATTTTTGCGTCAGACTCTGTATGCTATTTGGCTTAAACCGAAATATCCCAAAATTCAATACTGCAAGTGACTCTTGAGGGAAATAACAGCATACCAACAATGTAACTTGCAATGGCTGGAACCACTTACAAATGAAATAAATGTACTATTTTTAACCTGTCTTGTTTAAAGAACGCACATAATTTCTAAGATCTTCCGTCAGACTCCTAAAAACTCTTATTTCAGCCTCCTAAAAGCATGCTTATCACTTTTGTGCTGCAGCAGGACAGTTGCAGGTATTTTTTGTCTTTTTCTAGGATATTCTAATAAGTATAGTATTAATTTTACTTAAAAAAAAAAAAAAAAGATAAGAACTCCAAAATATACTTGGTGCTTTCCAGAAATTAAATTAAATTATTTTTATGGTAAAGGGAGGTCAAATCCCAGACAGGTTCCAATCCCAAGTTCAAAACCAGTAATAATGCAGCGATGAATGGTCACAAATGAAAGTATGTCTGGATGTCGGGAGAACAGGTAGGTAGTTGGGGTTTATTTGCAATAAACTTTTTTCTTTAGCATTTTAATATTTTGCTTAAAGTGGTAGGATATTTGTGGTTTGATTACAGCAATGTCCTTTTTAGATGCAGAATCAAGATTATCTTCAAATATGATCTCTTTTTTGTTTTTTTTGAGCATTCCTGTTCAGGCAAGATACACAGGTGGAGGTGATGCCTGTTATAGACCAGGACCCATCACTTTCTCAGTTACGTGGTTATCATGCATGGCCTGATATTTCTGCCAAAATCTTCCACAGAATTTATTTTTCTTAATGCTGTAATCATGGTTTATCTTCAAAAAAGTAATTCTTGTGTATGTTAGAGGAGAAGGGGCATAATTTAGAGCCTTCTGTGTTTTAATGTCTTACAATTGGACAAATTTCCTTGTTCCATTGACAGAAACCCCAGATTGAGTTGTAGGGGCAGATTTGAAGGCTCAGAGGAAGAGGCAGGGGAAAAGGATAACATTTAGGGGTTTTAAGCTTCGTAAGTTGTTTCTGCAAGACAGAGCAGTCGTGCAAATTAGAGGCTGTACCCTTTTATTTGGACAGTGACAATCGGCATTACACTGAGGCAGACCACACCATCCTGCCTGTAACCGCCCCTTAGACTTGTCCTTTGGGCATAACCCTCTAGTGGAACAGGATGGGATTTCAGTCGCATGTAGGAAATGTCTCCAGTGTTTCCCAAACAGCGTGTCACGAGGGATGCACTGCCTTGAAACCATCCTGATCCTATCCAAGCTCTGATGCCCTGAGAGGTTCTGCAGGAAGACAGATGTTCAGAAGACAGCTATCTAGATGGGCATTATTGCTGTGTTCCTTGAGGAAAATTCCCCCCAGGTCCATGGGAACTCCATGGTCTGAGGTCTGTGAGGTGTGCAGCCTTCTTCAATGTCCTGTTTCTGTCTTGTTAAGTCATATCACCTCGAGGATTACACGTGCTTGCTCTAGATTCCCTCGTGAAGCCTCACCTGTTTTGCTGTGGCCATTCTCCTTTTTGGAGAAAACAGAAAACAGCAAACTTTTATTAACCCGAATTCCTTGTAAAGTAAGAAAATAGAAGTCACCTGCAGAGGTCCAGGGTGAAAGACAAATGAAAACTCTAGGGTGTTTTTTAGGGAGATGAGTGGAGGGACATCTTCAGGATCATTAAACTGATTCCTTTTAAATTCATATTGTCAGTAGCTACTTCTTTTGACTCCCTTCTCTGTGAATTTCACCAGATGACCTTTTCACACTATGATAACATCTTATTTTGTTCCTGTCTTCCTTTCCCCAGGTATCTACTCTAAGGAAAGGCAGAATTTGATGTATACACATTGGTTGCTTTCAGGAAATAATTGTTACCACTGATGGTGTAATTAGCTGCTGCCAGATTTAGAGGGATTATTCATCCCATAAGAAATAGTTGGGAACCAAAGAAACAGGTTTTAGTTCTCCAGGGCCTTAGGCAGTTAAGTGTTTTGCAATAATACCTTCAGGAATCCACTGCTAAAGCAATAAAATACGGGATATAAATGGACTGACATTGTACATGTAAGGTTAATTTGCGAAGGAGAAAGATGGATTTGGGGTTAAAAAAGACCATAGTGGTTGGTCTTCTGTCATTCTGAGAAACTAATTTAATTTGTTTTGTCCTAGGTCACTGTAAATTTATGGTAATACACATGCATGTTGTAATCTGAGTGCAATTATGAATGAAATATTTGGTCCTGGGCTGTTTTGAAGCTTTGCTGTCAAACACAGAATGTGCACCAGGTAGCTGCAGGGAAAATACAGTCACCAGTGCTGGGATTGCCTGTCTGATAACCAGGTTGAGGGAGGACCCACCTGTGTGCTGCACTCGAGGTGGAACAGGGTGGCTGGGGATGGGAGGAACATGCTGCCCGTCAATAGCACACCATCTCTGCTGTCACAGCCTAGCAGTTCTGATGGAATGTGCTGAAATAGTGCACAAATGGCTTCTGCCTCATGACTTTTTCCCTCAGCTACTTGCCAGCTGTGGGGCAGAAGGGAAGAGGAGAAGGACTGGTATCTGTGCAGGGGAAAGTACAAACCAAGCAAGTGTAGGCATGTAGTAACTTTCCTTGCTGCTCCTGAAATCAAGATGGACTGTGACTGTGCAAGCAGCTGCACTTCTGCTATTGATATTTTTACTCCTGAATAGATCAGTGCTAGCACCAGTCATTATATGTCCCAAGTCTGTGTTTGATGCGCTTTTTCCTCTTCAGGTGGGATACTCATTCTAGTGTTGTGCAAGGCTTTGCTTCTCAGTCTAACTTATGTCAATATTTTTAGATTTCAAGGAAACCTGCAAAATAACTATACAATTTGTTATTAACATTCGGGGGATGTAGAGTGAAAGACTTTGAATACCTGTGCTGTCATCCAAGCGTGAAGCTTCTGACGTAAGTCACCCATTATACAGGTAGGTCAGTAATTAAAGAAAAGGCAAGAATCTTGGTCAATGAACAGATTTTAAGACGCAATGTACAGTCAGGTGTGATGTTTAAAATTAGCATTTCAGCATGACCTAGCTACCTGTATATTTCATTAAGCAAAACTTGTAAAGGGCCTTGTGGAAGCACCATCTGCTTATTCCCAATAAAACTGCAAATGCTGTGGAAACTTTCTGCTGTTTGTTCTATGTTGAAAATGGGCTCAGCCCTAAATGCTAAACCCAAGGCACTTCCAGCTTGGATTCAGATTTGAATCAGAATGAGTTGTTTATGTTGCTCTGTAGTTTATGAAGTGCTTTTCTTTCCTATGTGAGTTAGAAGAGAAAAACTACTACAACCTGAACTTCTCCTCTGTGCTTTCCAGACCATGTGACGTATCATCTACAGGATTTTCCTGGTACTTTTAATAATGACTCTTCATAATATTTGTAAACATCCTAGGAGATTCCACTTCCTGATTACTTAGATGATAATTATACAAAAACAAACCACCTAGGTCTAATACAGGGCCAAGATACAGTATGCATGTTGAGCACACTGGAGTCATTTACAGACCTGTTCTCCACAGTCATTTATAAACAAAAGGATAAAATATTGTCAAAGAAATAGTGGTTGAATGGATTTTTATAATCCTTTCTAGGTAGAATGACATGGAATACGTTAAACCCAGAAATCATGAAGGGAATATGATATTTTACTATACTGAATTATGTGAGAAGAACCAGGGCATACTACTGCATTATCAGGTTTCTTTTTATGTGTGGACGACTCTATTTCATCTTACAGGATGTAGTCTGAAGATCTCAAGAGCAGGACATGCATTGTACTTCAGTGTTAATGAGAATACTGTAAGTAATGGTGAGAGCTGCTGTATAATGCTGCAGAATAATTTTACAGAGAAGGTAAAGCATGACTGTCTTCCTCAGACTACTACTTGTATAAATAAAGTTTGTGGGACTACTCACGTGAGGAGAGTGAGAAATATTTGACCCATAATCTTAAATAGGTTTACATATTATTAACAATCTGTAAAGTTGGACATAAAAGTGTGACTTATGAATGCCAAACTTATGTCATGTGGAATAGGAAGAGAAAGAACAGTCTTACCTATATGGTTTGTCAAGACCTTTTTCAATAAACTTGTAAGTGGCTCATGGTCATAAGTGCAAATTATAAATCAGCTTGAAGGCAGGTGTTTCCGTGGCTGCAGGAAAACTAGTGCCAACATGTATTCACAGACTGTATCCACAATATTCACACTAAAAGTAAGTGCCAGTACTTGCAATAGATAACAAATGGAGGTAAGCTTACGATGCTGGAACAAATTTCCAAAATTTACTGAAACTTAAGCTGCAACCATAAATACTACAGCTGGAAGATTATTTTTGATATCTGCCACCATTAAGATTCCCATCTCAGATGTTTTGCTTGTAATAGTTCTGTTTCAATATATGAAAGCATGAAAGATAGCGATTTTTTCCTCTCTTTTATACGTTCATCTCTGTCTCTCTCACACACAAAGATAAAGGGTGAAAGAAAGGAAAGAAGTGTCAGTTCTTTATCTGGGACACAGAAATGATGATGCTGAGTGGGCTGATGTCTGAGTACAGTAGACTATCTCTGACAGAGATCACCTCTGCCAGAAGCCTATGAAAGGACTGAGAAACCCCAGGGCAGGCAAATACAGAATAATGTGACCACAGGGAAGATTCTTCATTGTGGTAGTCAGTTAGTGGTCAGCTCTGTGTCTGATATGTGCATCAATGCTCTCGCTCTTACAGAGGGAGGGTCTGTTTGCCATATGTAACTGCAGTGGTTTTGACCTGTCACAGAGTCTAAGCCTTTTGAATCCCCGTAAATGCTTTGCCTGGGTTTTTATCTTGTAGCAGTGAGTTTAACACTTAAATAAGCAGGTCTTTTCATCACTCCTAAAAATAACTCCTATTTTGGTGGAAATGTGAATTAGAAACATGTAATTCGGGACCACAGCCATTTAGATTCTTATTTCTGATCATTTCCAGCATTGAATTCTCCAGAAAGGAGTGTGGAGAAAGATACGATGTTTGACACAAAATGTTTGGTGTACTAGTTGGAAACATTTGGAGATCTATGCTTTGGTGCTGCTTGTGTGTCACCATGAGCTGCTTGGGGTGGCTATGTGCCAAGGGAGGATCATGGTGATGGTTGGAGGAAGTGCAGGAGCTTCAGCCCCACTTTCTCCACTGGCAGTCCCTTGCAGTGTCCCAAGCACTCCAGCGAAGAGCAGAAAAGGTACTTTCCAAAGACAAGCATGTCCTCTTTGGCAGCCTGTGTTCATATCACGGTAGTGTCTGAAAATGGCACGCGGTTGGGCTGCAGCAGGGTTGGGTGACATACTTGCTGAAAGGCAGCTTGCTCCTGTATCTGTTGACCTCCTGCAGAGAATGCTTCCCAGGAGTGCATGATCCACCAAACTTCCACACTTGGGGCCACATTGCAGGATTGTTTTCTTTTAAATGGGTTGCATTTTGAATTTAATTGTCTCCTTCTTGTTCTATGAGGATAAAGGGTAAAAAAGATTATTTTTTGTTAGTTATGGGATTGCCAAGTGACCATCTGGGAGCCTTGTTGTGATAGCCATTGTTCAAATTCTGAGTAATAGACAGTTCCTAATTCTTGAATCTCAACATCTAAATAGACCAGACAGATGAAGTGTAAGAAAAACACCAATCCCTGAGGGACACCACTCATTACTGGTCTCCAGCTGGACATTGAGCCATTGAGCACAACTCTTTGCGTGCGGCCATCCAGCCAGTTCTTTATCCACCAAGTGGTCCACCTATCAAATTAATGTCTCTCCAACTTAGAGAAAAGGATGTCATGTGAGGTGTTGGGACCTGTCTTGTTCTACATCTTTGTTGGTGACATGGACAGTGGGATTGAGTGCGCCCTCAGCAAGTTTGCCGGTTACACCAAGCTGTGTGGTTTGGTTGATACACTGGAGGGAAGGAATGCCATGCAGGGGGACCTAGACACACTTGTGAGGTGAGCTGATGCCAGCCTGATGAAGTTTAACCATGGCAAGTGCAAGGTCCTACACCTGGGTCGGAGCAATGCCAGGCACAGCTACAGGTTGGGCAGAGAAGAGATTCAGAGCAGCCCTGCAGAGAAGGACTTGAGGATGCCAATAAAAGACAGGTTAGGGACACCGTGGGCCCTCTCCAGAAGCTATCGGGAGAGCTGGCTACCCTGGATTTGGAGAAGGCTGAGGTTCTTAATGACTTCTTTGCCTCAGTCTTCACTGGCAAATGCTCTGACCACACCACCCAAGTCTTGGAAGGCAGACGCGGGGACGGTGAGGGTGGGGACCCTGGGCCCACTGTGGGGGAGGATCTTGTTCAGGACCACTTTAGGAACCTGAATGTATACAAGTCAATGGGACCGGATGAAATCCATCCGCGGGTCCTGAAGGAGCTGGCAAATGAAGTTGCTAAGCCACTGTCCATCATATTTGAAAAATCATGGCAGTCAGGTGAAGTTCCCGATGACTGGAAAAAGGGAAATATAACCCCCATTTTTAAGAAGGGGAAAATGGATGAGCCAGGGAATTACAGACCAGTCAGTCTCACCTCTGTGCCTGGCAAAATCTTGGAGCGGATTATCCTGGAAGGCATGCTAAGGCACATGAAAACCAACAAGGTGCTTGGGGACAGCCAGCATGGCTTCACTAAGGGGAAATCCTGCCTGACCAATCTGGTGACCTTCTATGAAGGGTCTACGGAACTGATGGACAGGGGCAGAGCAGTTGATGTCATCTACCTGGACTTGTGTAAAGCCTTTGACACTGTCTCACATGACATCCTTCTCTCTAAGTTGGAGAGACATCAATTTGATAGGTGGACCACTCGGTGGATAATGAACTGGCTGGATGGCCGCACGCAAAGAGTAGTGCTCAGTGGCTCAGTGTCCAGCTGGAGCCCAGTAACGAGTGGTGTCCCCCACGGATCGGTGTTGGGACCAGTCTTGTTCAACATCTTTGTGGGTGACATGGACAGTGGGATTGAGTGTGCCCTCAGCAAGTTTGCCGATGACACCAAGCTGTGTGGTTCAGTTGATACATTGGAGGGAAGGAATGCCATCCAGAGGGACCTTGACACGCTTGTGAGGTGGGCTGATGCCAACCTGATGAAGTTTAACCATGCTAAATGCAAAGTCCTCCACCTGGGTCGGAGCAATGCCAGGCACAGCTACAGATTGGGCGGGGAGGAGATTGAGAGCAGCCCTGCGGACAAGGATGTGGGGGTGTGGGTTGATGAAAAAATGAACATGAGCCGGCAGTGTGCGCTTGCAGCCCAGAAAGCCAACCGTATCCTGGGCTGCATCAAAAGGAGTGTGACCAGCAGGTCGAGGGAGGTGCTCCTGCCCCTTTACTCTGCTCTCGTGAGACCTCACTTGGAGTATTGTGTGCAGTTCTGGTGTCCTCAACAGAAAAAGGACATGGAACTGTTAGAACAAGTGCAGAGGAGGCCACGAGGATGATCAGGGGACTGGAGCACCTCCCGTATGAAGATAGGCTGAGAAAATTGGGGCTGTTCAGCCTGGAGAAGAGAAGGCTGCGTGGAGACCTCATAGCAGCCTTCCAATACCTGAAGGGGGCCTATAGGGATGCTGGGGAGGGACTCTTCATTAGGGTCTGTGGTGAGAGGACAAGGGGTAATGGGTTTAAACTTAAACAGGGGGGTTTAGATTGGATCTGAGGAAGAAATTCTTTACTGTGAGGGTGGTGGGGCCCTGGAATGGGTTGCCCAGGGAGGTTGTGAATGCTTCATCCCTGGCAGCATTCAAGGTGGGTTTGGACATAGCCTTGGATGGCATGGTTTAGTGGGAGGTGTCCCTGCCCATGGCGGGGGGGTTGGAACTCGATGATCTTGAGGTCCTTTCCAACCCTTACTATTCTATTCTATGATTCTATGGTTCTATGGTGTTGGTTGATGAAAAAATGAACATGAGCCAGCAGTGTGCTGCAGCCCAGAAAGCCAACCGTACCCTGGGCTGCATCAAAGGAAGCATGACCAGCAGGTTGAGGGAGGTAATTCTGCCCCTCTACTCTGCTCTCGTGAGACCTCACTTGGAGTATTGTGTGCAGTTCTGGTGTCCTCAACATAAAAAGGACATGGAACTGTTAGAACAAGTGCAGAGGAGGGCCACGAGGATGATCAGGGGACTGGAGCACCTCCCGTATGAAGATAGGCTGAGAAAATTGGGGCTGTTCAGCCTGGAGAAGAGAAGGCTGCGTGGAGACCTCCTAGCAGCCTTCCAATACCTGAAGGGGGCCTATAGGGATGCTGGGGAGGGACTCTTCATGAGGGACTGTGGTGAGAGGACAAGGGGTAATGGGTTTAAACTTAAACAGGGGAGGTTTAGATTGGATCTGAGGAAGAAATTCTTTACTGTGAGGGTGGTGGGGCCCTGGAATGGGTTGCCCAAGGAAGTTGTGAATGCTTCATCCCTGGCGGCGTTCAAGGTGGGGTTGGACATAGCCTTGGATGGCATGGTTTAGTGGGAGGTGTCCCTGCCCATGGCAGGGGGGTTGGAACTAGATGATCTTGAGGTCCTTTCCAACCCTAACTATTCTATGATTCTATGATTCTATGATTCTATTGTGAGGTGTCCCTGCTTGTGGTAGGGGGGTTGGAACTAGATGGTCTTAAGGTCCTTTCCAACCCTAACTGTTCTATGATTCTATGATTCTGTGATTCCTTCTCATGGCTGTAACATGCTTATCCGCTGTCTCCAATCACTTTTTGTTTCTGTTACATCCTTGCTTAGGTGGAGTAATCAGAACAGAACATAATATTCAACATGAAGGTGTACCATTGATTTGCATAACAACGTTCAGATATTTTCAGTATTTTTCCTTATTGCTTGCTGACCAAGGCAGTTGGAACAGATGTTTCCTCTGAGCTGTAGACAATGACATCTAGCTGTTTTTCTTGAGTGTATAAGCAATGCAGAAGTGGTTCAAATTATGCTTGCCATTGTATATTGCTTCCTGAATTAATGTAGTAATATTATTTATTATCTGCTCATGCTCTGCCAAAAAAAAGAAAAAAACCAAAACAAAAAAAACACTTTTCACAATGGGCTATGTAAATGGGTATGGTAGAAGGCTTTGTTTCTGTGAGACTGCAAAAATCATCCCTTTTTCATGAACATATTGCTGAAACTTTGCTGAACTTTTAGACAGGGAGAAGTTTCCAATAGCTGGGAATGGCTGTAGAGAGCCAAGACCTGGGAGGTTGTGTAATTACCACACACTCCTCATATTTCATAAGAGAGGCGTATCTATGAAATGCAATTCCGCATGAGCTGAATTGGTAACTGACTTCTGCCACTTCCCTTTCTCTATTCTGGAGCTCTGCCTGAAGGATAGCCAGCCACACTTTCTGTGGTGACTGCAAAGTGTGACTTTCTTCTGACCCTTTTTAAACAGACACCTCAAGTAGTTTTAAATGTAAATAATTTAATAGACTCTAGCCAGCAATTCCTAAGGCTAATGCAACCATAGAATCTTGTTTGTAAAATAACCAAGCCAAATGTATTCAGCTGTGAGGCTTTTGCCATGATGTGCACATATGACTTAACAACCTCCCCCAAGAATGGTGCATAACAAAACAACTGCTAACATGTACTTGTGTACCTGCAGACATCTAGAATACAGTTTCCCAAGTAGTGTAGCACAGGTAACATTTGTTGTCGCAATATTTGTGATTTTTTTTTTTTTTTTTGAGAGAGTAATTTTGTGTGTGAAAAAGATTTATCAAGAAAGTGAATATTGAGTTGTGCCTTATGCGTTGTTGTCAAAAAACAATCACATCGACTACTGCACCTGCACATACCCTTTATTTTATGTTCTGAGGCATGAAAAGGAACAATTCTGTGGTATCCCACATCGAGACGTATGGAGCTGCCTTCAAGGCAGTTCAGACCTGTATGAAATGAGAAAGTTTCTTTGTGAACTTTTATAGAGGATCAGAAGAAAGCTGTTTGGCACAGGTGTTTCTGTAATTGTGATACACTGGAAAAATTCAGCATGTTCAAGGGCACTTATGCTGTGGCTACAGCTGTTCTAACTCATACTCTGCATGGACTATGTGATGGTTTAGTGTTAGCACACTTGGTTGTGTAATATAAAACAACTAGGGAAAGGGAATATTAGTTAAACTAAGGTGGTATTTTATTCTTGTTTGGTTGTTTGGTTTGTTTTTTGTTGTTGTTTTATGAGGTTTTATCCCTTCTCATAGAAATGACACTGGCAAAAATTGTGCCATGACAAAGTGACTGGGGTGGAGAATGGCCAGATATTTCTTAACGCTTCTTCTTCTCCCTGCTTTTCATCTTCATGTGTCACTTGGTTTCCCTGGACTAGGAAGCATAAAGCACAAATGCAGAGGGAGATACCAGGATGGGGATGTTTTGAATCTCTCCCTCAGTGCTGATGTGTGGCAGTGTAAGTTATTCTTTTGCTCCCTGGCTTGCAGTTTGTTCCTGTGCATTTTAAACAAAGGGGGTCTTAAAGGGTTGCAGAGAGCAGATTTCAATCTGTCAATGCTGTACTGTATGCGGTGATCTGAATTAATTTCAAAACAGGTACTAACACTATCATTGCCACTAGTATCTAACCTTTCTACATAAGGCAACAGGTCTGTTTCACACAGAGAATGAGGATACAGTCCTCACCTGCAGGAGAGTCTAGTCCATGCTGAGAAAGGCATTTATGTAGCCTATAGTCTGAGCTTGCAATCTGGTGCTGCTGGGATGGGTGCTGGCTCAGGAAGACCTGTCTAAGTGGCAGGTCTGATCCTCTACCTATCTGGCTTCTCTGGATGGTAGTGGGGTTACTCTTCAGCATATTAATCCCAAAATGAGATTGTGCATCTGTAGCCACTTAGGCATTTCCACAGCAGTTTGCGAGAAATTTAACAGCAGGTGGTAGACGTTATTCCTAGTGGGTCTGTGAACAGTGAGGCTACTGAAATACACTTTCTTACAGAGCTGTATTTTGTGGTTAGATTCCCTAGTGTCTAATAAGTTACAGACTCATACCACAGCTTTTCCAGGGACACTGATAGGAGCTACTCTCTCATTTTGTCTATCTGTTTTCATGAAGCTCATAGAAACTTGACGTATTTGAGGGTAACTCCCTTCTGCCATGTTGGTTAATTAAACTGGGTAATAGCTTCAAAAGATTTGAAGGATGGTCAGAGTCAGTGAGAAAGAAATACACAGATGCATAAACATGCACACAAAAAGACACATAAACAGAATGCTCAGTGTAATTAGTTTAATAACCTTAATTTGCTAGGAAAAGAGGCTCAAAATATAAAAAGAGAATGAGGAACAAAGTTGGTGGAAATAATGAGGGAAATTCTGTAACAAACAAAAATTCAGCTTGAGTTAAATCTGATTTCCTGGTGCTTATGGCTTTTTTTTTTTTTTTTTCATTAGTTCTGATGTTTTCATAATAATTTCAGTGTCATTTGTTGCCTTATTCACTGTGCTGTAAGTGAACAATCAGTCAGACCCAGGGGGATGAACAGAATGTCTCTTGGTAAGGGATTCCTTTGTAACCATCAGTGGGAAGACATACAGGAAGGGTGCATTTTTCTTGGACAGTTTTAATATTCAATCCACTTTCATTTTGGAGGATGAGCCTTTTGCAGGAACTTCAATGGAGTGATGCCAATTTATGTCAGACACCAAGCAAATGAAGAGCTTTAGCTTACCAATTCTAGCACTCTACTTGTTTATAATTTTCATTATACCTACAGTGACACTTGACAGACTTCACACGATGGTTGGAATTAGTATCACTTGACTTTTATTTTAAAAATTTGCATGTTTAGTATGCATTAGTTGGCTAGCCTCCCAGGGGAGACAAAGAGGAAGAGGGCAGTTATTTTACTGATGATTTTGGGATGGGAGAAATTGCACTTTGTAGGCAACCTAGACTAGATACTCAAGTACGCTGCGTTTGAATTGCTAACATGTGGTAAGATGAATATTAGGAGAGCCTCTGCTGACATGCACAGACTATGCTGAAAAGGTTTTAACCAGAGATTGCCATGCTTAATATGGCTTGAAACATCTTAATACTTACAAAGTGTCTCCCTATTATCATGAATTCCTGTTGAAGTTGGTTTCACTAGGTAAAAGTTTATGGCACTAATACGTCCTTCTCATGTATCTAAATCACCCTTCACAAGATATTCATGGTAGCCAAGTGTTTCTACAGTTATGGGTATGAATAACTGTGTATTATTTTTCCCACTGACCAGTTCTAAAGTGGGGAAACTTTGAAAAACTGTTCTTTTGACAGAATATTGTCTCTCATTTAAACAATGTTGCTCATTAGATGGTTCCATCAATCTTCTTATAGAGGGGTGATAGTATCTTATCACAACACACAGAAGGTAACATCCAGTTCTGTCTCATGATTCATACCATTTGTATTTGCAGTTTCAGTGAGGTTAGAGGTTGACAGATACACAATTAGACTTTTTCTAAAAACATAGCAAGTTTTGTTATCTAAATAGGATGGAATGATGTTGTGTTAATTTAACAGGCATTTATTTTATCAAATCTTCTGTATTTTCTCTTAAAGGATCATGTAATCAGGTACAATTGTAAGACCTCATACACAACTTACAATAACTTAACAAAAATTAAAAATAATAGTGTATCACTTATCAAGCCTGTAAAAAACAGAGCAGACTGGTAATCTTACTGCTGATGATAAATTGAACTTTTCCATTTCTACTACTACACTAATAAATAAGAAGAGTTAAGGACCAGACACTATATGGGTTGAATATTTTACCCTTTCCTGAGCAGGAAATATGTTATTTTCTATTCTTATTCCTTTAGCAGACATGCATATAAAAATTCTTATTTTATGAATGTATGGTTGGTGCACGCATCTGTTCACTTAACTACACTGTTCTATTGTCCGACAGCTGTCTCTGGGGCACTACATTAAAGCAAAATCAGTTCTGAAAAACCAACTTACTCCATTTGCTTCTTTCCTCTCTGAGTTTTCCTCATGTTCTGTATCTATCTTCTAGACTTACTGGATTATTTAAGTTCATTCAAAGTGAAACTTTATTGTCAGATGTATTTCAGGCATCCCACAATAAAGGATCCTGGTGTATTTTTAGACCTCATAGCAGCCTTCCAGTATCTGAAGGGGGCCTATAGGGATGCTAGGGAGGGACTCTTCATTAGGGACTGTAGTGATAGGAGAAGGGGTAACGGGTTCAAACTTAAACAGGGGAAGTTTAGATTGGATATGTGGAAGAAATTCTTTACTGTAAGGGTGGTGAGGCACTGGAATGGGTTGCCCAGGGAAGCTGTGAATGCTCCATCGCTGGTAGTGTTCAAGGCCAGGTTGGACAGAGCCTTGGGTGCCATGGTATATTGTGAGGTGTCTCTGCTCGTGGTAGGGGGGTTGGAACTAGATGATCTTAAGGTCCTTTCCAACCCTAAATATTCTATGATTCTATGGTTCCATGATTTGACATCCACACAAATATCAGCATTTTATTTAGTACAGCAAATTTATGTGTCACTTTTCCTAGATTTTTTTTTTTTTTTTTTTTTTTTTTTTTTAGGGAAAAGAAAAAAAATTCAGAAATTAAACTTAATATCTTATCAGACAGTCAAATCAAAGCTAACTGGTCTGTAAGCAGGTTTGTGAGGATTCAGAGATACGTGTTGCGAGATCCCAATCTAGTAAACAGTTACAATAATACTAAGATATTTGCCCATGGGCATTTAAAAGAGTTGCAGATATAGCTGGCCTTCCTTTCTCCTCTTGTGTGACCTGATGTACAAGGAATATTCTGGAAGAATCAATGAAGCGAGCAGTAGCAAAGCCAGAGAGCAGAAACCTGACCTCAGAGATGGTAAGCATGCTATGAATGCTTTGATAGAAAAGCAGGGAGACAGAGTTCAGATATAAAGAGTTTCATGGGCAGAAGGCTGCAGGCAAAACTGAAAAGAGAATCCAGAGAAGACAATTAGGAAGAAATATTGCCAGCATTGACATTGAACGGAGAAGGAGAGAAGCTGCATCTATGAGGAATGGAAGGGATACAAAATCCCAATGCCGCATATGAGATGTTCAGATTAGGCTGTGGACTGTGAGACAGAGCTTGGATTATCAAGGAGTTCTATCAGTTACAACAGTGGTAGATATTGGCAGGTGTTTTGCCAATGGTGTGTGAGTAAACAGGATGAAATGAAGGAAGACAAGTGATTCTGCTATCAGTAGGATTTAATAGTGAGGAAAGAACAATTTTTTTCTTTTTCTTTAGGTGCACTATTGACAAAACAGAAACCATTCAAACAACAGCTACTGTTTGGAGACAGCTGGAGAAAGAGGACATGAAAATGTTATAATCCAAAAAGCCAGGTGATGGGGTATATTATGTACATTTTACTGAGCCAGCAAAGAGCAGAGGTAGAAAGACATTCAGAAGGAGCAAGGCATAGATGAAGATAATGTTTCTAAAAGAACAGAGAAGATAAAAATTGCTATGATGCTTTGCCCTTAGAACATACTGAAGTAAAGGTTTATGGTGTGAGTTGGGGTCTGAGGAGGAACACTGTCTCTGAAGCTGCAAATTTCCTTCAGTGCATGAGTTTACCTTGCTTCCAGGCTGCTGGGTCTCAAGTTGTATATTCATTGACCCAGATTCATCTTGGCTAAACATGGGGAGGCAGTATTTGTGACAATGCCAAAATGAGGCTTTAAGTCAGGGATCCCATCACTTTGCATTCTCTTTTCAGTCAAAATAAATGGGAGATTACAGTTAATATAAACGGTAATGAATTAGGGCCAATGTCTTGGTTTGCATGGAGGGGGTATGGACAAGACTTGATATTGTGCATTTGTCTGTCATTTATGTACAAATCTTGAGATCATGCATCTGCCTGTCATACTTTATTTAAAGGAGATCTGGATGTTTAAATATATCTTGTAGTGCAGTTTCACTATAATAATTGAGTTAGTTGTCTACTTTACTATCAAAAATTTTGGATCTATAATTTGTTAGAAATGACCAACAGACAATATGTCACTTCCCAAGTTCATAAATGCTGGAAAGTATTATAAATTGAAATCAGCAGAAAAAGGGGAGTGGGGGCAGAAACAGTGAGAAAACACTGAGAAATATTTCACAAAGAGGTAAGAAATCAACTACTAGCCACATAGCTACGAAAACAATTCTGTCCATAGTGAATCACCAGGGTCCCACACTATTGTTGAAGGCAAAGAAGAATAACTCTAATATTACACAACACATTTGTTTTCACATATTTAATTAGATTTTGTAGAAATGGAAAAATAATTTGTTTTTATGGAACTACTATCAGTCTGTAACCCAAAACGTCTTTCAATATTTAAATGTTTTAATATAAACCATTCACGCTGGACTAAGTAAAAAAATATGTTCAAAATGGAAATAATCCAGATAATATGGTCTGCTTTCTTTTACAAGCCTCAAATAGCTTCCATTTTACTAACAGTTTTATATCTGTATAAATGTAGGTAGGAAATGTTTGTAACATAAAGATGTATGGCCACTTTTTACATTACTGAATAGGTTGTATACCAGCAGTATGTTAGGCACATTATACCTCAGTCTGACTGACTGTAGTGTTGATTTCTTTGTAGAGTCATCAGAGAGCTACAGAAAGCCATCTCCTGAAAGCCATCGAGGATTACTTTGTCATCAGACCAGTTGGATCTCATCTGGGTTGCTTGTCATCAGCTCAGTGCAACTTTGATTGTGTTGTCACAAGCACAAGCAAACTTTTCTGAGGTTTGGCCTTTATCTGTTTGTAGCTTTCTCTGTTAATCCAGCAGAGGATTGAGAGTGTGCTGATCTGAACTGCTAACCAATTAGAGATTTGTGTTGAGGAGAACATCAGAAGTTAAGGATGCACTAGGCACAGTTTTGCAAAACATTGAAATGACTTTCTTTGGAACCTTTCAAATCACAGGTCAAAATTTTTTAAAATATTAATAAATTCACCCCACACTGAACATTATCTTATACTGAATGCAGTTCCATGGAAGCAAGTGATAGTATCTGTAGGGCCAAATGCAAGTTCAGTAAAGCTGGTTGGTGGCAACTGTGTGATCAGCTATACAGCATTTTATAAGGCCTTTGAACTGGTTCTCACAGGTTTTGTGTGTGACAATTGTGTCTGAATTCACAGCATACATGTGGATGCACATTGAAAATCATTCTTGGAGTCCTGAATAATGTTTCACAAAAAGGACTTCCTTCTCCTGAGCTTAAACAGTATTTTTGTATTTTAAGACACATATCTGACTTCCTGGCAGAAGTCAGACTGGATGAACCTACCAAATAAACAGCTAGAGTAGACAATTGTATTTAGAAGTGCAGATACTGTCTACTTGTCATACATTCCCTGAGCACGTACAAGGCCTAAGAGTGCTGTCCCAAAATATATTTTTCTTGCCAGTCTGAGTTGTCTTGATTGTCCTTATCCTTAGGATACTAAGTTTAACTCCACATGAAAAGTAATAGTATAAACCTGAGACATTTTTGTCAGATTATAGGAGTCAACGATTATCCATACTGTGAAATATCACAATATATGAGGAACTCTAACAGAAAATACCCCATGTTGTTAGGCAGGAGAAGCCAAAAGAAGTCTTTGGGTACATGAGAAGGAAAAGATGCTTAAAAAAACTCTCCATAGAAGGAGCCTTCTGATTACAGCCTTGGCTGACTCTGGAGTCTCAAATGGTGCTCACCAGAAGAAAGGGTCTCTGCCAGGTGTGTCTCAGCCTGGGAAAACTGTGGTAGTCCATGCAAGTTGCACACACCAAGAATGGGAGGGCCATCCAGACAAGGTCAATGACAGTGACAAATGCTTCTTAATGATTCTGAATAGCTCTCAGATCTTGTGATGTCCATGTATTAGTACCACCTTCCGTCTTTCTTCTTTTCCCTTCAAACATTTCCCCCCCTCCCAAATGCATGTAGTGGCAAATGTTAAACAACAGTCTCTGCTGTTTAAAGGTGGGGAAAGGTTCGCCTCATGTACTTGATCAAAACAGACTGGGTTGGAAGGACAAGCAAGCTGGAAGTATATAGTTTATACTACTCAATCATTAAAATCAGTCTGGATGCAAAATTTACATTTTTTTTTTACAATTTCACTTACATTTGCAACATCTTTGAGCTCTTCAGCAAAAAAATTCTATTATAAATTATTTAAAGTATAAATCATGATACCGTATTATTGCTGCATTTGAAAGATCCTAGTTGTTTAGGAGCAACTGTTCAAGAAATATTTTTTGTCTTTCAAGTAAAAGATAAGATTTTGTGGAATTATTTCTTTAACTGCTGTATTATCTTCAGAAGTTTTGTTTTTCCTTGTCTATGTTTTCAGTGAGGGAGGGCAGGAAGTCAGAAATGATTCATACCATTTTGGGATGTGCTGCTCTCTCTGACGATGTATGATTACAAAGCTGGGCCCACTTGTTAGCAAGAACATCACAGAGGATGTTTTCAGCTCCATACTCTTATTAATCACTTCTTAGTTCTTGTAAATAATCTACGCAAGTACATCCTTAATACGTCATAGGCACTCTGATGAATAACTGGCAGTTCAGCTTTGAGAAATGTAGCCCAGAAATTTTTATAAGTACTTTCTCACCATTGTGGCCCCTTTTCTTTCCATTCTATGTAATTCATCTGAGGCAATTGTTTTGAATTTTAGAGCCTTGAGTCCAAACACTTATTTTTTTCACTTATTTTAAAATATATTTCCACCCCCAAAAGAGGGGGTGAGATTCAGAGAAGCAGACTTTTGAAAATCAGGAAATATGTATAAAAATAGATCTATTAAACAATGTTTGTCTGGGTTCCCATTGATATTTTTACTGCAATTTTTAGAAACTGTTGGTATTTTAATGAGTTTTTTTCCATCCATCTGCTTCTTCAGTTTGATTTTTGCAGAAAAGATATAAATCCCACATTTATGACATCACAGTTTGTTGCCATGGAATTTACTATACTATCACAAACACACTGTTATGATTACATGACAGTTTCAAATCAGAGGATAAAATACATTCCAAGTGAGAAAACATGTCTTTAATTCAAAAAAATATAAATGAGAGAAATAAATCTTCTGGAGTACAGAACACCAGTGTGATGGTACACAAGCACAGAATAAGGCTCTTTTTTTTGCTTCACAGAGCTCCCGACCTGGTGCAGACAGAGGCACTACAGTGGTTGCCTGCAATATGCATGGCATAAATATAGACTTGAACCACATATGAGACCAACAGTTGTTGCAGATGTGTTGGAGGAAGGGGCTGGTGAGAAAGAGAAGAGATTGGAGGGCTACTGAAGTTAGAGATACTTCATGCACTTCAGAAGCAAGATGAGCCAAGAAAAAGTAGGGTGAGTTCATATTTGCAAAGGCAAAGCTGTTCTATCAGTGTGAGCAAGTGACTGAAGCATGGGATATACTTCCAGGGAGCTGAAGAGGGCGGGAAAGCAGTTGGAGGCGTCCTGGTGGGACAGAAAGCACTGAGAGTCAGTGGATATTAGGGCAGAGGTGTAACCACAGCTCTGTTGTACAAACTTTGAAGGGCTGACTCTACCCTGGCACAGAAGGGGTTCTGATAAATTTACAGGGATGAGCACTGCGTTCTTGAAGAGTGAGGACAGGAAAAGAGTCTGGGCAAATGAGAACAAAGAAAAAGAGGGTAAGAGAGAAAGGTTGTGGAAGTTAGTATGATTAGTGACTAAGGCACAAGTAAGACTTCAGTGGTAGAAATGAGAAAGGAATGATAAATGCTGGAAGAACATAAAGGAAAACCAATAATTATTTTTCAGGAGTTTGTCTACAAAGAGAATTCAGGTAGAGACTCACAGAGCATGATCCCTCTCATGCAGATATAAGCAGAGATAAAAAGGTATAAGCTTATTGAAGGCTTGGGATCCTGTTTGAGAATCCAAGAGAGAGGTAAAATAAAATACTGATTAAAATACTGGCAAGTGTGAAAGCAGTGGATGGAAAACTAAGGCAAGCTGTATTTGAGATGGTAACCAGGAAATAGTCAGGGAGATGTCTGTGTGCCAGTGCAGAGAAGTGGAAATGTTGGGATATTAGGAAAAGGAGGTACCTGAGTACTTGGAAGACCAGCTCTGGGCCTAGCTGCCCCCCTAGGTGGATAGAGCATGATGTCTCTATCCGTGCCACTTTCTATCCAGTGCTACTACTATTATAGTGAGTTCTGCAATTCCCCTCGGGAGCAGAGTTCCCAACTAGTGAGTTGAAAGTCTACTGTATATTGGCACATACTGTGTATTGACACAATTGAAAGCAGAAGTGGTGGGACTGTACTCTACATTGCACATGCATTACATACACATGCAAGGCAACAGGGTCTTTCTTCCCTCCTCTTCATAAGTAGGTTCATAATAAGGCTTCTTTCTCTGTGGCAGAAATTTTTCACCTTGATGCTAGAGAACTTTTATTAGTGTGGAATGATGAAGCTATTTGCTAATACTTTTCATGCATCTAATGCAGCAGGCTGTAGACATTTAGCATGAATAAACCAGGCTGTTCTTGTTGAAAACCTCTGACTTGGTTCAAAGCACACAGACTGCTTTACAGTGTCAGCCTTTCCCCAGCTTCATGTGGTAGTGGCACTGCCACAGCCATGTAGGGACAACTTCTTACCTGCTGTGAACTAATTGTTGGTTCACCAAATGTGTATGCTTCCTCCACCCAGCAGCTCTTGCAGTGGGAAGTGAATCTGCAGAGACAGTGCTCAGTTCTTGTAATGCAGCCTCAGAGTTACCATGAAAACATACTGGACAAGATGCACAAAATTAACTTGCCTGTCCTTTCCGCCAAGGATGGTAACACATGAAAAAGACTTATGTTCTTTACCAGTAACATATAATCAGATGCAAACATAAGGTTTTGCAGGGCTATTGAAATACTTCTGTAATACCTTTCTTTTTAAACAGCAACAAAAAAGCATTTGCTATACTTGGTCTCATGTTAGCAACACATTCAAATGCTGGCACAAATTATTAGTAATTCCTTTGGTGTTTTTGTAACAATGTTAACCATGATGAATTCATTTGGTACCAATATGGATGTCATAAGTACTTTATCAGATTTCCAGCTCAATTCATGACTAATTACCTTTACCATTATTTTAAGGAGTTAACCAGATGTGCTTATGATAGCATTAAGGTAAACAATGACTGATGCTCAGAGGTTATGATTAGAGCAGCTCTACACAATTTGACAAAACCTCATGTGCCTTTCAATATAAAGCACCTGCCAAACCACATGTGCACCAGATTTCTCAAATTCCTTGTCACTCATTAATGCAGATGTAGCCCATATTTTAAAACTCAATTTGTAGAAAGGAGTTGTTTTTTTTTTTTTCCCCAAAAAAACAGGCCGGCTTCCGCTTCAAAACCCACAAACTCTGTAACTGAAATTTTTAGTGTTTGCTGGTTGAAATACTGTTATATGATCTACATTTTCTTCCACCCACTTCAGTACACCACTTTAACACAGAAATAACATGCCTAAAGATGTACTTTCACAAAATAGTACAATTGAGGTATGAGAAAAGTCTATTACCTCAAACTATCCAGCTTCCTGCCTTTGTCAGGTTGTTTCCTACTTTAAAGTCAGTAGGGTTTAGTAGGGTTAGTTCATTCCATTTTTGAAACTCTTCAAGGAGCCTAACCACTTCTCCAGGGGAACTATTCCAAAACCTAATACATTGCAATGTCAGTACATAATTCAACCTAATTACTGCATATTTGGTGTTTACGTCCTTTGGATATTTGAAGACGTTTGCCAGTGGTTGTTCTGCTTCTGATGTCTGCAGGAAAGTGGGAGGGAATTTTAATAAATAATTTCATAAATATCAGACAACTTTGTTTACAAACTATCTGGTGAACATCTGATACCTTTTGCTAACTATGTATTTGGGTTATGTGGTGGAAGAAGGCCAGCGGTTGTGTGTGTTTGCAGGAGTAAGACTACCAAGGGGTAGAATGACCAGTTTGCTACAGTTAAAAGGGTGTATCCAGATCATCAAAGAGTGAAGAGGAAAAAAAGCTTCTGTGTTTACTTTAGCTTTTAGTCCTGGATTTCAAAGGTGTAGGAAGTCCAGACTTTGCAGACTGCCTAACTTGAAAGGGCTGTGGACACAGCCCATCTAGAAACCTGGCCATAATTCTCATTTTGTGCAGCCATGCAGCTTCTATTATGAGGAGTCAGACATGAAGAATTAAGTGGTTTTTAAGCACCTAAATGTCGATCATGTGAGATAGGAAAAAATTTGTCTGACTAATAAAAACTGAAGTCCTGATCAATAGTCAGTGAGAGCATATGGTGATCCAGGGCTTCACCTGCATTTTAACATACATAATTTCTGCTCACAAAATTACTTGCGTAATTTCTTGCATCTAAAGTCTTTAGGTGATTGAGGTATCTATTTTGTCCATGCTCAGAATACCTGCCAGGCACATTTTCTCTGATTGTGCCTTGTACAAAACCATAGAATCACATAATTATTTGGTATAATGTTGGGCAAGTGTATAGGGTGCCAAGTACTAGATATGAGGACTAGAAGTGGATCCCAAATTTACTTCATTGCTCTATTCTGTTCTTTCATATATCTAGGACTTATATGGCACCCATATCTAAGTATCAGTTTGGCTTACATGCTTTGGTGCTTTGGAAAATCCTTTGTCTGCACTTTTAAATGCTTAAAAAATGAAAAAAAAAAAAAAATCAAACTAAAAAACTACACCTTAATTAACCTTACCAGCATCTTTTACATACTAATCTGTTTTTTTGATTTCTTTCTCTTCTCATGTTTTTATTCCTTTTTTCCTTTTTATTTGTAGTGTTTACATGGGCAAAGGTAAACTGGAATATACATCCCACAGGAAACAAAATTGTTCTGATATTTCTTCTTCATGTGTCGTTTCCTATTAATATGCTGCAGTATTCAGTACTGTATTGAATGAAGCAGGTGATTATAGAGACTTAAGTGATCCATAAATTACTTACTAATATTTTAGCTTTTAAATGTAACAATTTAGTTTTTAAAATGTAAAAATACTGTGAATGCTTTGAAAATCGAGTATTTTTCAAATATTGTGTTACAGTACCACAGCAATGCAGTTGCCCAGCTCCTCTTGGTCCTGGTGCCCACATTGCCTATGATGGGCACCTGAGCAAGAGTAGTTCCTGCATATGCAATTCTCAAAGGATTAATGGGATCTGGCTGTATTCTTGCTACTGCTCTTCTGGCTAGGATTGTACAAACCTAATATTTGTTCAACTTGGGTCTAACCCCCTCTACTGCCCCAGGAAAACAGGCCAGGTCGTCTAGTTTTATAGTTCCTTTGCATGACCTTGTATCTTGGAGCGGATTCTCCTGGAAGGCATGCTAAGGCACATGAAAACCAACAAGGTGCTTGGTGACACCCAGCATGGCTTCACTAAGGGGAAATCCTGCCTGACCAATCTGGTGGCCTTCTAAGAAGGGGCTACAGAACTGATAACAGGAGCAGAGCAGTTGATGTCATTTACCTCGACTTGCGTAAAGCCTTTGACACTGTCTTACATTACATCCTTCTCTCTAAGTTGAAGAGACATCAATTTGATAGGTGGACCACTTGGTGGATGAAGAGCTGGCTGGATGGCCGCACGCAAAGAGTAGTGCTCAGTGGCTCAATGTCCAGCTGAAGACCAGTAATAAGTGGTGTCCCCCAGGGATCAGTGTTGGGACCGGTCTTGTTCAACATCTTTGTTGGTGACATGGACAGTGGGATTGAGTGCGCCCTCAGCAAGTTTGCCAATGACACCAAGCTGTGTGGTTCAGTTGATACATTGGAGGGAAGGAATGCCATCCAGAGGGACCTTGACATGCTTGTGAGGTGGGCTGATGCCAACCTGATGAAGTTTAACCATGACAAGTGCAAGGTCCTACACCTGGGTCAGAGCAATGCCAGGCACAGCTACAGGTTGGGCAGAGAAGAGATTGAGAGCAGCCCTGCGGAGAAGGACTTGGGGGTGTTGGTCGATGAGAAAATGAACATGAGCCGGCAGTGTGCGCTTGCAGCCCAGAAAGCCAACTGTATCCTGGGCTGCATCAAAAAGGAGTGTGACCAGCAGGTCGACGGAGGTGATCCTGCCCCTCTACTCTGCTCCTGTGAGACCTCACTTGGAGTATTGTGTGCAGTTCTGGTGTCCTCAACATAAAAAGGACATGGAACTGTTAGAACAAGTGCAGAGGAGGGCCACGAGGATGATCAGGGGGCTGGAGCACCTCTCGTATGAAGATAGGCTGAGAAAATTGGGCTGTTCAGCCTGGAGAAGAGAAGGCTGAGTGGAGACCTCCTAGCAGCCTTCCAGTATCTGAAGGGGGCCTATAGGGGTGCTGGGGAGAGACTCTTCATTAGGGACTGTAGTGATAGGACAAGGGGTAACAGGTTCAAACTTAAACAGGGGAAGTTTAGATTGGATATGAGGAAGAAATTCTTTACTGTGAGAGTGGTGAGGCCCTGGAATGGGTTGCCCAGGGAAGTTGTGAATGCTTCATCCCTGGTGGCGTTCAAGGTAGGGTTGGACATAGCCTTGGATGGCATGGTTTAGTGTGAGGTGTCCCTGCCCATGGCAGGGGGGTTGGAACTCGATTATCTTGAGGTCCTGTCCATCCCTAACTATTCCATGATTCTATGATTCTATGATCTTGCTCTTTTCTCAGTCATTTTCTTCATCTGTCCCTACTTTGTATTTAGGAAAAGCTGTAAATTTCTAAAAACTGGAGACTGTACATTTCTGAACAATACAAATGATCCAAATGCCATTTTTCCACTCCAGCAGTTTCCAGTTCAGTTTTTCCTTAGCTAATAACCAAGGTTTGGAAGGGTTAGGGTATGTTTTGTGCCCTGATGGAATGTGGTGCTAATAAACCACCAAAGAATGGGATGTGTTGGGACTTGCCCCACTGTTGATGTTTTAAAGGCTAGCCAGATGTTGAGCCTATTCACTGTCCCTTCGGACTCAGAGCTGGTCTTGAGACATTTTATTTATCCCTTGACATCAAAAACCTGGTTAGTTGGAATTAAAATAAGAATCTTTCCTGGATTCCTGGGTGATACTTTTGAAACCTTAGATCTGGTCACTTGTTAGGAAAACTACTGCTATTATATCTTGATTTCTCATTGGGCACAGAATCACAGAATAGTTGAGGTTGGAAAGGACCACTGGGGATCATCTAGTCCAACCTCTCTGCTCAAGCAGGGTCATCTAGACTATATTACTCAGGATTTTGTCCAGGTAGCTCTTGAATATCTCCAGGGAAGGAGACTCCACAACCTCTCTGAGCAACCTATTCCAGTCACCCCCACAGTAAATAAGTCCTTCCTCATGTTGAGGTAGAACTTTCTGTGTTTTAGTGTGTGACCATTGCCTCCTGTCCTATTGCCTAGCACCACTGAGAAGAGTCTGGCCCCATCCTCTTGACATTCTCCCTTCAGATAATATGCACATTGATCAGATCTCCCCTGAACCTTCTCTTCCCTAGAGTGAACAGGCCTAGCTCCTGGCAGCCTTTCCTGACATGAGAGATGCTCCAGACCCTTAATCGTTCTAGTCGGCTTTCACTGGACTTGCTCCAGGAGCTCCATGTCTCTCTTGCACTGAGGAGCCCAGAAATGGACACAGTACTCCAGGTGAGGTCTCATCAGCCTGAGTAGAGAGGGAGGATTACCTCCTTCAACCTGCTGGCAATGCTTGTCCTAATGCATCCCAAGGTACCATTAACCTTCTTGGCCACTTTTCAAACCAGTTCATGAGGGAGCGCCATCATGATGTAGTGAACAAAGATCACCCCTACAGTTGGCAGTGAGGTATAGAAGCAACTGACAATCCAAATTCTCCCCTCTGAGGGTTGCAGAGGTACTAGAGAAATACTGTGGTTACTCTGTCTTACTACAGTTCTCTGGCTGGCTCAGTGCCATTTGAGGTGGCTGACTGCCAGTGAGGTCTGTGATCTTTTGATTTTCTTCTCAGTGTGAACCATCTGCTCCTTGAGTCCATGCTGCAACTCAACTTTTTTAGCAAGTTCAAAGTTGGCTGCACCTTTCCCTGTGTCCCTTATTTTCCAGGAAACCCTCTGATCCACAACACCCAGTTTGTTGTTATCTTTTTGATTTATTTCTACTGCTGAATGATGGGAACGTTGTTATTGCTCTTCCTAATAAATCTAGACAATTTGTCACTGATAGACTGAGTTGTTTCCCCCCCCCCCCCCCCTTTTTTTTTTTCAGTTTTTCTCCAAGCCCTTCCTGGGAAGTTTCCAGGTGCTGCTTTAATTCCTTTTGCAAAGTTTCAGCCTCTGACTAAAAAGTGTCTTTGGCTATCTTGGACTTTAGCAAGCTCAAAAGAAATGTCAGCTCACAATTTCTTCCCCTGGGGAAATCTTTGGCTTCCTCTTCAAAAAGGATCTCACTACTCACACCATTGTTGCTGTTTTTATAGAGTAGGTAGCCAACATTCATCATTTTGCAGACTGTTTCTATTATGACAGAGGATATATTATATAGCCATATTTTTTTTTATGTGATCCTGTTTATTCACAAGGTGTACAAAATACAAACATTCAGATTCCAGGAACTGAGTTAGGGTCATACAAGAGAAAGCATTTTCTTTGCTCAGAGATACAGACACTTTTTCATGCAATGCTCTGTCCTCCAAATTCATGAGTTGTCTTTCTTTCAAAAAGTGCTTGTCTTGTTGGTTTTTTTTCACTTCTTTGCTTGCATCTGGGTGTTCCTGCCCATAAACACGCACAATTTTACCAAACAATATGTAGTTTAGATGAATTTATGGACATGTCCCAGCAAAAGTCCTTCACCATCTAGCTCAGCTTCTGATTCAGCTTGCATATGGCTGGAGTTTTGGGTAATGACTCACTTGTTTCAGCTGTTTTATGTGCCTTACACTAAAAAGGACTATGATTGCTTTTTCTGCTTGCTCTATATGAGAAGGCCTGTTAACAGTATCAGTGATGTCTCACTCAGCCTTCACCATAATACTAAATCTGTGCTTAAGGAGGACTGGATTACGCTGCAACAGATCACAGGTGCCATAAAACTGCAACACAATTTTATATATGCGTTATGAATTTTCATCCTACTGGTTTTCTCAAAGCAGTCCTCAGAAAAGAACTTCTGTGGCATCAAGTGAACAGGAAAGAGTATTTCTGAGTTAAAGTTCACCATTTACTTCTTCTGCAAGGCATGGGTTAATGGACACAACTGTTTCTTGTTCTGCCAATTACTCGATCAGTCAATAAGATGTGAAATTATCAATAAATGCAGCTTCAAACTGTTTTATTTCATCATTTCCCATGTCAGTAAAGTATTGTGTCAGCTGCAGGTGGCAAGATGTTGGTAGGGGGACGGCAGGGTGGCCTCTGTGGGAAGAATCCAGGGGCTGCCCCTAGGCCAGCTGGTGCCAATGGACCCATGGCAGGACACAGCTGAGCCCATCAAGCCCCCAGACAAACTGGTGGCACCTCTGGGAAATATGTTTAAGAAAGGGTAAATTCAGTATATAGGCAAAGGAGAAGGGAACCAAAGAGTGAGAAACATCAGAGGGAACACTGTGTCCTTAAGCCTACATTTATCATACCAAATTGCAGCTATATTCCTGTATGGGGAGCATCCTGTTGGCTAGAAAGTCATCTGTATAATAAGGCATGAGGGGCAGTGGTGGTGAGGGGTAAGCTGCCCACTGCCATGCACTTGGAAACAAAAGGCAAAGGCTTTTAGGCAGAATCAGAACAGCTGACTCTCTAGTCATAGCTCTGCATGGTTTACTTCCTGCAGTTCTTCTGGGTTTGTACTGGTGAAAGAAGATAATTAAATTTTACCTACATGTATGCTATAGAGACATGACTTTTCAGTAGCTGCAGAAAACACATTTTCTTCTGTGTGTGCAGACAAATAACTTCTATAGGATGGCCTTGGCCAGGATGTAAGATCTTGATGCTTTCAGACTGTGGAAATAGAGATCTGTAGATCTATTTATATTATTCTAACTTACATTGTAGTTATAACCAGTAAGAAAGAGGTCAGAATGCCAGGTGCAGAAGGTTTATATATGGCACAGAATAGTCTGAATTTAACACTTATGTTACAAGTTAAAAATAAAATTCATGTTACATGCTGATCAGCAACCATGTGAAACAAGCACTCCTTCCCAATAAGATTGCGTATTTTATTGATTATTATCATGTAAAGTATATTTGAAAACAGTTATATAATTGTTAGTTATGAAAATATACACATTCTTTTTCAAGGAATCTACAGAGCATCCTTGAAACTTTAGTGAAACTGCTGTATGTTCTTTTCCTGAATACATTTATTTGTGACACTTACCTCCAACCCCAATATGACTTCTTTTTTTTCACTATGAAGAATTCAATTGCACAAGTTCAGTGGGAACCTAAATGAACTCTCCCTGCAGATGGAATAATTCTGAGAATGTCTTTATCCCCTGAGCTGGGACACTGGCCTGTGTAATTTTTTGAATTAAGTCTGTTTACTTTTGCCTTAACAATTCTGGAACTTTTGCTCTGGCCAAAACCAAATCAACGCCATTCAGGCCTTTTTTTTTTCCTTTCTCTTTCTCTCTCTTTTTTTTTTTTTTTTTTTTTTTCATTTTCTGATGGTCCTGTAATGAAACAGAAAACCTTTTCAAAAATCTGTTTGTTATTATAACTTCACCCTAATTCCTCCCATACAGGAGATGGATCTCAGTGTCTCAAAACACAGAAAGTTCCTAAAGATCTCAGGGATTTAAAGGAATTAACAGTGCCTTTAAAATATCTAGCCAGCCTTTCTATACAAAGAAAGCAAAAACAAAGAAAGTGCTTTAAGATGTCTATAATAATAAGAACTTGTTCTTTTTTTTATTCTTCCTTCAACCAGACTTTATCCTATTTCTTCTTTCTGAAAAAGAGCTGAAAGAACAGCATGGAAAATATTTGTGTGTTACCTTAGCAAACTCCGAGCAACATACCAAATTCAGTTCTACAGAGTGTAACAGTGTAAGGCATGGGACAACAGTTCAGTTTTGTTATCCTTTTTTTCGCTGCTAAGGCTACTTCCTGACTTTATTTTCTCCTGCCTCATGTTTTGTGTTCTGAGCACTGAAAAGGCTTTTATCTAAGTTTAAGAGACACACCAAATAAGCAATCAGAAATTCCAGTATCACTGTGCGTCTGTGGTATCACAGTTGTTTGGTTATCCACTTAGTACACCTGCCTAGAAAAAACATGGTTCAGTCATCACAGTATGTAAGACAAACACAATCAAATTATGGCAGGTAATTTAGAAATCCACTTTATGGATGAGAAATAAATAATGCTGTTTCTTCTATCATCAAGACGTGGTTTGAACTGTGATAGATCTGCCAGTTTTTCTGTTTCATGGCAGGTTAAGCTAAAGGTTTTTACTTGTATATACCAGTTTTGAGTTAAAGCAAAAGCAAAGCACAAAATAAATGTTGAATTTTACTGATTATTCTTAATTATTCTTAATTAAAATCCCTGAAACCAGATAATTTTAAGACCGTTTCCAGATAAAAATGAGTAGCAGTGATCAGGGGAACTGATATAAAGGACTTCAATTTTTGTGGTAGAGCTCTTCTGAATTATGTGTTTGTGGTTCAGGAAAGCATATACCTGCTGCCTGCAGGTTTTGTTAACATTTTACAAATCCAGTGGTTTTAACAAGAAAATCACATCTGCACAACTTTATTTGGTGGGATAATTTTAAACATAATTTCTAAGTTACATCAGGGGGTGTAGGGCCTTTGAATATTCATAATCTGATCTATCCCTACTTAGTACTGTTGTATGGTCCTCAGGTGATTTCACAGTACCCATCTTTCATGTTAATTTAAATTCTTTTTGGTAGAATTTTGATATTTCTCATACTTAGATGTGCACCACTCCTAAAGCATCTCTGTTGGTCATGGATTAAAGTGACATCCTACATGAGTAGTGGCAAAAGAATCAGCCCTGAGCATTGAAAACACTAGTATGAAACAGGCCCTATTAATGGAACTCTAGAAATATAAGGGACACAATATTACATGCTACTGGGGAATTAAAAACCCCACCATTTTATTCAAGAGAGAGTAAGAAGAATAAAACACTAGAAAGTTCCAATGTGCCCCAGTTAAGCAGCTTATGCTGAAGATCTTAGTTGTAGAAAGATAAGTTGTTCAAAATTGTTTAAAATTCTAAAAGAATTTAAGAATAATTCACCCTAAAATTAACAAAAAAACTTGATTTCAAAGTAGCTAATTCTATTTGTGCAGTATTTATCAAGATGGTATCTTCATCTCTGATGTGGTTGGAAATGCAGTCAATTAATAGCAATATAGAAGTTATTTAAATATTATTTTCATATACATAAACAATAACAAGAAGGTAGCATCCAAAATCCCATTCAAACTGGGACTTAGATAAAATCTGCCTATGTTGCAGATAATATAACAATCACTGTGTTTTCCCATCACTGTCGAGGTACATTAATCTAATCAGCTGCTCCCTGACTGGTCTGCAAGTTTCCTAGGAGCCTAATTTCGGTTGTCTACATCTGCTCACAAATGGGCACAAGTGTCTGTATCTTGCTGTAACTATCCTGCTGTATATAGCTTCAGTGGAAAGGCTGCCTATGTTTTCTTTAAGCAACCAAAGTTGTCTGGTAATTAGTTACGTCTTTGTGCTTGATTTCAGAAAGTATCTTTAAAAAGTGACCTCTTGCTTAAGAGGTTGTTCTCATGCTCACATGATCCTGAGAAGTATCAGGATATTTGAATATGTAGTAATTTGGGTGCAATGCTCTTTTCTCAAATTTGAATATGCATTGCATACATATGGGTCCAGAAGATCAGGATATAAGGCTCTAATTCGAAATTGAGAATGGATCAAGGCTTTTGATGTTTACTCCTAGGTGGATTCTTCCATTTTAGTTTTGTGCATACCCAGTCTCCCCTCTGAAGGGGCAGCCATTTGTTCTTTTAGCCCGTTTACTTACGTAGTTTTTCAAAGGTGGGGAGTGCATGCTTGAACCTGCTGGGTTCAGGTGACTTGCCTGAGCTATGGGAGCTGTGAGTCAAACCTCTTGGCTTGACATGGGCCTAGGACCTTCCTGATGATCTTTTTCTCTGGCTGGAAACAGCTCCCATGAGAATGCTTGCTTATGGTATTTCCAGGATCAGTAGAGACACAGGCAGATCTTTTAGCTGGATTAAATCCCTTACAAGATTTCTTGAAGAGCCTGACTTTTCTCCATTGATTTTATGGGAATGTGGACAGTTATTTTTGAAGGACAGGATCACCCCTCCCAAAGCTGAGTGACGAACATTCAGGCAATTCGTAAGCAAGGCACCTCTGAAACCCACCTGGTGCTAACAACATTAATAGATCTGGGAGCAAACGCTGTTTTTGTGGTATTTCAGTGTGACATATTGCATCATTATCACTGAGTCACAAATGGCAAATGTTTATTGGTACCTTTCGAAAAAATCTGCTTTCCAGTTTATTGTTAGTTTATAATAGTTTTCCAAATTATTTATTTTATTATTTATTTTATTATTTATTGCTTTTTTTGTTCAATGAGGAAAACAGAGGTGGAAATTCCTCAGCTGAGTTCAGCAGTGCCATTTTATGAGCGGATGAGCTTTGAAGTTACTGTGCATGTGCTTCAAATGACATAGCATTTCCAACCCCTTTCTTGGAACTAAGGGTGGTGACTGAGCAACGGGCACAGCACCACGAGCTGTCTGATGATGGCGAGAACCCTTCCCTGTGCTGTACTGCGTACAAAGTGTTGCGTTGTCATACCATCAGCTTCCTTTGATCCGCCCTGGAACGTGAAGTCCCCTATGGAGAACACTCAGATATGATCATCCAACCTCCAGATTTGTATCTGGAAAATTCTTAATTAGGGCAAAATACCCCTGTGTGTCTGCCCCATGCAGCTCTTACTGACGTGGATAGGAACTGCGTATTTTAAATGCCTGTAGCCAGTGAGTAAGGAATGAAGGCTGAGCCCCTTTTCCCTGTCTACTTTCTTTAGCAGATACAGGCCTGCTGTGTCACATGAACAGACTGACTCAGCTATAGCTTGACCTTGAATTGACCCTACAGTGCTCAGTCTGAAGGAAATAGTTAAGTAATAACTAAAACACACAAAAAGTGTATCTGCTTACTGGATTATTTTGCCCAGATTTACAGTACTTAAGAAGCATCAAGTATTTTGCTTCAAAAAAGAATACAATTATATTATTAAAATAGTAGTGAGGGATCCTTTTTTCACAACCTTTATGTGCTTTTTTCCTACTGTTGACTGAAATGGAGGCCAGAGGAACAGTCATTGCTTGGCTGCAGCTTTCTTTAGGTTTGTTATGTGGACTTTTGTAGTTTCTTTCCTGCTGGAATTAGTCACATTGCATGGTGAGACCAGAAGCAGCAGGCTCCTGCACTTTTGCCTGTTGCCCATGTGGCCGTTAAGGTGCCTGGCAATAGCATCCTGCATCATCAGGCAGCACATGGATGGGAATATGGGGAACTGGTTTTGTCAGCCAACTAGATGGGAGGGTAGTTGTCATAAGAGGGAAATCATATGACCTAAGCATCAGTGAGTAGTAGCACATAACTTTTCTCTGGAAGTAAAAACTGCCCATACCTGTAGTGTTAGAGACTTTCCTTTAGCAAAGGCCAAATTTACAGCACCTCTGAAAGACAGTGGAGCTGCCTTTTCCCGAGTAAAGATCTAGCTTACCAAAACCAATGCTGATATTTGCATCTGTGCAGCCTTTAGCTGACTGGCTGTTTAAGGGCTTATGGCTGCTGCTCTGGAAATTTGATGGAAAATACATTTTCTGTACATTCACACTTGCAAACTGCAGCACTGCAGATTTTTCTGTACTTTTCTCTCCAGTATGTGTGAGCCTTGACTTGAAGCAGCTGGATTCAGGGGTTACTTCTTTCACTGTATGTGGGCCACGAGTCTGTGGTGTGGCCTCTCTGCTGAAACTGCCAACAGGAACACAACTAGCTATGCGAATCATGATGTCATGACTTGAAGTGGTGTATTCTCACCATATCAGCAAATGTTTCATGCTTTATAGTATGGTCATATGTAAAGTGGGCTGAGATTGCTACTTTGTTTCACAAAAATCAGCAATGACTTATGTTCATCATCCAAAAGTTGCAGAAGCCTGAGTGACTGTGTGGATGGAAATGCTGCTGCCAAGCCATTGACAGACATAATTCCCTGCAGTTCTCTGGACCACCACACAGGCCACTGCGAACTGCTTTATAGCAGCCAGCACCCCACAGCATGTGTGAGACAGAGACAGCCTTGGTGGGGCATAGAAAGGTACAGGGAGCCACATCTCAGGGAATTAAAGAAAAGCTTTACCACCAATTGGGCACCTACCTACTTGCCTAAGAACTTCTCCCTCACTGGTTTCAGTAAGAATTAGGCTGTCTTGCATCTGTCTGAGTTTTAGCAGCTGCAGTACTGAAGAAGAAGGCAAAAGCATCTCATCCTGCAGTGATAAGCAGATTGCCTGGCTTCCTGGGGTTAGTCCTCTGATATCAGCAAAGTTTCACATAGACAAAAGGACCTGCTTGCTAGATTTGCCTACAGAATAGGGCCTCTGAGGGGGAAAAGCTGAAGGAAAGGACTGGACACAGTACAAACAGGGAATCCTACTCCCAGCTGCCAAAACTGCAAATCTGGAAGCATTATTCGTGACTCAGAATTACTCATTATCCAGACGTTCTTCACATGTGCTGCATACACTCCTAGGGTGGAGGTTTTAAAATGGGGAGAGGGAAACCTGAATATTTCCTGGGGTTCACTGGAAAGTTTATTAGAGTTTTTATTTATTATTCTTGAATAATACATCTTTAGTGAAAAGCTATCCCTGAAAACACATTAAATGCAAACAGAAGATGAAAAGAGAAAAAAAGGAGAGCGAACAGCTGAAAAAAGTACGGGTCATCGCAGCTGTGTTGGAATCAGAATGGGTCTGTGATGGACTAATGAAAGATATGTGAATAATTCGTTTCATATTGATCTACTTTAAGGTCATGTACAACATCTATTATCATAACATTTGAGCTTCTCACAGTCGCTGTTGTATCTTCACATTTCCCTTGTCAGATCCTATTATTTCCATTGTACAGCTGAGCAATCAAATCAGCCAGCAGCCAGGGAGGATTTACCCTGCTTTTATGCCATTTATAGCACCTAAGACAGAAACTCAGCCCCTGTGAGGATAGCCTGTCCTCAGGAGGGGAAGTCAGGCATTGCCAGAAGGTGCTTCAGATGTGCCTGGATTTTATCACCATCCAGGACAGCCTGCCTCTGTACCCCTCTGATGGCTGTAGGGCAGCTGGACTCCAGGGAAGACTTGATTGAGTGCTATGGGCTGGATGAGATAAAAGTGAATCTTGGGGATTTGCCCATGATCAGACAAGATGCATGAAAACAGTGCACCCTCTTAGTTCTGTATCACTAACCTAGCTGCTTCTGCTAGCTGCTTTCAGAGAGAAATATGTCCTTTCATAAAGCTCTGTACAATCTATACATATTATTAGCTTGCCCAGACACCTTTGAATTGGCACTGCTACAGAGACAGGAGAACATAATAAGCTGTTTTCCAGCTAGCAGACTATATGCTGTTGCCAATATATGTTATTCAGTACAATTCAGTATCTCTGTATGGCTGGATCTGTTACTGGCTTGCACACAGTGTGTGTCTTTTTAAAGGCAGATAAGCTGTAAGCTGCTCAGACTTTATAAACATGTTTTCTTCTTCCCAGCTGAAATAAAAGATGGCCAAAATTCAGGCTTACAGAGACACCAATTTAAGTCCCAAATAAGTCTTTAAGTTATGTTGCTTCAGATTTACATCCATGTAATCAGGAGCAGAATTTAGATTATTATGATTAATCTAGCTTGACTCTTTCTAATTCTTTCCTGGTGGGAGGATATTAAAGCTTTCAAGAATCAGTCTTTGTTCCGTCTTTTTGGTGTACCCATGGCAGGTTTATAATTTTTATGTTTCATCCAATTGGAATGACAACCACATGCTGTCGGATTTTTCCCCACATTACACAGACCGTCACTATGTACTCTGCTGAGCAAATATCTGATCTTGTATCAGGTGAGTAAAACTTAATGAGTTAAAGTGTAAGTCCCAACTTGCTTAGACTGATTCAAAACCCCCTTTTCCAATTAATGTAGTCTGGCTTTGCCATTGCTTGTGACTTCCCAAAATTCCTTACAGGTTTTGCAAGGCTGGACTTCTTCTCTGTACTGCTTCTACTGATGGCTTTTGACAGATTAGGCTTTTGAAAATAAAAATACTTTGCATGAATATAGCTCTTAAATTTTAACTGAGCTTAGGGTTTAAATGACTTGCCCAAGGCAACAGAGTTAGAGATAAAACTGGATTAGACACAAAGTGTTTCTGGCTCATTGACTTGAGCTCACACCTCTAGACAAGGTTTTTCTTTCCAGAACAGTAAAGTTGCTCTTTCAGTATTAGAAAAGAAGTCCAGTAAGTAAACTTCCAAAACGTGTAAACTGAGCTCATCAAGATTTGACTTAGAATTTCCCAGGTGGTGATATACAACAGCATAATTTTTCCCTGCCTAGCACTTAATTCTTATTTAATTTGTGTTTTTTCCTGTTGTTTGTCTTCCTTGTTTTATGTGATGCAGAAAGTCACGATGTTAATATTTGATTAATTTTCCCAAGCTGCTGCCATTTTAATTAGCTTCACTGTTAAAAGTGTGTTACTTATTTCTATTCTGAATTTCTTCTGTCTTCTATTCTGATGCAGTCTCACACTGGCGTCTATCAAACTGAAGACTTAATGGTCGTTGGTATGTTGTGGATTTACAGAATATGATCAAACTGACTCTTAATTTTCTTTTGGTTAAGAGGAACAGCATGTGCTCCTACACTCCCTCAATATAAAGTAAGCTTTCCAATTATCTATTCATCCTCATGGTTCTTTCTGCAATATTCTGGGAAATATCTATCTTCTTTTCAGAACTGTGTGCACTGGGAAAGACCTGGTAAGTGGGAGCAAACTGACCAAATGTGGACTACTCACTCAAGAATCTGTCTTTCACTGAAGAGAGAAAAGTTACGTTCAGCATGGAATTAATCTGATAGATTTCAGAAGACTGCCTTGCATGAATTACACCATAAAAGTGCCTATTTCTCACTTGTTACTGTAAGGAAATCCAAGGTGAATAGTTCTATGTGGATGATCTAAGTTACGTGGTGTAAGTCCTATTAAATAGTCCAAAAAATGGGCACACTCATTTCAGAATAAATAAAATAACTTCTTGCTGGCGATTCCTTTAACAACACATTCAAAGATTAAGTTATGGCTTTTAGTATTGCAGGAGAGCCCAGCCCATGTCTTGTGGGGTGTTTTCAGCCTTGGGGGGATAACTTCAGTTTGTGGCCTTCCAGTGCTTTCTCTGGAGCAACTTCAGAGCTAATGGCAGGCTGGGCAAGTTACACTGGAAGGAGGGTAATGTGTTCCCCAGTGCCACCTCCCCAGGTTGCCTTGAAGCCAGTCAGCCGTTTGGTACAGGGCACACAACCAGAGCTTAGCCAGGGAGCCACATGAAGAGCAGAAGCTTAATGCCACTGGGTGGAAGTGCCTCCCAGCAATGCTGTGTGCACAGCTGCCCAGCGCTCCCCCAGATCTCCACATTCTTGTGTCTGCTTGTCTCAGCCTACTTGCTGTGCTTGTGCCTGCTCGTCCTGATCTTTTGGCAGGTAAGGCTGCTGTAGTAGTAGTTCTTTTCTGTCATTCACAAAAGGTGAATGTACCCTGGCAATAACTTGGATGCTTCTGTCTACCCCAACAGCTGATTTTATTCCATGATCACACAGTACCTTTTTTCAGTTGTTGCTTATCAAACTGGAGTCTCCATCTCATTTAAATGTGGCCTATGTTCTCTTCTTAAACATGCATGATTTTGTATTTGGCTGTATACATACAGTTTCCTAGCCCATGCAGCAACAAATAATAAAGAATTTATTTGCATCAATGACTTCTCTGTTTCTGGCATTTATCACTGCTCCAATATTTGCATAGGCTGTGAATTTTAAAGGTAGGAGTTTCATGTTTCACTTCAAGTTAATGATAGAAGATGTCTAATAAGAGGAACAGCAAAGAGACTGTAGAGTGATAGAGAATCCTCCTGTTTAGAAGGAACAGTTATTCTCTGATTACACTTGCAGGTTAATACTTATCAGTGAACACATTTTAATCTGTGTAGGCCACACTTCCTTCTTTTCTCAATCACAAGTTATGTAGCAGCATATCAAATGTCTTCCAGAACTACCAAATAGAGCTTCTATGTTTTAAACAATTGCTTATGAAAGGAAAGCAGACAGACACACAAAATATTCACATTTTCCTATAATTACTTGGATTTGGAGGGAAAAAATGTTCAGTGTCTTAATAGACATATTACCATTCTCTCTACAACCAACTTAATAGCATCCAATTATTTAAAACAAAAAAAAAAAAAAAACACAAAAAACCCCCAAAAAACCCAAACCAAACACAACCCTTTGTGGTGTAGACAAAATCCAGATAATGGAACTGCTGGTTTGATTTCCACAGTCCGGCTGGTACAGTCATCATGAAGAAGCAAGGAGCAAAATCGTAGCAATAAACAACTTTATTTCATATGTAATAACATGAGTCCTCTGGTTTACTGAGATTATACAATATACTTGAACCCTTGCATCTGTACTCTTACCTTCCGATTGCATTAATAGAGCTGCTGAATTCAATTAACATCTGAACCTACTTGACTAGCCAGACATTACACAAATATTTTTAGTGAGAATCTGAAGTCTTCAGACAAATTGTAGTTCAGACTTGATCTTCCTGAAATGCAACAAACTGCGTCCCATGCCTCTAATTTCCATTAGCTACAGTGTGAGTAAATCAAAGTCCTCATAGCCTTTCAGCTGGTGCTAAAGCTTTCCGGAACCATGTCCTGCAAGTCTGTCTCAAATCTGGCCTGGGAACTGAGCAGCTGAGTTGAGGACTCACAGACATATTTATTTTTCTAGAGGTTAAAATCTTTATAAACATTCTTCCCCATTCTCTTGCCTTCCCTACTAGTTGGTCATTTTATAAAAGCCTGTGTATCTGGAAAAGTTATATATTCTACATGTAAAAGCATAACTCTACCATTCTTAATGATATTGGAACTAATCAGAGCTATTTCCCAAAAATCTCCGAGCATGATTAAACAGAGTGCACTGAGGAATTTTTCATGCAGATTGGGAGATGGTTCAAAGCAGTGTCAAAGTAAAGCTATTGCTTCAAAAAGAACAGATGGGAAATGTATATTTGATTTCCACATGGAATGGAATGAGGAACTGAGCCATCCCAGACTAGCCCTAAGTTGGAGGCAGGATCAATAGCACTGCACTTCCAGGTATATCTATCTGATCCACTTGTGCTTCCCCTATCTCTCCACCATCTGTAGTGAGAGTGCTAAGGAGTCTGGTATTATTTACAGTGTGTTTGCTACACCTGTCACAGATTCAATGGAGACTTAATTCTGATACAAGCCAGCACAGGTAAAATGTAAACAGGAGAGAAACATTACAACTGCTTCTTGACAGACAGCCTCCCAAGTGAATTTGGATAGCTGTCCTAACTCTAGCCTGATCCACTTGGTGCAGAGGTTTTTTAGTGACACACTAGCCAAGTGCTGTTTAAGGAAGAAAGCAAAAGAGAGAAGCAAAATCTGGTGGTTTTGTCATTGTGCTCATTATACCAATGAACATTACTGGCCAATTGTTAGTCAACTCAAAATTTGCTACGTATCAACTGATAGCACTCCTTTAAGGTTGACGCATGGTTTTGCTGCGCAACGGTTTTGCAGAATCAAAAGCTCTCAGTGCAGGAGATGATAGATATAAAGATGATTTAGACTTTTGGTCATTTGGGTAGTGACAACTCCCTCTCTCCTCTTATTCCTCATTCCCTAATTGTCCTTCCCTGAAGGTTGCACAAGTATATCCATCTCAGTGCTAATTTTGCATCTTTTGGCAGGATCTTGTACGATGCAGTCTACATTCCAGAAAAAGAAAAGCACTGGTATTTATAATTACAATTTTGATGAGCTGTGTGGCAGCTAAAATCATTATGGGTGAAATCTGATCTCAGCTTCCAGACCACAGAAATAAAGTGTCTACATTTAAGTAGGGAGGGGAACACTGATTCATATGAAATGCAGCTTGAATCATACAAGAATGAATGCTTCCTGAAGGCTTACAAAGTTGGGTTAATTATTCACTTTTAGTGTGCATTTTGATTTCCCGTGGGGCTAGGAAAATTTAGAAATACTGTCCTAACCACAATAATACTTGTCTTCGCCATGTTTCTAGCCCACAGAAACGCAAGATGTCTCCTTGAGAATCCTTATTCCACCAGACTTCCAGCCGTGTTTCCAGAGAGTGGAGGGCAGGTAGGTCTGCATAACTTTCAAAGTTTGTATGCATGTCGAAACCAGCTGCAAAATCTGTAGATGATGTAAATCAGCATAGTCCTACTGATTTAAACAGACCTGCATCAACATTCACCAGCTGAGCATCTGGCTCCTCATCTCAACTCTTATCCCAAACATGTGTGCAGTAAATATTTCACTGTATCTTTCTGACATTAATAAAGTTTTTCCTCTTACCCTGTCTCTCACTGTATTTTCTAAAGGAACTCTCTTACATGTGTTTGCACTTTCCAACTGTCATTTCCATATAATACCCATTATTTGTATCTTAACTATCAAGCTGTTTTTAAGAGTACATAAGAATCATTTAGCTGGGTGGGGGGGAAGTGCCATACCAGATTGTATTATTACTTTTGACAGTGATCTACAGCTTCAAGTCATATTGCTGCTATGCTTTCATTAAAAAAGGCAGATATTTTTTTCCTCCACAATACATAAGTGTTTTCTTAAAATGTGTATCATTACAGACTAATACAATTATATTTACCAGTTGGCCAACTTTGACATAAAAATAAGCAACTTTCCTTTAAAACATCTCACAGTTTTGAAACACACTTTTTCTCAGCTGGTCTTACCCCTGTGGAAGACTAACTCATCTCATTTCATACCCTAGTTACAATACGATTTGGAAGGAGTTCAGGAACAGATTCCCATTCTTAAGATCTGCATCCCAAAGCAGCACTCTCACATTAATGTGAAGCATGTGGCTAAATCCCTTGAATGACTCTGAAAACTTCAACCATCTTTTTTTTTTTTTTTTTTTAATTCTGGCGCAGCTCCTTTTGTTAATCAGAAAATACAGTTTTTCTCTTTGTTAAATGCATCCTTCCAGAACATAAATACTAATATGAAATCTAGATGAATGGGATTCCTCCGATAGTGTTCAGATTTTCTTCTTCTTCCCAAATTTCATTATCTACCCTTAAGAACTCAGTCTGTACCCAGCTCCACATTAGGGCTGCGGTGCTAGCAGTACATAACCTAACTCGGTTAAAGCCATTTCAGTTGCGCTGACAAGCTTTAATATCCCACTTTGACTGCAGTGTAGGCACACCCACAATGTGGGAGAGGAAACAGAAGTAAAGCAATATGCCCAAGATTACAGAGGAAGCCTGCAGCTAAGCCAGCAAAGAACTCTAGACTTGTGGCTTCAGGACCAGCGCCTTTTCTTCCCTTCCAGGAATCTGTAGGATGTATTCTACCTTCCAAAGTTCAGGCATAATGGGATTTATAGTCTTGGAACTTATGATATATTGTGCTTTGATTCCTTTTATATTCTGCCTTTTTTTCTTTTTTAGTCACAAGAAGGGTTTGTGAACAGCTTCTCTTATCATGAACTGGGGATGCTGGATGCCTGCAGATTTTTTTTTTCTCCACTTTTTTTATTATATACATAGTCAAGACTGAAATATTTTCTTGCTGTTTTTTGTGTTTATGAGGCCTGAGTTATCACTGCATTACTGTAGTTTCAGGTTGTAAATAATCCTTTCCTCCATTTTTCACTATGATTAGTGAATTAGAACCAGTGTTTATGTACAATTAAAAAAAAGTGATAAAATAAAACAATCTATAGTGGCTCTTGGGCCTGATAGGAACAAGTAGTAAGGAGTCATCCTCTGAGATTGTTTTAGTGTGATGTAATTTTGCTGGTACTCAGACACCATGGGAAGAAAAACCTTGGAAATACTTAAATATAAAGCTCCAGTTCATTTTAAGAGAGATTGCACATTAGGGTGGAATTTGGCCATTCTAATTCACAGTGGTCTTATGAGCAGACTCAGGCTTATTTCAGCTCCAGCTACACACTCTCCCTCTCCAAAGGCTTGTGCCGTGATCCTTTCCAGGACTGCACAGGAGGGGCATTTATAATGCAAAGTGAGGCACTGTGGCATGGTTTATTCCCAGGGCTGCCATTGTCTACCTGAATGACCTCAAGCAAGTCACTTTACCTCCTGAGTTTTTCCATCTGCACAGCACTTAGAGATCTGCAGATGAAAAGTTCTGTATGAAAGTAAGGAATTATTATGGGCACGGCTTAATGAAGTTATTTGTTTGCAATCTGTTGCTTGTATCACACAGTATGTTTATATTGCCTCTTTACACTTCCCAGCAACATTTTCACTGTCAGTACTAAGAACAGGGAGGACGTGACTAGGAAGATGACTCAGATGATCCTCTGGGATACAGAAATGATATCAATTATGCCTGCTAATCCTCATTATACCTGTCTCAGCCTTCTGGGAAAGAAAACTGCTGTTTTAGTTGGTCTTTTCTTAAGCAGTGGGAATTTCTCAAGTAATGTTATTTAAATACCGTCTCTAAATATCCATGCTAGCTCCCAAGACTGCCATTTGTTCTGAGGGTACAAACATCACAGCACATGCATTTCTCTGGATCAAAGCAATGAAATGCCTAAAGGTTTAGTTTACTGGCATTACCTCAGTTGTTCTGACTCTCCAGTTTCCTGAGGGGGTGAACTTGCAGTAGGCAGACTGCCTGGGAGACCACAGGATGTGGAAATACATAGTATAAAGCAATGTTATTGCTATGGAACAGTGTCATTATTTTTATTTAGGGATGCTGGGCAAGCAGAGATTTAGGGGGCAAAGTGTTCAGCCATACACCTCTTCCTAACTAACTCACAGTGTGGCCAGCAATAGTAGAGTACTGAAAGAGACTCCACTAGCCAACAGATATTGAGAAAAAGAAAGGGTGTGTGGCTCAGCAAAAAATAAGGCCTTCATAAAATTATTTTATTTGGATCCTTGCCTACAAAATCTCAAGAATAGTTGATATTCCCACCTGCCTCTTTGGTCACTAAGATAATATCCAATCTCGTTTAAAGTCGTTCTCACTAGGAGAATGGTTTTTCTCTCATCCCGCAGGGGACCATTTCACAGCCTGATACACCTCATTTTCACATTCATCCTCCTTTTCTATTCCTAGAATTTTGGTTGTCCTAAAATAATTCCTTTCCCATTAGACACCTTTTAAATATTTATCCATGTGGCCTTTTTTTTTTCCAGCTAACCAAATTTGACAGATTTAGTACTTAATCTTACCTATTAAAATCAATTCTGCACACCCCTACTCATTTTATTGTTCCTTTAATGCTTTCCAATACACTATTTTTTTTTTCAGGACATGAGATCCTAAAATGTAGTGAAGTGTTGTTAATAGAATAATACCCACAACGTTCAGAAAAGGACTTTGCCATCCTTCCCAATGAAGATGTTACGCTTGCCTATGCATTTCACAGCTGCAATATCCTTTTGGATGCTATATGTTTGTAACGCATGTCTGACTTTCTGTCCACTGTCACCTCTTGACTTCTTTAAAATGATTGTTTTCCAAATTCCTCTCTTCCTCTGAATGTGTTTTCCCTTATATTCATGGGCCTTTTTAAAGACTGACCCTTTATTTCTTTTCTCCTGTTCATTTTTCAAATCTCCCTGGATCCATTAATGTTATTTTATATCTTCAATATTTGTAACACTTACTTTAATATTACTTGGGCTCATATATGGGCTCTGTTAGACAGAATGCCTATGATCAGCAAAGAACAAAGTTATTTTAAATTATAAAATGAATTTATACAATGAAAAATGACATTATACAATGAAAAATCCCAATTGTATTATCCTTGATGAAGTTTGAAAGTTTGCGAAGCTCACACTACGCAAATTAGTAGCATCTTCTTGCTACAGACAAGAACACTAATATTCAAGAATAAAATCCTCTATGAAAGCGGTTTGAAGCAGAGGTATTTTTCTGATGAATGCTTTATGATTAGGGAGTGGTTTTGTGAACATGCAGATCTTGTTACCTTCTTGGGACACTTCTCAAGCTAAAAGCAGTATAGTCAGACAGTTAATATGTCAATTACATTCACACTGAGAGATTTTAGCTTCTGGATACTTCCAACATATTCAAAACTAAGGAACAGTTCAGAAGTATTTGTTAAAAAGGTTTGGTGAAAAGATCACATTGCATGCAGCAGCTGTTTGCGTGGATTACCTAGTCTAGCCATTCTGTCAAGGCTAAAAAAAATACTGTCTGAGCTGCAGAGAGAAAACAAGTCACCGAAATATCAGTTGAAGTAAGAGCGTGATACAAGCAGCGTGGCAAGACTTCCGCAGGGGTCAAGCGCCAGCTTGGACAAGTAACTGGGGCAATTCTAAACAAAGACCTTGCTTGAATGTCCCTTTTAGAGGTATTATTGGAGTGAACAAGCTGAAATAATTATTTTGTTGCACTATAGAGCCTTCAGATGTTGTTGCTTTTCACTGAATGTTTATGATCAAATAGAACAAAATATATATCGTAGATAAGAGCTTAATTATATACAGAGGTGGGACTTGGCCTGACTTTCCTGGGCTGTTTGTGTCCTCCCTCCCTCCCTCCCTCCCTCCATCCCTCCCTCCATCCCTCCCTTTTTTCTTCCTTTTCTTCCTTTCCTTCCTTTCCTTCTTTTCCTTCCTTCCTTCCTCCCTCCCTTCTTTTCCTTCCTTCCTTCCTTCCTCCCTCCCTCCCTCTTCTTCCTTTTCTTCCTTTTCTTCCTTCCTTCCTCCCTCCCTCCCTCTTCTTCCTTTTCTTCCTTCCTTCCTCCCTCCCTCTTCTTCCTTTTCTTCCTTTTCTTCCTTTTCTTCCTCCCTCCCTCCCTCCCTCCCTCCCTCTCTCCCTTCCTTCCTTCCTTCCTTCCCTTCCTCCCTCCCTCCCTCCCTCCCTTCCTTCCTTCCTTTCCCTCCTTCCTTCCTTCCTCCCTCCCTCCTTCCTTCCTTCCTTCCTTTCCCTCCTTCCTTCCTTCCTTCTTTCCTTTCCCTCCTTCCTTCCTTCCTTCCTTCCTTCCTTCCTTCCTTCCTTCCTTCCTTCCTTCCTTCCTTTCCCTCCTTCCTTCCTTCCTTCCTTTCCCTCCTTCCTTCCTTCCTTCCTTCCTCCCTCCCTCCCTCCCTCCTTCCTTCCTTCCTTTCCCTCCTTCCCTCCTTCCTTTCCCTCCTTCCCTCCTTCCTTCCTTCCTCCCTCCCTCCCTCCCTCCTCCCTCCCTCCTTCCCTCCCTCCCTCCCTCCTCCCTCCCTCCTTCCCTCCCTCCCTCCCTCCCTCCCTCCCTCCCTCCCTCCCTCCCTCCCTCCCTCCCCTCCTCCCTCCCTCCCTCCCTCCCTTCCTTCCTTCCTTCCTTCCTTCCTTCCTTCCTTCCTTCCTTCCTTCCTTCCTTCCTTCCTTCCTTCCTTCCTTCCTTCCTTCCTTCCTTCCTTCCTTCCTTCCTTCCTCCCTCCCTCCCTCCCTCCCTCCCTCCCTTCCTTCCTTCCTTCCTTCCTTCCTTCCTTCCTTCCCTCCTTCCCTCCTTCCCTCCTTCCCTCCTTCCCTCCTTCCCTCCTTCCCTCCTTCTCCCTTCCTCCCTCCCTCCCTTCCTCCATTCCTTTCTGATTTCCTTCCTGCATTCCTTCCATCCATCCATCATCATTCTGCCTTTGTTTTCTAAGCACTGCATTTTTTAATTTTTGTGGAAAAATCTGCAAACATTACAACTGGTCACTGGATGTCTGCAGCAGATCTAGATCACCTGCAGTAATGAACTGAAGATATCATGATGATGAAGCAGTTATTAAAACACGCCCAATTACAATCTGTTTACCCTGGGAAGAGCATGTGGAAATCTAGAGCTGTTTTCTCTTTTATAGCTGCTAAGTATTCAGCAATGTAATAATCAAAATTAACACCTTCAAATGAGGATTAAGATCTGATAAGCAGCTTTGATTCAGACTACTGTTTATGTTCTTTTATTTCCAATTTTTCTTTTTCCTATCGAATGATGTATTTTATTGCGTACTGATTGGAAAATCTCTTTGCTAAGATAATGGAGAAGGCATAGAATCATAGACTCATAGAATAGTTAGGGATGGAAAGGACCTTAAGATCATCAAGTTCCAACCCCCCTGAGATGGGCAGGGACACCTCACAAAAAACCATGCCATCCAAGGCTATGTCCAACCCAGCCTTGAACACCGCCAGCGATGGAGCATTCACAACTTCCCTGGGCAACCCATTCCAGGGCCTCACCACCCTCACAGTAAAGAATTTCTTCCTCAGATCCAATCTAAACTTCCCCTGTTTAAGTTTGAACCCATTACCACTTGTCCTCTCACTACAGTCCCTGATGAAGAGTCATTCTCCAGCATCACTATAGGCCCCCTTCAGGTATTGGAAGGCTGCTACGAGGTCTCCACGCAGCCTTCTCTTCTCCAGGCTGAACAGCCCAATTTTCTCAGCCTATCTTCATATGGGAGGTGCTCCAGTCCCCTGATCATCCTCGTGGCCCTCCTCTGCACTTGTTCTAACAGTTCCATGTCCTTTTTATGTTGAAGACACCAGAACTGCACACAATACTCCAAGTGAGGTCTCACGAGAGCAGAGTAGAGGGGCAGAATCACCTCCCTCGACCTGCTGGTCACGCTCCTTTTGATGCAGCCCAGGATACGGTTGGCTTTCTGGGCTGCAAGCGCACACTGCCGGCTCATGTTCATTTTTTCATCAACCAACATCCCCAAGTCCTTCTCCGCAGGGCTGCTCTCAATCTCTTCTCTGCCCAACCTGTAGTTATGCCTGGGATTGCTCTGACCCAGGTGTAGGACCTTGCACTTGTCATGGTTAAACTTCATCAGGTTGGCATTAGCCCACCTCACAAGCATGTCAAGGTCCCCTAGATGGCATTCCTTCCCTCCAACTTATCAACCGAACCACACAGCCTGGTGTCATTGGCAAACTTGCTGAGGGCACACTCAATCCCACTGTCCATGTCACCCACAAAGACGTTGAACAAGACCGGTCCCAACACCGATCCCTGGGGGACACCACTCGTTACTGGTCTCCAGCTGGACATTGAGCCACTGAGCACTACTCTTTGCGTGTGGCCAGCCAGCCAGTTCTTTATCCACCGAGTGGTCCACCTATCAAATTGATGTCTCTTCAACTTAGAGAGAAGGATGTAATGTAAGACAGTGTCAAAGGCTTTGCACAAGTCCAGGTAGATGACATCAACTGCTCTGCCCCTGTCCATCAGTTCCGTAGACCCTTCATAGGAGGCCACCATATTGGTCAGGCAGGATTTCCCCTTAGTGAAGCCATGCTGGGTGTCACCAAGCACCTTGTTGGTTTTCATGTGCCTTAGCATGCCTTCCAGGAGTATCCGCTCCAAGATTTTGCCAGGCACAGAGGTGAGACTGACTGGTCTGTAATTCCCCGGGTCATCCATTTTCCCCTTCTTAAAAATGGGGGTTATATTTCCCTTTTTCCAGTCATCAGGAGCTTCACCTGACTGCCATGATTTTTCAAATATGATGGACAGTGGCTTAGCAACTTCATTTGCCAGCTCCTTCAGGACCTGTGGACAGATTTCATCAGGTCCCATGGACTTGTATACATTCAGGTTCCTAAGATGGTCTCGAACCAGATCCTCTCCTACAGTGGGCCCAGGGTGTTCATTCTTACTGTCCCTGCGTCTGCCTTCCAAGACTTGGGTGGTGTGGTCAGAGCATTTTCCGGTGAAGACCGAGGCAAAGAAGTCATTAAGAACCTCAGCTGTCTCTAAATCCAGGGTAGCCAGTTCTCCCGATAACTTCTGGAGAGGACCCACGTTGTCCCTAACCTGTCTCTTATTGGCAATGTACCTATAAAATCCTTTCCTGTTATCCTTAACATCCCTCTCCAAGTTTAATTCTAAGTGGGCCTTAGCTTTCCTAACCTGGTCCCTAGCTTCCCAGACAACATCCCTGTATTCTTCCTTGCAATTCAGCATAAGTTCAACCAGTCTTTGCAAGTTTTTAAACAATCTTTGCAAGTTTCATTCTTCTGTTAGCTCCTCCCCAAACTCTAAGAAACTCCTCGTTCACTTACTCAGGTCATTTGCTTCCCCTTGCACAGGGAGTTGGCTTCATTTCTCACTGAGAACACACAAACAGAGATCCCCAGAGAGTTACTCGATACTTCTGAACTGGACGGAGGAAAGAAAAAACCCAAGAGGTGCTCCTTCTATCAGAACATGGCTGTATGATATATTGACATGACACATGAGGCTGATGTCCTTCTATGCCTGTCATGCTGTGGAGCTAATTAGCCCTGAACTCCCAAATGGGAACAGTAATATCAGATCTATCAACATTTTAATTGGAGGGAGGAGAAGGCATAGAGTCACTTCTCTTTTGCAGGGTTTAGTAAAGAATGATCCATGGGTACTTTAGTAAAGAATGATCCATGGGTACTGCCTATAAGCCACTTTTTGAACTTGAATCATCTGCAGAGCACTAAAAATCTGCAGTCCCAGAAGAAGCAGCAAGGGCACTCCTTTGTGCCTTGTGCAGGAGCCAAGGACTCCAGTCTCTTTTCTCTGTGTATGAGGAAGAGTGATTTATACTGCCTTTTTCACATGGGTGCAGTTAATATACGCAAAGATTTGTCAAGTTTAGACCAGCCTTTAAGCTTTCTGGATTTGCAGACTGCTGGAGATTTCCAGTGGACATTGAAACCCTTCGTAAAAAAAATCTACCAGTAGTTTTTTAGGTCACCTAGCAGCAGGCTTATTTTTCGTATTTGTCTTTTTTGGACCCCTCCCTCCATCCCAAGAGACCAGAGGCAATGGTATGAGCATGACTGGATGTAGCAAAAAGTTAATTGCCACCTTGACTGTATCTGATTTTAGATAATAGGTTTGGAACTAGATGATTTTAAACTCCTTTCCAACCCTAACTTTTCTATGATTCTAAAATGTTGTCAGTTAAAACTGACATGTTCCTTTCCTTCTTGCATAAGTCTCAGCATCAGAATCAGGAAATTTAATATGCCTAGAAAAAAATTATCATCCTGAAGAACTGATGAGCTGTATGCACAAAATCTGTTATTTTCTTAGAGGCACATTTAGACCAACTCCCTTTCCAAGGTTTTTGGGGCACAGATCATCAGTGTCTCACTAGAACTGTCAGGACACATACAGATTTCCCCCTTGTTGTTCATTACAAGATAACATAGCTCTAAATTGGGCTAGTGACTCACCTCCCCCTGAGGGGCTGCAGTTACAAGAGAGTTAATTATTCACCTTTCAGCCATGGAAAGATTCCATGCAGCTGTTGGTATGGGTCTGGTTTTTCTTCACCCAACCACACCTACAGAACATCAAGGAACTTACAGGGGAAAGGGGTTGGGGGGTTTCTTTCTTTTTTACTTGCTGATTTTTTTTTTCAACTGACCAAACAAGATCCTCATCTGTATGTGACTCAATAGCTTGACTATGAACTCAGGTTTCATGAATGTGGAGAAATCTCACTGAACTTTCACGTACCTCCCTGAACTTATGCTCCCTCTCTCTGTTCTAAAAGAAACCAAACAAATCAAAACATATTTTGCACTGGATGTGGCTAACATTCCCTGATCTGATCTGGTCTGCAGTTCATATTTGAAGTAAGAGGTGCATGCAATATTAAGCTCCACTCAACAGGATGTATTTCTAGGTCTGTAATGTCACGAATTACCCTTCCCTGCCTCCCTCTCTCCTTCTTCCCCACTAGCTGTCCACCTAAGAACTCACCAAGTTGTTATTAGGAAAAAAAACCCAACCCAAACAACCTACGTTTTAATTTAATTTGCACTGCACAGCCAACTCTCCCTATCAACCCCCTGTTCAAAGATACAGAACCCCTCCATTCTGCCTTGCATTTCCAATAGTATCACACCAGTTCCAGCACAGGCAATAATCTCCACTACGCACACCAGCACGTGCATAGGTGAGCCCTACATTGTTTTGTTCTTCCTATTTCTACCCTTGTCAGCTGTGTCTGCTTTCACTCAGCACTTAACTCTTTCCCCATCGGCAACAAACTTAATGATTGTTTAATGGCAAGTACAGAAACAGTCCTAGGAGCAGAGGTCAAAATCTGTGAGTTTCTCCCAGGCACTGGGCTGCAGAAATATGCTTTCTCTTGTGCTCTACCTCTTTGGCTATGTTAGTCTTAGGCCCGTTCTAAGCCTGCTTGGTGACAACAGCTTTGTAAAGACAACCATTTCCTTCCAGGTGATTTGCAGTTTAGATCTAGCGACTAAAGTATTGTGCAAATATGGCTGCCATCACCAGCACCTTGAGAGACTGAAGGAAAGCACCTGTCTGGGGAAAGAATTCTGAAGAAGATGGTTGAAATGTGAATAGGGATGCGCTAGCCACAGGGAAAAAGTATTTACCTTGTCCTGCTGGCAGACTTCACCTCAGAAAAGCATCCTCTGTAAACCCTGTTTCTAGTAGTTTGGCTTTCCCCTGATCTGTATGGGCTCTTTGAGGTATGCTCCTGGATGTGGTGCAGGGGGACAGGCACGTACATGCTTTGTACCTCCTGCCTGGGCTGTGTCTGGCCCCTTCATCTCTGCTGTGCCCCTGGAACACAACTTGTCTGGGCTGTATTCCCACACAGGACATAAACCAAGCATTAAGAAGGAAGCTTAAAGTGTTTGTTGGAGTAAGGCAATACTATACTGAGCTTTACAAAGAGCAGGAAGTGAAATGAAGACTTACTGCAGCAGAGTATTAGATACTTCCTTGGGAGTCATATTCAAGCCCTGTTTCCCAAATCAAGAAGAAAGGATTTAAAAATCAGTCTTCCATATTCATATCACAGCCCACCAGTAAACTACATTAAGGTGTTCAACCATACCAGCCAGGCAGAAAGTCTTGCTTCTGGCTGCCTTTTGTGTCAGGACTAGTCCCACCTGTGTGTTCTGAACATACGTGTCATCTAGGCCCTGCATAAAAGCAAGAAGAGAGAACATTCTAATGTTAGGTTGAAGCAGGGTTCAGGTAGCTCAGGCACATCAGAAATTTTACACCTGGGCATAGCCCCACTAGCATGTCATTAAGCACCTGCCCTGGGATTTTGAAGCTTCCTGTGATACCTGCATATTATACTTGAGTGACTAACCTGATGGGAAGGAATCAAAGTATTTTTTTTTTCTAAAATTAATTCCTCAAAGTCAGATTTTCAGAGATATTTTGTTGCCTGAAGAAACAAATAGGCCTTTCAGAAATGTCGGTTGGGATTAAACTATTTGAAAACTCCACCATTATGGGAATCATCTAAATGGCTGGTGGTCGCAAAGTATTTTTGTAGTGGTAAAGAATCTGTAAATTGATGTTTCTGAGTGCTGTTAATTCTGCAGGAGTATGCATAGTATTCTGTTTACACAGGGCATACACACATCTTTTCACCATTTTGTTTTTTTAGCTTTATTTATTGCTACTACCTTCTGTTTATAGTTCCAGTGTGACCCTTGAGGACAAGCTGAATGACCATCTAAACTGACTGTTAAATACTTAGAGGCACTTCAATATAGAACATTCTTATAAATTCATGTTATCTCAGGACACTACAAAACATCACCTGGCAGCCTGCTATTCTGGTAACACAGAGTATAATAAACAAAAGATGGAGAATATCATAAGCTGATTCCCATGAAAATGTGTCTACAGAACTTCATATCTAAGTTGCCATGAAGCATGTTCATGCTTAGCTTCAGTGTCATCTCATTTTCTCTTCCACATATATAGATATTATATTTTTCTACACAAATAAAAACGTATATATGGAATATATGGCCTGCTAGGAAATAAAAATATAAATGACCACAAGTATCTTCATTATTATTGTGTTTCCATTGGAAGGTTCAAACTCCAGAAAAAAGGTGTAGACAAGATAAATAGCTAGAAAAATCAAAACTTTCTGCTGTAGCTGCACTTTCAGCAATAAATAATTCTGGCCCACATATCTCATTGTACAGATCAGGCTCAGGATCTGATTTATCAAAACACTTTAGCTCTTGACTGTCTTTAATTTTTACCAATTTTATTGACTTCTAAGGAGCTACTCACAGCTATGTATTTGTATATACTATACATATGTATGAATGTTTATATACATAATCATACAATGCATATATAACATACATATATACACACTTAATCATCTGCATTTAAATATATCCATTAATAAACATCAATATACATTTATGTATTTGCAGAATTTGATGCTTAAAAAGCCAAGGAAATTGATATTGCATTTCAAAAGGAGCGTTTGTTAGAAGTTATGAAGATGAAGATTCCTGAACATTTTAGACTAGTGATGAGCATTTCTTGCAGAGCACAATTGTTTTCACTGTAATTACTGAAAAGGGACCTCTTTAAATTTGCCTAACGATTCTGACTTTTATAAGCCACAACTAGAAAAAATTGTCAATTTCATAGTTTTTACTGTTTGCTGTGGTTGCAGCCATGGTAAAAGACAGTTTGGAAACCACGAGTATAAGGCATTTAAGTCTTGACAGATGACTCATATGACCAAGTGGAAGTAGAATTTGTGTTACCAGATATGCAATGCTAGAGCCACTGTTAACTTTCCTTTTAAGTTTCTTTTGCCGTAACAACTTCTGCTACAGTGCCAGCGAGAAGTGACTCAGTTAATGATGGTTTAAGAAGATGACTGGGAGAGCTAGCAATTTTTTAAAATCTCTTTTTTTTTTTTTACACTAAAAACTGAAAAGTGCATATTGGTTTATAAGAATGCTACATTTCACTGCATATGTGAAATTCAAAGAGTTTAGGAGTAGGCTATGCCCAATGGTCATTATAAAAACTCTTCCCATTTAGGGCAGGTGTCTTTCTTAACCTTTCTCAGTTATTCCCATGTCAAGAGAGTAATCTTGCTATTCTCTTTCCAGTAGGGTCCATGTATGATTTAGGTGCTCATACACAGCTTCAGACTCACCCAATAGTTGACCTGTGCAAAGATCTTAAACTCAAGAACTCGAATATTGGCCTCTGGTTCAAGCTCTCTGTCAAACAAACAGCAATGGTTGCCCTAAGACCTTGCCTAGCATGCAGTGTTTCACCAAAATTAAAACCCAACCGAGCCTGCTTGGAGGTAGCAAGTGGAGATCTTGAACAATGTCACTGCCTGGCCATTGCAAGACTCTTCAAAAAGATTTATCTTGACATCTTCCTTTACAGATAAATATAACTGTAAATGTAACAGTAACTAGTGATCAACAAATTCTTCTGACCAGAGAATTCTGCCATGTTTCCTTTAATTGCCTCCCCACACAGGCTAAATAAGTGTTGTTCCTTTTATCCCCTGATTTCTTCCTATGATAGATGACAGCTTTCCTATGAATTAATTGTCAGAGACTTCCCTACCAACCAAAAATGGGATCTCTGCCAGAGGCATCCCTCAACAGTGACTCAGTCTTTGTCTTGATGTGTTATTATTACACTAAAATAAGTAATAATGACAATATAGTGATAACAGCAGGGCTGATAATAACGATAGTAATGATAAAATCAGTAGTAACAACAACAAGGAAAAAAAAGTCAATAAGCAATAAAGCACCATCTCTGGAATAATATTATTTAAAAAAAAAAGTATTTGCTTGAAATAAGAAACCATGCAAAGATTATCAAAGAACACACCATGTGCTGAAAATAAGCATTTATACAACTTCCTCATATCTGGAGACAGAAGTAGTCAACTCAAGAGTTACTCATGTCCCAGGCAGACAGTAGAATAAAAGTAGAAAATAGAAAGTACAAAGTATCTATGAAGAACTTAAAACTTGCTTTTAAGAAGGAAATTTCATAGTAGCTCTGAGCTACTGTTCACTAAGCAAGGTATGTTCCAGAGGTGGTATCATCATAGTATGGGATGGTTATTATGACCTGAATAGAGACGGTAGATCCCTGTTGTCAGTCTGAGCAGCTGCAAGGCCGAGCATGAATTGTTGTATGTCTGATACAAAAGTTTGGGAGGCTGTTTCAAAGCACAGGTGGGAAGTTTTATGTATCTCTATTCTGAATATTAACAAATACAAACAGTTTGCTAAATCTTAATTATGATGGCATGTTTTCCCTTCACATATATGTTACATTATTTCTTCTAATGATTGCTTGAGGTGGATGGGGAAAAACTTGTTTAGATTAGATAGACCGGTTAGATTAGAGATAGCACAAGGTCCTCCTAGGTTATGGGAGATGGCAAGCAGACAAAATCAGTCTTTCTTGACTTATGAGTAGGTCTGTATTGCAGTCAGGATGTGGAGACTATAAACATACATATGGAACCAAATCTAAATTAATCTGGTAAGCTGTAAAGATGTTCTGACATAGACTTCAGTTTAGGCTATGCAAACCTGTCTGGGACCTTCTGTGCTTACTTTAGTAGGTAACAACACATCCTGAAGTTAATGATGCAATGATTTCACTGCTGTTGGTTCAAGTAACACAGAGTCTGTCAGCCAGCCATGGCATGACAGGCTGTGTCTGGAGAACACTGCGCTCCAGTGATCCGCAGCTAGCATAAAAAGCTAATTGGAAAACAGCAGCACTCAGAGCAGCCCAAAGTTACACCACGTAATAAACCTGTCCTGACAGTCCCAGAGACCATGGGAGGACAAAAGTGTCTTAGACTTACTATTACTGCTACCTCTCTTTCTCAGCTTTGTTTCAAAGTCCAAAGTTAAAGCAAGTTTAACAGAGCCCAGAACCACTATGAAGAAGTAAAACCAAGTGAGAATTAAAGGCTCCAATACATTGTGTGAACTACCCTCACTGAAGCCTGATGCAAGTTTCCCAAAACTTGCTTGTTTGCACCATTTTTCTTCTGCCTTTTCTTCAACACTGCAAACCAGTGAAGAGTGCAGTGATAAAAGGCAAAAAGTGGCTGAACACGGAAACACAGGGTCACTTGTGGAAGTCTGGGAACTGTGTGTACACACAACACATTTTAGCCTCACTTGTCCTGTCCTCTTTGCCCCAAACTATTTCTTTCTTGCACTTTCACAAGTTGTTTTTCTGCCTACATTAATTTTCTTGTTTTTAACTACAATGTATATTTGCTGAAGCCTGGACAGTCCCAGTACACTTGAACATGGTAAATACAGCATTTCACAACACTCTCTGTACTTGGATATAGAAAACATGGTATTTCCTGAAAAGTTGGTTTCACTAAACTAAACCATGTGGAGTACAGGAAAATCCCCAGCCATGCAAGGGCCCAGAGAAATGTAGGTCAGGCTGAAATATTTCTCTTCTGCTTGTTATTGCTGAAAATTACCCTCCTTGCAAAAGACTGTTTTTGTCCCTCTGCTGGGTGTAAAGATATAAGCCAGAAATGTAATAGCCAAGATATTACTGTTGTGGAGAAGTTAGGCTTCTGTACATATCTACAAGGCAACTGTGAATCAGGCACATAAAAGTAAGTTGTAAAAGATTCACCATGTTTTTAATGGATGTTGTGTTCTCAGTAATGATTTCACAGACACAGTTTCTGAAGATTGCCATGTTTTGGTTTGCTGGAGCTTGACATAAACTTTTCTTTCTCGTTTGTCGATTTTCATTTCAGTTTTTATGATTGCTCAAAGTCACGTCAGCCAAAACCTGCTGGATCTGTCTGATGATAAACCAAAGTGGTGAGAAACCTCTGAGCTTTGTGGAGTCACAAGCTGGAAGAAAACCTGGGCTAAGCTCTGCCTGCAGTTCAGTGCAGGCTGGCGTTCTATGGTGAGCTGGCTGGGTGCCAGCGCAGTCAGCCACCATGTGCCTGCATTGCACCGTATGGGTCCTGATTCATTTGGTCACCAACAGAAGTATACAGAGCACAACACAATTTTAAATCTTTTGTTACAAATAACCTTCATGGCATGTTACGCACTTTTGTTTCTTTTCCTATTGTTCTGTAGATACATAACAATGCTGCTTTTCAAAGTCTAAGAACTGACTTTTTTCCCCCTAAAATGAACCTTTGCACTGAATATTTTCCCTGTCCTTTTGTAAAGCAGGGGTGGGCGCACAGCTATCTATAAATGAAAATTCACTTCACTAGGAGGGAATAATGATAAATGCAGAACTGGTGCAGGCTGTTGCATGTAGTCAGAAGTCACAGTAGGACTAGTACTATTATAAGCAGTCTGTATTTTAGAGATTTAAGCTCTAGGCATGTAACAGCATGGAAAAAAGTTAAGAGAAACTGGAATATGGTCTAGGACATTTCTGTGTTCTTTTTTTCCTTTTTTTAGAAAAGCGAAATCTCGCTGTGTATCTATTAATTGTTCCCAGAGAATGTTCCTAAACAAATGCTAAGTTTTTATATCATCAGCTTAAATGCATAAGAATAGGAAAATAAATCAGAATGAGATCAGTATGAAATATGAAGTATATGTCTGCATAAGGCACAGTCCATATTGACACAGCTTCTGAAGAACGGACACACTTGGATAAATGGTGCTTAACTGAAGCTTGAGGTTTCCTGGACTGGCAGTTAACCTACCCTCATTCCTCCTTTGTCCCTGTCCTCCAGGCTGCCTTGCTTTGCCCTTGTACCCCTTTGGGGATTTCATTCTGCCTCTGAGGTGGTGGGTGGACTGAGTATAGGACGAGGAGGAACCCTCACATGACTGGATGCTTCTTGCAATCTAACAGCACACGTTTGTTCCTAACACACTACATATCATAAAAAGATGTAATTACTGTTCATAAGTTACTGTTTTTGTGACTGCTGGACAGGAATTTAGCCATGACTTTCTTAAGATCCTCAGATGAGAAGGACCCTTTCTGCCTACTGAATCCAGTCACCCTGAGACTGAAGACAACTAAGTCCTAAAATCCCTTGTGAGTGTTACTTTAATTGAAGCAAGAGTGAGCCTTAGCCACGGGATATGTACCCTAAGACCGTCAAAATAATTTCAGATCCTCAAACCATCCCTTTCCAAATTACTTACAGGGCCTTTCATACATCTTCATTTTGACTAGAAGGCAGCAGCTATTTAGGAGTACAGCAGCAGTACAGTACTCAATAGTTAAAAACACCAAATAAAGTCAAGTAACACATACCCAGGCAAAATTTCCAGAAGCATTCACCTGTCAGGGCATCTGTTCCCAGACTTTCCTGGAGGACACAAATGAAGATCCATAGCTAAACTGATAAAATACCAGTAACAATGCTCAAGACGGTTCTGCAAAACTGAGTAAAATGCATTATTTCCAGGTGAAATATCATGACATTTTTTGAAAATCCCCAAACCCTAGCTTGGCTTGGAGCAGACATTTTCTATATTTCTCAAACAGTACAACAGTCAAAACAGAGCCATTCTGGTCCCACTGATGCCAGGCGGAGGGCTCAGACTCTGAGGAGAAGGTAAGGTTTGGGGACCACCTGCAGTTTCCCAGCCTATTCCTTCCTGAACTTCCAGCCAACTATAGAATGTCCTGATCTCTCTTGGCCTACAAAGCCAATCATAAACAATAAAAATGAATACAGCATCTGGATACTGGTAGCGCTTGGTGTGTGCTTGGGACTTTCTAAACATACAACCACACACAGACCTGGCCCCAAGGCAGTCATAATCAAGACAACATGATGAGACAGAGCAAGGGTAAGTTAAGCATCATCACAGAAAGGGCAGGAGGCAGCTTGTAGAACCTGTCATTATTTACTGATAATCTCTTATTAGAACAGAGGGACACAGAGTGCACAGGAAGGGATCAGGACAGGGAAGGTGGTAGCTTTGCACGTCAACACCCTTATTTTCCCCCCCGCTTAAAATAGCTACCCTGGTACACAGGAGTGATGCCTCAGTTTCTGCTTTCTTTTGGACAAAAAAAGGTAGGCTGTTTCTATTTTGGCAGTTCACGAGTTTTTTTCCAAAATAACATGTATTAAAGTCTATATGACTAACTTCCCGATGAAAGCAGATTGGGCCTTAGATTTGAAAAGTGAAAAAACTAGGAAAAGAGAAAGAAATATTTCTGTTGCCTTTTGCCAATGTGCTCTTGGGGGAGGGGTGTAGGGAGGTGGAGGGCACTTGATGAAGGTAAACATGGATTTCCAGCATTGTACATTATGCAGTTTTTGAGTCCACTGTGTTGAAATTGTCTTGGCAATGAGAACCTATTGTGGGATGAGTTTTAAACTTCATTTGGAAGAAAGTACAGATAAGAACTGCACCAACGCATGCTTTGAAGGCAGAAAGGCTCCTACCCTTTTGTGGCAATCTGTTCCTGGAGGTCTGCCTGGAGATGGAATCTCTTCTGGACTATCAATAAAGGTATCTGGTGCACAACCTACAGTTACTCCCAAGAACCAATTTGTGCTCCCCAAGATGTTGAGCCCAGTTTTGTTTCTTTGGAAATCTAAGAAGTTCTTAATAATCTGTATTTATCATTCTAATCTCCATTACAGTTTCTTTGCCAAACAAAACACAGACTTACAGAGCAATAGAGTTAGCATTGGATGATAAATTTTTGTTAAAAATCATTTCACACATTTGGCCCCAGCCAGTTTAAACAACGTATGTCTGATCAAGATTCTGGGAGACATAAAAAAACCTCTGGAAATAAAGATGAGATTATTTTAGCCATGTTCTTTAGAAGCAAATACGTAGCTGGGAGATAGCAGGTAAGGAAGAGGCCCTAAGAAGAGGTTTTGTGGGTTGTTTTTTTTTTTTTTTTCTTGAGATCATCAAAAAGGAAAATTGATCTTTTAAATTTGGAAAGAAAGAGGTCTTCAAACGCTCACTTGAGAAGGCTGTTGTTCTAACTAATGTTTTTTATGATAATGACTTAAAGAATGGTAAGTGAAATCCATATTCCTGACACTGAAAACCAATTGTTTGCTGAATTAATACTTTTCTTTCCAGAATGAGTAGAAAATATGAAAACTGAAGTGACATGCTTTTAAAGACTTAAAGCCAAACTTCCTCATGCAGACATATATATTTCACTGTAAATTCTTGAAAAACTAGTGGATTTAGCTATGTGTATAAGAAATGTCTGGCAAGTAGAGTATCTCAGTACACATGCCAGCTGAAGGAAGGAAGCCCAGACTACAGACAAAAAAGAAGAAAAATACCAAATTTCAGGCATTGAGCAGGGAGTCAGAAGTTTAGATTTAAGCAGTCCCTAACCTAATGGGCCTTGATCACCGGTGGGAGCTGTAGCTACCTTTCTAAAACAATTAAAAAATTGCATAGGAAAATAGAAGATGACAGGAACCTCACCACACAAATGGATTAAAGCAATCTGCTTCCATTGCTTGGGAGCACTGCACCAACAGTGAGTAGGTTGTGATATAAGGGTAGATGACATACCAACTTACCTACACACATGACAGGAAGGTATAGAGGCACTTGACAAAATGTCCTTCTGGTGGCCAAAATATTCCAATGAAGCAATCAGAACTTCCTGGTAATAGTGAAAATATGCAAAGCCAACTTTGTAGGATACTACGTCTTGGCAAAGATCTTACATTGATTTCACGGGGGGAATTAGCAATATGCCTAGCTGCAGTTAATGCTTATTCCAGATGACCGAAGTGGTACATACGACCAATTTTGGCAGCTAAGACAATAGAAACTGTATGTTTCATATCATCTTGCATAAGGAAATCTTATGGGACTGTGACTATCATCTGGTACTTGATTTTTTTCTCCCCAGGAAATATAAGATTTTCCCCAATGATCCCTGCCAGTTTAGCTTAGCACTTGGCACCACACATTAGCAAAACCCATATAAAAGCATTAGCAGAGAAACACAGGTAAAGCCCTTAAAATACTGCAAAATTTCTCTAGTTTAAAGGTCAATATCACAGATCACTAGAGAGAAAATATCGTCAGAGTAATTTTTACAGTCCTGCTTTAGTCTTATATGCTAAGACAAGATTCATCTAAGAAAACCCAACAAACCGACAACCAAGAGATAGGAAACTCACAGAGTAAGAAACTGAAAAATAAGCTTCTCAGGGGTATGTAAAATATTAATACTTTATTGACCTGTTACTACTAGGTAAAGGATTTCTTTTCTAATTTGCATCTTAGTCAAAGGCAGTTTATGGTCTGTCCAGGGCTTAATGAGACTGCTGAGCAGAAATATTGACATCAAGACCATCAGTCAGGAGTAAATGTTATGGTCAACACAAAAATTGTTTTAGAAACATATGAATATTCAGGTCAAAACAAAACACATAGCTGTGGACTAGTCTGCAAAACTCCTAATAGATCAGACTTGCAGTCTTGCAGTCTCTGAAGCATCCATCAGAATGCAATTAAACAGTCACATCCTTCACAGAGGCTGCAGCACAAAGCACTGAGTTGGAATAGTGGTCTCTGAGAGTGAAGCATTCTCATTTCAGGAACTTGTTACTGAACTCCTTACTGGAAGTGATCAATCTGAACCCAAACTGACAGTGTTTAGATCAAACCGTAACCTGTTCCAGGAACACATTCCATCCTAGGAAGGATGTCTGTGAATAAATTTCATCAAATGAAAGACTGCAGGATGCAATTGTTCATGCATGACTAAAAGTAATGCTTAAAAATGAAGGCTATTGGTAGCTAATAAATGCCTAAAAGCAGTTTGAAAGCATTCAAACTGAGATAAATGATTTCCAAGTATTCTTTGACTTAAATGCCCACATAACTTTAAAAATGGTAATTGAATTTAATTAATTTCATAACTGTTATAAAGATATCTCATGCTGCATTAGCTGAATATGTTCACAAACCTTTCAAAGCTACTTCATGTTTTTCTTGTTAATTTTCTTCTTTAAAACAACCAAAACTCATCTTCATTGGACCAGTCCAGGATTACATCCCAAGCCTTGATGAAGGCTGTCTGGTGACGTGCTAAGGAAACATATGAACATAGCCCTCAACAACTACCAGGCAGGCAGGTTTGCACACAGACACTCCTTGCAAAAAGGAGAACCTTACTTGGCCTTTTACTTTCCTTTCCTCCTGCAGGATTTGGGCTCTGCACCCCCATTAATCATCCCCATGTAGCTGCATCTTTGGTGCAGAATCTCCTTCCTTGTGGTTCAGACTTCCTGAACTCACACTTTGTTTCTACTGCTTTAGATTATACAGTGACTGCTTGTAAGTCAGTGTGGAATTAAGCTGTTATTAGAAAGAGATGCTCTTTTGATTCAGTATTGCTCTAGCAAGTGGCTAAAAGCAGACACTTAAATGTGCAACAGATGAATGAATGTGTCTTGGGATAAATACTTCATGAACTGGAAATCATCATCCTGTCCTTTCCAAACAACATTTCTATCTGCTTATGCGGTAAACTCCTGTGGTTTGTGGGCAGCTGATTTGGTAGGAGTTACGAAAAGCTCACAGATAAAGTTAGCATTTAATCTTCATTGCCCCACAGGCTTTATACAGATGTTCATTTTTACATATTTTGTGGATATATGACCAATGGACATGCAGCATTTCAGGCTAAATGTCTATGTAAAGATTGTGTGATGAAGATTGTATTTTGATAACAACTGACACCTAACAAATTTTAAATGGAAATGTCTTAGGCTTGCAGAGATCACTGGGAGTGTAAAGTCAATAGTAGGCAGATGCTTCCATTTTTTATATTCAATTATTCTGGAATCTCAGAGATATTTCATTTTTTTTATAATGTTACTGTTTTACAGATTTCTTTTCAACTTAAATAGTTGAAGTTGCTGATCTCCATATCCTTAAGAGATGCTATTTCTGCTGTTTGTGCATGTCCAGATCCTGTCACAACTTTGTTGATGTGCATGGACAAATTGCTTAAAATAGAATTTTCAAAGGCTTTTAGATACTTCCAATGCAAACCAGCATCTAATTAGATTTTCAAAAGGTCCAAAGGCAGTTTAGGATCTAACTTCTCTTGGATACTGAGCCCTATTAAGCTGCACAATCACCTTCATGTATTTGCCATTCCTTAGACTATCTGACTCAGTCTGCCCCCCCCATGGGGACACCAGGATTACCCAGCATGTGGAGATACTAGCAACATACTAGGGTATGCCCGTAGTGATATTAGGCTGAGAGTCACATAAATGCCCAGTCCAGCTCTCTGCTCTGGCAGCCAGCTTCATCATGTACTTTCATACATTGTGAGATTCAGTTCATTATTGCCAATGAAACTTTATAGATGCTCAAAGGGAAAGAGGAGAGAATAGTATAGAAAACATACTGCATGATTATTTTATTTAGTTAACACTAAACATAGATCCTGTTAATCTAAAGTGCATTACTAAGGGACTATAGTATCTGCATCAAGTTGTAGAATGATATTACAATGATTTCAGTTTCCAAAACAAATGAGGAAACTCACTAGTTAGGTCTGCCTTTGGCCTATAAAATAAACCTTGAGTTGTTTCACATGTTCTTTAATTAATCAAATTCTGGATCTTTACCCTTAGTGATTCATATTTAATACTTTGAATCAATTCTGAGAAACAAATACTTCTCTAGTACTTTGTTACAAGACCAGGTACCAACCACTACTACGTCACATTAGTGATTCATTAGTCAGACTTCTGATGCTGAAGCCAATCTTGTGACATTCATATGGAAAACTTCTGGTTTTTGTTGGTACAGTAGCTCAAAAGTTCAGTACACTCCAGTTTTCATTTAACAAAACATTAGTGACTGATTTGTCTTTTCAGTTTCAAGTTTGTTGGGGATTCATGAATGGTGTTGTCACTTCATAATTTGGTTTCTCTAAATTGCTTTCTGTCTTTGCAGACAATGGTTACTATATTCCTACATGAATGTCCAACATTAAGTTGGAAGGAAACCCACCATTTACTGAACCATTTGAAAATGGGGCAGATGAGGGGGCTCAGCAGCTTTGGGGAAGCAGCTTTTTATTTATATGCCTGAAATGGGGCTCATTGAAGTAGCACTTTGACTACACATTCACAAATTTATTAAAACATAAAGGCAGGTCAGGGAGCCATAAAGATGATAAAAAGAAGGTTCTAGTTTCTAACCTTGAGAGGTCTTTTTGGTTGAGTCTTCTTCACTCCAACAGCACAAAGCTGCTTCTCCTTCTGTCTGTGCAAAGTAGAGGAAGGGAGAGCCATAACAGCACAAATGCAGCAAAAGAGAGGACCTCATGGACTTAAACGGCTCAAAAGGATTCAGAGAACATATCATAAGATTTACAAGGATGTGTAATTTTGGGGTAAGCATATCAAAAGTACTAAACATAGTCAATGGCTCTTCATGGCAGTCTGTCCAGAAGCCTCTGATTTACAATTTGGACTTTACTAATCAGAAGTTCCAGATGTTAACAATTACAGTGTGCCAGCTAATGCAAAGCATTTCACTCTGATTCCTCCAAAGACCAGAAAGCAGAAAATTCTAACACAGGTGTTAGTCACCTGTGGTTTGTACAAAAGAGTGGAGGATATTTGTTTTGCTTCAGTTAGATCTTGCTCTGATTTGACTTTTTCCATGGGAGTGTTAGAAAGTATGATTACCATTATTTATATTATCATTCAGGGTAGACTGTTTATTTTGTCCTGCCTGAAAATAATTATTGACACAAAGGTTCAATACTTCAAAGGTTATTGTGAAAAACTGAAATGGAAAAGACTCGGAACAATTTAAGAAAAACTGAAAATAAGCAGATTTGTCCTCCAAAGTTTTCCAGACATGGAACCCATAAACCCAGAAACTTAAATGCAGTTTTTGTGCTTTCTCTGGCATTATATAAAACATAACACCAAATGTATTTTATATTATACAGTTCATCCAAAATATACCCTAAAGCAAGTCATAAAATGGAATGCACTTAGACACACCCAATTACACTATAAAACCAGAATGTTATATAGCAATTAATCCAAGGTAATTCATAAATCTATGCAAAACCACTGAGAATAAAGTAAATTAAACAGGATAATTTTGATTTGGCATTTAAAATATGGTATAAACAAAATATAAAACTCTAGGATTACATTTTTGAAAACTCGTCCTTTTGACTTGTACCTGGAAATTACAGAAGCAAGTCACTGAAGTAAAAGCAAAATTGTACTAAAATAAGTTATGCCAAAAATATGTTTCCTTTGAATATTTAACTACCATGCTGGGCTGGCATATCAAATATGTAGATGAGTAAATAGCATACACTGTAGGGGTTTTCTTTTTTAATGGTTTCTGTCAGGAGCAAATGTCACCTTTTGATATTTGCCACCCTGCATGAACCTGCAAATCAGAGACATCTGAAATCTCAGAGAACTGCATGTTTGGGCCAAAGTCCATTAGGGTCAATGAATACCTAACCATTGACTTTTACACACATCAGATCAAACTACAGGTGACCTAAATGACAAGAGCAGGTTGCTTCAGGAGCAGTGTTGAAGCCAGACCCTGTGGCTATGCCTAAGCCGGTAAATATGTGCAAGCTTCAAAACATTCCCAGACAGCAGGACATGGACACAGCAGTCCCGGTCATGAACCTGGCCTATCTACCTCATGCTCTTCTGAGCAATTCCTAGGCATGGTTTGGGAGTTCAGTGATCTAGGGACTGTTTCCAAGAGGCAGTCTTCCTGCACCCAACCTGTTTTGGAGGGAAAGGCATAGTCTTGATCCACTTGATGCCAGCTGGCTCTGGTGCCTGGAAGGCTCCTGGACATGACTGTAGATGGAACTCCTGTGGGTCAAGAAGTGACTTGCAGAAGGTACAATAAGGCAGCCCTGATCCAAATGTTTCTCAGGACTCTGTGTCTCAGGGTCATACAACCAGCGTTTCAGCAATGCTGGCTAATAAATAAAGTGAAACTTGCAATGGAAATATTATCCCCCTTAGTGCAAAAGATGTAGTAAAAAATATGTATTAAGAAACTGAAGAATGTAATGTTGAAATGTTGTGTAACCTGCTTGAACAATGTATAACTTTGTGTAAACGATGTGGAAAATTAGCATATAATAGTTTGTTGGTACACAGTGCAACATGCAAAGATAAGAAAGTATGCAAAGCATGCAGTGGCTGGGAACAGCAAGTCATCATACATCTGTTAAAAATGGGAGAGGTCTGGCTTATAGTGCTGAATCAGCTACATTTGCACAGTGAAAAACCTGTGATAGCAGTAAGTTTAACTGCAGTGATTAAGCCTACTTGTTGCAAAAAGCATGCAACAACAGCTCCATCACAGCAGGCAAAACCTCCATTTGGTGTATATATGAACCATGTAGGGCAATCTGTAAGCATAATTCATTAGGATCTCATTTCCATCTCTGGTGCCTTTATGTGTATGAATTAATGTTTTGATCACTCTAGGAAAGCAGCAACACGAGCAGATTAACACATTGTTTTGAACTGCAGCCAAAGATTTGTGTGAGAACGCTCTGCTCACCTTCACTGGAGGTTGCACACTGTAACCGCCAGGGAGGAGGCTGGTCAGTTGCAGGTGGATGAGATAGATGGATCCCATGGGCTGATACCATCAAACCCACCTGAGCTCTGCAAGGGTAAGGTGGTGCTGCCATGCAAACTGGGCTTCACAAGTGCTGGAGAATGATGGGTCTGATATGGCAAATACTGGAACTTTATCACTAAATGGAGTTTAGAGAGCTCATTGTTTCAATAGAAGAAGGTAAGGACTAACTAGACTTGGCTAGAATAGAGGGAGCTGATACAGAGTCAGATTTACCAAATCAGATGCTGAAGGCAAGTATTTCATGATTCCCCTACTTAGATAGGACACCATTTTTATTTTTTTTTAACAAATTAGATTATTAGGATATGGGCCTAAAAGAAAAATGTATCTCTTGGCAAGTGGTTGGACATGGGTAGAAAAACACCTGACTGACATCTGCTATATTTATTTTGGAGAATGGTTCAAGAGCACTCTGCCAGACACTGATGCTGGCTGGCACTCAGGAAGAAGTGCCAAAAAGAACAGACAAAATTTTTGCTCTTCATTCCTTTTTTTTTTCTTTTTTTAAGGTAAAGGATTTTTGGCAGTAGTTAGAGAAAGACGACACAATAAACTGCCTTTAAAATTTGACTGATCAATCCTATTTATTGCTTTGATCAGCAATGATAGCCTGAGTATTTTGCACAGGTTATGATGAGAGGAACTTATAGTGCTGTTAGGAATAAAAAATTGTATCTGTCTGCTTTGAAACAGGTGGTATAAATGTGTTTCCAGTAATTCCATGGCGGTATAAGTTGTAATGTAATTATGGAGTTCTTAAATTGTCACAGCTTTATGAACTATCATTTGTGGATTTGTTTAAAGCAAATGCCTCCCTCTAGTAAGAGAAAAATCTATGAAATAATCGCTGAACACATGTGTTCCTGAAGTCTGCAGCAAATGAAGATATTTGAAGGTTGTGATTGCATAGGTGACCATTTTACCATAGGCAACAAGCTAACATTTTGACAATTTGCTCCTAATGTTGGATCCATTTATCTTCTCATTGCCATGAAAAGTTGATGAGTGGTGACAAGTGAAAATCACCCCTCTGTCTTTAAAAGAGGAAAAGGGTATGAGGCATCACTGGCAGCTACTTTGTGGATACCAAATATCATGGAGATCCCCAACTTTTCATAGAGATTTTGTCTTTCCATAAGCAACATTTACATATTAATTATTTAAAACCTACATCTGATGCAGTTTTTTTGTGAGCACTATATGAGCTGGCAATATGCTAATGAAGCACACAAATGGGAGTGGCAATAATTTAACCTAAGCTAGGATCAAGTCTTCCGGGTGATGATACAAGGTTTTAGCATGGTCTATCACTTTGTGCAGGCAAAAATCTGACTTTGCTAGGCTATGCTGCGTTGGTGTGATTGCTCCCCTGCCTTACATGCACATGTAGGACCAGTCATACGGAGCTCCTCTTTGCAGTTTTGTTTACAGCTGCTCTTCAGCATAGGTTCTTATTTAGAAGAAGCAGGTGACCTTATAGTCTTTGTACAACAGTGAACATGAAGTTTCTCCACCTCTTAAGTAACCATGAGAGCTGAGAGGTTTTTCAAGGTAAAAAAAATTGTTAAAAGTGACAGTTGTTCTGAACGAAAAAACCTGCATCTCATCTCAGGAAAGAGTGTCTGATGGCCTTCAGGATCCTGTCTCCAATCTAGCAATGCTACTTGCTTCTGTCAGAAAAGGTGAGACAAGGTCATACCTCCCAGCTACTCTTGCTTTTCTCTCTTCCATCTCTTACCCACTAAGAGAGAAGCTTTAGCCAGCCTTAATAGAAACATATTTAGTAAAATGGAAATTATCATCTGGAAAGCAGATAACTGAATTGGACCTATCATTCCCTTAAGTGCTAAAAGCAGACCCTGAATATCTCATTTAGCTTTCTAAATTGTGTTTGCTTTATATTGATTTTGGAGTGTGGCTTCAGGGTGCTTTACACATGTAGATGTAATTATCAACTAATGATAGCGAGGGAAATACTCACTGTTTTTGAGATGGCTCTTTGACAGATACGTACACAAGGTGCTGCAACCATCAATGACAGCTGATCCAGCCACGTCATCAGTCTTTGGCTTGCCTGTGGGTGATATCTTTTTATGATTCCAGGACAGGAAGCTTTTAATTATGCTGCCCCTTCTAAGATAATAAAGTAATGGGCAGACATTGCAAGAAGGAACTCATGCAACAGGAAGTGGAAAGCAGAAGTGAGCATGATGCAACACAGGGGTCACCCATCCTCTCCACACCTTACAGTGGGCAGTGAGTCCCTTGGTTCAAGTAACCCAAATACTGTCAGCAGAGTCCTAACAAATGCTGCAATATGGATTTCACTGGATTACCAGCTCAATACTAAACCACTAATTACCAAGGGTTTGTTTTCACAGACATGAAGGACATGGGTGTCTGCTGCCTATGCTGCCCTACATATCTCAAAGACACAAAGACAAATATTCAATGAATAGGCCAGAAAAGATGTCAGAGAAAAGGAAGCCACTGCAAAATTACCTTGAAGCACACTTTGGTTCAAAGACTATGGCAAATACACGTTTGTCATGAGTAAAGGTTAAACACCTGGACATAGGATCAGAATGTGTAAAAGAGACAAACTCAAATAAAAATATTGGGGTGGGCAACTAGTGTCAGGTCTGGGTTTAGACTACAAGCCAATGTTTCTCTTCTACAGAATAATAACTGTGGAGACAAACTTACAAGCAGCAAGAAGACTTCTGTAGGAAGCATGGGCTCAGGGGGGGACTCAGGAAGGGATTTGCCACACCAGCCAGATGGAAGTGCCTAGTTAGAGCCATATATGAGTTGTGATTTACTCAGATACAAATTAGTGGGCTTAATACAAGGGTAACTTAGGGAAATTTAACAGCCTGTGACATAAAGAGAATGAACGTAAATGATCTAATGGTCCCCTTTGGGCCCAAGTCCTATGAAAGAAAAAAGTGGAAAATTTTACATTTCTGTACAAACTTTTTATCTGGAAGAATGCCAGTTTTTTAGATTAATCACAATAATAATCAGACTTAGGAATTAGGGTGTTCTGCTTGTTTTTTAAAGAAGCATTTAAATGTGAATGCTAAAAGTATGTATGTGTATATATGTGTGTGTGCATCTGGAAGTACCACAGTTAGGAGTTAACTGAAACATTAGGCTTAATGCCCAACATTGGATTTTCTTTCAAAGACTGATCTTCATTGACTTCTAAGTAGATCAGACCTCTGTGTTGCATCTTGTCCAGATGAGATGTGGTGTCTCCAGCATGCAACTGTGTGAGTGCTATAAGACACCAATTCAGCACTGAATCACTGACATAACTTCTCAAATCAAAGATGAACAGATCTGTGTAATACAGGTTTCTTTTATATTACTGTTCACATAGGCTGGGGGTGGGAATTATTATGTACATACATTTCTCTGGCCCCCAAAATAAGAAAGCAAGTTATACCCTGAGGTGGCAATGAGAGAGATGAACTCTAATGTTCAAAACAGAGTGCAAACCAGAGACTAGGAAGAACTAGAAGGCAAACCGATGTTTGCTAATTTACTTCTGTGAAGAAGCCAGGAAACTTATCAGAGAAAACTTAAAGACCAAATTATGTTGCCTGGGATTTTTCTCATACATGCAGTCAACACAAACCTTCAAATCACACTCAGTAGTGAATCTGCAGTATTAACAAAAGAGGCATTAAAGAACATTTGTAACTGGACCAATCTACTAAGAGTGGTTTCAGTGAAGGAGTGCAAAACACCTGCCTTCTCCTCATGACATCAACAATACCCTATGGGAAGTAAGCTGAAATACATATGTCAACCTGCACCTCTGTAATTGTGACATAAGATACCCAGTCACTTGAAATATAAGAAAAAATCTCTGCATTCCAGAATGCAGAGGTTAAAAGGTCTGGGTCTAGGAACAAAGTCCAGGGACATTTTATCTATTACACAGAAGCATGATGGAAACAACTCTTAATGTTACCATGAGAAATGCTTGTCAAAGAATAATTTCTTAGAAAAAGCTCTTGCATGCCTTCTCCATAGTGCCAAAGCTAATGCTGCAATTATTGGCTTGCTCTGACTAGGGTGGGAATTCTGCTATTTTTAGTGAGTTACATACAATAAAGTATTCCTATATATAGTTCTTATTACACACTTCTTCAAGTATGATGAGAAAAGAAACTAATCCAATTTAATACAGTGTTGTGCTGCACATTTTTAGAAACCTTATAAAAGACAGCTGGCTAAACGACTGCACTACCATGTTTATTAATAAATGTGAAAATAGGTATTTCAGCTACATAGTCACTTAACAAGTAATTTTTCTGGGATGCTAAGTACTGGAAAACAAAAATGTGTGACAGAAAAGTCAGTTATATGTCCCTGAAAGCCAACAATCAGAAGTGAATGTTGAATATCTGCCTATTGAATTATGTCTTTACATGCTTTGTTTGTTGTACTGAAACATACTAAACAAGGTGGGAATCTTCTCTTGGGTCAATATTCAGTCTCTTCCACTTCCAAATTGTTATTTAAAAAAAAAATTTATTTTTTTTTTTTTTTTCTCTTTGTCTTCAATATGTCTGGCTAAAATGGTCCAGCGTTCTTGTAAGAATAAGGATGATGATAAACAGTGAGTAAATCCCCCACCGTGATTCCTGATAGGATTTATCTTTTAAGTTGCAACATTCACACTGAGATCAGAGGCAATGCATACAACTGACAGGGGACTTCAGAAAGGCTTCAAGGGGGGCTGCAGTGTTTTTGGTAATGAGGAAAGGTCCACAGGCTATGGAAAACCAACAAAATTCAACCTGCATGTTCGACTCCTTCACAGAACCACAGAGCTCAGGGCAGTGTCTGGCACCAGTAAGACCCATGCAAAGGGAGGGTGCCTTGGACTGGTGCATTTCCAGCTTGCTCCTGTATACCCGTAAGAGGAGGCTGGGTTTGAATAAGGAGTTCATTCATGTCAAGATCTTGCAGTGGTTAGAGTGCACGCAGTTAGTGATGTTCTTAATTAAGACTAAAGTAAATTAAAGTAACTAAATTAAGTAGTAGAAATAATTAAACATCAGGGAAGACTTACTGATCTTGTACTGGTGCGTTAAATTGAGCAGGATGCATAGTCATTTGGAAAGAGACCTCTTCAAAGGGCAGGCGATGACTCAAAAAAAATTCAGTTCTGGACTATGAAAGTGCAAAGTCTAGCACTCCCAGCCCAACAAGGAAGTATTCCAGCTATGCAGGACCTTCAGATTTAAGCCACCCTGGATGCAATCCCGTATTTTCGCAGGTAGCTGGACATAAATTACATGAAGAATGCATTAGGCTGTTGGAAAGAAGAAAGTCATTAGTCTGCCAGCACAAAATGAATTAGAAACAGTAGTTATGGTGGAGGAGAATTTTTTTGTGAATGTTTATCAAGGAAAATGTCAACTTGGGGAACACAAAATACAGTTCAAGGTTTAATTCAAAATAACAGTAAACTGCTTTGTTACTGACTAATGAAAGAACACAGGAGTATTGAGAGCTAATGGGAACACTGATGCACACAGTTAAAAGGTCAAAATTTAGTTAAACAAACCCATGGCGCAATTAGCACACTAAGAGATAGTACACACAATAATGTTAATTGTCCTGGGCCTTCCTAATTTCTGAGTTGTCTGTATTGCAAGTGAAATTTTTGTGTAACTTTCTAGAACAGAATCTAATGTAGCAAATTATGAGGGCCACTAGCGTTTTCTTACATGGTAAACAGTGATGTATAGTATTATAGATTTACTTTCCCAATTAAAAAAAAAATTTTTTTCTTTTTTACATTTTACTTTTTTAAGCGATCTCATTTTTAAGTTTCTTTTAAAAACAATTTCTAATGATTCAAAAATACTCAGACTTATGTTCAGCATCTGATTTTAGTGTGAGTGGTCCTCTACACAATTTATTCAGGTATATTATGTTGCCCAATGTGCGTATAATAGCATCTTTCCAATTCGTCTTGACAGACATTCCTTATATTACTTATTGCTACCATTAGGAAGACTTATTTTTCTTTACTATGCTTGAAGTCAGGTTCTCATGACTTGCTGACTTAAATATGCCATCAAACCCTATCTTTACTGGTCTTCTGAAATACCTGCTTTTGGGCCTGATGCAGCTCTTCACTGAAATGATATAATGATTGCTATAGACTTCAATTGGCTATAGATCATACCTACAGACTGCAACTGAAGATGATTTCTCTTCAACAGCATACGGAACATTAAGTCAGCATTTGCTTTCAGCTGGTGTAACCATATTTTCTTAATATTCAGAGAAAAAAACAAGCTATCAGATGCTGCATGAAGCACAATGTGCAGATGGTATTTCAGGATTTTCACCTTCTATAAATATAAGCATAACATCATTATTTTTCTTGTCACTTCATAATTATTATTCGCTTGGTTTCATGTCTTACACATAACTCTATTAAGGAAAACCAGTTTGATGCTTTTTTTGTTTTTTTACATGTAGTAGGAATAATATGATATATTGTCTGTGAGATAAAAATAGTGTTGCAATATTTGTGTCCAACAGACTGCTTTTAGACAAGAGGTGTTACTGTCTGGATGGTAGTGCATATTCTTCATCTGCTGTGGTGTTTTAGTTGAAATTGAGAGGTCCCAGAGAAACTTGGTTGTAAAATGCTGTATGCATTCGCGCAGGGGATTAGGATTGCCCACATACTGTCTGTATTATGGTACAAAAGTTGTCATAGGGTTGCTGTTCTCCATCTGAACAGATACTCTTAAACTAGTTATATCTGGGCTTTTTCCTCATAACCACTAGGGCTTCAGAACTAAAATCCTTTTTTTCCTTTAAAGTGTAAGTTGGTGTTGCAACAATAACCCCAGAAGTAGTACCCAAATTACATGCTGGAGGAAGGAAAGAGAAGGAAAAAGCTATTATATGGACAACTTTAGCCAAAACCCAGATGCATACACATTTAGCATCAAATAACTTAGTGTGAACTGTGGAAGAAAGTTTTTAAACATTTTGTAATTCCTGCCATTTCTACATGACAGCATGGTGCTCTCCTCTACTTGAGATCTACCCACTCCTAACTTGAGGTAATTTTTTCTTGCCTTGCCTAAGCAAAAGATGCTATTTATGATTGCAATACAAAATAACTTTAAAGTATTTGGGCTATTATATTATATTATTACCATTATATTGGTGCTTACAAGCCAAATTCAGTGTTACTGGGATCAAGAGCAATTCATTTCAAACAGTTGTGTCTCCTTAGCTGCAGTGAAAGCATTTTAAGAAATATTTGCTGTTGCAGTTTTCATTCCCAGCCTGAAATGAAATAAAAGAATACTTCTTTTCACTCTTCTAATGCCATTAAGATTGTATAAATTAATATTATATGTTACACGAACTCCATGTCATGAATTTAGTTGCAGTTCTTACCTCTAAATGGGAGTAAGATGCTAATGAACACAGGTTGCTTCAGCAGCCTGGTTACATGTGACAAGTTTGGCTTTTTACTGTATACAGCTTCTCAGAGTTTCAAAAACATTTGTATAGTTGATATTTTTCACTGGTAGTCCTATTTTTAAAGCATTTTATATCCTTGTTAATAACAAGTACTGGCATTTGTCTTTTCTTGGCTCACATGCTAATAACGCTGTAATAGATATATTGATAAGTTTCAACATCCCTATTTTGTTTGCTAAGCTGTTATGTTTCAATACCAACAATTTCAAGCATAAAAAAATAACAAAAGCCCGAGTAGGATAACGTATAACTTTTTTTAAATTATTTAAAATGTTTTTTGAAATCTTCACCCCAGACATTCTTCATTTAAAGAGGGAATGAGGAAAAAAGGGAAAGAAAAATAAGTGACTACACAGGGCTCTCCTGTTCTTAATTTTGGTTGAAACCATGCATACCCCTTTGAAGTATTGGCTCTAGTAATACACACCTTATCCCTCTCTGTGCCAGCCATATGAACCTATTTACATTGTAAGATTAAGCCAGAGGCCAGGAAAGAGATATGTACAGTAATTCCAAACACAGTCTATAAGGAAGTGCCTCAAAGATTTTCATAAAAGTCAGTGACACCTATCAAATGGCATTAGAAACATGTAAGCAGGCATGGCCATGATTACCTCAAACTGACATGATAGTACCTGTCTCAAAGAAATTGCACTTTATTGAATTGTCTTTAAACATTTATATAAAGTAACAAAGTCAGCAAAGTAGTTTAAACTTCCACCAAAACAGATGTCTAAGAGTGACTATGCTTTGAAATATAAATGAAGTCAAGGGTCTTCTGTTGCTTTTGAGTAAGACAAGCTGACTGAAAAGCAAAACAATTTAAATGAAAAACATTGTTTTTCTGTTGTGGTACTTTTAGCCATAACTATCTGTCTGTCTGTCTGTCTGTCTGCCTATCTAATAAAAGTAATCTGTGCTCTTAAAAGAAAAGAAATAGGACTGAAAATGCACTCCAAACCCAGCTTTTAGTAATTTGAAATAATGGGAAATATTGTTTTCCATCCCTAGATACCTCCTCAGTGTTTGGTACTGGATACTCTTAGAAGGAATTACATAAATTTGAGCAGAACTTACTGAGTACCTTCAATGCACATTCTAGGTGCGATGCTAAATATCTTGGAGGTTACTTCCGTTATCTAGTTATGAAGAATGACAGCCTGGTGTATGTCAGAAATCTACAGTAAATCATAAAACTGACATAAATTATCATAGTAGAAGGGGAATTGAGATAAAGTCATACACATTCAGTGGTAACAGCTTTGGATCACCACAGAGCATATGCGTGTGCTTGACTTCAAGTACTGAAACCATCTACATTCTTCAAGGGAAATATGCGCTTAGGGGACTTTTTGCTTGTATCGCCAACCCCTTGGAAAAACTGTGTTCTTCAGAATTTTCCAGGACTGAATTTTCTGGTAGGTTTTTTTCACATCATACAATATTGACAGCATTTGTCACTCTGTCACTGTCAACAACTGATTGGGCATAGATTCCTGGATACTCACACTGCAGTGCTTCTCTATCGTGATCTCAGTCTGTGTATGAGCATGTGCTGAACACATTAAAATGAATCATCAAAAGGCTCCAGGTGCATAGAGTGAACAGAGCCATATAAAGAAGCAAGAAAGTCATAAGTGCTATCATGCCTTGTTTTCCATGAAATAAACAAGGGAATACAGCGCCATTCCATATTTATTATGGTTAAGGGTTCATTTAGCTCACACAATAACCCAGACCATCCAACCCCAAAGAGCTGTATGCACTAAGATAGGGAAGATGACGGAACTAACTTAAAAAGTGCTAAATGTCCATCAAATAGTTTTGCTGTGGGCTATATCCATATGCAGTTTGTAACCCATTCTCAAACTCCAGAATTATTTAATAGTGTTTCTGTTTACACTACAATGCCTCCAACTAGCACAAAATTTCTGTTCTGGAGCTTGACCCCCATTGTGTTAAGCTATTTGGCTTCCCCAGGGATCTGGCCATTACCCAAGTTCTGACATTCTTGAATGTCCCTATGGACATGAAAGTTACCAGATATAAAATTCCAACCAGTAACATCTCCTGCTCTTGCTCTGCACATGTTGCTGATTCACAGGGATTCACAAAGGTTCTGGATCTCCATCCCTGTCCTTTCAGCCTCACCTTTGGCTTCAATCTGGGCAGCAGTTGTGGTGAAAGGATGTTGTGTGTATTCTATGCAGCTCTGGCCAGATCTCTGTCTTTTCACAAATGACCTTCCTCAGGTACTTCACTTGCTCTATCAAATGCTGATGTCCTATGTGGAAGCCAACCATATTCAGAAGCCAACTTTGTGTGAAAATACTGTGCTTTGTCCCATCTGAGACAGAAACAAGTACTACTCCTTATGCCAGAAGCTTGGGAAGTGGTTTTTCAGGTGTTTTCTTAATTAATATTCTGTTTACTATCTCAGCATTACTAAGACACCTCAAATGCTCAATCAAAGTAAAAATTAGAAATGCAGGATAATTACATTCTGAATCTTTTCTTCAAGTGCAAATAGTAAACTTGTGGCAAACAGCAGTTTGACATTTCATTTGCATTACACCAATGCAAAAATCTGCTGAAAGTAACCAAAGAAAATGTGTATTTGGTCCTATCAAAAATATTCTAGCATTAATGCTGAAGGGTTAGGACATATCCTATTCACTTTGCAGGAGGCATAGTGAAATTTTCTTTATCTGCATACTGAAAAGTGATTCTGAGAATTAGAATCATAGAATAGTTAGGGTTGGAAAGGACCTCAAGATCAAAAAAGTATTCCTTAGTACTATTATCACCAAATATTCCTGTTATTATTATACTGTGAACACAACATGTTATTGTTGACAGCTGACATCATGGGCCTATCATCCAATACCAGAATTCAGAAGTGGCCAACACGCTTCTGGAAATTTCCTCAAATTCCCCAGTTTCAGCCTTTTGTGCACACACCACAGAGGATCTGTCTTGGTGGTCTCCAACACGAGGTCAACTGGACGCTGTGTAACCTTTGCGGGAGAGATGGGCAATAGATATCAGATGGACCATTAAGGTGTTAGTCACTCCTAACAGGACCTTTTCCAGAGAGTCCTGCCTATATCATTCCTCCCTTTTTGTCCTGATGTATGCTGCCAGGTCTTGTTGAGATGTTGCCATTGTAGTCAATTTGCTAGGAGATGCTTTAAAAACAAGTCCTCTTTTCTAAACCATAACAGTGAACCAAGTCACGCTCTCACAAAATAACACAAAAGCAGCAGCTAATGTGAAGATATGTGGAAGCACAGAAGTTAGAAAACCTGCCTTTCTGTTAGCAGGCAGCAGCTAAGATCCCAGACGTGGTGTGGGAAGGGCAGGGATCATCATCCCACTGCTGCAATAGCATAGCCAGCTGCATGCCAGCCTGCCTGCCAAGCTCTGTGTGCCTCGTGCAAATGAGGGATTTGGCATCCCTGCATTGTCTATCCACACTTCCAGTGCTATATTGAGAGAGCGTAACCAATAGCCTTAGGGATAAGGTGATGATCTGAAAATACAAGGTTTGGGCTTTACCACTTCAAAGGACTGACAGTAATCCTGTGTGCATCACTACCCATATTTCTGACACTTCATTTTTTTTATATCCCTGCTGGCAGACAGTTATTGTCCTGACCCTTCCCCTTTGCCACAAGTTGTACAAGATCATGCCACCCATCATGAGGAGAAAGTCCCAAGCATGACATATCCAGACCTTGGCCCCGTTGCTTCTCCACAGGAATCAGCTAAATCCAGAGCTCTGCATGCTCTATGCACATCATCAGGCAGGCGTTGAACCATGAAGTCCAAATACGGGTGTGTCCATGTCACAAAGAGCCCTGGAAATTAGATGCATCTGCCTGCTCCAAAACCCGAAAGTGGGAGGATGACAAGGAAAAAAGCCACATTCTGCTGTCATCCATACAGTTGTATTCTCTGCTGTGTACCTTCAGAGCTTGGGTTTGCGGGGACAGTGTTTGTAATCCGATGATGGAAGATGAATAACAATAATGATGAGACTGCAATTGTAATGGACCACTGTTGCATGGCAGCTTTTCCCCAGGTCTGAATCCACTTCTTTTTAAGCCTAAGTGAATCTGCAATCATAAAAATTAGCTCATTAAAAATGACTTAAAAATCAGACAGGGAACTGCACAAACCTGTGGCTGCCAGACCCTTTCTCTGCATGACCCCGCCAGTTAGCAGGCAGGGCTGAAGCAAGCTTGTTACAGCCCAATATTAAATGAACAAGGAAACAGAGTCTGGTTGCACTAGGGTGTGCTTTGGAAAGAGACAATGTGAAAAAGAAGTATTCTTTGACAACTTTCATTTAAATGAGCTTCAATGGAAATTTCAAGAATTCATTGCATGTTGGTAGCAGAAATACGAATACGGTATTTAGTTGTACAACGTATTCAGTCATACACCGTATTCAGTCGTATACCATTCATTATATTTCTATTTCTAACATTTAATTGTTTCTCAGACAAAGCATTAGCATTTCTTTCATTTCTGTAATAATAAAACATGGTATTTATTACTAAGAGGTACAGACTAGAGACAGAGGTGGGAAGCTTTCATTCAAGGGGACAAGTGCTCTGTAAGAGCATTACTTAATGTGGAGCCTTGACTCACATGCAATGTCATTTTAACAGGTCTCTGTGTTTAATTTTCTTTTCTTTAACCAGTAGCCTAACACAACAGCACTCAGACCATGGTCTATGGACCACCAGTAGTTTGTGGGTCTCTCCCAGGTGGTCTGGGGAATTAAACATTTTGGGAGCTACACCATACCCAACAGATCTTGGTGAAGGGAATCAAGTGCTTCAGAAGGTGGTATTTTTCTTGTTGCGCAAGAAAACCTGGGAAGACATTGGGCTGTGAAGCCCTTTAATTTTTGTGGGAAAAAATTGCTAACAGTTGCGTTTTGAACACTGGTTTACCTTCTCAGTGTCTAAGGCAGTCAGAAAGTTTTAAGCCCTTGCAAAGGAAGACAAAACAGAGCCGTAGATGATACAGAGCAACACGACCAAAGAGTTGCAAAGGGGGTTGGAAGCCATGCAAGTTCTATCTGCCTGACACTTAGGGGAGACTTTGGGCAGTAGGATCTCATTACTTAGGCCATTTTTAATCTTGGCTCCATGCCTCCCATCTCCTGTGAGATCCTAATATCCTCAAGGAAGAGCTTGCTGCATTTCTTCTCCCTTGCTTCTCAAGAGGTTTTGTTTCGCAGGTGGCTGTATCAGTCAGTAGAGCATATGGACCTAGTCATCCCTAAGCCTACATGTTACACCTCCCACAGAGGGATGGCATCTTGATGACAGACATGCTACCAGTGGTGCCCACATGGAACTCAGCAGCCACAATGTCGACCCTGGGAAAGAAAGAGGATCGCATTCCACACGTGGATCCATCTGACAGCCGGCAGTGGTGTTTCAGGTGAACTTCAAAGGAAAGGGTGCCACCTACCGAATTATCACCTGTGATTCCCACAGCACCTGCCTTCTCCTTGGAGCTACCCTCCAGTACTTGCTGACCTAGCCTAACCCTGCTGCACCTTATGAGATCCAGTGAGCTCATCACCTAAGGGGGCATGGCTGCAGGCCAGATAGGAGAAATGTAATACCTAAATGCTGTGTGCTTCAGCCTTCAAAAATGCAACAGTTTGGAGAAGGTAAAGAGGAAAATTGGAAACCTGTTTGCATGTCCAAAATTAGAGCTTGTAACAAAAGCAAAAGAGAGGACAACCTAGCTAATTTACCGGGACAGAACACTTCCAGTAAGGTTCATTTGGCCTATTTCTAGCAATGAAGACTGTCCTGGGAAATTTCCATTGCATTATGATGAGCCTAATTAGAATTGTTACAATCATATATGTGCATTTGGCAGAGCAATGAGAGAGGAGAATGCTACTCTTGCAGGGTTAGCTGCATTCCCATCTTTTGTTCATCGTATTCAACGCACCTGCTCAAATGCTAGACTTTACTTTTCTTCAGGTGTAGTCCCAATGGTTTCTCAGGCTCAGAATTAATTTGGGAATACTCAGTTCTGAGCATTAGTCCCAGATGTCCAAGAAGTTCAAGAAGATCTGAGGCATGCAGGTCTTCTACAGACTTACCTGAAAGAAAAAAAAAAAAAAAAAAGAGAATGAAAATCAAGGAACATGTTCTGGATAAATTATTAGGTCACGGAGACCTGTTCTCCACAGTGTAAACCCTTCTGCTGTCCTTAAAAGCTAGATTGACTTCCATGGCATCATTTTGGACCCTAGTGACTTCAGTGATATTAGATTTAAGCCTCTTGTAGAGATGCCAGTTCTTGCACTATTCTTGGGAGTGTCATAACTGTTCCAGATTTCTAGATTAGAATCTGGTGTGACCCTCTCTTGTATCCTCACTCTTGGTTTCTGTCTTGCCTCAGAGGTATTTGGGGAATGCTGGAGGCCAAAGTGAAGTAGAAATTGGAGCTGAAGCAGGCTGCCATAAGGAGGCTTAGTCTTCCAGAGAGAAAATATTCTTGTAACTGTTATTTAATGCCATCTTGGCCTTTTATGTTATATGGAGTTTGACAAGAAACTAAGGCTTCCTTCTCCTCTTATTTAGGGCTTAACTGTGCAAATGCCTTTAGAGCCACAGGTCGTATCTGTATTACTTGTATGCCTTGCCTGGAAATATTCACTGAAATAATAATTCTACTTTTATAAAACAGATTTCTTAGGAACATTGAATCATTTTTTCAAACTGTTCCTTTTTTTCTTCCCATAAAGTGACTAAACAATTGCTCTATGCTATGAGAAATAAATGACCTCAAGAGCAGGAACCAACATTAGAACAAAATTTTCAAATGTCTCGAAACAATCAGTTCTAAAAAAAACTCCCCCAAAAATTAAATGTTATTTTTGATATTTCCCCTGATTTGGCATCAAGAAGTTCCAAATGCCTTCTCTTCACTACCCATTCCCCACACCCTCATCCAAAATGGAAAGAATTAATTTTTTTATGCAGTCTTTCAGTCAGGGTTAAGGATGCTGAGCATCTCACAAGATGCTCTGGAGCAACTCCACTGCAAGTCAATGGAATAATATTAGAGCAAAACTGGGTGAAAAAAGAGAATCAGGGATGCAATATACCCTGGAGACTCAGAAAGTTCCAGTTTCCTCTGCATAGTCTTACATTACTTGCACTAATACCAAGGCCATGAATTCCTTCAGAATTTCAATTGTTAACAGAAAGCTATGTTAATAGTGAGAACACTTTAAAAAGGGTGTAAAACCAAGTGAAAGCAAATGCATGCTGCTTTATAATCAAGATTAGAAGATAACTAGCTAAGGAAACCTAGGAATATTTCATATTTAGCTTTTGGGCTGAGAATTAATATTTTCTGCCAGATTTCAAGCAATTTTATTGTAGCTACTAAAACAATACACCACTAAGCCACCAAAATGATATTTTTGGAGTGAAACAAACTTTCAGTAAATTTGATACTTCCAAAGTACTGTTTGCAATCACTTGAGAGAGAAATTTTTTTGCCTCTTTTTTTTTTTCTAATCTTCTTGTGAAGTGAGAGGAACGTGCAAACCAGTATGGGCTAGTAAAGCATATGACACAAAGTTTGGCTCTACTGAAGTCATAATTGGATGAGCCTATGATCCACCCACAGAAATAACACAAATCCTTTAACAAGAGACTTAAGAATAGTTAACTAAAGCCAACATAGCAACAAACTTCCCCTGAAAACACACCTTATCTCAGGAAGTGAAAACTATTCACTGCCTAAATTTCAATTAACTTTGTCACGCTTTTCAGAACCACAGCAGTTGCAAGCTTGATTCACATTATGATGACAGATAATTGCTTTTACAGGTCTGGCTTGGTGGAACTGTGGAAAAACGCTTGCCAGACTGTATTACATGAGTGAAAAAGATTAAATAGACAGCTAACATGTCTCATCTCTTCCTCTACCTCTTCTCTATTCTTTTTTTTTTTTTTATATCTTTTGTAACCTCCCATAGAGGTTTATGGGTGTGCATCTGTGTGTGTCTTTGCGTCTGTGTCAGTAAAAGCCCAAACATTAGATCACAAGTTCTTGTTTATATAAGCTTCAATTTACCCTTCAGGCAGAAACTTAGAGATTTCCAAACACACAGATGCTTGCCACTATCCAAATTCAATTTGAAATGCTCTGCACAACATCTCCTTTAACTTAACTAACCTTGTATTGTTCAAATACTTCATAACGTGTTTTGATTGCCAAACGTCATTACTAACTTTGTCATTGTTAACAAAGCTAATTGAAACACAAATAGATGGAATTCCATAAAATGTCAAATCTTCTGAAAAAAAATTGTATTCATTTTATTAAACACATAAATCTGATTTTACAAATACTTATTATGCAAAGTTATTATGGAAAAGCTATCACAAAACTGAAAGAAAATGTTGCTACCTAGTATGATCCCTAAAGGGGATCTCCCTGAAAGAGACCTTGCAGGAATCTGTAGGAATGGCCCATCATCTGCCAAGAGTCTCAAAACTATTATTCATTCACATAGAGCAAAACCTGAAGAAGGGAGGCAGAAACCCCAAGAAACAAAGCGAGGTTTACTTGGGGAACTGCCAAAGAATGCTCCCCTCAAGGGCAGATCTGGAAGTCCATGGAAGACAGAGGGAGAAGGCTTGAACCTAGCATACTCTGGGGAATGTAAAGTTTTCAGACCATGACAAGCTTCAGATTCTTTCCATGGGCACACTGTGGATGCAGCAGTTCTGCACTCTAGAAATAATTGAAGTAAGAGAGATTCAGGAAGAGAGAACCGGTGTCACTAACTTCCAAAAAAGCTCATACCACAAATAACACAGAGTATTCTTCAAGATCTCCCCTCCTCCTCCATTTCCCTAGAAAATGTAACTTAGTTACAAACAAAGGAAGCAGAAATTCTGTCATCATTAATCCCTATTTTTCGCCCATGTTGTGGAAAAGTAATGCTGATTTTTACTGTGCTGTTTTTTTTTTTTCTTCTTCTTTCAGACACAACGTGGATTGGAAGGTGGCTGCAGATAACCCTCCCCAAAAAAATGAAAATCTGAGTCTGTAGCAATGCCATTATCTGCTAAATTTGGTGAACTAGGAAATTATATTCTGCATGCAGGTTATTCTGCAAGACGCCCTCCTGTTCCTCCTTCTCCCTGATCCCACTGTATCTCCCAGAACAGGGATATGGATCCACAGTCTGCAATTTCCATTCAATAGAATGGACATCCACAAACTTTCAGTAGCAGTTAGATGACCCAATTTTACTGTTGTTAATTTTTCTCTAATGAGCTGGCTGCTGCAGAGTAAATATGTAGCAAAGCATTTACTCTGTTACAATGGACTGTGATTCTGCAGTGTCCTCTACAAGAGATGATGTGGTTTATGTCTCAGTGAAAGACTGACAGGATGCCCTGGGTACACCGCAAGATACAGCCAGTAAACTAATAGTGTGTGCATGGGATGCCGCTGTAAACATCTAAAACACTGCAACTTTACTTCCTAGACTGTATCAGAACTACAGTCCAGCACAGGACTATGGGACTGATCATCCCACTGTGAGGCTGCACCCCAAACCCTGTGCTCAGTTCTGGGCCTTTTGCTACAAGAATTGTAGTAGAGGGAAAGTTAGAAAGGGGAATGCACAGATAGAACTAAATCTGGCCACTGCCATAAAAGATAATAAAAAGTACTTTCACAAATATATCTAAGCAATAAAAGGAGGGCCAAGGAGAACTGCCATCCTCTGCCAGATACTAGCGGAAACCTAGCGACTGAGGATGAGGAAAAGGCTGAGGTACTTAATGCTACCTTTGCCTCAGTCTTCAATAGTCACACAAGCCATCCCCAGGGTATTCAGTTCCCTGAGCAGGATGGCAGAGACGGGAGCTGATTGAAGTCCCTGCAATTCAGGAAGTGAAGGTTAGAGACCTTCTGCTCCAGTTAGATGTACACAAGTCTATGGGGCCGGATGGGTTGCACCTAAGAGTGCTGAAGGAGCTGGCAAAGAAATTACCAAGCCACTCCCCATTCTCTATCAGCAGCCCTGGTCTAGTGGTCAGGTCCCAGAGTATGGGAGGCTGTCCAGTGTGATACCTCTCAACAAAAAAGGGAGGAAGGAACTCCGGAAACTGCCAGCCTGACCTCGGTAACAGGGAAGGTCATGGAGCAGATGATCCTAAGTGAGATCACAAAGCATGTGCAGGAAAATATAGATATCAGGCCCTGTCAGCACAGGTTCATGAAGGACAGGTCCTGCTCGACCAACCTGATCTTCTATGACAAGGTGACCAACCTGGTTGATGAGGGAAAGGCTGTAGGCATTGTGTATCTGGACTTTAGTAAAGCATTTGACACTGTCTCGCAGTGTTCTCCTGGTCAAACTGTCTGCTCATGGCCTGAATAGGTGTATTCTTCGCTGGGCTGGAAACTCACTGGATGGGCAAGCCCAAAGAGTGGTGGTGAATGGTGCCACATCTAGTTGGCATAATCACTAACGGTGTCCCTCAGAGCTCAGTGTTAGGGACAGTGTTGTTTAATATCTTCACTGATGATCTGGATGAGATTGAGTGCAGCCCCAGTAAATTTGCAGATGACACCAAGCTGAGTGGGAGTGGCTGAAGGATAGGAAGGCTCTGCAGAGGGATCTGGACAGGCTGGATTGATGGGCTGTGGCCAGTGGAATGAGGTTCATCAAGGATGTGTGCTGAGTCCTGCATAGGGGCCACACAACCCCATGCAATGCTATAGGACTGGAGAAGAGTGGTTGAAAAATTGCTCAGTGGAAAAGGACCTGAGCATGCTGATTGATGGAGCTGAACATGATCCAGCTTGTGCCCAGGCAGACAAGAGGCCAACAGCATCCTGGCCTGTATCAGCAATAGTGCGGCCAGCAGGGCCAGGGCAGTGATCATCCCCCTGTACTGGCACTGGTGAGGCTGCACCTCAAATCCTGTGTTCAGTTCTGGGCCCCTCATTACAAGAAAGACATTGAGGTGCTGGAGCAGGTCCAGAGAAGGGCAATGGAGCTGGTGAAGGGTCTGGGGCACAAGTGTGATGAGGAACAGCTGAGGGATGTGTGGGTGCTTCGTCTCCAGAAGAGAAGGCTCAGGGAGACCTTACTGCTCTTTGCAGCCACCTGAAAGTAGGATGGAGGCAGAAGGTGGCTGCTCTCCAAAGGAATAAGCAATAGGAGAAGGGGTAACAGCCTCAAGCTGCCCCAGGAGAGATATAGATTGAATATTAGAAAAAATTTCTTTACAAAGAGGGTGCTCAGGCATTGGAACAGGCTGCCCAGGGGAGTGTTGGAATCACCATCCCTAGAAGTGTTCAAAAACTCCATAGTGACATGGTTTAGTGGTGGTCTTGGCAGTCCTGGGGTAGAAGTTGGACTTGATGATTTTAAAGCTCTTTTCAACCTAGTTGATTCTATTCTATGATTCTATGATTCGATTCTATGATTCTAAGTTAGCCACTAGTAACTTGCTCGTCTACCTTTATGTGTTTGATGAAAATATGTTGTTCTGTGTCCACAGGATATCCACATATTGTCCCCTTCTGGCATAACATAAATCTGTCACAGGAATTGTTGTATAGCTTAAAAAATATAAGCACGGTGTGTTCTCCAAGATTCATAGCAACATATGTCTGCATGTCTTGATCAGAACTGTGCTTGAAACATGTTAATGTCCGTGTACAAGTAACAGCACATAAAGGGGGTTTTGGTTTAGGCACATTTTATCACTGGATTTATATGGGCATGAGGTAACACCTACTTTTTTTTTTTTTCTTCAAAGAGCTAATCCACATGCATAATTGAAACAAGTCCTTATTCTGCTCACTATAAATATGTACCAGATGTATCTCTTAAGAATGTTGCATTTTGCAGCATGGTGGGATTTACTAGTACCTGTGAGTTATGTCAACCTTGATCCAAAGTGAAATAAAAATGAAGAGCATTGCATTGTATGGTATGGTGTGTCCTAGACATGGTCACAGGCAAGTCCATAAGTACAGTAAACATCTACATTAACACCCTATTGATTTACTCTGTGTAACATGATGGCTTGATTGCCGTAAACAGGAATCATGCCTCTAAAATAACAAACAAAATTGATTGTACTGAAGCACACACATTGTAATTTCCACTGCCTTTTAGGCTTGCTGTGGTTTACACTCACAGATCATGGGGCTGTGATTAGCTGTTCTTCATGGCCTAACGAGAGAATAAAGACGTGAAAATGTAGTGAATACACTGTACTGCATCCTGAAGAATTGCCTTCAAGTGTTGGGCTGCTCAGTTTGAAGGCCCTTTAAAAGGACTAATCATGTGACAGTGCCTTGGCTTTATCTAAACAAACACTGGGACTTTCTTCAAACCCTTTTGAAAATACGGACATGCCACAGAAAAGTTGCGACTACTTGCAGCTCTCTGAAAAGCTTATTTCTCTGAAAAATGCTATTGCAGGATGTCAGATCTCACCAGGTCCAGGTGACCCAATAAAAAGGCTTTACACCCATGTTCACCAGCAGAAAATCCTGTGTAGTCCAAGAGATAAAAAACAAACTGGAGAAAAAACCATAACACAGCTTCAAAGCTTTCTGAGATGTTTATCCTCTCATTTGTGCATCTGCTAAAGAGTCTCTGTTTTCACTTAATATATTTTAAAAAATACAGCAAAAAAATAGAAAAGCAACTTGTGAACCAATTACTAACAAGTAAAAGTATAACAGATGCAAACAAAGAGCTGCAGTATTTTTCACCATATGTTTCGAATCAATCTTATTCCTTCATCAGTTGGAAACAAAGCATAATGTTGTGGTTCTAACAGTAACTAACCTTGATCTATCAAACCATAGAAAAACAAGCAGTACTTTGACAAGCCATTTGTTCTGTTTATCATAAACAGTCAATAGCATTAACTAAGATCAACCATTCCTGTAGAATTATATTATCTAATTACTCCCATTTCAGCTTCTCTTCTAATTGCCCTCTGGTGTTCATATTCCTTTATTGCTCATTTACTAGCTTCTGCTCTATTCAGTTGGCATTTTGCTTAAAAACCTCCAGTCTGCAGTTTCAGGTACAGAGGTCTGGAGGCGAACAGGGCAGCAACGGGGAGGAGGACCTGCAGTAACAGCTGAACAGGAGTGCAGCTGCTTCCCCCTCACACACCGCAGACAGCGCAGAGCACCGGGGAGCGTCAGCACCGTGGCTACAGCCCTTGACGTCCTCCTGAGAAATCTAGCCGCACATGCAGGCACCTGCACAATGTGGCATTTTTACTGTCTTTAAAACAAGCCATTCATCTTGAGGTTAATAGCAAAAAAGCTCCACATACTCCAGTCACAACAAGACTACCTGAGAACCTTGGCATGCATTTTAAAACTAAAGGCTCTTTCCTGACTTCTCTATTCTTTTTCCGTTTAGGCATTTATTTGGCTTTTGCACCGTGCAGCCCAAATGGTACTCTGCATGTCTGAGCCTGTCAGTGTGCAAGCAGCAGCAAAAGTGAGGCACTGGAGAAAACCCCACAGTTTCAAGCTTCAGGTGGGAGGTGCAACTGGATGATCTCTAGAGAACCCTTCCAGCTGCTGTTTCTATCATTCACCCTCGCAGCCTCCTTGTAAATGCATACAGACATATAAGAACTGCAGGTGCATTTCTGTCACCTGTCTGCACTGTGTGCCGCAGTGGCAAATATTGTGCAAAGGCGCTTTCGACGTGTACGTTAGGGTCTCCTTTACCACCTGTCAGCCATCACCTGCAGTGCCAGGATATTACATGCTGTGCTCACAAATATCTCGCAGGTTGGTTGAAGTGCAGCTCCATGTGCACAGAGGTTTAGGCAGTGCTAGCAGGGGGATCTTCAATCTTATGGTGAGCATTTACAGGCTCACTGTTACCAGTGAGCTCCATCTTTCACTTTCCTCCCAGCTCTCTGCATGAAGCTCTGCTCAGGCTGATGCTTGGTGGAAGAAAATGTAACCTCTCTTGCTTTGAGGATGTGTGAACTGTAGAAACTGAGCATTGTAGGTCTGCCAGATTCACAGCTCTCTGAACCACCTTAGCTTGTGTGTGCCAAACTTTCATGATCATTGGCTTACGTTCATGAACTCGGTGAACTCTGCACCCAAACTAAGGTGAGAAAGCAGTGACTTTTAATGTGAATGCTATGTTCAGATCTAACGATGACTTTGGGCCAGATCCAAAAGAGGACTTACACACTTTATTTGGGATCTAGGAGCTTAAAACATAACACTGAAAAAACCTGCCTACCCCTGGACATGTAGGTTAACCTGAAGCCTGAGCTGAAAAGGCAGTTGACTTTTTTCAATTTAAATTTTTCTCCAAAATTGCTCAGTTTGTGTATCTACATTGACCTGTCTTGACATGGACAATCAAGTTTAGTTCCCTCTTCTTTATGAGATAATTTAGGGCTATGAGTCATCCCTTAGAGGGAAGTATCCTGACACCAGACTATAAACCGGCCTGGGCAGGTACACAGTCCACCACTATGCCACTCCACTGACAAGACCTCAAGGTCTATGGGGCCAAACATGATTCAGTAATTAAGTGGTTAAGTGGCTCAGCCCAGCAGGAAAATCTTGGAGCTCTGTTTCTTTCTCCCCAAAGAGTGTCTGTGCAGATGAAATAGATAAAATACAGGAACAATCATGGAAACAGGCACCAGACCTATATGCTCCCTAGCTCTAAGCCTGACCACTATAGAGTTAGTCTTTCATATTTTCTGCACAGTACCCCCATTTTCCCAACGAGGTGAGATGAGTCTGTTTCTACGCCCCACATCAGCCTATCAGGATTAGGTAAACTCCTGCTGATCTCCATCTCCTGTAGCGGGAAAAGAGGAATGGAAGTATTTTAAGAGGAGGAAAGAACTAAGACTCTTTCCCCTGAGCACTCTCACTACTTTTGAAGGGCACAGAACAAGCTCTTGCTATATTTCAGAGGAGCAAATAAGCCCTGCCTTGGTCTTTAGAGACATATACCTTCCAGAGAGGGTCCTGGCTGCACATATCAAGTACATAAAAGCAGTTTCTTGCAGCCCTGAGTAAAGGGCAAGATCTAAGATACACAATATCCTTGGGGTTTCATTTTTGGCTGACTCCTAGCAGCCGTATACTGACTGACACAAGGTAGCTCCTGGCTCTGCATACTCTTAGGTTTTTGCTGTCACTCTAAGATTCCTAAATTTGCATGGACAATTTATAGACAACTAATTCGGGGTTCTGTTTTTCATGCTGGGGTACCAGATATCACTGAGGTACTAGACATCTGAAAGGTTTTGAAAACCCATTATCTAAAATGGATTAAGCCTACAGCATATAAGTACTGAAATTTCCCTCCTTTCCTGGACTCTCCAGCCTTTTCTGTTCCTGTTATGCCATGGGCCAGTGAGAGGGAGGATGTAGGCATGAATGGCCTTCAGGACAAGTCCCATGGTCTCTGTCCCAGTATTTTTTTCCTTCATTTTCGTATCTGCCTCTCTCTTCCCACCCAGCAAAAGCAGCGGAGATCATGCCATCAGAGGCAACTCCACTTTCCTCTCTCTTCATTTGTGTTTAGCCTTCCTGTTGGTTAAAACACAACGATGCTTCCACAGTGCCACACAGGGAAGACATGTCCCTGCCTCACTGGGCACTTGTATTGGCTGTTGCACAGCCAAAGTTTTTGATACCTTAAAGGCTCACACAAAACTTGTACTTGCAAGGGTACAGACAGCAGCAATACTCCTGAATGGGTTCTGAGTCACCAGTCACCAGAAAAGCCCTTCACTCCCACCTGGCTGAGTAGTGAAGGGGTAGAGAAGACAGATGTACTGGATGCCCTCTATGATAATGAAAGAGATTAAAACGTACATGCAGAGAGATTAGATTACAACCTCCTTTTCTGTTTTGTGTCAAGCCAGTGTTAGCCAAGGGTCCAACAGGAGTGTCAAAACTATCTAATTACTGATTATAAAATGGGCTCATTCAGAGCATTTTCTGACTCTGCTCATTGGTATCATGCCTGAAATGAGGCCCAACATCCTACTTCAAGGATAAACAAAACAGTAGCAGAAGCAAAGACCCTAGTGTTTGTGTTTCTTTTCCCATGTAGACATAAATGGGGTGGTATACTTCCCAACGCAATACTCCCATTGGTGACTGGATGCAACTGCTTGCAGAGGCTGAAAGTTGGGCACATGGTGGTCACTTTCCCCCTGCTTTATACAAGGACAGTGTGTCCCTCCACAAGGAGAGAATATAGGAGCTTAAGCCCATGCCTTTGCACGCATGCTCTTGTCCAGCCCAGTCATTATTTCAGACTGTTTTCTGATTCATCAGAAAAAGCTCAGACCAGCATAACAGCTCATAGCACCATGCTACTGATTTCATTCTGTCACTGATCATTAACTGCAGTCCTTAACATTGCCTTTAGGAGACCTCCATAGTCAAAAGGAACATGTATTTCATCACAGCAATGTAGCCACATATCAAAGCAATGTGATGTGGATGGTTTAAAGCAGAAATAGTAGCCAACACATTCTTTCACTGCTGAGACAGTGGTAGGAATTGATCTTTACAGCGTTGATCCCAACAATCTTACAACCATGAGCAGGAGCAAAGCACAAGCAGTATGAGCCTATGAGGCGACTATAGGTGAGAAGACATGGACTTCTTTAAAACATTAAATAATTTTGCTCACCAGGACTCCTCCGAGGTAAAAGTTTGTGGTTTCTCTATCCCTTACGGAGAATCATGTTACTTAAAGATACCTCTGCCCCAACTCAGCAAATAGTAGATACATGTTGGAATTACAAAGCCTCATAGACAGACTCACTAACTGGAAAAACTGGGGGATAAGGTTGGAAAGCCCAAACAAACCATATGATTATTTACAGTATTTCAGCAGTGTGAAAATGACAAAAGTACATATGAAACTCTTTGGTTTATATCATTGTAAAGGTGAAAACCAGATATAAAGTGCTTCTTTACTAGGAAAATTGATTTGTTCTTAACCATTATGACTACCACAGTACAAAATCTTAGTGAAGATAAAGCAGCTTATAGTTTTCATGCATTTTGGTAGGTTGTGCAGACAGTAGGAAAATGTAAGGCTATGGGTAAGCCACCTCATGACAGAACCAGAAGCTGGGTTGTCTTCAGCAGGATTTTAACTTCATTCTGGTACTTGGCACATGATCAAGCCACTGCAAGTGTGGTGCAGGTACAGGGCTGCTCATGATAATCGTAGTGCCTGCTCTTCAGGAAACTCACTCCTTAATGGAGCAGAAGTTTGCACTTACTGGAGAGTATGGTGTGCAAGGAACAAGTACAGACCAGCCAAGCTAACACATAGCTCTGTTATAACGAGTTCATGTGACAAAGTCCTGGGATAGGCCAGCTCAGGGAACTCACCTTCTTCCTTATGAAGACAAAACAACTGTGTAAATGCGTAATGGGTCATCCATCCTCCAGGGTGACCTCCCTGTTTACATCACAAATCACTCTTTTGACTGAAGTGCATGCATATTTAGAAATCAGGCACCATCTGTTACAAACAACACTCAAATTAAATTAGTGCCTGCTAGATTGCTTATCTTACTTTTAACTGTTGAAACTGTAATCTTTAATAACCTTTCCTTAGCCACTGAAATCTTTTCATTTTCAGAAGACAAAGGAGAGCTCTGTTACAGCTGCTGAGGCTGAGGAGAAGGTAGCAGCTCCACCTGTTCTGTAGCTGAAATCTTCAGTAAAAACTCCGAAGCCTTCTCTGACTCACAGTAATTTGGATATTCCCAATGGTAGTAACAAGTATTTGCAACACCACAACTACTGCTAATAAAGCTAAGCATGTCTAAACCTCTTCAGAAAACACTGATCAACTTTCAAGGATATCCAGTAGTTTGAATTGTGTTGTTACTGAAAAAAATTATGCTTTAAATTAATGACTAAAATCTGAACCAAATCAGATGGTGTTCTTGGTATAATATACTAATTGGATGTAAAAGCAAGGATATTGATGATGTGACTCAGAAACTAGTGTAGCATCCCATCCCACAACTGTGGCTGTTTCGAGATTTCTGACCATTGCATAGCACTGCAGTATTTTTAACAGTTTAGTTCTTCCACTTCTAGAACCCAAGACCCAGGAGTGGTAACACTTGCCTACTGCAGAGCGGTGGTGTGAGCTTTTATAAATGTTCTGTACTAAGAAAATGTAAACACTATAAAATAGAGGAAGCCAGACTGTCAAACTAGAGACAATCAAACTAAACAACCAGTTCTTTATTCAAGTACTTAGCTACGCCAACAGCTACTGCAAACCAGTGTGCACCTGTGGCTCTTCGTGAAAAGTGAGGGACTTCCAAACCCAAGACTGTTAACTTGGGTGCTCATATATCGAATTAAATTTTTAAAATTCACAGAGACTTGAAAAGGCAGAGCTTATATTCTCCTTTCATCTATATATATATATTTATACATATATAGGTATTACTGTGCTTATATATTTACATATATCATATGTATGTGATACATAATTTGTGCATTCTGCCATTCCATGTCTGTGTTACAGAAATTCTCTTGCTTCCAGGAATAACATGCAGGTGGCTGCAGCTTGCTTCAGAGCACACAGTAACATTAATAAAAGCTGACTTCATGTTGCTTAGCTTGAAGCTGGACTGTTGTAAAAGTCCTGAAGCTCAGTGTCCTTCTGCCCTTCCATCCTGCCATTACTCTTACAGGTTCCCTCCTCGGGCCCTTTCTAGGATCCTTTCCTGGTTTCAGTTTGTACTAATGAGCTTTTTTATATACAAGTTTACTTTAGTGCAGATGGTATTTGTCCACAGCCAGAAACACTCCCCAAGTAGTACCATAGCTCAACAAATAAGTTCAAAAAGCATTTTAGTGAAAATAAACAGTCAAATGAAGTATTACTTGGATCAAAACAGAGATTAGCAACTATCAACCCCTGCAAGCACCATAACTGGCCCCTTTTCACCATCCTTCTCTTAATTTTAACAATTTGATCTAATATGCAAGTATAAGAAATCGAAAATTGATTTCATGACTATACACATATGATTTAATGAGACTTGGTAACTCGATCTGCCAACACCTGTGCTGCATTAAAAACAGGATATTGTGCGTCTCTCTAAACTGTACCAGATAAAACTGTTCACTCAGGGTGTCGTGTACTTTGTGTTGCAGGAGGGTGGTAACACACGCCCTCACCAAGGACAGCAGGGAGCCCCTGAAGAAACCCTAGCCATGGCTTTTTCCTTATAGGTGGACTTTACTCTTTGCGTGCATGCCTTAATCTAATTTGCCCTTTTTTATCTTATTTTTTTTTCTTTTGTACGTAAATTAAAAAGCAATTCAGGCATACTCAATTCTTTATGATAAGCAGAGTTCCCATGAAAATATGTCACAGTCCCTTAGAAGGAACAATGGTAGAAAGCAAAACTGAACTGTTTTTTCATTGCAGCTGAAAGCTGTACTATGAAATGCTAACGAACATTTCAGCATGCTTTTTCTTCACATGAATGTCCCCTTTACCTGTTTCTCTTAGTGGGCTTTAAGAATAGGCATTGATCCCTTAGAAGAAAAGTTTGTATACCATGATTTGGCTCCTGCATTTGATATATTTGAGAGGAACAAAGTTGAGATAAACCCGAATGAATAAGACGGCATCATCCCAAAAATGAGACTGCTGCTAACGTGTAGTGCCACCAAATGGTCAATTAAATGAAAAGCATCACTTTCCCCCATACAGTAGTCAAAATGATGTGTTCCCAGAAATTACTTATGTGGTCTGCTAGAAGAACATGTTTTTATTAATAAAATAATAAACTTGATACAGTACTTAGTGTTTCATGAATAGAAAATAGGAAATTAGGTGTTTCAGATCTGAAGGGGAATTATTATTGGATTAAATAAAAATGCCTAACCTTTTGAAACCCCATTCCTCTCTTTCATTCTTTCTAGAATGAAGTTCTAGACTGTATTACTATGTCCTCACTGAAAGCTGAACATCTCCTGTCTGAACTAGGATTTACGCCTTGATTGCTGCACCAGGGAGTCTTTTTTTCTCTTTTAATACTTTTCTACAGCTTTTGTTCCTCATGTCTATCAACATTACTTTGTCCCTTCATTATGGCCATAGAGAAAAAAAAACTAATTAAGCTATATGCCTCCAATACAGTCTGCATAGCTTTGTCTAATGAACTAATCTCACCAAGTTCAAGTTCTGGTTCAGGACTTACTCCTGGTACATCAACCTGATGGCTGATGACAGAGCCACAGTGGGCACTGACCAATCCTCTCCTGTATCATAGCAGCCCCACTCCATTATTTACCTCTGTTCTTTGGTAACGTGCCAGCCTACAGTAACCAGTCATCCTGATGCCTATCTCATCTTATTTAAGATCCTGCGTTTGCTTCCTAAACGGAATTTTAAGTTCTGCAGAGCAAAGCCTGTTTCTTCTTATAGGCTTGTATGGTGTTAAGCACAGCAGGACCCTGATTGGGACATCTGGGTACTATTACAAAACAAAAATGAATAATGCCAATAACAACTAGGACTTAAAAAAAAGCAGCAAAACTTACGGTCAGATTTTGGCGTTTGCAGCATGGAAATGTAAGAAGTGTATCCCCTTTCTCATGGTCTCATGTACAGACTGTACTAATTTTTTTGATACTTGGGATAAATTAAAAAACACATAGTAACAAAGATTGATTTATTTGGGTGAGAGCTACTTCTGCACAGTGCTTCATAGAATCATAGAATCACAGACTGGTTTGGGTTGGAAGGAACCTTAGAGATCATCCATTTCCAAACCCTTGCCATGGGCAGGGATGCCTTCCACCAGACCAGGTTGCTCCAAGCCCCATCCACCCTGGCCTTGAACATTGCCAGGCACAACTTCCATGGGCAACCTGTTGCAGTGTCACTCTCACAGGAAAGTTCTTCCTGACACCTAATCTAAATCTACCATCTAAATTTAGGTAGTGCACAGGAGCTCAGAGGGAACTGCAGGCATTACCTCAGTACAAAAGTGATACCACTGGCTCTGACACCAGTGAAATGAGATGGAAAGGTCAAGCCTTGCTTGAGAGTCTTCCACCCCCGATATGGGAGTCGCTGCTCAGCTGTGGGGAAAAGCAGCACTCTGCCAGCATGCAACACACAGCAAAACAGTCAGAACCCTCAGACAGTGCAGTAGTCTGGGCAGCACCACGCTTTCCTATCTGCCTGAACACGATTTATTTACCAACACCCACAGGTGCGCTAGAGCTAAAGCAGAGAAAGATGCTTTTGGCATGAACCCCTCACTCTCTCAGTTTGGATGGGATGAGAAAAAAAAAGAAAGCAGAAGTGGTGAAAAGAGGAGATAAAGAGTGAGATAAAGCATTGAGATTGCTGGTTGTTAGAGAAGACATGTGACCAGACTGGGATAATATATTTTTTATTTCCTGGCACCACTCTTCACCAAAGTGAAGATGTCACTCCAGTCTAAGTTTGCCAGCCTGGCAGACACAGCGGTGAGGATGGATCAAGGCACAGTGGAGAAAAAGGTGAAGCTGAGATCTGTGGTGACGTGAAACACTATATTTGTGAGGTGAATGGGACACCCAAGCTGCCACTGCAGGAATGATGGAGAGAGCAATGCAAAAAGAGCAAATTTAAGTGCTCAACAGACAATTAAAATGGTAACAATAGAAGAAGAAAGTATCTCTAAATCCTTTTTGTCATTATGCACAAAATAATTTGTAAATATGAAGCTAATTTTTTCATGAAAGGAAATGCTGGAATATAAATACCTGCGGCCAGAAGACAGGTTCCTCTATGCCAAAACCAAGCTCTGGTATGCTGTTCTAGACAGCTCAGTCACAAAACTAGACCTCGGTTAACACAAATGTTAGTGCACATACTTAGGCATCTGAGCACACCTTATATTTTGTAGACTTATAAAGGAAAGTTAATTTCATTCAATTAAAGATAGTTATGAAAAATTATATCCTGGAGGGCAAGACGTAACAAATACTGAGATCTTATCCTACACTTGTCTGCGGCAACAACACAGAGTTAAAAAGAAATTAAGTAAATGGCAGACTTTAAAAAACCATGCAAAAATTATTCTCGGTTCGCATATCCTCTGGAAAATTTATCACAGTGATGGTTCAGGATTAATTAGAGTTCTGACTCTGTTTTCAAGATAGAAAGCCAAATATCAGTCACAACAAAACAATAAGCACTGTACATCATGTGATAACCTGAAATAGTCACAACTAACTTCCTGAGAGGTCTCTTCCAAACCCTTGGTGTTCATCCTTCTACACATACAAACCTCCTGTAACTGTAGCTCATAATATGCTTGAGCACTAGGACCTTGTCTGCATTGGTTCTGGTGTCCTCAACACAAAAAGGACATGGAACTGTCAGAACAAGTGCAGAGGAGGGCCACAAGGATGATCAGGGGACTGGAGCACCTCTCGTATGAAGATAGGCTGAGAAAATTGGGGCTGTTCAGCCTGGAGAAGAGAAGGCTGCGTGGAGACCTCCTAGCAGCCTTCCAATACCTGAAGGGGGCCTATAGGGATGCTGGGGAGGGACTCTTCATTAGGGACTGTGGTGAGAGGACAAGGGGTAATGGGTTTAAACTTAAACAGGGGAAGTTTAGATTGGATATGAGGAAGAAATTCTTTACTGTGAGGGTGGTGAGGCCCTGGAATGGGTTGCCCAGGGAGGTTGTGGATGGTTCATCCCTGGCGGCGTTCAAGGTGGGGTTGGACATAGCCTTGGATGGCATGGTTTAGTGGGAGGTGTCCCTGCCCATGGCAGGGGGGTTGGAACTAGATGATCTTGAGGTCCTTTCCAACCCTTACTATTCTATGATTTTATGATTCTATGATTTATGGGCCAGCGAAGCATTACCTAAAAACCTGGGGAAATAAAACCACCCAGAGAGGACAATGGGTTTTCTTTACAAAACACATGTGCTTAATTTCCATGTTTTACTCTTCTCTGTTGGTTTCACTCGAGGTGCATTGCAAGTTAATCACTTTATCGTTTTTCGCATGTGAGTATCACCCACATCTGAGTACCCTGGAAAATAAACTCTTCTAGAATTCATGAAACAACAACGTGCTTTTGCTTTAATTGAAGGGGGAAAAAAAAACCAGAAGAAGAAAGAAGCCTGAGCTGAAAATGAAACACTTGCACCAGATAGACTGGATCTGCATTTGCAATACTCTTGCTCAGGGTATTTGGATGCATCCAGACTTTTGATTCAGATCATTAGAGAGACAGAACCCAACTGTAAAACTCTGATATCTGAGCAATGTTTAGAGTGTATTTCGATACAGAGTTTTGGCTGACCTATTTAAAGGATGATCTTGTACAAGTGATTACTCCATAATCTAGGCAAGTGTCGAGACATATTTAATAGAAAAAAGTAACTAAGACTAAAAGTTGTTCTTTTTTTTCTTCCCATAAAAAATAATAAAAAAAAGGATTCTATACCACATTGTCGAGTTTTACACATAACTCTCTGCAGAAGCTGTCCATATTTCTCCTAGAAAAAAAACAACATTCAAATTAAAGGGAGATAATTTCAGATTATTTCTGTAAAATAAGACAGGTTTAAGCTTAGTTAGCTACTGCCCGGTGATCTGTCTGGGCACCTTAACCTTACTGAGGATCAAAACCATGCACTGCTCCCAGGGCTGTGCTTTATCTGTCACTTCAGCTCTTTTCTTGGCCTCTGCACAAAACCCAAGGAGGTTCAGCCATTATTATAGTTGTCAGGCTCCTCTGAAATGCTGGACCAAAACTCAAGTGCTGTAAGAAGCACTGTACTGCATTAGCACACTAAACAACACGGTAAATTGGCAAGGAAAAGGCATAATCTACATATGTGACAAGGAATCTGGATTTTAATTTGCCTTCTGCTAGTAGATTTCTTTGAGTATCATATATTCTGTCTGCCTTTGCTTCCACATCCTAGCTGCTCAGCAAGGAGATAATGATCTCAAAGCTTGTTGTGAGAATTAATTAACAACAATAAGGGTGTTGATAAGGTCAGCTAGCAGTTTTGTAACAAGAAAGTGATCTTAAGCATGAATGAGTCTTTTCCTGATGAAAAGCTGGTTTAAAGAAAACAGATTTAATCAAGAAAAAAATGTCTTTTGGTCAAACCAGACTGTTGAAAAATAGAAAGTCTATTACTGAAAAAAGAAGCTCCAGATTAGAAATGCAGACATAGTATTCACTGGAAGAAAGCAAGCCCCTGTTTGTAAATATTTGTAAATATTTGCACCAAATCCCAAATCCACTCAAACACAGATATTGTCTAGTCTTAGAAAATAGGTTAAGTGTATAAATGTACTAGCGAACATACAGATAAGCACTACCACACACAGAGCATCACTGCTAAAATACATTAGATGGGCAGGCTGATGGTGAGATACTTCTTGTGGGATGACGTATTCATTAATTCCATTCATGTTTGCAACAGCTTGATGGTAATGGGCTCATTTTGGTTCCTATTCTGAGAAAAACATCCCATTCTTTCCATTGGGATCTTCAAACCTCTAGTAAGTCCCAGGGCATACCTTGAGACATCTAAAAAAGGGAAAACAGTCCAGGATATTACATTTTGGATTGAGCTTCATATGCGATCAACTGAACAATGTATACATGCAAAACCCACCAGCTGTGGAAGGCACGCTTGCATGGACAGCGAAGAGCTGGGAGGTTGGCACTGGCGGAGGCTGTGCACTGTGCTGCTCTCCCCACTGCAGTGCCACAATGGCTGCCTTCTACTAAACATTCCTGTAGGGTGGGAATTCTTGTGTTCCTAAACCATTCATGAACAATTCATAAGCATAATGGGGATTAAAATTAATTGACTAAAATATGTGCTGTTAGGCAATTGTCTCTAGTGTGTTCTCTGAAAGCTTTGTCCATTCAATTTCAAATTATTCCAAAGACAGATATATGGATATAACTTTTGATTTCCTCTGGCCCTCAGGACTCTAATGTCTGAGTACTTTACCATCTGTAGCGTATTTATTCTCACAAGACCTCTGTGATGTAAAGAGGGACTATTAAATCCATCTTAAGGATGAGGAATGAGAGCCAGAACAATGCTGGGATCAAGCAGGTGATCTGAGCTTTAGTACGGTATGAATTGAGGCTTTCATGATCATAGACTAAAGCCTTAATTACTGCATGTTTCCCCGCAAGTCCGTTTTTGCTGAGAGCTTTTGCAAGCTGGGAAATTCTGTAGAGTTGGCAAAAATTCTATGAAAAAGATTTATTTCCTTTTTCACAGTCTATAGGGCTTTTTCGCAGATTAGAAGACTGGAAGGTGCTGGAGAGTGAAATTTGATATAAGTGGAATAGGTTTACAACCATAGCATGAAGATAACTTCCATGATATCAGTAAGATAGGAATTGAAGCGAGGCCTCAAGAAGGGAGCGGATGGGAGAATTTCTTTATAGCAGTGGGAAAAAAAAAGTCCACAGGAGTGATGCTGTTCACTTTTCAGATTGTATCAAACTTAAGAGCACTGTGCGGCTATTACCCAGCATGGTCAGCTCTCCTGTAGGAGCTGCAGATCAGTTTAGTTTTTCAGCTTGATTTGTAACTCAGTCGCTGCTGCCCCTTATTGCCTTCTGTTCTTCTCCTACAAGTTTCTAGCCCTGAAACATACTTTTTATTTAGGTACTAGATCACATTACACGTATCTAAACCACTGCCTATAGTTACTACCTTTCAGATTTGCTAATTTCCAGATATTCCAGATTCTCTAGTCATATTAGGTTGCATTTTTTTCAGGCTGAATCAGTTTAGTACTTCCAACCCATATTCATTACCTCTCAGTGTGGACTTCCTTATTATTATGCCTGGCCTCCTTCATGCTCACTTCACAAACCTAATTACTGTAGGTTTATTTTCCTTTTCCATTGAATCAATATTGACAAGCAGTGGGATAATCCCTGTGAATGGATAATTCACTGCCAGTTTAACCTACTGCCATTAATTGTTACTCTTCATTTATAAACCTTCAGGTAATGAATGTACCAATCATGTGCTTATTTACTTCCCAGTCAGTTTACAAAAATTTTCCAAGTTTTCAAGAAGAAATGAACAAATTCCTCTCTCATATATAGAATCATAGAATCATAGAATAGTAAGGGTTGGAAAGGACCTCAAGATCATCGAGTTCCAACCCCCCTGCCATGGGCAGGGACACCTCCCACTAAACCATGCCATCCAAGGCTATGTCCAACCCCACCTTGAACGCCGCCAGGGATGAACCATCCACAACCTCCCTGGGCAACCCATTCCAGGGCCTCACCACCCTCACAGTAAAGAATTTCTTCCTCATATCCAATCTAAACTTCCCCTGTTTAAGTTTAAACCCATTACCCCTTGTCCTCTCACCACAGTCCCTAATGAAGAGTCCCTCCCCAGCATCCCTATAGGCCCCCTTCAGGTATTGGAAGGCTGCTAGGAGGTCTCCACGCAGCCTTCTCTTCTCCAGGCTGAACAGCCCCAATTTTCTCAGCCTATCTTCATACGAGAGGTGCTCCAGTCCCCTGATCATCCTTGTGGCCCTCCTCTGCACTTGTTCTAACACTTCCATGTCCTTTTTATGTTGAGGACACCAGAACTGCACACAATACTCCAAGTGAGGTCTCCAGAGCAGAGTAAAGGGGCAGGAGCACCTCCCTCGACCTGCTGGTCACACTCCTTTTGACGCAGCCCAGGATACAGTTGGCTTTCTGGGCTGCAAGCGCACACTGCCGGCTCATGTTCATTTTCTCATCGACCAACACCCCCAAGTCCTTCTCCGCAGGGCTGCTCTGAATCTCCTCCCCGCCCAACCTGTAGCTGTGCCTGGCATTGCTCCGACCCAGGTGGAGGACTTTGCACTTAGCATGGTTAAACTTCATTAGGTTGGCATCAGCCCACCTCACAAGCGTGTCAAGGTCCCTCTGGATGGCATTCCTTCACTCCAGTGTATCAACCGAACCACACAGCTTGGTGTCATCGGCAAACATGCTGAGGGCACACTCAATCCCACTGTCCATGTCACCCACAAAGATGTTGAACAAGATAGGTCCCAACACCGATCCCTGGGGAACACCACTCGTTACTGGGCTCCAGCTGGACATTGAGCCACTGAGCACTACTCTTTGCGTGCGGCCATCCAGCCAGTTCTTTATCCACCGAGTGGTCCACCTATCAAATTGATGTCTCTTCAACTTAGAGAGAAGGATGTCATGTGAGACAGTGTCAAAGGCTTTACACAAGTCCAGGTAGATGACATCAACTGCTCTGCCCCTGTCCATCAGTTCCGTAGCCCCTTCATAGAAGGTCACCAGATTGGTCAGGCAGGATTTCCCCTTAGTGAAGCCATGCTGGCTGTCCCCAAGAACCTTGTTGGTTTTCATGTGCCTCAGCATGCCTTCCAGGAGAATCCGCTCCAAGATTTTGCCAGGCACAGAGGTGAGACTGACTGGTCTGTAGTTCCCCAGATCATCCATTTTCCCCTTCTTAAAAATGGGGGTTATATTTCCCTTTTTCCAGTCATCGGGAGCTTCACCTGACTGCCATGATTTTTCAAATATGATGGACAGTGGCTTAGCAACTTCATTTGCCAGCTCCTTCAGGACCTGTGGACAGATTTCATCAGGTCCCATGGACTTGTATACATTCAGTTTCCTAAGATGGTCTCGAACCAGATCCTCTCCTACAGTGGAACCAGGGTCCCCACCCTCGCCGTCCCCGCGTCTGCCTTCCAAGACTTGGGTGGTGTGCTCAGAGCATTTGCCGGTAAAGACTGAGGCAAAGAAGTCATTAAGAACCTCAGCCTTCTCCAAATCCAGGGTAGCCAGTTCTCCCGATGGCTTCTGGAGAGGGCCCATGGTGTCCCTAACCTGTCTTTTATTGGCAATGTACCTATAAAATTCCTTCCTGTTATCCTTAACATCCCTAGCCAAGTTTAATTCTAAGTGGCTAGATTTACTCCATAGATGGTATTAAACAAATCACTGATGCTGATTTACATACCGCAGTCGGTACCAATAAACCGAGGATGCTATTCTATCTCTCCTTAGCTATCTTGATAGGACTGGTTTTATTTTTCAGTAATTCTTTGCACATGAATGATATGTGATGATGCAAGCATGTGATGCAACAGCACATGCTCAGGCTGCAAAGTGCGCTTCACATCAAATGACCTCATTGATGGTAAGTGCTATTAGCCCACAGCAAATACACTTAAATCTACAAAGGAAAAAGTTGAAGTTCTTTTCAATGATTTTGCAACTAGTAAAGTCTTAGAGAATACATACAGTCAATTGCCACGGCTTGGATGACTTACGGCAATTTAACTGTATTTTTGAGAGTGATAGATCTATACTGTAAATGCTTATAACTCACAGTTCCATTGTCTCTGATATTCTGATGCATATGACATACGCATATTTATCATGAATCACTGAGAGTAAATAAAACACCAGTCTTGCCTCTGAGTTGTACTGCACTGAGTGAAACTCTGATTCAGATTCTGATGTGACATAATTTGACCTGGACTTACTCAAACTATGTTTTTGTTTGAATTACACTAATGGAAAAAGTTAGAACTGTTCAGTACTCTGGAGCAAAAAATGAGCATTTTGAAGACAGGATTTAGTGATTAAATGGCATTCTCTCCTTTGAGTAAATTTTGAAACAATCCTTAAATATTTTTTTTTCTTTTCTTTTTTACTGGTTAAGGTGCTGTTTCTGAGAAACGGCAAAATGAAGCCATAAGAACTTGCAGCAAATGAAATATTTATGGACACCCATACCCTTATTACTGATTCATGTATTTGCAAGAAATCCTTTAAACATGTTGCCAGATGCAAATGCTAGTAATTATATTAGGCCTTCCTAAATATTCCCATTATTGTTTCAGATGAAGACATTTTTCTTAACTTCCCTTACTCAAAAAAGCTGTTATTCCTGGCATGGTACGGCTACCCTATTCTTCTCCAGCAGTAACTGCTCTTCAATGGTGGGTGAAGAATGATTTTTATATGTACAGTCTGTAAAACTCTTTGGGATCTGTCATGATGAAAGGTGCTCTGTGTACAACACTATTATTAACTTATTGTATTTCATCAGGTTATTCTGTTTCACATCATGTCACTCTACTGAAAAAGCCTTGCCAAAAAAAAAAGCTGTGCAATTTCATCAATTGAGAAAACAGACTCCTTCAAGAGCAATGTAGCATGCAGGTAGCATGGAACTCCCCAGGAGTTCAGGCTGGCATTGCCAGAGCATGTAGGGACATCTGTGGTTTCAGTGTGCGTTAGGTGTGAAACACTGTGTGTTGTAACGTACAGTGAGCTGAAAGATATCAACTGAATTGTGAAGGATGAAGGATAAGAACTGATTATGAAGAATGCATAATATATCAACTTTTGAATTAATACCCCTTTAAAACTACTGGAAATGATCATTCATATTTCATTAGTTTATGCAGATGGATGTCATTTGGCAAATTCTGAAACAGTTGTTTAAGCTTTTTAGCAGCTCTAATAGAAAACATCTGAGTCTTCCTAAAAGGAAAGCTTCTATTCAATTTTTCATTACTTTCAGAGATAAAATAAAACCATTTGTTATTTTCATTTATTTTACAGGAAAGTCAGTGCCTTTTTCCTTCAATAATCCCCCTTTTTTCCCCTAGCTATAAATTTTATCATGTAGATTTTGTAAAAATTATGGAAGACCATTGCAGCTAAAGAACAAATACAGTGAAGGTCAAACTTAGTATCTGAATGATTTTTGATAACACTTGTGACTGTGACTCCTAAAGTCCTAATCACGTTTAACCAACTCCTAGCTTCTTGAATGTATTCCAGAACAGGTCATTTTAAAGAAGGAAGCTAGACCCAGAACCAGATCTAATGGATTTTCAAGTAAAAAAAAAAGCAACCCACATCAACGCTTTATTACTGGTTTTACAAATCCTCACACAAACAAACAAGTACTACTGTGATTAATTTATTGTATTTGTAAGGCCTCATAAATCTACAGGCATTCTGTGACAATATAATAACAAGTTTTGTTTTGAAGGTTGTAGCTAATAAGCCATCTAACAAACTTTCCTTTCCTTAAGGCTGAGCTGCAGATTTGTTCCACGCCCTAAGCAAAAGGCAGTGCATTGCTGCACTGCCACTAGCAAAGACCAGGGCTGTGCTTGCAATTTTGGGAACCACTTTCTGCTTTGGCCACCTCGATGACGTGAGGAGGCAGTGATTACACCAGCTCTCTGCCCCTTAAAGGGTGTGTTCGATGGAAGTACTGGCCAGCACAGCATGCTCTCTCCTCTCCTCTTTGCACTTTCACACTTCCAAGCTATCAAATGGACCTAAATTACTTTTCTTACTTTAACTGAAAGGAAAAGCAAAACTGTTAAGAGATGGATCAGATTATTTGGTAAATCACGCTGTTCTGGGCACAGGGGAGTCAAAACTTAACAAAGGTGATTCTTCTTTGGGCAGAACTGTTGATCTTCTCGAGGGTAGTAAGGCTTTACAGAGGGATCTGGACAGGCTGGATCAATGAGCTTTGACCAACTGCATGAGGTTCAACAAGGCAGTGCCAGGTCCTGCATACGGGTGACACCAACCTCATGCAACACTACAGGCTTGGGGAAGAGTGGCTGGAAAGCTGCTTGGTGGAAAAGACCCTGAGTGTGCTGAACATGGGCTGGCTTGTGCAGCCGAGAAAGACAACAGCATCCTGGCCTGTATCAGCAACAGTGTGGCCAGCAGGGCCAGGGCAGTGGTTGTCCCCCTATACTGGCTCTGGCGAGGCTGCACTTCAAATCAGTTCTGGGCCCTTCACTACAAGAGAGGCACTGAGTGATGGAACAGGCCCAGAGAAGGGCAATGGAGCTGGTGAAGGGTCTGGAGCACAAGTGTGATGAGGAACAACTGAGGGATCTGGCAGGGTTTAACCTGGAGAAGAGAAGGCTCAGGGAATACCTTATCGCTCTCTACAACTATGTGAAAGGAGGATGGAGCTAGAAGGTGGCCACTCTCTTTTCCTTAGGGACAAGTGATAGAACAAGAGGAAATGACCTCAACCTGCCCCAGGAGAGATTTAGATTGGATATTAGGAAGAATTTCTTCATTGAATGGGTGGTCAGGCATGGGAACAGGCTTCCCAGGGAAGTGGTGGAATCACTGTCCCTGGAAGTGCTCGAAAACTGCGTAGATGAGGGCCTTAGTGACATGGTTTAGCGGTAGTCTTGGCAGTCCTGGGGTAAGTCTGCCTGAAAAGCAGAATTTCTCACTTTCCAAAAGTCCAAAAATTGCTTTAAATTTGACTAGAATGAAATAACTTTTCCTGGACTGCTTTCTGGGGAAGGAACTAGCTAGCAAATGCACCATGGCCATAACTTCTGCAGCTGTGAACTCCTTATCAGATGACTCCTCATCACAGTCACTGGAATAAGAGTGGTACCTTGGTTAAAGCTATTCTTGCTGTACACTACGGGGCAGGCTGCACTCTCTTCACAGCTTTTCTTTAAACGCATAATAATGCAGTGTTAACATAGAAATAAAAATCTATGCTACAGCAGGATAGTATAAGTTAAAATAAAAACTAAGGTTTCTGATTTCAGAAACAAAGGCAGCTATACCAGAATATTTTTACCACACTTTTGCTAAAATCTCATTGGGCATTCTTCTCAGCCCCCCGTGGCTGTAAGCACAATGGGTGGACTGAGGCATTTGCTCTGCCTATGCTGCTTGGCTTTAAGTCAGCCTTCTTAACAGTATCTCAGTGGCATTTTCCCCAGGCCAGTTCCCTTTGTTGAGTTGTGGTTTGCGTTTTTGTTTTTCTTTTTAGTCTCTATTTTTTTACAGGAAAAAATATATGTCATTGAAGAACCACATGAGAAACAGCCTTTGTGACATATCCTTCATTTCAATGAAAATGCCCCATGTTTCATCTTAATGAAAATATTGTAGGGTTGCACTGAAATATAGCTTCTTGTAAGTAAATTCAAGCAAAACCAGAAAAAAACATACTCGCTACCCTAGAGTGAAGTATATTAAACTCCACTCATTCATTTTGTTAGAAATGAGTGATGAAAGAGAAGAAGATCAACAGATGTAACACAATAATGAAGAAGGTGAGGAAGTTCCAGCAGGAGGGAAAAGTGCTGGGCAGATGATGCTGAACAGCTGCTTGCCCCAGTGCCTCGTGTGGCCCCAATGCCCTGTATGAACAGAATAAAGGTGGTTTTAAGACACCTGCCCATTCAAGACCAATAAGAGACTAATCATGTATGGTGAACTTAATTTTCTGAAAAGCTGGATTAAGCTTTTGCAAGTTGCACTGTGTTCCTGTTGGTAATAATTTGGGTTCCACTACTTTGCAGAACTGTCATAAAGAATTAACAATTATTTTATCTTTAAAGAAAATAAATCTGTTAGCTACTGACAATAAATATAACTGGCTAGCAAGCACAGTGTATAATGGTAATAAATAAATTAATAAATTCCATGTATTCATATTTATAGAGCTTCTTTCAGACCTTGAATGTACTCTTAGTTTAAGGCTTGGTTAATCCATGCTACTTCTTACATAATTCTAATCTTCCATTAATGGTCAGAAGTTTATTTTTTGTTTATGACAATTTCATTGTTATTATGGGTCAAGCAGGAGGCCTTAGGAAAAATGCTGGATGGAAGAGAAGGGGAAGTGCTTTGAATGTTGATGAACAACTAATTCAGAACTCAGTTCTTCCAGGCTTTTAATGATGTTTTCTTTCCGGAAAGACATTAGAGTTATTTAATTCATGTGACCTCTATAGCATTGAGGACAATGCTTTGATTTTTTTTTCTTTACTATGCTTTCTGTTTTATCTTTTTTATCTGTTATATTTAGAGGGTTTTGTTACTTATCAGATGTGATGTTCAAACTCTGCTGTAATTGCAGCTTTTTTTCTTCCTCACATTTTGTTTATTAATGTTGTTACATCAGATTGTCTAAATATTTTGAGAACTCTTCAGGGATTGATAGAGGGCAATTAATATCAACTGTTTATAGTCTCTTTTCTTTTTCCCGTGCTCCCAAGATCTTATCTTTAACCTAGATTAAAGGGATGGGAGAAGGAGAGGAATTCAAATCATTTGGACCAGGATTTAGAATGTAAATGTCTTCAAAGTTGTGCTCAGCTGTTTTGGTTTAGCCTTCTGCAGTGACAGGAATCATCTGAGGACTCTGGATCTGGATCTAGGTTTGGATTCTTTGGAAATGCCTCACACACAGAGGCAAAGATAAACACACAAACGTACACACAAATGTTCAGGCTGGATGGGTCACCTCTAGCTGCATATTTATAAAATGAATCTGGTATCATAACAAGGTTAGTAGTGGAATAATCATAGGAAAAATAGATGGTCAGCAAAAAACTAGGAACCCTCTAGTTGCTGGAACAGTATTGCGAGACCCTGTTCCCTCTTCTATCAGCCAGTCTGGCCCGTAAAGCCAGCATATTAATTTCATTGCATTTTATGGATGAAGCAAAAAATCTTCTAGAAAACACTGAAATTTTAAATGCTTAAAGATTCTGTCTCTAATGAGATAAAAGATGGCCCTGAATATGGGCTCAGCAGTTATAAGTGCACCACATGCACTGCACTTATTCATGCCCACAAGCTTCAGTGGGACAGAGAGAGTCCCAAGCCACTGCAGGATCTGGTTTGCAGCAGATTGAAGTCTTTTCCTAGAAAAAAACTGGGCAACACCTGTTAAAGCTAACAGGAGCTAGAGAAAGCTCTCTTTGACCCCAAAAGTGTGAGAGGTTAGCAAGATGCACTTGGTATTGACTAGTGGACAACTATTAAATACTGACAAAAGGACAGCTAGGTACATGATCTGGAAACACTTAACCAAGAGAGGAAAAAGAAACTCATACAGAATCCAGGGGACATCAGTTGTAATTCCCCTTTCCTCTTTAGTCAACTTTGCATTTCTCCCTTTTTTGGTTTTTCATATTTCACTTTTTTTGTACTTCTAGTTTATTGTGCAGTGTTTGGGGGTGGTGGGATCAAATCCAAATCAAGATCTGAATCTCATGTATCATTTTTGAGCTACTGCTGGACCCCATTTTGCAAGAGGTTGGAAGGACTTGAGCACAGGGTGATGTGCAGAACAATTGTTTCCATTGAGGGAGACCTTCCACACCTCTGGCCCCGGCCAGGATTTAAGGGTTCTACATTCTCCATTAAAGATGCATACTGTCCTAACCCAAGACTTTCTACCATCCCTTCATCTTCCCCTCTTCATCTTCCTGTTTTTCACACCTTCAGATCAGCACCTCATTTTCTCTCCCCTCTTTCCGTTACTGTTCTGCCTCCCTAATCTGCTCCATGCCTCTGCACCTGCTCCATCCTCTCTGGTCTGTTGCACCTGTTTGCCAGCAGGTGTGGACCCTGGGACATCCCAGGTAGCTTGCTATTGCCAACCTCTCTATGAAAGAATGAATTATTGTGGGGTAGAAGCCCACATATTGCTTTGGCATATGATAACTGAAGGACAGAAGAATGGCTAAACAAACCAGGTCTGAGGGGCTGCTAGGAAACTAAAATTATTGCTTGGCCAGCCTGGGATTAGCCTTGTTAGCATCTGCATTCTGGCTGGTTTCATCCCACCTAAAACCAGGGAGCTGGCCAGGTACCTTAATTAGGAATTTATTATTTTTTAACTCCCTCTTGAAAAAGAAGGGAAAATCTTTCCAGAGTGTTATTCAGCTCACCCTGAGCTCTAGCAACCCCCATCCCTCTACCCTCTTCAAAAATGTCTCTCTTTCTTATTAGACCATTAAGGTAGCCTATGGCAAATATACTCCTAATTTAAGTCCCTCAGATAAACTGGGTAAATTAGACCTTCACATTCAGCTTATGCCACACAGACCTTAAGTCTACATCCATAAAACTGAGGAAGAATGAGAGGTAAAAATATAGACCTACAGAGAAGAAAGTGATGCAGCTGAATCCTATGTGATGCTTTTATTCAGCAGGTAACATAGTGCATGCCATTGCATGAGCTGGCACCATGCATTTGCTTGTTGGGACATATGGTAACCAGAGAAGCCACAGCTCAGCTCAGTGCTACGGGCAAAAAACGTGCCGGTCTTTGTTTCTTACATCCCCAGAGACTCGGCCAGCAAGAAACAAATGTTGAGATGTCTGAAAGAAACCCACTAAAACGGGCCAAGTAGTGGAACCAGGTCTCCTACTCTTCAAGGAACATACACAAATCAAGAAATTTTCTGCATCTGAGCAATTTGCAACCTAGCCGGTTGAAAAAAAAAAACAGATAGGGAGAGCCCTGAATATTGGGCTAGTTCCAGCTGTGGATCAGCATTTTGTGTTCCAAACCCAGTACCTGGACAGAAAGGAAAAAAGCAGATCATGCCTCGGCTGGAGAAAAACATGAACTTGATGGGTTTTTTCAGGGCTGACTGAAAACATTTAATACCGTTGCACTCAGACCAGTGACGTGTTTAAGCATCCAGACTATTAAGAAACAATGACCTGTTTCTGATCTCACGAATATGTAGATTAGTGTTAACTCCATTGAAAATGGTGCTAGGCTGCTATAAGGGTAGTTTTTCTGAAGAGAAATTCACCTTCTATTATTGGTTACCAAGATTATTCAGGTCTTACTTAATGTCCTACGAAAGTGTCCCATATTAAAATACCCATTTAATATGTAAAAAACCTCTGGCTCTGCCATTTTATCTTCCAGTCAGTTATTTTATTTTACTGATTAATAAGGGACCATTTATCAGCTGACAAGTTTGGGTAGGCAATAAATGTGTGGTCTTGAGCACAGGGATATGTTGAGAACTGAAGTGTTGAAGAATTACACTTCCTGTGGAAATCCTCAAAATAATAGACTCATAAAGGAATTGGCACTGGAAGGAAGCTCGAGAAATCACACAGTCTGAGCAGCTGCACAGAGTAGCATTACTTCCAATGTCAGGTAAGGCTGCTCAGTGGCCCGGTAAGTTTTGAATGGAGATTTCATATCATTTCTGGGCAACCTGTTCCAATACTTGCCTGATCCCATGCTGAAAATATTTTTCATAGCATCCACAGCAGGTGTCCAATTATCTTGAACTGATTCAGAAGCAGAGTGCTCACTCCTCAGATTCAAAAAAAAAAAAAAAAAAGAGAATTGAAAGAAAATCAAGTCTTGCCTAAACCTTTCTTTGGGAGAGATGAAAAAAGTAATATTTTTTTCCCAGAAACTTTAAAAATAAATGCTACAAAGTTAGCCTTCTTCCTTTTACCCCTAGTGAAAAGTTGCTCTTGGAAGAGCAGTCTCTCTGGAAATTGGTGTAGCTGGAAACTCTATAGATACCAGTGCAAAATTAAAATTAAAGGGGCAGATAATGGAACTACTAAGATTTTGGGGGTTTTTGGACAAATCTGTTGCAGAGTAACCTACAATTTTATGTTTTACACTCAGCATTGTGTACTGGAATTAGATTATGAGAAGTCAAGAGACATATAGTGAATTCCCAGCTGTGCTGGGTTCAGCAGCAGCAGTCATTTTTCTCCTTCTCGGTAGCTAGTGCAGTGCTGTGTTTTCGACTTTTGGCCTGGGAACAGTGCTGATAACACCGATGTTTATAGTTACGGCTTAGAATGTTTTGGTCTGAATAAGGACTTTTTGACTCTCATGCTCTGCCAGTGAGGAGGAGAAGCCGGGAGGAAGCAGAGACAGGACACCTGATCCAAACTGACCAAAGAGGTATTCCATACCACAGCATGTCTTGCCCAGGATGGAAAAACAGAGGGCAGAGACCCAGAAGGGTGGGGGTGCACTGCTTGGTCAGGCTGGGTGTAGGCGGTGAGTGATTGTATTCTTTCCTTGTATTTGCCTTGTCATTATTATTATTGGTGGTAGCAGTAGTGGTTTTGTGTTATACTTTAGTTACTGGACTGTTCTTATCATAACCTGTGGGAGTTGCATTCTTTCGATTCTCCTTCCCATCCCTCCAGGAGCGGGGGGAAGAAAGAGGGGGAGTGAGTGAGCAAAACTGCGGCTGAGAGGCTTAAACCACGACACCAGCACATCAATGACCAAGGTGGGCAAGCTCTGGGAGAGTTTTGCAGCAGATGTCAGTGACAAGCATACACCAGTCCATCCAGATTTGTCACCTACAGACAGAGTGGTATTATGTTTCTTCTGCAAAAAATATAGTTGCTTTTCTTAATAGGGTGGCCAAAGGCATCTGAGTGATTTCTGTTTCTTTAGAACACCTCCCAGAACCACACCCTTCATGAATGCTAAGTGGCTCTGTTGCCTGGGACTTTTGCCCTGGCATGCTCTCTTTCCACCTTAACATGTTTTTAAGTTTAAAGATTATGGTGATCTAGTCCACTTTAGTCTGCATGGGGATGGAATTATATAAACTGGTCTTAAAAATAATACTTTCTAGAGTAATTTTATGCATTCTAACCATATTTAAAGTTTCTTCTTTGGGTTTCAGAGTACTCTGAAAGATCTCATACGCTAGGAAATACTTAAAGATTGTTACTGTATTTGAAGTACCTCAGCTCCTACAGAATAGAAATATAATCTGCTCTTGATAATTTACATAACTTTTCCCCTCTATATTCTAATAGTTAAAGCTGAGATACCTTCCCCCACATTTACTAAACTGTAGCAATGTCTCTGAAACCTCAGTAGTCTGACTTCGACAATTAAACATTTTGACAGCGGTCAAGACAGAACTGAAGATGTTCCAAGATGAGTATGTAGAACCAGTGGCAATGTAAAGTCTTTGAAAGATATTCTGCTTTTCCATACCAGGTCCTCCTTTTTGAAAGTGTTGCTCTATCTCACTCATGTGCTGGTTATCAGGGGCAGATCTATATACAGTCCCTTCAAATACCAGTCTTTGAATGTGAGTACATGAATTTTCTTTCAGGGCTGCTAAAAGCAGTGTGCTGCAATTTGCGGTGGCCTCCTGAAGAGACAAAAAAAGAAGAATAATCCATAGCTGCAAGAAGCAAAATGACAAACCTCTGCTCAGCCACATACAAAGGCAATGCTAAAGATGAGAAGTCTTCACAGCTTGCATGTATAGCTAAAGTGGTGCTCTAATTTGCATCAAGCATTACATTTTCTTTATCTCTGCTTGGTCAAAGAGAATTTTGAAAAGCTAAAACAGGAACACATGAGGTAAAAATGAGGTTGAGACTGGTCAGTAATTACTTGAAGTTAATTCTGACCCCGCTACCCTCAGTTTCACAATCTCTGAGATCCCAAGAGAGCGTGCAAACCAGGATTATCACATATCAAGAGAGTACAAAATGGGCAAGACAGTAGAAGTGATTCCCAAACCAGAGTTCCTCATGTACACTATATTCCTTGTCATACATGTGCTGGGTTATAAAAATAACTCTTAACTAACAACTCCTATGCATCTTGCTGCTTAGAAAAAGCATTCCTAGATTAAACAACTTTTGGAAAAAGTTATCTCAGATTGCTCCATTTTCTCTTTGTTCAAATCCAAGGAAAAGATCCAAAGCAAACGCTCAGATCTACTACAGGATTGTAAGCTACAGGCTCCCATTAACCACATTTACTTCTGTGCAGATGAGTATGTGCATCATTCAATCTTTGTAATAAAGAGGCTAAAACTGGACATGACCAGTTTTGAATGGACGGATGTGGGAGCTGTGTGAAACTGGGATGGGAGTTCAGGAAGAGAGGTCTGAAAACAGGCATTTCCCTCAGTCCTGAGAAGCATTCCCAAGATGCTTTTACCAAAGAAAAAGTAGCTACAGAAGCACTGAAGAAAAGAATAATTACCTTCGGGTCACTGGAGGAGGCTGTGTAGCATTTGAGCCCCTATTAGGTTTGTTATAGATCACATTAATTTCCCAGGTCTGAGACCTGAGTACTGAGCCCAAAGGAAATTCCATATCAATTTCTACTTTGGAGAGTTCACTTTTACAGGAAAAGTTTTATTCCAGATTAGTTGAGTAATCCATAGGCCCTCACTTCATGATAGGAGGTGACTGGATATTCAAGAGATTTCTTCTCATAACTTCAAATACCACTTCTTTAGTTCAACTAATCACTTGCGAGTTTTTAATTTGATAAACCAATCACAGGGTCTAGACTTACTTCTGAATGTACAGGACAATTTTACTTCCTAGGAATCACCTCAAGGTCCGCCCACAATCGTGGTCTGTGATGGGGGTACCAGCAACCTGACCCCAGCTACATAGGTCAGCTGATGATGTACATGGACAGCACATGAAATGCACAACTTCATTAACTTGTACCTTCATTTCTTTGACAAAAGCAAGCCCATCTTTATGCACAAATTTTAAAAATTTCTTTTTTATTTTTATATTGAGAGGACAATTACACTCTGTAATTTGACACCCGAAGTTCTTTGGAAATCTGGGTTCACTTGTCTGTTCTTAAATTTACGAATGACTAACAAAAGACTTGATCAATCTGAGTTTCTATTTACATATCATTGTTATATTGTCAACCCTTAGCTAGTAGACCCATGAGCAGTTCATTTTGGCATAAACCCCACACTGCTTCTGAAATAAATGATTCCACCTTCCCACTGCTTGCTCCCACCCACACCTTCTCTCCTGAGCTGGCATCAATGTCGGTGCAGCTGCATGGTGAACCGATACACTTTCTTTGTAAAGATTTTTTTTGGCTGCTGCTAGAGGGCTTTCAACAGTTACCACATTTGATGGCAAGGCTGGCTACACTAGCTGAAAGCGCTTGCAGAATTAAAAATGCTACACATGTACATACTATGGCAACAAATGCTTTTGTTAGCCTTTTAATACAAGGCCAGTAATCATTAGGATCAGGTTTACTGAAGTTTATTTATTGTTCCATTATGAAAAAAGAGGTAATTGATAACTCATTATCTGCAATACTTCAAGGGTATTATGAATTTTTGTGAGACCTGTAAGTGTAAATTCTTCAAAAGGGACTGTAAATGTCCTCACTGCAGAAAGCACATAAAACTCAAGCCTGCAGATACAACATCGTATGCATTAAATAGACATGGTATGCTTCCAACTTTCCAGCTATTATTACTTCTCACTGTTTAGATATATAGGTTTAAGAGGAACTGACAAGATTATTTTTAGGATTAGCTATATATTCTGGCCGGTCAGGAAAACCTGAATTTCAGTAGTGCTTTTACCCCTCTATCTAAAACAGAAAGGCAAAGAGACATACTTTTATTTTAATTAACATTCAATTTCCATTTGTATGAATCCTGCAGAATTTGAGTAACGGATATCAGCTCTCTAAAAAAGACCAAGGCTTAAAATTCCCAGAGTCCTATGAAGTTGCTGTATATCAGTACAAAGCATGCTTCTCTCAAGCTACTACGGGCAGCACATTTACCACACACTGGAGGCATCCTACAGTGTATCTAAGACTCATTGCAGAAGTGAGGAAAAGAAGGGCTGCTGATGTCTGTCCTTCAGAGCAAACAACAACCAGGAGCAAGTTATGTGCAGGTCCTGCTGCTGCCTGGAAAAAGAGGTTGCAGATCCCTGGCTGTAGGTATGTATATTTATTAAATATAATTTCAAAAATAAAAAATACTTATTCAAAATAAAAATTTGAGGATAGGAGAAGTCCTGATTAAGGAAGAGGAGGAGGCCAGAAGGCAGTCCTGGGGCTGAAATGTGCTAGGGTAAAACAACTGGGATATGCCCTGAACTTGACACAAATAATAAAAAAAAAACCCACAACAACAAACAAACAAAAAACCCCCAAACCCATGACCAACCAACCAAAAAAAAGAAAAGAAAAAGGGTGACACCATAATTTTACTCAAATAGGATTTATACTAGTAAATGTTTGTCTTTAGCTGCTAGTTGCAAAAAATTTGCCACAACTGCAGTTTTCCCTAATATCTTTACCAAGCATACCACTACTCAACCTCCATGGCAGCAATACCTGATAAGTCATCCAAGTTAATCCACGGAAACATGTTAGTGCTTCTGCTCATGGAAGGATTATACTGTTCTGTTAATTTTCATTTTAATTAATGAATAGCCTTATTCCAAATACAGTAGTGGACAAGCAGAAGCCTTTTAGGAGACTTTAAGGCTTATATCACACAACTTTCATGTTGTTAACACATACAGATTCCGTTTGTGAAATCGTTCATTTGAACCAATGTACTCTATATATGTACTGAATGGCTAAGGAAAACAAAGTCTTTTAAAATCCATGCTCTCACTGAACATCTATTAGCAAGAGAAAGTTGATGAGGAAAATACCACACATGACCTCTGTAGTTCTAAATTTTTTCCAGAGTTGCCACTTCCCAGTACAAGCACTCTAGTGTATTCAAAGCCTGCACTCTTTGTTCACACATGCATGACCATATGTCTGGATTTATTGTCTACATCACTGCTTTCTCCTGTGCCGCACTTGTGTCACTATTTCAGTGTTGTTTTTAGTACTCGGGTCTCCATATGTCTCAATATGAGAAAGAGTTCAACTATTCAAACTTTCTTATTTAGAGTTTAAAAATACGCAGAAGTGATCATTATTCAGACATGAGCAGCAAATGCACAATACACACACAAATTGATGGGACAATTTCAGTTAAGTTTTGCTAAGATTTAGGTGTCTAACCTAGTCCCAGATGATCCCCCTATAGTCAGTGAAGCTCTACAGCTGTCTCTAGACAGCAGGTATCTTAGGATAAGTATCAAAATTAGGCTAGTGTAAGACCTAATCTGCTTTCTAAAGATGTCTCTACCTCTTCATTAGCTATAGGAGATGCCTAGCCAACAAATTAAGACTCATTAAATAAACCCTGGACAGTTAAAATTAGGTCAAAGTACTTGCATCCTTTCTGACAGACCTCAGCTCAGAACCTTGCCACAGAAATAGCTGCTACTGTTGCAGCTTTGCCACTGCTCTTCACTAAAGCTTCACTTTAGTCTTTCATTTTTCATCTTTATCTTAGTTCTTGTAGTTCCTGTGATGCCTTTGAAATCTCCTCTGAGTTGTCAGTACTACTTAGACTTAAGAGGCTGTGACTCAAATGCACCAAATGGGTCCTGTCATGCAGACTATTAACAGCTTCACAATTCCTCTCAGGTATGCACACACCTATAGCGCTTAGAGTACCTCTCAGGGGTTTACTCAGCAACAAAGCTACATTTTCTGCATTATTTCTGTTGTCTCAGTGTGCAGGCTGGAGTCTCAGGTTCCCTGTTATGCATCATTAGATTTGCCATCTCTCAGGACATGGAAATTTTCTTTTCTCCTATGTTATCAGCTACACTGAGCCAAATTGAGGTCTGCCCTATGTTAAAATTGCTTAGCCAGAACCTTTAAGATATCTTCCAGTGTTTCCAAGGCAGTAGGCTTTTCAGTTGATCATTGTTCCTGTACTGTATTTATGTTGGTCAGTGTTCTTGGAGTTCAGCAGGGAAAGGAAGTGGACAATTTTGGTCCTTAATCCTCAGCCTAACCCACAGTAAAGCACTCTTTGTTTTTTAAAAAATATTGTATAACTTCTACAAATGGAATGGCTGTTGACTGCATATTTTTGTGGATTTAATAAAAATGAGGATAAAACCTTGTGATTTTTGTTCTTTCAAAGCTAAGAAATAATAATAAACTTCACCAACTTTAATGAGAGTTCATTTACATTCCATTATGCAGACAGGTTAAAAATATATTTTTCTTTTCAAATCTTAACATCCCTACATCTCTATGTGATGAGAATTCATTTCAATATTTCTGTTGAATGCAGAGTTTAGGGAAAGTAAAAATATTTTTCCCTAAGAAAAGAAAAAGAATAAAACATAATTTGAGAACTATAACACTGAACAGTTTACTCTTTACACTAGCTCTGTAAGTATAATGACAGAGTGACCATTTATTGACATGTTCATTTCAGAAACAGATTACACACTGGTCTGAAAATAAGATGTCAGCTGGCGCCCTCATGTGGATATGTGCGCTATTATATAGAATAGAAAATGAAACTTTGAGTAAAACAACGCCATAGAAACTTGAGGAACTCAGTTTTGCACACAGAATTTGGACAGTTTGATTAAGATATGCTTTCTCTATTTGCTAGTAATGCGGTCTATCCTGTATTTCTTAGTTGTAAGCAGAATTTCCTAGTTAGATTGCAGATTGTAGCACGGCTATAAAACTGAACTCATTCTCAACCGTGCAGTCATGACCGATCTCCCCCACAAGAACTATTGATTCATATTAAAAAGTAAAAGATATCAGGTGACTGTCTCTCAGAACTAATTACACAATTTTTTTTTTTCCTAGGTCTCGAAAAAAATTCAACAGACTAAAATCTTTCTTGAAAAAACAAATGTCTTATTTACAGAGAAAGCATCCCAGTCATAAAGCAAAACAGAGAAGAACTGAATAAGCACGCACCACACAGGCTGATTGAAATGATTCCTGTTTGATCAACCTTTGTGGAAGCCACTGTAAGTCAAGATCTAGCCATGTTTTTCTGGAAATGTGTGGAACAGGTGAGTGAAGAGCATAAAACATGTCCAATAGGAACACTAATTCAGTTTGCAATGACTAATTCAGTCATCTCAACACATTGACTGTATGATGATTAACATCTGCAGACTGTCTGCAAGGCTAATACATAGAAAGTAGGTATGAGAAGTATGGGACGCATGGGAACACAGCATGAGGCAAACTGCAGCCAACCCCCAAGGTAGGGTCAGAGCAGATCTTCTCCTGGTATCTCTTGTGCCACTGTCTCTTTGGAGTGCCTACAAAAGTGTATGCATTTTTCACTCTATTATCCAAAATGCTAAAGTTTAAGTGTAGAATTAATCAGCATGTTTAAATACAAGCCCAGCATTCTACAGAATCAGGAAAAGATTGAAGACAAACCGCCTAGAATACTTAACATATATCAAAAGAATTCAGCAGGTAATACAACCAGAACCTAAATCTAGGTAGACTACCATTTGCAGAATATCCTATCACAATTATGCTGTGTGTGCTCCAAGTATACGAAACACTGTTAAAACTTCAACAAAACTTTCATTTTCAAGTTGAGCAAAGCAACTACAATGGTTATAAAAAATTCATAAGGAGGGTACCTATAATCTGTAATCTGGTATGACAAGTGCCTAGCTCAAGACCCAAATTCTGAACTGGTGAGTAAACAGGTTGGTTTTATAGTCATCAGCCACCCACTGATCAGGTACAATTTAATCTGGGAATATGAACTAAAACTGTACTTCTTATCTGCAGGCATTTCATGTCTCCCTGTGCTAGATGCTTTGCAAAAGGAGGACAGAAGAGCATAGAAGCCAAGTAAAATACTACAGACAAGAAAATTCATCTTTTGAATGTAGTATCAGAGACATGACTTGTAGATTGGGTAACATTCAAAATTCTTTGCCTTTGCAACTACTTTGTTACATGAATTTGAGGTTTTTGTAGTTAATAATGAACTTTTGGAATTACAATTCTTTTCTTTATAATGACAGATAACACATTTAATATTTTAAATATTTAGATTATCCAGATCAAATGACAGCTGAGTAGATCAGTAAAAGGCACTTTAAAATATGAAATCCTATGGGTTAAAACTTGTGTTTTCCTTTGGCATTGAATATTGCAGAAACAGTTTTTACCACAGCATGATTTTTGAATGCCCTAATGCCGTTTCCCTGCATTCTTCAGAGCATGCTTAATGATCATCTAAACCCCCATAGGTAGCTTTATTTGAATGATGCTGGTGTGCATGTTGGTTTAATACAACCTTTAGCTACCCTTTGGGATAAAGGACAGTATGGAAATGAAAGTGGTCATCTCTTTAGTAATAATGTAGCTGTCAATGGAAAAGGAAAATATTTTATGCAAAACCTGAAAATTTATGGATTTTAAAAAACCTTATTTAAGAAGTCACATATTTCATTTACTGCTGTTGCACAATGAAAATAAAAAGAAATTCTTGTAGGAAAGACTTGCCCATAAATGAGACAGTTGAACAGAAAAAGTTGTGTGCCTATGAATTATAGTTTCAGACTGCTTATACTCTGTATTCTTTCTCTGTACTTGTGCAATGAATTTGTACTGGAAGGCCCTATTAAACTGGGTGATCTATTGGCTTAGGGAGCTAACGATTAATTCCAGATGTGGTATGCTCTTCTAGCCCTTCAAAAAGTAACTACTGCACCATCTGTTTTGTAATAGACAATTTCAAAGAGTGCCAAGGGGAATGTTAAAATCATTGGTCAAATGGCCACATATACCTTGCACACAGGAATCCTAAAGGTCATAGTGGCTCAGACAGATTCATATTTTCACATTTTTCTCTCCATTGTTCCACCATGCAAGCTAAAGGAACAGCTCTCCTTCCTCCCAAAAGAGGAAGGAGATGTTTTCCAGATTATTACCAGCGTTGACATGAGATGAGGCCAAATTCAGACCTGAATTCAGTGGAATGACTGGAATCCATGGTGACATATCTCTTTGTACCTGCCACACTTTTGGATCTTTGTAGATCACTCCAAAGAGCTTTGGTTTTCCTTTCTTTCCTGTTTTGGTTTGTTTGTTTTTTTTTTTTTTTTTTTTTTTTTTTTTTTTTTTTTTTTTTTTTTCTGTTTTTTTTTTTTCCTTAATGAACTCACTAGTGAAAGATTAACGCTAAACTGGCTTCAGATTTGGCTGGTTGCCCAAGATAAATAAAGGGTGCAACAGGTAATGAAGGGTCATTCCAGATCATGGTAATTTTTACTTTATTTTTCCTGGTTATTTCTGGAAGCTGGAAGTAAAGAAATGGTGTCTGTCTTCTAAATACTGTTATGCATCAATATCTACATCTCGGGCGTATAACAAAGATGCATGTCTAGCACCAACATAACTTAAATTCTTCACAACAGTAAAACTGAAGTAAAAGAAGTTCTCTGAAGACTTCTTAAGCATAAATCTGAACATTAGAGCAGTAACTCATGATTTATACCAAACATTCCTGAGAAAAAGTCTAAAATGAAAACAAAAGGAAACAGAAAATCTACTAGAGGTTAGACAATCACAATCTTTTGCAGTCCCAGAGAGTCACTTTTGCTGCAGTGACATTAAGTAAATCATTGGTAAAAAGGAAAAAAGATTAACAGTATGTCCCCAGTTCATTCCTCCCTCTCTCTCTCTTTTTTTTTTTTTCCCCATTACATAGAGTCATGTTTTATACCAATTTTTGCAATAAGTTATTTAAAAAATAGATTAGGACTCGCAGACTACTGCACCTAACTTAAATTTCATCGACTTCGCTGTGGTTCTATCCATTCAACAGCACACTGCAGAAACAGTGTAACTGTAAGCTTAGTGTTGGGTATACACCAGCTAGATAGTAGAGTTTAAAGTTTGCTGCTGGTAAGTAAAAAATAAGTTAACAGGAATCCTAACCATTTGACTCCCCTTAGTATTATCAGAATTGAATTTCTTTAAGTCATAGTATATTTGGGTGGTGCAAGAGAATTCCATACAGTCAGATTTGCACTTTTTCAGTATTAAACATTATTAAAGGAAGGTTGAAAAGTGGGATAGGAAATATCTGCTTTGGAGGGCTTCATCACAGCTTCATCTCAGCATTCTGAAAAGCTAACACATATAGTGGTGTGGGAGAATGCGTACATGTTCGTTAGATAAAGCAAAGGCCCCATGGCCTAGGACAAGATTTAATTCAAAATATGACTCAGTAAATAACACTTAGAACTAGATGATGTACATTGTAATTACTCACAAATACACCAAAAGTTGCAGGAAGAAAATGGCATCTGAAAGAAGGATCCGAACCAGAAAATATTTTAAGAGAAAATCACGTGGAGCTAGCCTATAGAAATCATAGAGATGGTTTTGAAATCCCCATCTCTAAAGAGCTCACATATCTCCTCCAGAACTATAAAAACATCTTCCATTTTGTCTTATGCAGGTGTCTCTACTCCTCAAAAACCCCACACAAATAAATGAAAGCAATCTGAACAAAATTCACTCTTGCGAACTGAGCACTGTAGTAGTTACACCTCTCACTGAGGCTGGTATTCCTGGAAGAAGAGGCCGCCAGAATGAAGAGGTATTTAGGAAGAGTGTTGGTTTACACATTCATTTTACACCTCAGCTTAATTCATAATGTTAAGAACATTGAATTTCTTTGTGTATATGTTCTAGGACATAGCTAATAAATTATCCTACTTTACTGCTGTCCTTGCTAGGCACAAATTCTGCCTTTAACTAAAGGCTGAAGACTGAGCCATTCTCTGAAAAATACTCAAGAATTAGCTTAGGTGAGTCACTAATTGGAGCTCAAATAAAGAAAACTCAGAAATTCACTGCCAATAGGTCATCTCTCCTTATTTCATAGTGGACCCAACTCTAAATTCAACCCTAAATGTAAGGATAAATCTTTCAAAACTCACTGTTTTCTAGGCTTGGAGGCTAATTTGCTCCAGGTGAGCCCAGCACTCAGCCACCTCACTTTAAGGACAGACAACTGTGGTGGATCTTTTGCACAGGAAAAACATGCCAGCCACTTGGTAGCTGGGTCATATGCACCTTTTCAAAGTAATGTATTTCATTTAAGATGTATAGATGCAAAATTAAACAGCCCAGAGAAGAAAGAAAGCAATCATTTTACTCGCTTGACACATGCTGTCTTGGGGAGAGTTTAATTTGTAATAGTAGTAAATCATTCACAAAAAAAAGAATACAGTTTAAAACACTTATTTGTTCCACACAGCGGAGGATTAGCACATGGTGTACAAACTCCATGGAAATAACAGTATTTCTATTGCATATTTTTCTGGAAAAATTTATCACTGTAACTTTCGCTGCCTTTGTACTTCAGAGGCAAGAATTATTACACAGAAAAGTCTGTTTCTTTTCTCAGCCATTTTTAAAAATGACTGGATAGTAATCCTGTATTTGAAGGTGCTTTTTTTGCCCCCCCTTTTTTTCCCTGACATTATTGCATCCATCTAAGACAGATGTTTTCCACCTGTCTGAATCACAGTTACCAATGACAAACTCCATGTCACTGATAAAAACCACAGTTTCCCTGGCTGGCCTGGCAGGAGCAGCTTTTCTTTTACTGTTGTAGGGTTACAAGTGTTACCAGCCAAGCATAGAAATAACCCTGGCCACCCACAAAAATGCAGTTTTGGGGTACAACCGCTGTGGGCCTCGCCACAGCACCTGCCACATACCCCACGCTGTGTTCTCCTCCTGCCTGGTGCACAACGGCAGGAGGCTGGCCATTGTTCTTCCACCACATCTTTCCATGCAGGGAGCTCCTGATGGTGTATGGTTGGCCATGGAGAGACAGATGCCACAACAACCTCCACACTGAAACAGAGCCTAACCCAGAATCCTGTATCAGCATTTTGGTGGGTCTTCAGCTTTTACATGTCATGTATACCTATTAAGTGCCTGTGCAGTGGACGTATAATATGTGCAGGGCAGTGGACACGTTTGAAATCACTTGCAATCCCTATGCACTCTGCAGCCTGAGATCATGTGATAACCTGTCTTTAAGCAAAAACTAGAAGCTGCGTTTGGGGGATAAACGCACAGCCTCTCACCTTCTGTTCTCCCACCATCTCCGACCGCTGTCTCACACCTCCACTACCGCCGCCGCAGGGGAAGGGGCGCTATCCCGGGCTGGCCCCCACCGCTGACCCCGGCGAGGCCGTCCGGACCCTACCGGAGCGAGGCGCCGCGCCCCCAGCCTAGGCCGCAAGGGGCGGTCCGGCCGCGACGCCTCTTGGCCGGGAGCAGGCGCCACCGTGAGCCCGCGGCGGAGTGTAACCCGCCCGGGGCCGGGGCTCCATGCCCTGCCAGGTACGTGCAGCCCGCCGGTGCTTCTGGGGAGCCGGCCCCGGCTGCAGGCGAGGCGGGTACCGGGGGAGGGGGGCGGCGGGGCGTCCTCAGCACCGCTCTTCAGCGAGCAGAGGCGCCCGGCGGGCGAGGCCTGGGCGGCGGGAGCAGTACACAGATTCGCGCTGACATACACCCCCCCTTGCGCCCTCTCCCTGCTCTCCTTCTGGGAGCCTGGGGAACGCCACAGAGTTTTATCGGCAGTAAAAGAAATGCAGCCACAACCCACAAAACCAAACCCAGGGAAAGCTTTTCCTCGCTCCTGTTTGGTTCCGGTTGTTTGCTTTGGTATTATCGGAGAAGTTAACATGGAAGCAGCGTTGTTTGCCTTCGGTAGGCCCCACTCCGCACTGACGGCGTTACTTCCCGGGCAGGTCACGGTGCTGTATTTCGCCCGGAGCGCGGAGCTGGCAGGGCTGCGGAGCGAGACCCTCTCAGTGCCACAGCAGATCACCGCGCTGCAGCTGTGGGAGGAGATCATCAAGGTGCACCCCAGGTACTCGGCAGAGCTGCTGCCGCGGCACACAAAAGTTCAGCGGCACCGGGGCTTCTTTGTTAAACACTGGTTCGGCATTTGGAGTTGAGCTGCAACACGTATCAGTACTTTGGTACCATAAAGCCAGCATTACCTTGTTCTCGAGTGTTCTGTGTTTTGGCCAGTTGGAAGTGCTGTAGCTTTAGGTATAAACAGGGAAAGACTAGGTCCAATAAATGTACCCGAAAGTTAAGCCTGAGGGGTACCTTGAGACACGTGGCCTGTTGTCTAGAAGGGCCACAGTGTGATTAACATGCTGCATGTGGGAACTGAGCTGTGTTATTAACCTGTGGAGAAGGTGAGATGCCTCAAGGAGGAATCAAACATAGCCAGGGCAATAAATAAGAAATTAATAATAACAAGCAGGTGTTTTTGATCACTTACATTTAATGGTACTGTTAACCATTGGTCTGATCTTATGGCATGCTCTAGAAGGCAGGCCAGGAAAGAAACTGAAGCTCTGCCACAGGTTTCCAGCCACTCAGCCCCTTGCACAGTAAATAGGTTTGGCCACTTTCTATCTCCTCTGCTTTGAAAAAACCCCACAAACACCCACTGCTGGTGGCATTTCATAGGGAGTCTGGTCCTGAGAGCGCGCAGATGTGCGCTGTAAGGACCCATGTAGCACTGCTGCTCTCTGGAGGTGTCAGCAGAAATTCCTCCTCAGGTTAAGGCTGAGAAATGGTGCTCAGTCCTGTCAAGAATGAATCTGATAGACAAAGGTGCAACACTGTTTTGGAAGGTGGAGTAAAAAAAAAACCAAACAGTAAAGGTATGGTATACAGAGGTTGAGGTCCTCAGGATTTAGTGCTTAATGCCCTGGAATTTCCAAAACCTTGGACTTAGGTACCAGAGTCTTCCTTTAGGTGCCACCATTTTTTATTTGGCCTGCTCTCAAAGGCGATGAAGAAAATTAATCATTTATCAATGCCATCTGTTTTCAAGTGTCAAGCTGTAACTGAGTGTTGGACCAGGAACCTTTTCCTTACAAAGAGCTGAGTCTAAGTGTGTTTTTGGGGAGGAGGCAGTAGGGAGTGTATGTATTTTACTTTGCATCCCGTGTATTTTACTTTGTGTCAGAAGCCGCAGCAGCACTGTTTGTCAGTTTGCCGTAGTTTGTCAACTTTGTCCTTTTATGAATGATGACTTGGGGCAGTACATTTTGCATGTGCATATACTTCACAGTGGCCTTCTTGGAAAATGCTTCTGCTCCTAGCTTTTCTGGAAAACCTCAACTTAACTGTAAGGCATTGACCACAGACTTCTATTCACATTGCTAATGGATATTCAAACTGCAGCTTGAGCATACTTGACAATGCTCTTCTGTTCCACCCATTTTCCCCAGTGAATTAACTCACAAATGACATTAATTAGAGCCCATCCTTCTAATGGGCACTTCAGTTTCATAGCTGTGCTCAGTTCCTCAGTTGCTTGCTTTACTTCCATACAGTCCTACCCTTCACCCTGCCCGCTACTGTGTTTTGCACAGCCTGTGCCTTGCCTACTTTTGTCTATCAGGCTGGTAGGAAATAAGATAATTTTTACTTGCACCCTTTTGGCATGCCTACTTGTTTCTAGGCAATACAGCTCTCTGCTGTCAGTGCCAGATTTTGGAGTCTCAGACAGTAGCAGTTACCACACCTGCACCTTCTAAAGAAAACTGTTTGCATTCTTTTTTTGGTGTCTTCTTGATTTTGCCCTCATATTCACCATTTGATTGCACTTAGTCATGAAAGTGAGTCCCTGTCTCATGGTATCCAGAGCTGTAGACTCTCACAGCAAGGTCTTAGAGATGTGAAATCCAAAATTATGTAGAAGATCTGCCAGAAAAGACACCATATCTGCCTTCTTAGTTCGGTAGCCACTCCTTATGAATAGTAAATTTCAGACCTGTAAGTACAAAAGACCTAAAGCCTCATAAACTATGAGGTTATACAAGAGCAGCTGTCTGACTAGTGCATCTTCATAAGATCTCACAAACAGCATCCCATAATGCTTCTTGCCATGTAAGAAAATTGCTCCAGTCCAGCCAGGCTGAATCAGGGGAACATTTCCTTCTAAGCCCAGATTGGATGATTGCTACCTCTTGAGTTACCTACTTTGTTAGAAGCTGCTGAAGTACCAAAGTGGGGCTGGTATGCATTGGTTCATTCTGGTGCAGGCCTGTGACAGATGCAGTTCTTGACTTCTGAAAGTTACACTGAGTTGGTATCTGCATAGCTACCACAAGAAAACTGGAGTAGGAGGTGGGTGTTTGTTGTAGTTTTGAAAGTGTATCACAAGCAGGGTTGCGCAAGTCTCAATGCTGTTTACCTCAGCTGCGCTAGATAGTGCAGCACTTTGCTATTTAATGAAATCTCATGTTTAAATGCAAACACTCTGTTTAGAAATCTATTTGTCCTCCTGCCAATTCCCTTCAGGCTTGCTGTCATCCGGGATCAAGTAGTTTTTGCTGTTCGGCAGGAGTACGTGCTTCTTGGAGATCAGCTCCTGGTCCTGCAGCCTGGAGACGAGGTTGCCATCATCCCACCAATTAGTGGAGGATGAATCTACCCAAATTCTGTTAGGTAAGTATAAATTCTTACTTAGTTTCCTATGGAGTGTCATCCTGTGCTAAAATATTTCATGGATTCTGTGTAATGTTCCAGTAATTTATTTATTTTTGTTTAGGTCCAGAGATGTGATTGCAATTCTCTTCCTCCATATTGATACTCTTTTGAGAGAACATAACTTGTTTTTCCTGCTGGAGAAAACGTTGACCAGAAACTACAAGTTAGTGCACCAGTAAATGATTAACACATAAATAGTAAATGAAAGAAAATTGCCAGAGAGGTCAGTCATTGTTTTGAATTTGGGTTTTAGGTCTTGTTATTCTTTCATAGTTGTGTCTGTCTGCCAGTGGATATGCAGTTTGCCAAGTAAGATAATAATGAAAAACTGCATGCCACTTTTTTAACAGAAGAGATGCTACAGAAAAAGAAGGGACTGCTGCATTTTTTTTTTATTTTTTTTTTTTTTTTTTAGAATTTGCTGTCAAAGGAACAGGTGTCCTTAGAATAACTGCATTTCTTTGCATGCGTTGAAGTGGCAGTCCATGTGTTTTTGAAGTCCCTTCTAACCCTAACAATCTTTGATTTACTGCAGCTTGTTCCTTTCCTGCTGCTCAAAATACTTCGTGTCCTTCTCATTCTCACATGAACTGATGTCTGGTTTCTGCTCAGAGAAATTAGAAGTGTCTCCTGAGTCACTGGAACAGACTGATAATATGAGGTCATAAATGTCCTGGAGAGGATTAGAAGACAAATTCGTGTTTATCAGAAATCTCTATTTTAAGTTGTTTGATTTCTGGATAAGATAGGGAGGAGGGGCTGATAGTCTTGCCACAAATTTAGTAGCACAGTGGTTGATTGTACTGTTAGACTGAGGCCTCAGACTAGGTCTAGTTTTGTCCTACTGGAACAAGCTTTCTTACCAGGAAAGAAACCTGTTTGCCTGAAAAACCAGGTCATTGCTTGATATTTGCAGTTGAGGCAAGGCTGCTGAGAAGTGAATTTGCCATGGAGACTGGTCTCTTGAGGCAAGGAAGTAGATGGTGTATGTTTTCTATATAAATTGAGGCGTCAGCACTGAATATGAAGCAGTTGGCCAGTGCTAGTATTGCCAAAACCAACAACAGAGTTTGTCTGGTTTCAGCTGTTCTAGTGAGCTATGGATGAAAGCGAAGATGTGCCAAAAGATTTTATCAAGCTCAAGTCTGAAAAGCTCTCTGTAGATGAAGTGTCAGAGCTGGTCATTTCACCATGCTGTGGGGCAGTGTCTCTGTTCATTGGTGAGTTTAATATTTCTGAGCTGGATCTTTGGATGTGTAAATAGTCTAATTGTGCACACCCCAAACTCATGCTTCTCAAATAAATAAATTCCTGGACCAAACCCAGGATGTTTAGAAAACACATTCTGAATTATTTAGAACAAGACCATGGCAGCTCTTGAACAGTTGCACTGGGACAAAGTGGTGAGAAGCTTCCTTGCTGTTTCGTCTGTCCTAGAGCTGAGCAGAATAACAGCTCTGGACTCCAGGATTGCCTGGAAGCTGTTTTCCCCACACCCTTGGCCATAACTGTTCAAGGTGTGAAGTAGGATGTTGTGGCTAAGCAACTCAGAGGTCCTTGCCTGTATGAAAGCTCCTGCAACTCAGGTCTTGGTTGAATGTAAAGTGCTGTTTTACCCATGGGCTGATGAAGGTTAAGCTCTGGTGATAGCTCTGTCCTGTTGCTTAATGTACATGGTACTCATCTAGAAACCCTTTTGTGTTTAAACCATAGTGCTGCTGGTCTTCTAACTACTGAGCACTTAAATGTTAAATGGGCAAATGCAGTAATAGCACCTTGGCTGTTACCACGGGAGATGTCTCAGCCTTGGGCATTGCAGGCTGCAGACTTGTGTAATGTATAAACTAAATTCCTTGCTGTATATTGAAGATTTCTCTTGTTCAAAGAATCTGTTTACACAGCCATGATTAGAGGAGTTTTTTTGTACTTGCTGACTTTGACTGTAACAGAAGATCCAGGGTTTTATTTGGTATTTATATGTAATATTATATAATAAATGTGTAATGTAATGTACTATAAACATATAATATATATTTATGTACTTAGTGCTTTTGGTTGATAAATCGTTTTAGGTACTACAAGAAATAATTTTGAAGGGAAAAAAGTGATTCACCTCGAATATGAAGCATATATGTCAATGGCAGAGAAGGAAATAAGGAAAATCTGCAGAGATGTTAGACAGAAATGGCCATCAGTCAAACATATTGCAGTGCACCATAGACTTGGGTATGTATGGCCAGACCCCATCCTTTTGCATGTGGAATATTAATCCTTGTGTGGTGCATGGCTGTGCTTACATAGTTGCAGAATGTGCAGGAGTCTTTTATAAACTGTGATGCAGCAAAGCTGGCTGTAGAATCAAGCTTGCACTGTGGAGCTAAGTTTCAGAAATTGTCTTTTCAAAGATGTGTATATAGGTAGCATTTGCTGGAGTCCACATTTAGCCAGCAGGATCCTTGATGCTGATGTGATAGTTTGCAAGTGGGGAGAAGGGACTGAGATTTCATTCTAGGAAAGGGGAGGCTGTTGGTTTATTTGTTTATTTTTTAAAGATGTGAAGTTGGCAGCACTTTTTTTTTCCTCTTTTCCATTGTGGTGCCACAGAATGTTCTTACTATCAGATTTAAGTTAAATTTATGCCATAGGGAAAGCTTAAGACTGTCAGGGGAGAGGCATGGTAATTGCCAGCCATGTTTGCTGGAGAACCTCCTGTTGTTCCTTGAGTCTTGGATAAGCATTTTCTCTTGGGTTCAAAACATGTAATGCTAGTGTCTGACATAGTCTTGAACCTTCACGATTCATCAGATTTCTCACTGAAACTAGCAGGGTATGCAGAGTATGTTGCAAGCACTTGTTTCCTTTTCTCTCAGCAGAAGGAACTTTAGGAGGTGATAATAAAGGGTAATATTAGCTCTGAGGGGTTGTTTCCTTAGATTGCCTCGATAGATGACAGAGAGAGTGATTCTTTTGAGGGCTGAAAGCATTTAAACTTTGATTTTCATATGTCCTCTTTGCCAAAGAAGTATTACTATAACAGGATGGTTGGTAGGCAGCTCTTGGGATTATTACTCTGGTGAGGCACAAAACAAAACCTTGGGCTACTTCTGTTAATCATGCACCAAACAGGAAAAACTTCATCATTTGAAACTCAAATTTGTCAAAAAGTTTTCGTTGCAAAGTCTACATAGTTTGAAGCACTTAATTTCTTCTTTCACAAATTCTTGTGCAAACTGAGATGATTTCTTAGGTTTTCAGATAAGAATTGGCTGTTCCTAACTTGTTGTGGTTCATTATTAAGCCAGTATCCAGTGAGTTTCCTACGTACTGTTGCACGTTAGTGATTTTCCTCTTTCAATTCCATAAGTTTTATTATAAAAAAAAAAGAGAAGAAAGAATGGGAGAAAAAAAGCCTATGTCTGGTGGGTTTATTTATTCTGAATTGTGGAATTCTCACATCTGGTACTGATTTTGGTTGTGGTTTTCTTTCTTTTAAAAAGTGTATAATCTTGAACATGGCTTGACACTTGCTCAGTATGAATGAGTCAGGAGAGTGTGTGGCCAGAATACTGACGTGACATGGCCACAACTTTTGGGTGCTCTTGATGTTAAGCATTAGCTAAAGCTGCTGTTCCTCTTCTCTCCCTAGTGTGGTTCCAATAACTGAAGCAAGTGTAATTATTGCAGTCTCCTCTCCACATAGAGCAGAATCCCTTGAAGCTGTAATGTACTGCATCAATACCTTAAAAGCATCCGTCCCAATATGGAAAAAGGTATGTCCGGGGACAAACTTGATTTTAGGCCTGTGCCAGTCTTAAGACAGTTGGGCTGTAGGCTGCTGCTGCTAAGGGACTCTGCTGAAGCATTGTGGACAGCAGTTGCTCCTGATGGATGCTTAATATCTAGCACCAGTGGATTTCCTCTAATGCAGCTAGGCACACCTGTGGCAGGTAGGGCACCTAGAAGGCCCTCCCTTGCCTTTGCCATCCTGCTCATCTTCCTTTAATGCTATCCTGGGATCAAAGAGAAGGAGCTCTGAGCTTCTGTGAGTGGCAGAACACAGTTCTGCACAGGCTTGCGGAAGAGCTTTGAGTCAGATTTGCTTTGGACAGCATTGTAGTTTGCAAGTAAAAGTAGCTTTCTTGTATTTCTGTTTTCTCCTCATCCCTGTGGCTTTGAGAAAGCACAAGCATTAAGCAGCCTCACATAATGAAGGGATGAGCAGAGGTCCCAAAGCTAGTATGGGCACACAACAATGTGTGGAGAGACCAGCCTGGGTCTAAAAGAGCCTCATTGTATAACCACACTGTTGCATGCACATAATGAGTCTTATCTCTGCCTTCTCTCCCAGGCAGAATTTGCCATGTGGTAAGTGTGATGTTCTCATTACTCCACTTCTCTGACACTTCACTCTGAAGACTGGGAGTTCTGTGGTCCCAGAAAGAATAAGCAGGGGCTCAGAGCCCTGCTGAATTTGCTGGGTAGGACTGTACTGCTGCTGTGTAGTCCTGGAGGTTAAACACTCACTGTATTTTGTGTATTGTAATTTTTATTTTTTTAATACTGACATCTTATATAGACCTAAATGATCCCTATAAATGATGGTACAGTAACATGGCAATATGCAAAAAGGGCAGTTTCAGATATGAGTGCTGTGGACTTTGCAGCGTTTATATAATTTGTTCTAGATCTCTTTCTTGAATTGACTTCAGTAAGGATGGGCCCTTCTAAATTTAATAAGGCTCAGCCTGAGGGTCATAATCTGCACACGTATTAGTCAGTATGTTCTAAGGGTGCTGCCCTCTTTTCTGTTTGCTGTCCAACTGCTGTATAGTCCTGTTGCGATCAGTAAATAATAGGATGGCTGTCAAGTTGTTTGGCCTGGCTTGTGGCTGTATGTAGCAGACTCCACAATGTTTCCCATTCTTTGTTTATATTTGCAGGAGATTTACAAGGATGACTATTCTTGGAAAGAGAACAAAGAATGCTTTTGGGCAAATTCAGGAAAATAACTGAACTCTTAAAAATAAAGTGTTACTGTTTCTAATGAGCATAATGGTTTAGCTTTGAGTTGTTTTTACAAAGAATCTGTATATTTTTAAACAGGTGTTCTAGACATTTCAATCAGTAATTCGATTAGGACTAAGTGAAATAAATGAGTAATAATTAGGTGTTCTTAACTCTGCTTCGAAATCATCTCTGTGCATTTTTGACATGGAGTAATTTTTTCCAAGAATTTACCTAAAATTCTTGGTTGTGTGTTGTTTCGTCTTCTGTGATGCATACTACTTTAATGGCTTTACATTGGTAGTCTCTGTTCACTGACTGTATGGGGGGTCAAAACAGGACAATCGTGTTTTTTTTTTTTTTTTTAATCTTAAATTCACTAGTAGTTTGATTTTATAAGACTGTAGAGTCATTTTGCAAGCTCTGTGCTGTTTTGACGTTCTTGTAACATGAAAGCTACTTGAAGTAGATGAAACATTTTGGTACAGAGAAGCAAATACAAACTATTCTCAAGAGTTATTAACTTTTTAGTAGTGGGTTGCATTCCAGTAGCTCTGTCTCACGGAAGCATTTTTACTGTGCAGCTGATGCTACAAGTCCATTGCATCAAAAAAATATGGATAGACCTTGATTCAAAGTTAGATCAAATATTCTACCAGCAGCAAACTTGCATTAGCAATAACATGCAAACCTGTAACTACTTAATGATGTCTAGACATGATTAATTTTGAAGGAGCTTTTTTGGCTGTGTAATTGTATGGTGCTGCAGAAATAAAACCCCTCCAGCTATTACGATAAATAGACAACTATAAGTTAAATTAGTTGTAGTAGCTCAACTTCAGACATATTAGGATTCAAAGTCATCAAAGTGGATTAGTTTTTCAAAGGAAAGGAAGTCTACTGAACTTCTTGCAGTTTTTATATGCATTTATATTCACATTTAGGATTTTAATACAGTTTTCCTCGTGTTCCTGTTTTGAAACCTAGTTAAAAGATAAAGAGACTGACATAATATGCCTGTGCTTCCACCTAAAGAGACTGACATAATATGCCTGTGCTTCCACCAGAAACAATGGACTGCTCATCTGAGTAAGAGAATTTTATTTACATTATTCATAGAATGACAGAATGGTTGTAGTTGGGAGGGACCTCTGGAGGCCATCTAATCCAGCCTCGCTGCTCAGGCAGGTTCACCTAGAGCACATTACTCAGGATTGTACATAATTTTAATGTGCCATGATAGTGTGTCAGTGCTGCGAGTTCAAAGTCTCACTGTGTATGTCATTTTTACTAATGTTGAGAGACAGTTTTATCTAGCCATCATTATCAGTGTAGACAACATAGATACAAAGGAAGGGAAATGAGGTAAAGAAAAGTAAAATTATCTGCTCAAGTTTATATATGGTTACATCACACAACACTTGAATCTCAGCTGCATAACCCATTTCATTTTGTCTGCAGTAAAAATCTACAAACAGCTGCTAGCTATACAAAATAAAATGACAAAAATAGGTGATGATCTTTTTTCCCCCCAGTGATTTCAGTCAGTCTTGATATTTAGCAATGGTTACTGTATCTGAATTAAATAAGTAAACCCCAATGAAACATACAACTTCAGGCAGAAGCATGGTTAAAAGTGCTTGTTAACTTATTGATGCACTTTCCTCAGTGAGAGAGTCTTTCCTCTGCAGGACAGCAGCTGCTCCTTGCGTGCTTACACATGTGCAGCCTCCAGACAGTGTGGGCCCTATTACCTAAGCATAGCTGAGCAAATTCAAATTTGAATTTTCCTTTGCTTTGGAGTCTGGGGAGAAGCTCTCTGCTATTTGAATGACATTTGTACAGAATCCTGAATACACATCAGTTCTTGTATGTCCTGGTTTCAGGACATGACTATCAAGTAATAATTTCTGGTTTTAGAAAAGAAAGAAATACACAAACTTTTCCATTTTTGGTATTCATTTTCCCATGTTCATGTTTGTTGTTACCATGCAACTAATTAGCATACAAACTTCACAAAAATAAATGGCTAGCTTGCCTCGTAGTGTATGGTTTATGAATGAAGTAAAACCTATGCAGTGCTTGCATACTGGGTGCTGTGCTCTTATACAGAAAAATAGTGGTATTAAAACAGTTAAATTGTACTCGGGCCCTTGCGACCAAGGGCAGTTCTTGTGTTGCGCTAGTGTCTCTCTACTGCTGCAGCCTCCTGGAGTATTTCTCCAGGGTGACCTTAGGTGCACCTTCCCCATCAGCAATGCAGCTGGGAAGGAGGGTGCAGAAAAGAAGGGAAAGAATAATTGTGTACTTCCCCGCAGTGACCAGCAACAATGAATGGAAGACATGTTGTACTGAGTCACAGTTGAGTGTTACAATGTGTGTACACTGTCATGGTCAAAACAATGAAATGTCATTTTGTGTCCTTAGCTGTGCATGAGGCAAGTACTGCTTTGTTCTGGAACAATGATGTATCAGTCTTGTGTAACTTTGGGTTCTTCAGCTGGCATCTAAAAGCGAAATGGAAATACCCTTAGGAGGGATGATGTGCATAATCAGAGGTAAAATGAATCTCACTGAAATTTTAAGTCCAGGCCCCCAACTCAGTGTTCTGGCTCCCTCTGTAGGGCTACCCTCTCTGCTAGGGTATTATTGTAAGACAGCAAATTACTCCAAGATAGCTGCCTGAGGCTGTGTCTGGAGTGACCCAGAAGTGCTTCCAAATTTCCAGGCCAGGGGATGAATCCCAGCTGTGTCTGACTGCGTGTCAGGAAAAGATGCAGCTGCACGTCCTGGTTTCCCACATGCAGGACTAGGCTGCTAGATGAGGGCTACCTCGTGTTCTGGTGAGGTCCACAAGTGGGATGATAGGCAGCTGCAAATCCATATATAATGAATGCAGTCCTGGCTTTCTGGGATGAGAGCTCTTTCTCTGCCTTGGCTATGGGGGGGTGTGTGGGGTAATCCCACTCCCCTGGGGCTCTCCCAGCTGTGTCACAGTGTGCTTCGGAGGTGGTGGGCTCCAAGTGCAGGCAGATGTTCCTGAGACCAGATGCTTAAGACCAGAGGGTCATCTTGTGATTCCTATAGAGATCGCTGAGATGAGGGGTGTTTGTGAAAAGGAAGAGCATGTCTTCAGAGTGAGAATTTTTCCTTCTAAAGAGATGTCTTGGTCTTTGCTGGCAAAATATGAATGCACTGATCCATCCCTTTGTCTGGCAGAACGTCCATATACCAACATTGCTTAATTTTAAGAATTGCCTTTCCTGATTTTGATCTTTTGTTCTGCTCTCTTCTCAAGAGAAGCTCAGCCTGATGCACACTATGAAAACAGTTACTGATGGATTTTCGGGAAATAAACGGGGAGAGAGACGGGATTGTGTTATGAAGAGCCTACCCAGGAGATGGCAGCCGAGAGACGGCTGTGCGGGAGGAGCCGCTCCCGGCCTGTCCAGGTGCGGGCTCCGCTGGGAAATACAGGTGTTGGCTTCGGCTGTCATCGAAGTGCCGCCGTCGCACTCAGGAATGAAGCCTTTAGATTGCTCAGCTTCAAACGAGATTTTTGTCTCTCCCCTCACCTCGCTTTTCCCACAGCCGTTCAAGGAATCTGTACTTTTATAAACTAATGCATTCATCTGCTCCATCAAAAACATTAAAGTAAAAACTGCTAGAACTAATTATTAACAAAGTGAAATTATCTGTGAAAGCGACAGTGCAACCCCTTGCCTCTTAGAAAGCTCTGGAAACTCACTCTTGAGCTTTTCCACTAAGTGTCCTGTGGAGGTACTTAAGGAGGGAGGGTTAAGAATAGGCTGATGACTATAAATCAGAAGTTTCTTTGAGTACCTGAGGCTTGTCTTTAAAAACAAACTGGTCAAACCAACCATACAATTTCATCTTACCACGTGGTACAAAAGTTAGCATCCTAATGTATCTTTATAGCAGGTCTGTTTTAAAACTTCTATTTTGACTGCTTTAAGAGACAAATACATTTTAAAGACTGTTAGCACAGCAAAGCCTGTGAGTGCATATTAATAATTGATCATAAGTGAGGGCAGAAATGTTGACTTGGCTATTTTGAGGCTGTTAAAATTATGTACACTTTATTACCTCTAAAGGCAATAAAAAGTTATGGCAATTAGCTACAGATTTTGAGATTCATTTTCATGCTTCATTTTCTTTAGTCTTTGATTTTAAAGTTTTTGTTGTACCTCAGTTTTGGATATAAAGGGTACTACATTGTCATGGTTTAACTCCAACCAGCAATGAAGCCCCACACAGCTACTCACTCAGCCCCCCAGTGCAATGGGGAAGAGAACTGGTCTAGTAAAAGCAAGAAACCTTGGGTTGAGAAAAAGACAGTTTAATGGGTAAAGCAAAAGCCACACATGCAAAGCAAACCAGTGTGTTCATTCACTGCTTCCCATGGTCAGGCAGATGTTCAGCCATCTCCAGGAAAGTAGGGCTCCATCATGCATAACAGTTATTTGGGAAGACAAATACCATCACTCCAAATGTCTCTCTTTCCTTCCTCTTCCCACAGTTTTATATACTGAGCGTGATGTCATATGGTGTGGGATATCCCTTGAGTCAGTGAGGGTCAGCTGTCCTGGCTGTGTCCTCTCCCAACTCCATGTGCACCCCCAGCCTGCTTGCTGGTGGGTTGGTGTGAGGAGCAGAAAACGCCTTGACTCTTTGTAAGTACTGCTCAGCAGTAATTAAAACATCCCTGTGTTACCAACACTGTTTCCAGCACAGATCCAAAACATAGCCCCACACCAGCTACTGTGAAGATTAGTTCTACCCCAGCCAAAACCAGCACATACACATAAGTCAGTTCATAAGGAATCTGAATTTCAGTTCTGCAGAACAGTAAGAGCTGGTGAAAGATGGAGTTTTGTGCCTTAAGAAAAGGTAGTCTAGTTCTGTATTATAGAAGTGTTGGTAGCCTCAGTGTTTATGTACCACAGTTAAAAGCATGGAAGAGTTGGGGAGGAAGAAAAAAAGCTCTGTGAAAGTGGCTAGTTTTCAGGTCATAGTTACTACGATTCTTTTACTATTGTCTTCCTATCTTCCTTTCCCACCATACTCCTGTTGAAATGTTGCATTCATCTTTTCCGTCGTATTGTGGGGAGGAGATAGAGCTGGTGTCAGGACATGCTACTGCTGGCCAATTCTGTACATACTATAAAGTGTAGGGCATAAGAATGGCAAAATACAGTGCCATTTTAGATGCCAGTGATGATAACCCCATGTATATAGGAAGACCTGACCATGGTAAGTTTTTAACACCAACTATTCAACCAGATCTATTCAAATACAGTTTGCACTACTGTGAACTTAAGACGACTGTATGGCTGACCAGTAGTGTTATACTCGTGATTATAACAGTCAAGGCGTGAAGTACAGCTTCTTTGTATATCTATGGGAGTCATCGCCTTAGGGTTTTCATTACATGCTACTGGAACAAAGACATATTTGGCCCCACTTTATGCAGTGCTTCTCTTTAGGGTGATGTTTGAAAAATAAATGAGTCTGTGTTAAGCAGTATTCTTGTTTTTATTGTAGTAACACTCTTGGGCCCTCAGGTAGGCACCACAGTGATACAGTCCCTGCTCTCATAGAGCTTACATGCTAGCTTTCAGAAGTCAAATGACTACAAACTCTCTTGTACATCCCAGATCTGTACATGGGCTCATATGGAACCAAGTCTGATTTGGACTTGATTAGTACTTCAAGAAGTCAAGCAACTAGATTTCAAGACCAGAATCAGATCCAACTTGAGTTTGCTGAAGGTATTCCTGACTTTTCTTGCTGCACGCACAAATGGAAGCACATGGCAAAGCTCAGCATTTTAGAATATTTTTTCACCTGTAAAATGCTGTTTTAGAAAAGTAGACCTAAAAAAAAACCCCCAACAACCAACCCCTTGCACATAATACAAAATATACATAATATTTCCAGCATTATTTGTGGCTGTGCCAAGTTAAAAGTGCAATAAACTCACCCATTACATAAACTGAACTAGCCGTTTAAGTATTAATTGTAAAAGAAAAATAAACTAGTAACTTGAAGTGGTTAGGATACAAAAACCTTACCTATTTCTATGCCTTCCCTTTATTTTGGGAAAAAGTACTGTGTTCAGGCTGGGGGAAAAATCGTGTTTGGGACAAAGCAAAATCCAGTGAAGACTGGTGAATTGCATCATTGCTACCTAACTAATAAACTGTATAATCCCCAAAAAAGCTGGATCTCAGATATTGACCTGTACCTCCCACTAAAGGTGGAAGAAGGAAATCTGTCTGGATACCTCCATTTCCCTTGCAGGCAGCACCAGAAATGAAGGATACTGCCATCTGCTGCATTGTGAAATTCCCCCTCTGGGCCTGCAGTGCATGACCCTGGCTATGTAGGAGCTTCCACACATACAGGTGTAGGGTGTTTCTTCCACACAAGTTTATACAAGAACTGAGGCAGACAATTTTTTAGCTTTTCTTTCAGAGCATCTGCCCTCTGGGTTTATAATTATAAAGTCAGGAGCGTATTCTTTTAGCTTTATGAAATTGCTACATACTCTTTTTTTTTTTTTTTTTTTTTTTAACTTTTGAAATAATTGTTTTGGGCATAAACTCAGCTGATGGCAACAGTCTTGCTTGACAGTCAAGATGAGAATCTGGATTGTTTTTCAAAACGTTAAAAAAACCTCCAAACAACAAAACACCCCAAAACATAACATTTCATTGCTACAACACAAATCCTAAACTCATATAAAAGTACACTGATCACAATCCAGCTGTCACTGCAAATGAAGCTATTATTTGCCAAAGAGATGGTTGGCTCCTGACTGATTACTGATCAAAAGAAACTGAGTAAAACTTTGAAACACTCTCAAGACTGATTTTTGAAGAGTCCCTCAGAAAATAATCTGAAAGGTGCCTAAGCATAATTACAATCTAGCTTTAGGGGAAAGAAAACACGACTTTGGATTCTGATTCAGGCACATTTAAATGTTTTACTCTTCAAGTAATTTAGAAACAATCTCACTTGCATGGCAGTGTACATAAAGGCAAAACACACATCTTCTCTCACAATCAATTATAAGCATAACTGCCAGGCATGAGAGAGATAGGCAGCCAAAATGCCACTTCCATTGACTGTTACCAGTCTTACAGCATGTGCCTTTTTAAGACTGAGCTTTCATTAAAACCAGGCAGCATTAATGGCACCTGATAAACTTGAGGTGTGTAACCTACACAGTCATCCAAGTGTTGTGTTCAGAGCTCCTTCCAGAGCACTACAGTACTTTAATGTACAAAACATAATTTAACTTCATCATGGCATGAACATGAGGGACCAAACAAAATGTGACAGGTAAGAAGGTCATACTGAACTTTGGTCTCCTGGAGGGCACTGAGATGCTAAAGAAACAAGTGCAGCAAACAATTTACAGAGCTTAGATCTTCAATATCCCCTGTCCTAATGCACATACTTCCTCAGTGATCATCCCCTTTAATTCACTCCATGCTTTAAGTCAAGTCCTGCAGAATCTTTCATTACAGAATTGAAACGCAAGATCTTGAATGTCTCCCCTGTTTATGTATACCTAACCAAACTCACGTCAGAGGGACTGTGAGCTTAAAGCCCAGTGTAACAGTAGTGGTAGTGCTTCTCAAGCTTAAATCTGAAAACCAGTCACAACATTCAGAAAACATGCTGTGATTATGAAATTCATATTTTTTTCTCAGTATGCAGAAGGCAGCTATACATACTATTTGGCAATATTTCCCCCAAACAATATACTTCAGTAATTTAGTTGTGACCTTAGTGCAAAGAGTATGATGAACTTTTGGAAGAGTTTGCCCATCCAGTTGTCCTGTAGCACCCAGACAGGCATCTTCATATGCAGTTCCCACTGTATCGATTAGTTAAAACAAAGGGTTGCTGGTGCAAATTATTTCTCTAAGACAATAAGGATGGAGCTAGTCAGTGAAAAAACTGACTTTTCTTCTTCCAGTCTGGAAGCAGTATTCACCACACATTCATCATCAACTTAATAGAAAATGTCCTTTACACATATGGTACTTGTCAACTGAATTACGAACTGGTGCCATTCCACAATAATCTGAAATAAATTGCTCTGTTTCACTCTGCAGTGGATCAGGAGAAGGATTGCTGGCACACTATGTTACTGTAAACTCCGGACCTGCCAGTTCTAAGGGCTAAGTTTGTTTAAAAGGCAAAAATTTCCAAGAAAAGGCACTATAAATCATATTGAGGGAAAAAAAGAGAAAAACCAACCAAACAAAAAAAACAACCAACAAACTGTCCTGCAGTTACTCTTATAATAGAGTAGAATTTGTAAAATATTTTCATCTATAAAAAGACACTTTTCTTTAAAAATGTTTAAACGTTACTAAGCTTTAAGGCACTCCAGCTGAAGAACCAACTGGATCACAATTAATGTTGGTGGCTCAGATCTCTTTATCCGTGTAACTCATCTTCTTCAGTCTTTGTCCTTTGTTAGTTCTGTAATTTCATCAACATCTTCTATATCCTGTGTCATTTTCTCATACTGTCGCTTGAAGAAGCCAAGCTGTGAGAAGTATTAAAATAACACCACATCACAGTAAGTCATTGATAGTTACTTTACTCTGCTAAGCTAAACTGTGGTAGTAAAAATGCATATGTGTACATGCACACACGTACAGTGTTTGATTTGTAGACAATTCCTAACTCTAAAATAAAAGGAGCTGGCCTTAAACTCCTGCCTGGTGCAACTAAAGGTCAAAACAGCAGTGCCGATTAGCCAAGTGACTCCCTGCCAAGATGCCAGCATCTCCTTGAAGCACCAAGGAGCCCTTCAAACACCAATGCCCTGGCACATAGAAGAACTTCTCTCTTCTCCTGATCTTGGTATCCTTTGTAAATGACCTTCTGTCCTCACCCTTCTGTTATCTTTTTTTCTCTGCTCAGTGTATATCCTCTCCTTCCTTGCTTCTGTTCCCCAGCCTTGCCCACTGGGAATATCATGGGAGTTCAGACCCCAGCTGGGGACTTATGGAAGGAGGCAGGCAGTGTCAAAAAGAAAAAACAATGCCACAGCCCCTGTTTTGAACTATTGAAAAATCATTTATCACCTTCATGTTGCTAATTTCTATGGGGACCCATTTCAGAATTTTGATGTTTCAAGCCCTTCTAAATGCTCCCATCAAGGGTGTGATGCCAATGCAGTATTATTCCTATCACCAAACTGCATTTGCAGTTTTGTTCCAGCACCAGAGGTTCCAAAGAAAATAGCCCAAATGCATTTGTCCCTCTCTGCTTTTCTTTTAATAATATAAATACCTACTTTCCACAAAATGGCAACCAATGCTAACAGCAGAAGGAGTCCAGCCAATATACTGCCAATAACAACACCAACTGGTATCTCAGCTTTCTCATCTGGCTTCATTATTATAACTGGAATCTGAAATCAGAGAGATTGTGCATTAGGAGTTAATGTTAACTGCATATAAAGTAGGATTTGTAAACCAAATACTTCACTAATCAAGAATAGCTGGACTGCACACATTCCAGGATCAATGACTGGAACACAACAGGCAGTTACAGCCCTTTCACTGGTGTCTGCAGGTACCTGGTTGCACCACCATGGCACATGGCAGTGCCAGTTAAGAGTTAGGGGCCCCCATCACTCCTGGCCATAAACACCAGGCAAAGAAGCAATGTCTCCCTACAAGCTTTCTGTCTCTCCGGTAATGGTAGGTCTTTCAGAGGTGTTTCTATAGTGCCCAGACACACCATCACTAGGTAAGCCGGACATGCTTACATGCAGGCAGGGAATAGACTGGTGTAAAGCCCCATCTGCTCAAAACAGACTTCTGCTGCACCAGGTGGAGAAGACCTACTTCCAGTGGAGCATTGTCAGAGCCTACTACCTGTGGTGGGCAGCTGTAGAAGGCAACACTAATCATGGAGGCCAGACACCATCATGCACTCACTGCAACTACTGAAATTTCTCCCCTCCTTCTGGGCAAGTGTGTCCTTTGCCTGCTGTTCCTACCTTCTGGGTAGCCACTAACAACTTGGTAGGTCTTCTCATGTTAATCTGTGTTCTCCTGAGACAACTGCATGAATTTTCTGTCAAGATGAATGAGCCAAACAAGTCAGGAGTGTTTCTAGCACACATATGCTTCCTGACCAAGCAATAACAGAAAGCTCCCAGGACAGCATATGGTGTCTGGAAGGTAGTTTTCAGGTGATACCCTAGTTGTATTGGATATGACCAGCTATAGTTACGTATAACATAGTTGCTCAGGGACGCATTGCTGTAATATTTATGAACTGTCAAATCTTTGGATTTAATCTTGGAACGACATGCATGTAGCATGAAGGTTTTTTTAATTCCTGAAACATGATAAAAGAAGTCACACTGGTTTACTTTCTCAGGGTTGCTTGCTCAGTGCATTTGTCTGGTGTAATTTAATCTTAAGCTTTCTGGGAAACTTGCACTGGACTGACATCTCAGTGATTTAAGTAATTTCTGCTGGAAGGCTCCAGTGTTGTGCTAGGCGTGGCTATGTGTATTCATTTCACTGAGGCAGGATGGCTTTGTGTATTTTCTAACCGAATGGCCATAATGATGATTATAGCAGGTTAACGTTCTGTCCTCCAGCTGGCAGTCCTTTCCAACTCGGAAAAAATCTGAAAGCTTTTATGCAAAGATACCTAAACAGCTTCCCCACATAGCATAACAAGGCAATATTAATTCATTTGGCTACACAGCAACCCAACTCATCCAAACTAGACAGCCAATATCATATGTATGTGCAGTTTGCCTAGTAATGTTTTCTCCATTAGATTAATAGTAAAGGGGCACTATTGGAGAGGTAAGACAATGCTCAAGAACAAGAATCTTCTGTGAAGTTAAGCTGTAGTCAGCAAGAAATCACGGATACAATTTACCTCATCTACTGTTTTATATATATATATATATATACATACACACACAGTACGGTTCCTTAGCTTCTAATGGAGAAGGATATGCTTTTTTAGGGCCAGATCACTCTCCTTACTCTTTTGAGGATTGTCTTTAGGATAAGAGGAACTGCATCTCAGAAATACCTATTCTTTCTACAGATTAGGGTTTATGGAAGGGCTAACCATGTTGTGGATGACTAATGTAGATTCTAACTTCAATAAATCCTACCACCCTGGTCTGAAATAACAGTGTAAGAAGGAAAATAAACTCAGATTGCTTCTGCACTGTCCTATTCCCAAGAAAGCGTGAAGGGCAAAGATTGTGTGTCACTGTTGTCTTGTCACAAGAATTATATGCAGTGCTGGGTACTAACTCCATTACTGCAGTGTCAAAGCGAACCCTTTGCCCTTGGAGGAGCATTAACTCCACCAGCTGGCACATTTTCCAAGACTTCTCAATGGCAAGAAGCACTTGAGTAAGAATCGGGCTGTAAAACTCACCAGAAGCCACTGTGTTTCTTAAGAGCCCTGTGGATAACTTTCAGGGTCTGTTCAGCTCAGAGCTCTAAAAGTCCCAGCTGCAGATGTTTCAATGGCTGGCTGAGGATTGCCTTTTATTTGTCAAGTGAATTAATCAATTGTCATTTGAATAATTAAATTATGTTTTTTCTGAAATCACTAACAGAGCTGCTGGTAATGTAAATTTGGCAGCATCAAGTGTGGAAAAATACCTAGCAATACATAGTTTATGACCCAAACATCCTGTGCAATTAATTGGAATATTAATTGTGTATTGTGCATTGTGTATTAATGAGTTTCATCCTTTTTCAGAAATAGTACCATGCCACAAATCTGAGACACTCAGGACACTTCAAATACATGCATATAGTTTTTCTGCAAAAAACATGGCATTATTTCCAGAGCTACACACATTTTCTTTTCTTCTTCAGACATTGGATGTTTCCCTGAATACAAATAAGTCTGTCAAGAGGTTCTTCACAAGAAATTGTGTGATCCATAAGGAGACAACGCCAAAAAATAGTACCAAACAATTTCTTATTTCTGCATTAAGCTAGATCAATCAATAACTGCCTGTGTACATATTTAACTGGTTTTTCCATTGCCTGTGAATTGCTCCACATTCTCACAGATTTGACTCACTAACTTGCATTTTGGTCTTCAGTGGCCTTGGTTATCTGTATGGATAAAGTAGGCTGGTAAATCCTGTAAAAATAAATCTAAACTCCATACTGCAAATGGTATAGGGTACCGCTAGAACACTCCTTCCTAGATAGGCCAAGAGAACTGTATCTTTATATTACAACAGCACCATAGCACTAATGTATTCTTCACGTATTGTTTATGTTCGTATATGGTAGATGGAAGCCTTGGAAGAAGAATTCTACACTAATAAAGCGGTTGTTTGGAGACATTTTTGAGATTAGCTGTGTCCATATGACAGTCATTCCAAATGCAAAAAAATACTCCACATTCTTTTACAAATGAGGTTAAGGATACTTGCTGGAGACCTGTGCCAAACATCTGTCTACAAATATCAAACTAAATACACTTACAGAAGTAAGACTACAAATCAGATTTGTGAAAATGTTTCCCAGAACTCACTTATGTACAACAATTAATTCTGTTTCAGAAAGAAGTCCAAATTTTGATCTTTCCATAAACAGGAAGCTAAATGAATTTCAGAAGTTTCTGAATTTTGCTGATAGTTCTACAATCTATCTGAAATCTGCAGATACTAAGTCTGGTTTATATAGCAGTTGGCTATACATAAAATATTTTAGTAACTTAAGGGAGGTTGTTTATAGCCAAAAGGATACATTACTTCAATGTAATCAAATGTCATCAGTCTGTAATTTGCCATGAACTCCTAAAGGACACTGAAAATTAAATATTATCACTTTCAAACAGTAAAATATAGAGAACTTGAAAAAATATACTTATCTATCACTTACAGTTAGAGTATTCTCTCCAATTACAAATAAGTCAGGGTTATGTGTATTGATTGTTGCCTCTGCAGAGAGTTGTAATGTCTGGAAAGTTAACTGAAAGAGAAAAGAAAAATACAAAGCTGTATTACAGGGCAAATCAATTAGAATGTAGACATCCTAAAATAATTCTCTACCTTCACGTGAAGGCTTCAGAATCAGAAAAAAAATCACAGTATTAAGAAAACTAAAATGGTTGTTTTATTGGTCCCAAACTAACATGTCAATGAAAGTAACAGTGTATTGGTAATCCAGGTTTAATTTTGCTGTTCTTACTTGCAATGAAACTAGGGACTTAGCTTTTCTTCTTTAATGTACAGTTCATGCAAAACAGGAGGACTTGATTCTGTATCGATTTTTATAGTTATTTCAAAACTGTCACTGCTGATAGCTCAGAAGAGATAAGGGGTGAAGTAGCAGTGAGAAAGGGAGAAAGAGCTCAGCAACAAGAGACAGATGGGGATATATCTCTGGCTTTTGAAATGGAAACTGAATGTTCTTTCCTTTCCTCCTCCCCCCACTCCCCCATCCAATGCTTCTGTTTTTCCCCATTTATTTTTTCCTATCACTATCTGTTCCTCTTCACTGCCCAAATTCTGACATCACTCCCTCAGCTTAACCAAAGATGATGACAAAAATCTTAAGCCATCTTATTCCCATTTGAAAAGGGACCTTGTGCCAGATCCCATCGCCCTCTGTGCATATGTCAAGAGGAGAGAAGCACGGCTGTGCACACTGCCAGCTCAGTCATGCTCTTCTCCCCATGCAGCAGGCATGGAGAGCCCCATTTCCTACACCACCAACAGGAATGGTCTCAGCTTTGTGAGAGTCCAGCAGCACTCACCAGCCATACCAAATGCAGTGCCTGCTCAGTCATTTTGCCTCCTCAGCCATTTCTCTGTGGCAGGACTAGGTACAGTGGGCTTGACACAAAGGATGTGCACAACACTGGGTCTGCAGGAGCCAATGCGCACTGACTGAATAGATCGTTCTGCACTGTGGTCATCTGCCCAAGTGGTCTGTTCTGCACTCCTAAATGTTTAGAAACCTGCCCAAGCACTATTTAAAGCATCTCATTAATTCCTAACCACATCTTTCTCTGCTTTGCTTAGCTGGTACCAGCAAGCCTGCTATCCCCTTCTTGGACAATGACCAATTGACACTAAATAAAAAGGATGATTACATGCATTTTAGAGTGCTTGCATTATTATTTGCACTGAATATTGACTATCAAATCAAAACCAACAAAATGTAAGATTAGAGTAAAACTGTTTCATAATGTTCTCTTCCAGTTTCCCAGTGATAAACAGTTTCCACTCACCTTCTTGTGAAGTTAGCAACCTTTTATTCAGGTCTCTACCTTCTGTGTACCTGGCAGCGCTAACAAGTAGTCCTGACCCAGCTAATTTTAAAACTATGAATTTTAAAGACAGACAGATACTTTCTTTCACACTGTTGTATAAGTGTATTACATTATCAATCTCACCTTTTCCTTTTAAGAGCTGAATGCTAAAGCTGACAACAGCCCTGCTGTTAAATGTCAATACCTGCCATAAGACTCTCCAGACAAACTAAGGAGACTGTGTCATGTTCCTGATGCTCTAGGCAAACCTAGAACTCCAAGACAGTTTGGTTGGCTGCCTAGCTAAGAAGCAAACATGGTCTCATTTCAAAAGTCTTGTAATTCATGGTAAGTTATACCCTGGAGAACACATGGTAATTTGAATTGGGAAAGTCAAGATATTATTGGTGGATATTTTTAAGCATCCTGTAGGTCTTTAAGCAAGGACTGTTTACTTGACAGCAAATCTAATAAAACAAAAAAATCAATTAAAAAAAACTTTCACACCTTCTCTTACAGATCTAACTGGCCACACTAACATGCTTTTGGTATTTTGACACGACTTAAAATGATCACTATGTAGGCTATGATGTTCAAAAGCTAAAAGCAACGTTATTTTCCAGGCTATGATACTGTACTCTGCTGTCCCATGTTGAGTTTTGTGGAAACGGCAGCTGCCCTTTAATGAGTTTAACAGATGCAGAGAATGTTTTTTTCAGCTGTTCAGATTGCATTCTCACAGTATTTTCTTAGGTTTTATGCTGTACTGAAGGTTAACAGCTCCATTATGCAGCCTCAATACTTACTTTAAGATTCAAGTCTTCAATCTGGAAAGACACACAAGAAGTAAAGTAAAGGAGGGTCTTTCTAGATCAGAAGGTCTCTTTACTGCACTTTGAAAAATATCAGATGTTAGGAAATATTTGAGTATTGGATCCTTCATGAAGATGCAGGTAATACTTACAGCAGCAAATGTTCCGTTCCATATTCTGGTGGACACATTCACAAAGTACTCTCCCTTCAGCGTAATATCTTCCAGTTTGCATGTGATGGTACTGCACTTCACATTCTTACAGTTCTTCCAGGGGAAACAGCAAGGAGAGCATGCATTAAAAATACACTTTAACAAATGTTCTTTTATTATCTTTTGCACTTGCCTTTGCCATTCTGTGCTGCATACAAAGTGCTTGCACATGAAGAACATGCACCTTCTCTTCTAAGGCAGATGCAGTATGTGTGAGAACCCATAGGCTGCACTCCTGCAGTGTGAATGAGGAAGGCCAACCCCCACCATAGCTGTACTGAGAGGTAGAGCAGCAAGCTCTTCAGGATTTGCTCTATGCCCCTGACCTGTGGTACTGCAGTGCTTAGTCTTACCAGTTCTTTGGAAGTTCTGAAGTTCTCTTTTGTAAAGGATGCAGAATAAGGTCTTTTCCCTATCTGCAGTGGATTTTTCTGAGCTTGACAAGTAACACCTCTGGCCTAGGAAAGACATCAGGAGTTAAATTGGATGACATAACAGGAGTTTGTAGTCATCATATGTATTTGTGGAATGAGATGGTAGCTGTGAAAGGCTAGACTGTGAATTACATAACACTGGATACTTAAGGAAACCAAGAGACAGTATGTAGGTTTGAACAGAATTAAATGGCTCTTATGGTAATTTTTCCCCTCCGTAGACTGACCTGTAGGATTGGTCTCAGTCTAAAAATTCCATTTTTACTACAATAGTCCCAGGAACTTGGAGAAGGACTTAGCTGAAGAGTTCCAGAGTAAAATGAAAAGTCAGCTCTGGACTGTAACGACAATCCACGTAATTGATTAGTGTACTGCTGACATTGTGGTCCTCCCCCTTCCCTTTATGAGGAAGAAACAAAGAGAAAGGGCATAGATTTCCTGGATCTCAGCCACACCATGAGGAAAGTAACTGATGTTCCTGGTACTGATTAAACCCCAAACCATAGTAATTTATGTAATTAATTTCTTTACTTCATCAGTGGTGACTGCAGTTATGTACATCAGTGGATTGTCTTTGCTGGTGAATTCTGGAAGATAGATATTTACAGATGCCATCTTTACTGGGATACTTCCTGTTGTTACCTGCAAAGCAAATAATTAACAGTTAATTCAGATGGCTGTACTTGCATATGCATAAATTACTTGATACAGCAAGAAAATCAGAAATCATGGATGAGTATGGAAGAACTGGACTTCTTTTGCACATCAATTTTTTTGTACTACGACACTTACTAGGGTAGTAATTACATTATGCCAACAGTAAAGCAGAAAGTATATTGTATAGCTTTAGGTCCCTGACCATTTCCTTAATACAGAGTTTGTATTAATGGCATGAAATATGTTTTGAAAAGCAAATACTCTGCCACAGCCAACAGACCTGTTATTTAGTCCTTTAGAGTAGCAGTTACAGGAATGTAAATGGAACATAATTTAAGTTTCTTCCATGTGGCATATTTGGATCTAAGTTTTTCTGACTTATGTAATAAAAGCTGTGATCTGGCTAGTTCCTGTATCTGGTTTGAGGACTTAACCCTTGCTAAACTTTCAAAGTTTCAAAGTCCAAGCCTGAGAAGACTTGCTTTTCTTTATGAAGTTGGCAGAAGACAAATATGCTCTGTGAAAAAAACAGTCCAAGTTGGCTTAAAGTTAAGCACTAACCATCTCCTAAGGATGTAAACAGTACAGAACCAATCCCTCCTCCATTCCACTTGTGCAGGAAGTGCAAATTTCATCCTTAACTTCCTAAAGACTGTAAGCATTTATCCCCCAGCTATTTATATATTTTTTTTCTTTAACTGATTAAAAAACATCAGATCAGGCAATGAAATCAGGAAAGTTTTTTTCAATTACATTCAATTACATGTTTGGAGCAGGCTATAGGAGGAGGTAAAGCAGCTTCTTGAACCAGAAACATTTACTAACCTTAACTGAGAAGTTGAATGTGGGGCCAATATCTTCAAAATTATTCACAGTGGAAGGAATGTTACGACCAGAGTATACTTCATAAAAGTTGATGTTGGCAAGCCTAGTTAACAACCATAAAACAATACATTTCAGTTTGGCAGCTGCTTTGAAAACATATGTTACTGGATGTGCCTTCATGAAACAGGTTAGAAGTACAGTCACAGGAAAAATCAGTCACTTGTACTGCTGTTTGAATTTTACAAAGTTGGGTGAGAAATTACATGGTGTACTGAAGCCTGGAGTTGGAGGAGGCATGTGATGGTAAGACAGGAGGTTTCTGTGAGACCTAGGGTCTGCTTCCTGCATCCGGTAGTGTTTCAGTGCCATACGGCAAACCCTGGCACACACTCTGACTTTCACCCTTGCAGTAGCCTCCCTCCTCAGAAGCGGCCTAGTGACTGTCCCCCTTGTACATCTGTAACAGCAGATACCTACAGATTCTGAGGGAGACCCTGGGCTCTAATGCTTGTTTCCACACTGCCTGGATATGGACACACATACAACACCCTGCTTATGTGCATGGTACACATCCATAGCCCTTGGTCTCCTTTGGGCCACTTTCTGTATATTTATGGGTTTCAAAATACACAGTTTCCAAAGAAACATGAGGGTGGTTGCAGCCCACCATAGCATAAAATTGCAAGTGTGTGAGGGCCACTGGATGCTTGAGGGACTCAGCCAGCTGGCATCATTCTCAATAACAATGAAAGCATACCTGTGTAGTGCACCTGACCCATGTGCTTGCTACCTGCGAGCAGTTTTTCCACTGGACCATCCCAGAACTGTGCCAGCTCTTCATCGTTAGCTTTCATTAGGAGGCTAATTTGATCAGTCAAAAAGCAAGCTGGGGAGTGAGTTAACAAGGGGCGGGGGCTATCATGATTGCTACATGGGCTCTTCCTGTAGCACAAGATGTACATCCATACTCTCTACCAGTGCTGCTCTCCCTGTTTAACCTGGGTAACATCTGTGTGTACAATCCCAAATTAACATGTGTGCAGTCTCAGACATGCTTCCCTGTATACTGTGCTCTTCCATACGGCATTGTGGATCCTTTTCAATCCTCCGTACTTCCTTCAAGGAGTCTTTTCCTTGAAAGGCCTTGCACAAGGACTCCTAGGAAAACCTGCATGATGCATTTTCTGCCTCCTTATGGCTCAAATCTCCAGTCCTTCCAGGACTGCACAGTATCAGCTTCCTTGTCCTTGCAGGAGTCACTGGTAAGACTTGATTCCTACCCCTTCTACTGGAAACTTGGATTAGGAAATTTTACCTCGAAGAGCTTCACTTCAGCAAGACAGCACTTTTTTCTCAACCAATGTACTTTAAGAGATTGGTCTTTGGCTACATTACCTGCCTTAAGAAGGAACTATCTACAGATAGGTATTTCCTAGTGGAAGAGTACAAAAATGAGCTAACTGTAAGGGAAGCATTTAAAATTATATCTTGGGTTAATCTGTATTTCCTTTAATTCTTCTAAATTGGTTCATCTCCAAGAATAACAATCCTTTTCTGGCAGTAAGAATTCCTTCATGCCTTGACTTGCATATGAAATCGCATCTTCTCCTGCTCAGGAGATGCACCCAAATTCAAACCCCTGTTTTTCTCTGAGTAACTCTTTTATAAATTCCATGCCTGGCCTTTTCTGAAGCATTGAGTTTCTGTTCATATTTCTCAGCTAATTAAATTTGCTAATTCAAGCTTGCACCACCTCAGTTTCCTAAGAGGCTGCTTAAGTTGCTGTGCTATTCCCCTACACAGATGATATGTAGTCTCATGTGCTGCTGCGAACTTCACTAACTCTTCCTTTCTTCTGAAGTTCTGTGTAGCTTTCTCAGGGAGCTGGAATAATTTGCATTGCTGACACAAATGCTTCTCTGCAAGTAAAATAATCTGAGAAATTCTGCATGACTCCAGAATTGGTGCACCTAGCTGTGAATGCTGGGCCTTGAATATTCTGAAACTGCTGCTGCAAAGCAGGTTATTAAACTAATCTGTACTATGGTCCCTATTCCAGCTCAGGTCATCCTATGCAGCCAACAGTTCTTGTAGGTATGGTGATCTTTGAATATTAATTTCCTGAATTTATTGTTGCTGTACATTTTTGAGCAGCTTTCTCTTTGTCATTCTTTGAATAACTACTGTTTATTTTCTATCAGTTTATGCTTACAAATTTTGGAATGTAGAGCAGTTTTTCACCAAGAATTGGTGACCAAGTGTATCAAAAGTAAGTAACTGTGTAGTTTATCCTAGAAATTCAGTAATTGGGAAAGAGAAACAAATTTTTGCTTTGATGAAAAGTAAAATAATTCTCTCTTGATCTGAGAGTCAAACCAGTGTATTTTTTGTTTCAGTTCTAACTGTAACTGAAATCACTCTTGTTTGGAACAGTAACAGGCTAATTACTGTTTCAGTGCATCCCAAATCACCAGGGATTTCCAGGGCTGAAGATAAGAGGTTTCAAGGGCATTATTTTTTTTTTTCCTCTGGAGCATTTTCTTTTTGCAGTTGTTCTTTTGTTTCATTTGACCATTTTAACTCCCAGACTTAATCTGATGTCACTACATTTGAGCCCAGAGGCCCAACCTATTATGTACTTTATAGTAATTATATTATCAAAACTACAAGTACTGTTTGGGTTTTATTTCACTTCTAGTCGCATAAACACTATAACAATTGTGCAGAGATAAACATGGTTCTGTGATGTCTTAGTATTCGTTCCATTTTTTTTTTTACATGCAAGTTTAGTGGAAGAACATAAAATTCTGCTACTGTTGATGACTTGGGAATTGCTTATGAATTTCAAAATGAAAAACAAAGTTTTACTATCTTTTTAGTGGCCTTTCAATACTGTTACTTTATTCAAATGCCTTAGCAAAAATGACAGCGATTCTGCATTATTCAGCATACCTTGTGAAGTGAATTTCTGCATCGTATCGCAAAGGAATTGATAAGCTAATCCAGTTGTCCACTTCTTGCTCTTCCTTACTTTCACTGTTCATCAAAACACATTTGAAGTCAGGTTTTATAATATTATTTTATACAAAAGAGATATTAATACTTAACTTGCTTTCATATGATTATATACTTTACCTCAATGCATGAAAACTTAGAACTGCCACATTCTGAAGATTTTTCAGGTTAAAATCAAAACTAATATCAAAGGATACCTATGGAAGAAGCAAGGAACACAAAGTAAATGAGTTGGTGGTACAACATCCAAAGGACTCCCCAGTAGCAACATAATTATTCATATGCGCAACAATCTAGAATTTTATCATCTGTATCTGAATTCTCTGCTGTGTAAGCCACCCATCTCCTGTCAAAGTATACTGCCTTCTTGAAGAGATGAGATTCACAGAGCAGAAGGAGCTACCCCAGGTTCGTGCAACAGGATGGGTTTGATGGGAATGATCAGGCAGCTACACATGATGCTCTCTGGTTTTGCCCTCAACCCTCACCTTTCAAGAGTTACACAGCTACAGCAGCATTTGAAAGCTGTGGGCAGGGACAAATGTGCTTCAAGAGTGCTTATTCCTTCGGTCTGGCAGGGAGTCACAAAAGCTTAGCTCTTACTCTGCTTCTTTTAATGCCTCTGAAACCCAAATGGAAGTTAACTGTTGCCGTATCTAAGAAAGCCTCAACAGCAGTAAATGCAGATTTAGGGAAAAACAACAAAAAAGCTTTTGGTATCATTCAAGATTATTTAAACATGCTAGATGTACCTGTTGTCCTGTTCTGAAAACAGGATAGCTTATTTGGCAAATGACTGTACTTTGTGCTGCTCCTGTCTGACACGAGACTTCAGTCCCATCATTCTGCAGAGGAAACAGACAGAAAAGTCACCCTAGTATCAAGTTTTTGATAAAGCAGAGAGGAAGTTGCCAGTCTGTATTTTCAACAGGGCATGTATTATGCTAACTAGTAGCAGTAGGAATAGGTGTTACGGTAGCAATTCCTGAGATGCGCAGATGGGTTGGGCATAGACAGTGCTAGGAGAGAGACTGGAGAAAGGTGGGGCCAAGCCCCATGTGGTTTCTGGTGAGCTCTTAGATTTTTGTGCTGGGCATGGAAGAAGGAGTACTGGCTAGAGAGTACAAGTCAACTCTAGCATTAACTCCTACCGTGTTTTTTTTTACAGCATTTTTACAGAACTTTTGCAGACTTACTAACGACCTGAGGGCTAGTTAAGTACTCTCACTGTAGAAGTTAGTGTGCAGAGGGGGACCCTATCATACCTTTTGCAGGGAAATCTACAATACATAAAAGTTTATTTACTACTTTGCAGAATGTTTAGCGTGTTATCATCCTACATCAAAGACAAGCTTGCAGGCCTGTCCAGTTATCATCGCTTTAAAAATAATTCATTAAAATGCACTGTCTTTTGTTACGAGCATCCCTAGCAGACATTTACCATTCATGAATTACACTACGAAAAACAACAGAAAACAAAAACCTGAAAAACAAACCAAAAAGCAACCCCCAAAACCAGCAAACCCAAAACCCACCCATACATTCTCGGTTTATGCTTTTATTCCTGCTTTGAAGCAGGCACATTTCTGGTCCTCACTTGCAGACTGAAAGACTTCTAAAAAAAATGTGATTTTAAAGCAAAAGAAAATCCTGGCTCCAGTGTGGTCTTTTGGCATGAGTGGAACAAGCAATATTGCTGCATAACAGGATGGGAAGATAGAGGGGCACCCTCAGTGCTGCATGGAGTACTTCTGCCAGTTCATTGTTCAGGAAAATGCTGTTCTGGGGCAGTGATGAATGTTCCTATCCCTCCTCTGTCTTTGCTATAGGGATAGCTCTGGATTTCACCCCTAGGATTATCACGCACTCCTCCAGTAGTGGCCTGACCACATAAACCAAGGACTGAAGTCCAGACTTCATCCTTCATTAATTGTTTGGAAGAAACAGTTGAGATTATAGATTAAACCAAGGACTGAAGTCCAGACTTCACCCTTCATTAACTGTTTGGAAGCAACAGTTGAGATTATAGATTTACTGCATTCCCCAAAATAGTATGTATAATGCCTTTCTTTTCCCTTTTCTAAGAAAAATTCATTACAAGAAGAGCTTCTGGTACAGCAATCATTTCAATATGATTAACTGTATGGCTGGAACACGTGGCCTTGGCAGTAACACTATTTCTAGATCCAAAGTCTGTGTTGTAAGGCCGCATCATCTGCATATTTGATTTATCAAATACCAATTCCCTGTGGCACAGCAACTGCATTCAGGCATGTTACTGGGAGTCAAGTAGAAGATGTGGGTGCCAAGGCCTGAAGTGAGGAAAAGATGACTGAAATACTGAGGTGAGGTCAAACTCAACAAGTTGCCAACTTTCATGCTGAGTTGGCAGTGTCTCTGCTTGACCTAAATAAACTGATATGCTGAAGGGAATAATTCTGTATCCAAGAAAATAAATTGGGAGAGAGATTTGCACACACATTCTTTCCTGGGATAGGCACTACTAGAAATAAAAAAGAAATAATTCTCTGAGAACCTCAAAAATTAGTGTAAATAGCAGAAACAGTGAGGTTGGGTGTCACGTACCGGTAAAGACGATGAAGCGAAAAACAAGTTGTCTGAAAATGTAGCCTGGATTCTGGTGTTATATGCATTTTCCTTTTTATTTCTCAATTTTACACTGAACGTTAGCCTTCTGTTTTTGCTGCTGACAACAAACTGCTGTTTGCTGTTGGAAAATAAAGTCCATTGTTGTAAACAGAGATACTAGAACAGCTGTGGATCATGAAAAATGTGTTGCCTGTAGCCAACAACAAATAACAAGCACAACAGGATATTTCCTCCATTCTACGCACTTAAACACTCTGCTTTCTAAACCCGTTGACATAAGAAACTCTGTGATGGTGTTTCTTAAAACCAAATAGAATTATTGTCTTCTCAAAGTGCAGAACCTTGACTATGTATGATCAAAATCACTTTGCTGAATTTTCAAGGGCTCTGCTCTCCCGGGAAAGTGGCTAGAGAGCAGGTGTCAGACTACGATGGCAGCTCCAGGAAAAACCAGCCCTGTCTTTCTGCATGCTGCACATGTACACATGTATCTGCATATGGACTTGGAAAATGTGCTAACTGAATGGCTGACCTCAGCTCCCCAGTGGCACAGCCAGCTGCAGGATCCTCTCTGCTCCCCACAGAAGGGACCAAGATGCCTTCAGCAATCACTGCTGCTCTTCCAGTGTGCTCCCTTTTCCAGCAGCAGCCAGCCAGTCATGATTCTTCTGAATGCTCAGTGTCCTCATACCTAAGGCAGCAAAACTTGGATTTGTCTAAGCTGACAAGAATCCTGCTCCTGTATCTGTGTTCCTACCAGAGCTCTTTTTCCTTGATTAGATACTCAGACAGAAATGCTTTATTATCCCTGCCATTTCTAAGTAGATGTTGAACTAGAAAGACATTCTCATCAAGAAATTCATTGAGAGCCTACAGGAAAACCAGCTGATGGAAACTTAACACCTGACACAATTCCACTGATTCAGCTCTTACCCATCATCTGCCTTCTGCTGAACATTCAGGACAAGATCACAGATACAAAGTTCATCTTCACCACAGTCTTTAATAAAAGGAATCTATGAAAAACAAAACATTTCCTGAGCAAAGGGCTCAACTCTCAAAATTATCTGCAGATAGTAGAGTACAAACACTTTCGAGGTGAAGCACGTTCTTGGTTTGCAGATAAGAAAATCCCTCTGAAGGCCATTAAAAACTGACACAGGAACAAGTTAACGCTAAGATGTTATTACATCTCAACTGATCCATAAAAATAGTTAACCCATGACAAACAGGATGTAATCAAAGGGGTTTCATCCCTCTTTTATGTATTCCTTTATTGTAGGATAAGCTAACCTAAAAGAGTTCATCTTTGCCATCAACTGGAAGTTCACATCAAGAGTGACATGGCTCAACCAACATGCTTGTGGCTGATCAGCCATGGTGGCTGATGTGTGTGTGAGCAAGCTCAAGCAATATGGACAAAGGTATAAAATGAACCAGGGAACACCCTCAGGTGCTTGTTGTCAGACCACTCACTGAACTAGAACACCAGTTTTCACTTGCATGTACCTCTTGGGTGTTTGTGGTGCCCACACATGATTGACATATGTACAGCCATGCTTTTTTTGATAGTAACATTGCATACTTACACTATAGGCCACAGATGCAGGAGAATATATATCAAGGACAGGGCTGGACCCAGGATTTGCAAGGCAAATGTCAATGCGCAAACTAAGTGAATTCACTGCATCAGAAGGTTCCTGTAAAACATATAGTTCAAATGATAGCTGTCAGCACAGCAAACTGTAAAATTGGTAATTTTACTGTAAATTGAGAATGCACAGTAAAATATTTGCTCTAAACAAAAAGTAACAATACAAAGCTTCATTTCTCGACTGAAATAATTTTCCGAGATTGCCAAGTGTGGGCTTGTCTTGTTAAACTGCCTTTAGTGCCACTTCCATGATAGAATTCATTTTTATAGCATCACCCCTGGAGGCTCTATTCAGCACAGTCACTTTTAGAACTATGGAACATGCAGATTCTCTGCTGCAGAAGCTGGTCCTCAAAAGCCACCACCAGCTGAATTCCATTCTCACCTGGCTTCAGAAGTCAAATTCCTGTTCCATTCTGCCTTATAACAGAGAGCAGCTGGGCCTGAGCAACACCAAAACACAATATACCTTGTCTCCTTTGTTTCTTAGTACTGGATGAATACTTCCCTAGCACTATGGCTCCACAACAGCACTAAATGTGATCAAGTTGAAGATATTTGCATTGCAAAGAAAACCAGGAATCGAAGTCCTCTACTGGACCTAGCACTATGCAGAGGGCTTAAAACAACTTTCAGGCCTGTGTTCAGTCTTTGGTTCTAGAGAAAAATGGAGACTTGCTTATTTGTACTTTTTCCCTAGATATATGCCTGAAGCTACCATTCACCAGAAGTCTGCCTGAAAAGTTGTTAGTTTGAGAGAAAACATTTGCATGTACGTCTTAGTTCTTACAGAGGAATTCACTCCACAGAGGGAAAGTAAAATCTATTGAAACTATGGACGATAGGCTCTGTGTTATGTCAGAGCTGAACTACATAATTAAGAACTGCCTCTTCTATCCTAAGAAGCTGTGCTGAATTTGACAGTTATTAATTTCTTTAAAATCAAACTCTTATTAAGTATTTTTCAGTTGTGGGGGATTTCAGAAATGTAAATCATTGAGTACGCCACATGCAAAATTCATCTTACAGACAAAAAATTCATCATCATCTTCCTCTGATCGTTTTTGTCACAATTGCACTTACCTGTACATTGAAGATGTCATGAACACAAGTCTCATGACGTACCACAAGATCCCTCTGCATGTACCTTTCATTATTTTCTTTGAACAATCCTCTAGAAGACACTCTAGAGGACTGGAGATCTGCATCCAGTGTTGCATTGTACTTTATTCCTACAAGAACAACAATACATTCTTTGCTGAGTACAACAGCCCATGATCTCATTACTACACTTAATGCTACGGAGTGACCAGGCTTTCCAAACCACACTAAATATTTTACTTTCTTTGTAGCTTGCTACACATAGAGCAGTCTCAAAATGAAAAAATTTAAAATAAATAAATAAATAAATGCTGTTGTGCTTTCCAAAGCAGTCAACCAGGTTTAAATCCTTCTCATCCACAGAGAGCACATTAAATGACAATCAATCCAGTCTCCAGTGCAGATGTCTGAGTCTGCAGCTCGGGCAAGAAGCCAGGCAGCAGGGCCAGGATTATCCTAGATAAAGGGGACTTGCAACAATATCCCTGAACTCTGAGGAGACTGTAAAGAATCTGCATCTTCTCTTCAATCACATGATAATTTCTGTCTTCTTCTGCTCATATTATGACTAATATGCTGTGGAAGTTCACTGTTATTTTATAGCTCAAATCATAAGTCCCTAAAGGCACTATACATAGCACTGAAGCAGTCCAACTGGTGTTATCCATGACGTTTAATTAAATAGCTTCATAAGACACTAGTATTGATCTCAGAAATATTTAGTGCTCTCCTGTCCTCTGAAAAGAAGAGCTTCTCCCCACTGACATCTCCACTGAGCCCATGGATATTTTACTTTTTTTTTTTTCCTTCTACCAAAGAGAGAGGAAAAGTTTGCAGGTTGAAAAAAAAAAATCAGCTTCTCACTAATGACCTGTTCTGAGGTTTGTTGAACAGCAAGGGTACAGCTCTACTTTATACTGCTAATTCCTCACTTTTCAAAGATTATGGAGCCAGTGATGAAAGTAGGTCTTAAAAACACTTTCTCTAGCATTTGATACTGATTTTGCCTTTCTTGACATTCAAACATATCTTTAGAATTTCCACTACTCATTTGAATAATGGACCTTTGAAAAAATGAGACGAGTCATTGAAATACTCTTACCCACTTGATTATTTCTCTTAGCAGGTCTAAATGTAGCCTGAAAACATATTTTGACAGTTATTTCTGTGTTCTTGTTCAGCAGACTGATTTTCTCAGGTTTAAATGATGCAATTATGGACACATTTGCAATGCTTCGTGACCTGAAAAATATTTTTAAAAGGTTGCATGTCACTTCCAAGAGCACTGGGTAATGTAGAAGCTGTTGCCTATTGCTATCTGTAAATGTAAGTATTTTTTGGTTCCCAATGTAAACATTTTTTAATGGCACTGGTAGAATTATTTTTCTTTGTATATAAGTGATTTTTTTTAAAAATAAAGTAGCTTTCAGTAATGACAAATACTTCACTATATCAAATTAATGGATAATCAACGTGTTTATCCTGATGTTCTAATCCTTCCCTGAAGATAACAGAACAGAGCCCTTGTCCTGTTTTCCCAACAAGCAACCTTCTTCTGCTCCTTTAGGGAAGTTACTGACCTCTTCTGGGAGGGTGAAGAAGGGTAATAAGGTAATTCTTCAGTTTAATTAATAATCTAATTTTTCACAGAAACAACTTTCATGAAATTAATCAAGATTTTGAAAAACAGTTTCAAAGGAACCCTGCATGTAAAAACCAAACACTTTACTCAAAAGTGAAATGCATTAATTGGACCAAATCCTAGTGTGAAAGAAAAATCAGCATCTTCATTGATCAAATCTAAGAAAAATTATGGTACTTCAAGGAGCATCATTTTATTTAATGAAATGCCCACCACCAGCACTTTATGGGTGGCTGAAGGTCCAAACTGACTATTTTTAATAATCTTGTTTCATTATGAAATAAGTAGCAATTCAGTGATGGTTTTCTTCTTACAATGGGGAGTCTCAGGCAGAAAGACAGGTGACAGAGAGGAAAGCAAGCTGTATTTTAATTTAGCTTCTCAAGCAAGTAGTGGAAAACACAGTACTTAGGGAGGCATAAGATTTGGGTTCTGTGAAACCTTTCTTTATTTTCTGAAAGTACTCAGATTGCTCTGGCAAAGGCCACATGCCAGAAAACATGGGTTTCTCGCCAGAAATAAGTGCCACCTCTTTCACTGCTTTCTGTCCTTACCCTACAGGGTAAGTCTCTCCCCCATATCAGCCTACCAGCCAGTAAATGTCATGCAGGTTGTTCAGCTATCAAAAACACTATGGCTACTGAAGTACAACCCACTGTTACAAGGAATCACAGAATGGTTTGGGTTGGAATGGACCTTAAAGGTCACCTGGTTCCAACCCCCTGCCATGGGCAGGGACACCTTCCACTAGACCAGGTTAGTCCAAGCCTTATCCAACCTGGCCTTGAACACTGACAGGGATGGGGCAGCCACAGCTTCTCTGGGCAACCTCTGCCAGTGCCCCACCACCCTCATAGGAAGAACTTCTTCCTAATACCTAATCTAAATCTACCCTTTCCCTTGCACCACCACATGCCCTTGTAAAAAGGTCCCTCTCCAGATTTCTTGTAGGCCCTTTATGTACTGGAAGACTGTTATAAGGTCTCTCTGAAGACTTTTCTTCTGCAGCCTGAACAAGCCCAGCTCCCTCAGCTGGTCTTACTAGGAGAGGTACTACAGCCTTCTCTGGTCATCTCTGTGGCCCTCTTCGGGACTCACTCCAACAGGTCCAAGTTGCTTCTGGTCCACAAGGTTCCCCTTGTGTCAGAGGCTCCACAGCTGGATGCAGGTGGGATCTTTATGAGAGCAGAGTAGAGGCAGGATCACCTCCTTCAACCTGCTATGCATGTTCCTTTTGATACAGCCCAGCATATGGTTGGCTCTCTGGGTTCTGAGCACACACTGCTGGCTCATGTTCAGCTTTTCATTAAAAAACACCAAGTCCTTTTTCTCAGGGCTGCTCTCAATCCATTCTCTGCCCAGCCTGTATTTGTGCAGGACCTTGCACTTGGCCTTACTGAACTTCATGAGGCTGGCACCAGCCCACATCTAAAGCCTGTCAAGGTCCCTCTGGATAGCATCCCTTGCAGCGTGTCAGCCGCATCACACAGCTTAATGTTGTCAACAGAATTGCTGAGGGCACATCAATCCCACTGTCCATGTCACTGACAAAGATGTTGAACAGGATCGGTTCCAACACTGACCCCTGAGAGACATCACTCATTACTGGTCTCCAGCTGGACATTGAGCCACTGACCACAGCTCTAAGTGTAACCATACAGCCAGTTCCTTACCCACAAAATGGATCCACAAATAACTCTCAAGCAAGCCCCTTTCCCTGCTGCTGCCTCTTCCCTATGGACCATGTGTCTGCACAGCAGCAGCAGCAGGTAGGGGTGTCTTCTGGTCGTTCTCATCTGGGCCCAGGACACTCCTGGCAGTTCCTGCCACCTAGCTTTCCCTGAATGCCCTAGCTCTGCCTCCACATGCTGCCTTGGCTTTCAGTGGTTTGATGTTACATGCTTAAAAGAGGTTTAGTCTAATGGTGATTTTCAGCTAGCTACAACAGCACTGATGAGGCAATAAATGTGTTAGCCCTGAACACATGGAATGAAATAGCTTTTTGTTTGTTTTTCTGTTTAATTAACTAAATGCTTAACTTGCATTTAAATCATTAAGCGCTTCCTTTCTAAGAAAGTTTACCAACCATAGCAGAATCACATTTCCATCAGCACCAACTGATAAGTCAGTAATGTCATTGTCATCTAAGTCTCTATGGCCATCTACTGATCTTCCGAAGAATTGGAGCCGTTGTCCAAAAGCAGAGTCCGATCCTAAAATTTTCTGGGAAAGAAAGTTTGGTTACTGAGTTTGCCACAAGCATGCTTAAGTCTGTAGATAGTAGCCTAAGCAATAGATTTTCACTCGTACTCCCTGTACCTACAATGTATTGTTTAAATAAAGTGCTTTTGTGGATGTTTTCTCCAATGCTTTTAAGCAGTTTTTCCTCCCATGCTTTTAAGCACTTTTTCCTCCCCGGTTGGAGCAGACAATGGACTGGATTTTTCTGTCTTGGGAGTAGAAAAACTCACTGACTGATGTATGCTAGCTAGTACTTACTGGAAACTTTTTCATCTTACATTGAGCAACTCAAGGAATAGGAAGCTTAACAGGACTTCTAACAAATGCTTTCTGCAATTAGAAAGTCTGCATGGAAAGTGACACTAAAATTGTCATTACATTAGCATATAGGATATGCAAAGACCCTTGAAAGTATTTTCATTTAATACTTGATATTTATAATTTACAGAGCTGGGATTTATTTAATCTTCATTGCTGTAAATCAGCTCTAAAAACCTGAATAATGGATGTCCAAAACTGCATCGGAAATTAGGTTACTTCATACACAGGCACCAAAAATGGTAAGAGGCTCAGATGGAGCATCTTGCAAGTCCTTTTCCTCTATGTGCATCAGTTATAAGCACCACAACATCAACCAGAATGGGCTGTGGCACGAAACTTGAAATAAACCATGAAAATAACACTAGTCCTTTAAGAGGATGAAACAATAGCCAACTAACAGAAAAATCCTGTTTGCCTCTAGCAGATCTCAAGGCACTGAGTACAGCATTATGCAACAAAGTTATTTACCTGAGAATATTTGGTATGTATAGTCTTTTGAAATCCATTGTAAATGTAAATTGCTCCAGAGTTTTGGTTTTCCAGTGGTGCGCCTATTACAATATCGTTAAAGCCATCCAAATTAATATCTGCAAGTGTTGTGATTGCTGATCCAAAGCGAGCATTTTCTGACCCCTGTGGACCTTCCAAGAGCTGTTGCTGATCCAAAACTCCCTTTAAAAAAGGAAAAAGAAGAAACAGCAAAATCACTGCTATCACCACACCAGATTAGACAAAGGAGTAGTATCTATGTGCATTGTTTCTTGTTTCTGTTTTCCAGTACATTCCCCCTGGACTGCTCAACCCTGAATTCCTTCCCCATTGTGTTGTCCATTCAGTTTGCATTATGTCCCAGAATCTTGGCAAACATTACACAGCAAAATCAAAGCATGCTATGCAAAGCACTAACAGCAAATATAACCATATGCATGAAGCTTAAATGCTGTCACTGTCCTCATCTGACTGTTCTGAAAATTTCACAATACATTGAAAAATACGGTTTCCAGTTTTGGATTACCAGTTTTTATGCAGAGGGAATAGAAATTATGTAACTGGACATAATTCTTTGAAACAGAAATGGAATTTCCTAACTAAACTAATGCAAAAAACATGTGTCCAAATGCTAAACTCCTGACCTCTCTAGTACAAATGAAGAAAGAAAGATTGGAGATCTTTATAGTTAAAAAAAAAAAAAAAAAATCACATTTACACTAGCTTAAATTCAGCTCTCTGGCAAGTATCATTCTCCTCTTTAACCTCAGTTATCATACTGTGCTTAAAATTTTTGAAATACAGGCCAAGTTAATTATGAAAAATGACCAGAAAATTATTATTTGCACAACACAAACAAGTTGTACAAAACCAGGTTCCTTAAAATAATAAAAAGAATACTTTTTTCATTATACTTTTAAACAATCTTAAACCTTATGTTTGACAAAGACCAAAAGTGTAAGGATAGTCTTCCCATTTGTTCAGTTTCAAAACATGGGAAGAAAATCCTTTCATCTTCCTTCCCTATTTTGTGTCTAATTCCACAGTCAAAGACCAACATCAACTGCCAGCAGTGTCACTTCCAGCACCTCCATCTACTCTGAAGTTGCTTTAGCATATACAGTTTCCTGTGGCTCTATGAGATGCTGCTGAAGAATACGGTCCTTCTCTATTTATTTGATTATGATCTACCTAGTTAAAAAGACCATGTTCTGTTTTCTCTGATGGATGACGGGTATTAATTTACTTTGATATCCAGATGTCCAATGATTGCTTGAAAGACTGTTCAAAAGTACCACGGCTTTAGGACTATTAGAACAGATATTCTGAAAATACTACAGGCCTGAATAAAAAACAGTCAGTCAAGCATAAGACAAATAACACTGAACAAAGGAGACAACATGAGTAATAGCAACCACCCAGTGTGAAAGTCTGCAAACAATACAGAAGCTGGCAAAAGAGCATTTATTAGAACTGCTTGGGGAATACTGTTAGGTGCTGAACAGATTTGCCAAAGTCAAATGGAAAACAATTAATTAGCAAAAAGCTTGAGCTAAGTTTTTCAGAGAAATAGTCAACCTTGTGTTTGTGTACAGTGCCTAGCACAGCATCTAAAATCAGGACCAGGAAGCCACCTAGAACAGTAGCCCCCTGGTCACTAGTAGTGCTTAGCTACTAATTTGCTTGTTGACTCCATTTTGGCCTATGCCAGCCGGTTTGTTCCCAGATTACATGCATAGGCAGTTATGGGGAAAGCGTGCACCTGCTCCTGAAAGCACAATAGGCAAGATCACACTGGAAGGGCTCCATCCACAGTCTTCTAACCAGGCAGGCTTGGCACAATTTACCCCTGCCCTTGTGCCACAGCCTGGGAAAAGCACATACTCCTTTCTCGTTATAAAAGTACCACTCACAATATTTCTGCTGCTTTGAAAAAGATACACTAAATAGCGATTTAAGCCCTGAGGAGGCTTTTTAGCATGCAGGTGGCCAGTCTGCTTTGAGAGAAGCTAGTCCAAAGCAATGCCAGCTTGAGCCAGTCTTCTACAACGTGTAACTGTGGTGTAGAAGATCACTCTTCTGCTCACCCTCTGATTTAACAGAATAGATATTGCTACTAAGGACTGTGGCAATTTGGACTGCTTTTTCCTAGATAAAACTGTAGTCCAGGGAAAAGCAGTAAATCCCTCCAGCAGCAAATGAAAGTATCGGCACTTATCATAGATGGAGAGGCAAGATACTTATGCCAGATTTGCTAAAGTGCCATTCTTACCTTTGTGATGGAAAACATGTATACTCTCCCCTCCTCTTTCTTCAGGTCATTCATAAACATTGGTGCACCCACAAGCAGCACATCTGTCACAGAATCCCTGTTAACATCCACTGAACACACCACACTGCCAAAGTAGGAGCCAATCTGAAATCAGTAGCAAGAGATTTTGAAAAGCTCAATGTTTTAACACCCAGCTCAAAAAATTTACTCTCAGAAATAGTCCAAATACTAATGAATGAAACTGCCCACTGGAATGAAATTACTATATAACATACTTCAGTGTTTGAAGAACCATCTCCTTACCATGTGCCCACTGCTTCTGCCCAGTAGCAGCTGCTATGGCTTTACCACTCGGCAATAAGAACGCAAACAGAGAATAAGCTACGGGAAGTTGATTTTTTATATTAAACTGTGCATAGGAAACCACCCTATTTCTAGTTGCCTTACAAACAGACAAAACCAAAATAATATAAAATCACTGCTATTTTCCAAATGGAGAAAAAGAGAATGAGTTTCTAAATCTCTCTTTTGATGTTGTCTACTTCACAACTTCTTGGGCCAAGTGGAGCTCACTGAGCCTCTCCAATTAGAAGCGTTGACAGATAAGACATTAAGTAGCTTTGTACATTATCTTTTACCACTAATTGGATGCCTTCCTAAAATACTGTTTAAGAATTACAGTTAACTTCATTGAAATAGTCTAGAGGCAGGGAAAAGTTCAAGTGGATTCTAAATGCACTGCAAGAAAGGAATTTTCAAAACAAACTGCAGTTTACCGCTGTGTCAATAAAAACAGATGCCTGCCAAAATCCGCATTCATGACCAAAATACACTTGCCTGCTCGCCTCTCTGGGACTGCACAATTGCGATATTACCATCACTGTCAACATCATAAATCACTATTCTGCCAGTGTAGTTGGATCTTGGCGCACCAGCAACAAAATAGGCGGAGCTCTGAGTTGAGAGAACAGCAACAGAGTAACCTGGGGAAAGAAGCCAACATTTAACTTGTGTGGGGGACCATTAACTACAAGTTGTCAGTTGGTTATCCATAAAGGTGCAGAGGACGAGTCAATCTGGTATGTTAAGTCAAACAGACTGATGCTTCCAGACAACAAGTGAAGCTGTCACATATGCGTAAAATTTGGAATAGCTTTCTGGAGAGAACAATGACACACAGATCAAGTTGAAACAGGTTTGCAGAATAGCATGGACAATAGTTTAGCCTACATAGACCACAAAAATGTCATGCTTATGAAGGAGACAGGAAAAAGAGTGCAAAGAATGAAGAAAAAAGGAGAAATATGAGATGAACATTTGGGCCAGCCTTCAAAGTAGGGAGGAACACCTAGCTTCTGCAAAGCTTGCAGTGCATTTTCCCACAGCTCACCCAACCACAGCCCAGTGCTTTGGCTGAATAGAACAGGCTATATTAGTACTTGTCAGCTGAAGGGCTTAGTTTGGTTGAACTTCTTTGAACATTTTAATCCTTGTTCCCATTATTCTAACATTATTTGCTTTCAGGAAACTTCTAATACCTGCAAATATTTTAAACATGTGTTAGCACTATACCTCTAGCATTAGTACATATTTTACATTTCTGTGGTTTAATTACAACAAATTTATTTTAACAGAAGAAAAGAAAGTCATCCTAAAGACTATCGTTCAACTGAATAGCAAAATCCCAGTAACTGGGCAGAATATGCAGGTCTTTAGTAAGCTACCAGACAATGTGAGAAGTCTAAAAGGATTATGTTTTCATAATTACATATACCAGTCTAATTCAGGCGTGTGTTCAGGCACTGTTTTTCTAGGGAGAGAACACCACTGGAGACTTGAAGTTCAAGAAGCAATAACAGGCCAAGATTTTATTCTGAAAGATATGGCCACATGCTCCTAAGTAAGACAGCACACAGCCATCTCAAGTGAGACAGTCCAGCGAAGAACAGGGGCTAATCTAGCAAGCTGTGTGATAAGCTAGCTCCCCTAGTGGAAGGTGTCCCTGCTCATGGCAGAGGTGTTGGAACTAGATGATCTCTTTTAAGATCCCTTCCAACCCATGTCATTCTATGATTCTATGATTTAGAATGGGCTTCCTCAAGCTCATGAGAGAGACCTGGTATGGAGAGCTCTTGGTAGGGGATAGAAGGAGGTGGAAGGAAAATGAAGAGACAGAAAAGACAACAGCTTTGTTTGCTCCAAAAAGATTAAGGCCAGTACTCTAAAAGTTCCTTGTGGAGAAGTGATGAAAGGAAATGACCTCATCTTTTAAAAATTATTCTAGACAAGGGAGGAATAGAAATTCTGAAGAGATCACACAGGCAGAAGAGCAACTGCTCATTAGGCTACAATTAGATTTATCCGTAGGGAAAACTGCATGTTATTTGCAAAAATAGCATTTCATTATATAACTTTAAGGATAAGTTAGTCATATGTGCTTAATGTAGCAGCATTATTCAGGGATGAATCGCCAGAGCAGGCATGTTGTAGATTTGCAGAAAACATTTCAGTGATCTGAGAAGACAAACTGACTGGCTTTACTGGGACACAAAAACACATGTCAGAAAATATATCGGCCTTATAAATAAGATCTCTGTTAATCTGCAGCAACACTCCTGAAACTATAAACTGAATTGGATAAGGCCAAGAAAAGTGCGAGAACAGATGAAAAAACAGCAAGTCAATTCTCATCCACATGTAATTGGGTAGGTATATACAAATATTAAAACTGAGGGTACCCACATGGATCAGTACAATACACCAAGCAGCCTTTTCAAAACCCATGACTTTTTACATCTCTGTGACAAAGCCTGATTTTTTTTTTTCAGCTTACCACATTGATATGAGTAGAATTTTAAAAACACAATGAAGATTTTGCTCTGTTGACCAGTAAATAAAACCTTTCTGGATGCAAAATTCTTTTCATATTCTCAAATCAATTCTTACAGGAATCTGGCTACAGCAGAATTTTCTAAGTTATTTAGTATCTTAATGAAGGTTTGATATGTGTCCAGATTTGTATTTCAGCTCCTTACCTAGGTAAGAACTATGATTTCTGTCCTGTAGGATCTTCTCAAACACATGGCTTGGAAAGGTGGTGACCATCTCTGAAGACTCCTGTACTACTGTTCCACTCCAGTCATAGGCCCCAACAGCACCCAGCAGCAGAACATCCTTTAAAAAATAGAAAGCAACATTTTAGAACTACCTATTTTAGAAAAAGTTTTAGCAAAGCTGAAGTCATTATACATCATTTCCTACATTGCCATGTTTAAGGCAGTGATTTAGCATCTAATGCAAGCAGGTTACTGGAGCTGCTTATTGTTACAACGTACATGCATGACTTTACTGGCCTGTTAATAGGGATTATCACCCCTCTACTGCAAGAAGGTAAGTGACTGCTTTAGCTCCCATGGCACTGCAACTCAAGATGAAATGGGTTTATTTAAACAATAATTTCCTAAGCAAGTCCACCTTGATGTTGGTCTTGTCAAGCCTATGCTTTTATGCACTCAGGATCCTCAGAAGATAGGATCACAAAAACAATACTGTAAGAAAAAGCAAACAACCCCTTTTTGCCAACAAAAGTGCCAATGATAGGACACAAAAGCTGATGGAAAGAGATATAAAATTTAATTTCTTAAGTAAGGAGATGTCCTTGAGAGAATGATTAAAGATAAAATCCAAATTACTGTGGCTTCTGCTTCAGAATACTTAATATAGAAATACGTAGACTTGTACATGGAAAAGAAACAGATTAAATTAGTCACATTATTAAAATTCTTCACTGAACTGAGAGGTCGCTATAGGAAACTGCAATGAAAATAGGATATATAATTTTTCTGAAGAAACTCCCAAATCTGTCTTAATTTTTGCCTCTTACTAGCATCAAAAGTTTGGTAAACTAAAACTTCAATTTGTGCAAATACAGAGATACAAGAAAGAAATAACCTCCCTGTATTTTCAGTTGAAAGCTGCTTGAACCACACTAGAATTTTACAAAGAGGACCTATTAGGTCAAGATAATCTTAAAATTTATTAGCATTAAAAATATATCTGCTTTACTATTCTAAGTGAAATACTTTTAAAAACTATTATTAACTTTAAAAATATTAGACAAATTCTTTTCAGACTTGATTTATCTATATCTTGGTGACTGCCTAGAAATATACCAGCTTTAAAATATGGTTTCAATTTCTATGAGTTACTCAACTGCAAAATATTAACTTGGGGAAATTGAATTTTTCATGCTACATGAACTTAGAAATCACTGAAATCACTGGATTAACAATTCTTAAAAACGTTACATAAAAGAAACTTACTCAAGTTGACATGTTATTGTATTTTTTTTTCATTTTAGAGATATACACAAGCTACTCGAAGTAATTTTTGTGGTATTCAAGTAAAAGAAAAAAAAAAGATAATTTGACATTCTTCTGCTTGTAAAAAAAAAAAAAAGGTCAATGTGGCTTTTGTGTCTTATTTTATTGCACTTCTAAACATTCATGTCTAGGTAATTACATCACATTTTATCATTAAATAATTAAAATCACATACCTGTTTTTGTGAGTAATATGCACTGAAGCCCACCTGTGACATTTCCATTTGGAATGTATCACCTTGATCTGTACCTGGTAAAACAGATATTCATGTACTGTTAACCTTATAGAACCAGGCAAGAGAACCAGTCTTGCTGCCTCTGAGTATAGCTACATAGCGCTGTACATTTTTTTTTCCAAATCCACCAATTTTGATAAAATATTTCCAATGTTTACAAACAATGGAAATGTGAGAGCTGATAAACTGTAGAATATTTGGAGGATTTAATGGCAAATTGATAAGATAGAACCACAATACCATGAGTCCCTTCCAAAAAAAGGTAGAAGACCATGATAAAGACACCTTGAATGTGCTTGCACTGTCTTGTCACTGTAGACAACCTCTCTGTTTCCTAGGAAGCACTAATAATACACTGACATTAGCAGCTTTAATAACGGGTATATTCATGACTTTGAAACAGAGTATGAATTATTACTGTCATATAGAACTTATAAAAACCTGTTGTAATTATCTTGAAAAATACTGTGACATCCAGGAATATTTCCTAAACCAGATAGATGAGCCTCAAGTAATGGGAATTCAATGGGAGTACTCAGCAAAGCTCAACCAATCCCTTTGACTTGATTTGCATCATGAGCCTGGTAAAGGACAGAGGTGAAAGAAGGGAAGATTTTATCCTGAGCACAGGAAGGTCGCAGCCAGGAAAAGCTCCTTAGGGAAGACTAAGAGCAGGTCACAAGTCTCTCAAGGAGGGTCTAAATTTGAGATTAAAAAAGTTGAGTTTAAGGGTGACAAAATGTCTCTGAGTCACTTCTACAGCACCTTCCTCCAAACAGTACACCTAGCCTTCTGATTTGTGTTTTAAATTTACACTTGCTTTAATTCACACAGGTCAATCTGACAGGCATAAAGTTACCTTTACTCCTCCAGTGGTAACAGTTCTGAATACATTTGGACCCATATGGGCAAGCCCCCAACGGACCCATGAAGCCCATGACTTGAAGTTTTCAGCAACTGAGGAGTATTTTCCACAAACTGCAGAAACTAACTTGAAGCTCAGGCTTATTAGGGGTCAGATAGCTGCGGGAACACCTGCGCAAACCGGAGCCCTCCTGGGGAGCAGGGATCAGCCTGCAGTTCCAGCTGTCCCTTGCTTTCACAGTACTACACTAAGGTGAAGCTAAATAAAATCTTTAGCTCATCAGTTGGGAAAATTTGATCTAATTTTTCACAGCCATTGAGAAGTATTTTACCTTCTATACTAAAAATGCGCTCTCCAAGTGTTCCTGCTTCTTCCAGCAGTGCAGCCTCAGACGACACATTAAAGAAATACTTGTCTGTTGGATAACTAGCAATTCCTTTGATTTCTTTAATTAAGTTTTTAGTATCAAGCTCATGCCTGATTAAGTATCCCAAAACCTTGGGTAAAAAAAGAAACACAGAAAGAAAAGTGAAGGAAATCATGGCATTAACTCCAATTCAATTCGATTACCTCCGTTCATATTACTGAATTGATTATCAGACTGTATTCCTATACAGGGGACCATTCAGACAGGAAAAACATACCAAGGCAAAGGAGAAAACCAATGAAGCTGCTCAAGTAATATTTTTTTTTTCTTTTTCATCAGTTGAAGACAACCAATATTATATTTTGCTAGTTCAAGGAGATTAATGTTACCCTAATTTCAGTCTCACCAGTGCAATAATGCATGCATTATATACAGCTTCTATACAGAATGTGTATTTTCATACATATACAACAAAATGATCTTTCAAAAACTGCAATAATATATATAATTACAGTATTACTTACAGCAATGCCAAACCTGGTTATGTTGTCATCATTGCATTTACCTATCACTGTTTTCAAGTTGGAGCCATCATGTGATTCACCATCAGTCACAACAACCATTACTTTTGTGGCTGTTGGACGTCCTCCTGATTCAGATGAGAAGGCATGCTGTCTGTTATAAAATATTGAATTTATCACGTCAATTTATAATGGATAGAATTCAGTATCTATACTGTAATGAATATGTCCATCACTGACTTTTTAATTTGTAAATTAACAATCTGCAACAAGAATTTTCAGTTATGCTCCTGATAGCTTCTTCTCAAAGCACAGCCCAAAGAGCCATCATAAATGTAATCAAGGAAGTAGAGAAAAATCCAACTAAGACAAGGCATCTACCTGGACTTGTGTAAAGCCTTTGACACTGTCTCCCATGACATCCTTCTCTCTAAGTTGGAGAGACATCAATTTGATAGGTGGACCACTCGGTGGATAAAGAACTGGCTGGATGGCCGCACGCAAAGAGTAGTGCTCAGTGGCTCAATGTCCAGCTGGAGACCAGTAACGAGTGGTGTCCCCCAGGGATTGGTGTTGGGACCGGTCTTGTTCAACATCTTTGTGGGTGACATGGACAGTGGGATTGAGTGTGCCCTCAGCAAGTTTGCCGATGACACCAAGATGTGTGGTTCGGTTGATAAGTTGGAGGGAAGGAATGCCATCCAGAGGGACCTTGACACGCTTGCGAGGTGGGCTGATGCCAACCTAATGAAATTTAACCATGCTAAGTGCAAAGTCCTCCACCTGGGTCGGAGCAATGCCAGGCACAGCTACAGGTTGGGCGGGGAGGAGATTCAGAGCAGCCCTGCGGAGAAGGACTTGGGGGTGTGGGTTGATGAAAAAATGAACATGAGCCGGCAGTGTGCGCTTGCAGCCCAGAAGGCCAGCCGTATCCTGGGCTGCATCAAAAGGAGTGTGACCAGCAGGTCGAGGGAGGTGCTCCTGCCCCTTTACTCTGCTCTCGTGAGACCTCACTTGGAGTATTGTGTGCAGTTCTGGTGTCCTCAACATAAAAAGGACATGGAACTGTTAGAACAAGTGCAGAGGAGGGTCACGAGGATGATCAGGGGACTGGAGCACCTCTCGTATGAAGATAGGCTGAGAAAATTGGGGCTGTTCAGCCTGGAGAAGAGAAGGCTGCATGGAGACCTCATAGCAGCCTTCCAATACCTGGAGGGGGCCAACAGGGATGCTTGGGAGGGACTCTTCATTAGGGACTGTGGTGAGAGGACAAGGGGTAATGGGTTTAAACATAAACAGGGGAGGTTTAGATTGGATATGAGGAAGATATTCTTTACTGTGAGGGTGGTGGGCCCCTGGAATGGGTTGCCCAGGGAGATTGTGGATGCTTCATCCCTGGCGGCGTTCAAGGTGGGGCTGGACATAGCCTTGGATGGCATGGTTTAGTGGGAGGTGTCCCTGCCCATGGCAGGGGGGTTGGAACTAGATGATCTTGAGGTCCTTTCCAACCCTAACTATTCTATGATTCTATGAAGGCATTATTTCTGATAGAAATGTGCATGCCAGGGAAAACAGTATTTTTTCTGTACAAGTGCTTCTAAATAAAAAAGGGCGTTTTTTTGTCAGAGCTATTAATGTTTTATAACACCAGAGTAGCCAGGAATTGGGTCCACCAAGTTCAAATATTAAGAAGAGTATTAATAAAAGGTTCCTCAATACTACTGCAAATATCAACTCCACTGAAGACTGAGCATGTTCCTAAACAAATTTTTCAAGGCCATTTGATTAATTATGTATTTTGGCCTTGAGTCCTGTACCGCAAAATAGCATCTTCCTACTGAGAAACGGACCTGGTTTGTATATTTATTCAGTCACAGCACATTTTGCACGCTGCTGGTGCTGCAATGACAAACTGACACAGAACACCAATGCACTGGTCCCACTAAATCCCTGGATAAACTTTTTATTTCTTTCAATGGTTTTGTATCTTTCCTAAAAGCTTGTCCACAGTGTTCAATGAACTGTCATATTCAGACATCTGTGACAGCTCAAGCAATTCTGTTGAGTACCAGAACCACTTTAGTGTAGGGTTTAACCCAGTAGTTTTCAGCAAATTTAGTTTACATATCCTTCTGCTGTTCTGCATGGGGCACTCGAAATGTACCTGAATGATTCTGCCTGGTGCTGAGAACCTCCTCAGAGGCCCCAAGCATATGCACTCGAAGTGGGAATGAAATTCAGGATGTGCTCATTGTCTTGTAAGATAAGTTACAACAGTTGCACAGTAATCGTCAGTGTGTTTTACCTTGCATAGTCAATGGCTTTGAAAGTATTAGTGAGATCTCCTCCCTTCTGATACGTTCTCGCCATTGCTTTAACAACCTGATCCTTTGTTTCATACGTACTCAAGTTGAACACTACACGGGGATTATTAGCATACTGAATTAAACCCACCTATGCAATAAAGAAATTATGTTAGATCATCACACATTACATTTACATACAATCATGACACTTATTTATCATGTTGGAGTAAAAGATCTGAAGAGGCACATGGGATGGGGTTATAATCTTCTTCCAACACATACAAAACCAATTAATATTAACAGGTTTGGAAAGCAAAGAAAGCTTATGCTCCTGCACCTTACATCATTTATTATGGACTACATTATGTTAATACAAACAATCTGAAATAGTAGGCATTAAATGTTTGCTTGGTTACTTCTGGAAGAGCTGATGGATAGCAACAGTGAAGAGCTCTGGGAAAAATGAGAAAACAGCAAAAAAATCTACAAGCTGATAGCACCTCAATCTGATCTCTTCTAAGAAAATCCTAAAGGTTAGTTACTTGACAGCACTGCAAACCCTATTTATTTTTAATACAGGTGAAGCTAAAGACATAAGCTAAGTACATTTAATATGAAAGAAAAAAAAAAGAGACGATGCTAAAGGTGAGGTTCAAAAAGGACTGAGCAGGAAGCCTAGCTTTTAAGCACCTCACTTCCAAACTAGCCCAAGGAAGAAGGCAGCCTTTGGGAGCGAGATTTCCAGTGCCCCAGTCTTTGTTCCCAGAACTGTTTATGGAAAATGGACAACTGCAAAGACAGAAAATGTTTTTTTAAAAAAAAAAAAAAAAAAGCAAGCAGTAAAATTTTCCTTACCATCATTAAATTAAAAAGAAAAAAGAACACAAAGATCAGAGAGTAACCAAGCGGGAAAAACTACTTTAAAGCTGCAGCAGTTGAAAGTAAGACCCATATGAAAAACCCGTAAAAAAAAAAAAAAAAATCTATTCTACTTTTACCACATGCCCACAGACTGTATTTTAATTACTTTTACACATAAGGCATGAAAGAGATCTGACTCCCCAGCTATAATCTAGACTTTTATTTAAGTTGGTTTATGTTTGAATCAAGTTACTAATCCCTTTCGAAACAGGTTAGCTGTGAAATAAAAAACAATACTGAAAGGTACAGGGCAACAGCATAACCTGTGGCTTTGGGGGAGGAACTGTAGTACACTTGGTTTCCTTTACACTTGCTAGCAAAACCCATTGTCTTTTTGTTTTTTGGTCTCTCTTTAAGAGGTCCGAAACTTACCTGGGTTTTGTTAAGGCCTATGTCTAAGCCTTGTACAAATTTTTTCAAAAATGCCCGCACTGCATCCCAGGGATAAATGCTGTTTGACTCATCGCAAACCACCACAATGTCTATAAGGGATAAACATTCTGCAAAATGAAAAGCGGACATTAAATGCACCTTCAGTCTCAGTACAATTCTTTGGCTAAATTCAGAGGTGCACAGTTAGGTACCACACAGGCAACATTTCAGATCAGGAAGTTTTTGCCAGAATGAGGACTCAACAGAAGCATACGCAGATTTTGAGTCCACACTGGTCCTGTGCCTCTTAATTCAGAGGAGTGAGTCCATATTTATACCAGCATTAGGTCACGATTTGTAAGTCCTTACATGTGAATCACAGGACTTTGCTTCTTGCACGTATATTTAAAAAAAAATAAAAATCCCAAATTAGTAGTTGTGACAGAACATATCTTGATTTCATTTGATACGCTTTCTTAATAGAATCTGTTTTGCACATGTCATCTTACTTTGAATAGCAGGAGTAAAGCTTCTTAGGAGCTGGAAACTTGGACTGATTTCAGAACAGACTCCTGATGCATAGTATTGGCTTCCACACTGCTGTGCCCACAAAGGACCACAAGTCTTAAAAGTAACAACAAAAAGAAACTATAAAAATGACACATATTTGTCTTTATTCATACACAAAAGCACAATAAGCAGAACTACAGGCATATAGGATCAGAGGAGCCCTCTTGGGCAATCAAGCAAACCCCTTGCAATCACAGCGTAACCCCTCTCACAGGCTTTCTCACTGAAAGGATTTTCTATTCATTACCATCTTACTGCCTCCTTCTGCAAGCTGACCCCTCCAGACTATGCACAACTGTAACAACTAGGGAGTGTGACTTGGTCTGCAAGCCATCTGGGCTGCTTTAAGCCACCTGCTCTACAAACTGTTTGTTTAAATCTTGGGTAGGTATTTGCACATTTGCAGAGAAGTTCTTCTACTAACCAGCAGGTGGCACCAGAGCCACGAGCATGCAGGACTCCGCGAAAATGGGAGAGTTTTTCCGGCTGTAACTCCGATTACCACCAACAGCGTGACCAGACTGAGGGGTTTAGTGACCAGTGCGCACACACACACTTATTAGTTTGATAAGCCTTGTTCCCAAGGGAAATTCACTTTGAGAAACAGTTGTAAGTTAAACATTTTCATCGTCTCAAGTGAGGGTGCAGCCTCACGTTATGACTGTCCTGTTTAGCTCTCAGCTGCATATTTCACCTGCCTGTCAGAGAAAATAATCTTGCTTCTTGGCTGAAAATGATCTCTGTAAAAGGAAACGTTTTCAACTCAATCAACCAGCTGGTTGCATGACAGCCACACCTCTGATATTAGAAGGATAGGTACAAAAGTACCTAGATAAAAAGGCAGACACCAAGACAGTATTTGTAATGAGGATATTTGGGGGACCAGGAGGGATTTTCTTTCTGAATAAGAAAGATGTTAGGAACAGAAAATGCACCATCTCTATTTAGGAAGAGGAGAGAGAATAAATGGCACTATTACCCTTTTATCAAGAATACTGAAAAAAGACAAAGGCAGAAGTAAATTGAAAATCACATATTGGTTTACAAGTGGTGGACCACATCAAACTACCTTAACATATTTGACAAGATGGCAGATTTTCTATACAAGAGAAAGAAACACATCTACATACTCTGATCTTAAGATAAGTGCTCTTTTTAGCTGCTTCATGGGGCACAATTAGTTTTACTGGAAAATATAGGTATTTACAGAGGTAAGAGGTACAAAATATTTATACTGGCAACATTGGTAACATAAAACATCTATACTGGTAACTATGAAGCTGGAAGTGTGCTACTAGTCTTTAAATTAAAGTTGTTTGTTAATTTAAAGTTCTTTCTAGATTGATCTCATTTGCCTATTTTCCAGTTTCCTTCTGTATTAATGGTAACTCAAAATTATTATGTAAATCTTGAAGAAAAATAGAAATGTGAAGAAAAACAGAAATGTTCTAAAATGTTCCAATAAACTTTGCTGTTCTTAAAAAAATATTGACATGTTCAAATGTTCCAGTGTTGTAATAGTTAGAAATTTAAGATGCAACATTAATGCAGAGGAAAACTGGGAGATCACATATGAAGAACAGATGAAGCTGAAAACTGAAATAGTAGAAAGGGGCACAGACATGTCCTTAAGGACTAATGTTAAGAAATGTGGACATAAACTAGTTACTCATTGAGTGGAAAAGTGAACAGCAGACTGATCAGGCACTGGCTGATTGCAGGGTGACCGTAAGTTTGCAGTCAGAATACAAATCTAATATGGCCTAAGGATATGTGAAAAGAAGCACCTGCAGTTGAGACAGGGAAATTAAGATTACACTATATAAGGCCCTGGAAACACTCATGTGGAATACAGCAAAAATATGTGTTTGTTTAGCAAATCAAAGGACAAACAAGAACAACTGTGGGGTGTTAAATACAGAAAGAAGATTTTACATGTAGGAGATAGGACCTGTTCCTTTTAACTAAAGGCAAAGTACTTCCCAAAAAACAAACTGACAGAAACACAAATCAGAAATCTGGAAAGAAGTTCTTAACCATCAGTGAAATTCTTAAGCACCTTTTCAACAGGATTAAGCATGCCCCAGAAAAATGTAATGAGCATGTGGAAATTGCTGCCTTGTACTTAGGATACCTGTGGGAAGCAATCACATGGCATCAAACTAGCTGAACCAGCAGGACTCATGAGCTGCAGCACAGACATGCCAGGCTGGGTCATGCTCCAGGCAAGCAATGCAGGGATACAGCATAGTCGGGCACAAGCTGAGATGGAGGCTGAGAAGCAGCCACAGGAGGAAGAAGCCCTGTAAGATGGGAGAGGAAGCCCTGAGCTAAACCAAAGAGTCCATCACAGAGGACAGCAGTCAGATACTGCGTCTCAGAAAGAAGTTGCGGCTGACAGCAGCCTGCAATGACAATCAGATGGTCTCCTCTTAGTTGTGGCAAGAATTAGACAACAAGTCCTGGGGCTTTTGATATTTGTTGAGGCTGAGTCACAAATAAGCACCTGTCTAGTACCCAGTTTTCTTCATGTCAAAAAGAGCTCCTGTCGCCAAAGACATGGCTAACTGTTCATGTCTTACCATTCAACGTATTTATTACTTTATGAAATTAAAGGAGAGTCAATAAATAATGTACGGATCAGGAAATTCTTTTTAACTGAGACAAGTTCAAGTATTGTTTGAATATACAAGTTTTCCTGCATGAGATGTGATTTAAAAATCACTGCAATTACTGATACTGGTTAAAAGTGGGTATGCACAGGATGGTTGCATAAACAGCAACCAAAAGTATTATCCAAGAGACAGAGTAAGACTTTATCAGTTCTTTGTCAAAGCAACCATCAAGAAGAAAACTGTGCTGTATTTTGAAGTTCTGATTAACTTTACTAACTCCAAGAATGCTGCTGGAAAAGCTGGAATTAGACTTCAGTATTTCAGTGAACTGGGCTAGGTGGTAATGAATATAACAAACATTATTAATATTTTTGCAATTATTAGGAAGATGCAACATAAAAATGTGAAGCTTAAAGTGAATCTCAAAGCTCTTCTGCCTGCAGTTTCTTGTTTCACTTAATTACTGCACATGCCTACAATGATGCATCGAACTGGAATACACTTACACTGCAACAGTTTTCATGCTTATGGTTAAGATTGTAAAAAAGCCTATTAAGAAGGCATCAACCTCCTTTCAGTTATGCAATCTGTTTTATAAGCCCCAAGGAGAGTGGTTTGCAAAACATACACATATTTTGTGTATACCCTCCAGCTTACCAGCCAATAAAACATAGTGCAGATCCATGAAACTAGAAATGCTAACATCTAAGGGTAACAGCCTCTGTGCAAGTGCATATGGAGGGAGGCAGATTCCATGCTGTCTTTTGAAAGTGCAACCAGAACTATTCAAGATTGTCTTAGAAGTGCCCATGGTGGAAATATTCTTATGTTGTCTGACTCATTACAGAGTCTTTAATTATGTGCCCTTCCACAGGATATTTATATAAATGATGGAAAGATTCTATAATTTTCCTGACTTTTGAACAGGTAATGACAGTAGGATGGAATATTTTAAAATATGCAAAATATGTACTAATCTATGCTGCATAATAAAATATATTCAGCTTGGACTTCTAAAAAAAATATGTGGAGAACTCTAGTCTCTTCATTGTCCTCAGGAATTTCTGTGTTTATTGAGTATGTCCTTGATACATACCAAAAATCCTCCTGTTTTTGAGTTCTGTATCAGAGTCAACCCAAGGTTCATGACTTCCTTTATCTCAGTCACATTTGGAATATTTATTAGGGCTGAAAGAAAAAAAGATTAAGTAATGACAGAATAATAAATAAGATATAGAAGCAATTTAGTAAGTTAGAATTCATTTTCAAAATCTTGATTTCTCAGGATCTAAGTCCTTTTCCAAATGGCTGCCTACAATTCTGAGACAAAAGGAACAAAAGCTGATCTTTGTCAAAAATTTACTAACCATTAACTATAGACATGAATTCAGTATGTCCATTTAGAGTACCTGCACTTGAGAGAGGTAAGGGCAACAGGGAGGCAGAAATGGTGTTTTTGCACATTTTTGACTAGCTGAGTTGCTGCAGCTGAGCAGCTACTGTTACATTCCTCAGGACACCAGACTCCTCTGATCCAGTATCGGGCTTTGGACAAAAACGCGGAAGGAGTGGTGGAGGACAGTAATGATCCGCACCACAAATAAACATAAAGCAGGCATCTCAGCACACGCTGCTGCCCTATATTTTCACTGTATCCAAAAGTGAATCCCATTTTTATACTCAGTTTGCAAACACACAGAGGCAGAAAAGGCTTCCTGTGCACTCACACTCATCCCTCATGCATGCCACATTGGCAAGTCCCTCTGAGCATCCCAGCATGGACCTCGCGTCTGCACGATACCTGGTCCTGAGGCATCCTTCAGCTGGCTGGTCCAGCTGAGCAGTTTGATAGTGCACATACACACAGATGCCAGGCTTGGGGAAGATGCAGACAGTCGCTGCCCCAGCACCCCTTCTAGTCCCCTGGGTTGTGACCCATGGTTCTGCTCCAGCTGCCAGCACGGGGCCCTCAATGACACAGAGCCCTGGTTCTCCTGTCATCACCTTGCTTTGGGACACACACTGTTCCCAGCCCATAGCTCAAGGTTAAAGACCCCAATCGCTGCAGTATCTGGTGCTGAGACCACAGGTCAGGACATGCATAGCCCAGCCTGACTCCAGCAGCCGGCACCAATTTTGGCTCACATACACACACAGGTCTCACCCGCAGCTGGCACTGAGTCCTTGAAGCACTCACACACACATACAAACAGAGAGATAGTTAAGAAGTTTTATCAAGATAGATAGGCCTGGTATAAAACCAAGGAAAAGATGAACAACTGTAGCAATGCATTATTTGTTACAACTTACCTTGTAAATTCAGTTTTTCGCATGTGGTTTTGGATGTACCAACTGGACATGCATAGATATCTCCAGTTCTGTTAGATGGATAGCCACTCCAGGGTGAACCAACCAACAACCTAAAGTAACAGGAACTTCGTTAGGTCCTTAATGACCCTGGAACAGTCCAGTAGCACTACTGCATAGCACACTGTAGGTAACAGGCAAAAAGGCTTTTATCAGATATAGCACCTAAAGCACTCAAGAGTCTTCTCCAGAGCTGCTCAGAAGCTTTACTTGATGCAAATACAGTGGATTCAGCAAGGACGACTCTGGTGGAGGAACCTCTGGGGATTAGGCTGCCTCAAATACATGTACTGTTGTTTCTGTGACAGTATGTCACAGTGTCAGAAGAAATACAGCAGAGATATTATACACACAGATGCATACAAGCTTTGAAATACATACATTGGAGATTGAGAGACAAAAAAAATTGTCTTGTCAGTTAATGGTTAACTTATTCCTTTAAAGTTATTATTTTAACTGATAAGAAGCATTTCCTGCAGGATCTGCTCAGCAACAGTCTAAATGCTTATGCCTGAGCTTGAGCACTACCACACCTTGACCACATTGAGTCAGAAAGAAAACACTGCAGGTGGTAACAGTCTGCTGCATGAAGTATTTAATCCTGAACAAGAAAGTTAAGACTTATGGTAATTTGTGCCTACAATACAAAGTGATTCATTTTCTCAGACTCCTTTCTATGTCTGCCATAATGTTTTCCCTCCAATATCTGTTCCTCAAGGCCACTTCAACTTTATCTGAAAGCCTTCACAAAGCTGGGAATACTGCCTAAGAATACCTATTTTTCAGAGTAAGTCTATGAGAGCATAAAACCAACAGATGGCATAGGGCCACAAAGGGCTAGCAAAGACAATTCATTATACAGTTTAATGTCCAGTGAAATATGGGTAAGGAAAAACATTATCACAAGAAGATGATCTCAAGATACATGGAAAAAACGTGAAACATTTCATTAGAAAGCAGAGACTGGGTTTTTGCTCTAGCAGCAATATGGCTTTCCTTTCATACAGATTAGTCTATGGTTATACTTAATGCATTTGTGGGACAGTAAGAGGACAAGCAATGGGATTCCAGCAGAGAATATGGAGTATCACAGGAAAACATCTTTTCTAGTAGGTCAATGGGTTGCTAAAAGCAAAATTGTTGTTCCCTGAAATTTTGTAAGTAGCTACAAGCTAACGAGACAAGAAAGCTTGAAAGGGACTTTTTGCAGGGACAGTTAGCGACAGGACAAGGGGGAATGGCTTTAAACTGGCAGAGGGTAGATTTACATTCGATATTAGGAAGAAATTTTTTCCCATCAGGGTGGTGAGTCCCTGGCACATACTGCCCAGAGAAGTTCTGGTTGCTTCATACCTGGCAGTGGTCAAAGCCAGGCTGGCTGGGACTTTGAGCAACCTTGTCTAGTGGTAGGTGGCTCTGCTCGTGGAAGTGGGTTGGAACTGGAGGAGCTTTAAGGTCCATTCTAACCCAAACCATTCTGTGATTCTATAATTCCAATGCAAGAAACTTGCACTAGTAAAAGAACACATTGTTATGTTTCAAAGCAATTGCTATATATCATACCGTGTTTTCAGGGGTCCGCTGATTTTACTGCTGCAACTTTAATTTGAATAAAACAGCTTTGATAAAAACACATAGTTTTAGAGGCACAAGTAAGAGTTTGCGTCCCTCTTAGGTTTCTCTAAGAAAATACTGCTAGCTGCATTTTTTTTAGTTTACTTCATAGAATCAGCTGGATTGGAAAAGACCAACAGTGATTACACAGGCAGCAGGAACAGGGTTTTGTGTACTTCTAGCACCTCTAAACATGACATTCATGTTCATATAAATAACTCTCTATATAAAACCAGTGTATGTTACACTAGCTGTTAGGTGGCCTCTTATATTCTTGCTACTTTCTGAGGCGTATAGTCTTTCCGGCACAGTAAAACCAGAACCATCGTAGCTGAGGACCCAGTAAGCATGGCTCATGAGAAACTATTCCATCAGTCACGCGCCAACAGATGATGCAACCGGCAAACACCTACAGTGACACAGAGGACTGGATCTGGTCAGTAGTGATTGTCAGGAGGAAAACATGCTATACAGTCTTCTCCCTTGTTAGGGACTATAGAGTTGATTACTGTTATAAAATACTAACTGGGCTGATTGGAAAGAGAAACAGCTAACAGTTTTCATGGAAATACAAAAGAGTTTTAAAAAGGATGGCAGCACTGCATGTGTAGTATCTGAAACTGGAACAGGTTTTCCTCATTAACTGTCAAGCTGAACATTGCACTGTACATTTATAAAAACTTGTATGCTTTTTCTAGGTTTCCCAGAAGGCAAATGTATTTCAGAGTCCTTGCCTGAGGACAGCTATTGTTCAAAGAATGACCTTAACAGATCTTGGAAATACCCATGCACCACTCCGTCTGGAGACAAATGCCATCCACAGAGTTTAGAAAAAGCAATTGTCCCCGTTTCAGCATGCATACTTACTCTCACTCTGTGGGCCTTAAGCTGCTCAGCAGTAATGGGAGCTCTGAAACTCGTGTTTCCCCCAACCTCAACATTAATTCCAACCTAAACATCTATTTAAAACAAGCAATCATCACTCTTTATACCAAATCTACTTCTGGGACTCAACATTCACAACAATTTTACTTTTGTTAGAACTACCCTTGTAGCTGTTGTGTGGTACAGACAGAAAAATGTAAGCCAAACAAGGCAAACTCTTCCAATCTTAAACCCAAATCTAAATCTATGCCAACTGTGTCCAAAGCAAACTTAATTGTCTTTCATTTAGCTTGCACTCCTCATACTTTACCATAAGTTATTACACTGTATTCCCCTTTGTTGTATTAGCTTTCTTTGTAGATTTGCAGCATGAAGAAATTTCAATGCTGCAACTATACTGCAAATCAAAAAATGCCAGCCTGCACACAGAACTTAACACTTAGAAGAACTATTGCTGGCACTGGGATTTTCAGAAATGAACAGTTATCAACCCCTTTCCCTTATTTTACTTAATTAGCCTATCCTTCCATCAATACGCTCCTGAGAAAAAGTTACTAACCAACTTTTGCAAAGCCTAGCCCTATATATTTGGCATTAATTAACTGTCAAACTTAAAGGTCCTAGGAAATAATTATTATTTATTTCATATCCTGAGACTTACTTAAGCTTAATACAAGCCTTAATCCATATTAGAAATCAGCAAGTTCTTCTTGCCTTTGAAAATGAACATAAACTATTACAGTAGAGAGTTACACAACACCACTCTGGGAAAATGCACAAGTATCTTTCTGAAACATCAGAAGTGAAGAAGGCAGAAGAGTATCTGGCCAGCATCCTGTTAACTACAAAGGTTTTTTTACTGTGATTAAACAGGATGCACACAAAGCAGAATGAAACAGAACGGATCAGGAAAGAATGTAAGAAATGAACACTAAAATATTTGAAAACGCTTGTTTCCAAATAAACTGTATAATATATGGTATATTAATTAAGGGTCATTTTCAGCCATGAGTTAAATATTTTTACAAAACTTTCTTACATGTCCTTGTAGACTGTCTTAAAACAATACTATAGTGATTAGTGTGTAACACTGCCACTGTTTTTACTATTCAACTCCTTAATAAGTCTCCGACACTGTACACAAAGCAATGGAACTACATGAAGTCAAATAAAGTTCAGCAGCAATGCCATACCACACAGGCTGCAGGAGTGGCAGATCAAAGTGCAACAGGAATTATTTCTGGGAAATTACACCATGACAAAGCTAGTAACTGGCAAAGTGTGATGTAGCAGAAAACAAAATCAGAATTCATGGAGAAGGGCTGAATTCCCAGCTGTTGTTAGAGCAAGTTTTATATTTTCTCATTTCCTTTTTTTTTTCTTTTCATGCATTTGCTCTTTCGTGTGTTTTCTAAACACAAAGATGGCTAATAGGAAATAGGAAAAATAGAAGTAGAAAGGGTCTCTTAAATCATCTGGCCCTTTCCCCTACAATTACAGGAAGTGATGGATAGATATGAAAACCAGAAAACTGTTCACTCTCATAGATGCTTCTCTGCACACCCTAAACCACTTCTCACCATCTAAAACTTCCAATCTTTTGAATAAAATATTCAAAACTTCAAAAATTACAGTGATCTGTGGCAAGAGAGTTTAACTGACAAACTTAAAAGGTCTAGAAGACCGAAGGCAGAGCTGTTCCAAGTAGGGAAAAGGCAAATTGTAAGGCATGCAATCAGCCTAAGCAAAAAATGGGCGAAGAACTCCGTGCTAGCAGTGGTCCTGGCACTGAAAAGACAGAGCTGTAACAATAGCAGCTTTTTCATACAGGGAAAAAAAAAAAAAAAAAAAAAAGTTGGCAGAAATTACCCTCCTCATTAAAAATATAAGGCTTTAAAATGTATTGATTTCAACAAAAGTTGCTACACAATGTGTAGTTCCAGCAAAAATATCTCATTTGTCTGAAGAGGCAGCACACTACCTCAGGAGAAAGGCTGTTGGACTTTGAGGACTAGTGGGAAGTATGCAGTGATCCTTAAAACTATTTAGTACTGCAGTGATTATGTGATACATCAGTAAGGGCAGTGTAAAGGGTCACCACTGACATGATACAGACTGAAACAAGATACTTCAGAAAAATCCCATAAAAAAATTCCAAAACAAAATTTAAAAAATTCAAATCCTAAGCACACAGACACAACTGAGCAGGGTGACTGCAACTTGATACCAAACAGTTCCTCAGCAGCAGTCTGAGATTTTAGCAGTGTCGTGCGATGTACCCACAGACTGAAGACATATACATGTAGAACAATGCATTTTAGTAGTTATATACAGTTATCTAATCTTCCTCACTTGGGACAGATATAGAACCAAGTATCAGCATGAAGTACTGCTATCTTTGCAGAATGCAGTATCAGCTTCTGTTCTGGGCACACAAGTTCAAGACAAACTTGACAGGGTAAAACCCACCTTTCTAAAATATTGTGTTTATAAAATGACAGAATTTTATCTCAATTTAAGGCTCAAATATAGGTGATCTCACGACAGAGAAAGAGAATGTAAACTGAACTATGTTTCTGTTGTGGCTAATTACTTGTGTGATGAGCTGCCTAAACTTTCCTTACTGATGAGTTTCTTTGGTGTTCACAGTTTTCCTTGAGTTCATTAAAGAGCTCCTGTTTAGAAAATCCCAGCAGACACCACAAAAAGCTTGAGCTGCGCTTGACTTGCAAGTTTGTTCTTATTTATGAGCCTCACATGCCATCAATGCCCATCAGTGCACGGCAGTTCAGTGTCCAATTATCCTGGATCATCTGACTCTAAACAAAAAGGGCTCCCTTGCTGGTTTGTGTCATGGCTTTCCAACATACACAAGCCCCCTTTATAGCCCTGTGCTGCTGGTTTGACTGTTTTCCCTCTTCTCTCTGAACTCATCTTCAAGCAAAAGTGATAACATATTACTGTCTGCAGTTCAACTTCTGCAAAAATTTTCCTCTCTTTATCATTTTCTATAGCTCTTATTGCCCCAGGAGATGTACCTCAGAGAAATACAGCTGGATAATGTAACTAGCGTTTGTTGTTTTTTTTCTGTATCTCTCCTTTGTAATCTTTGAGAGAGCACAGGAGGATTTTTAAAGCTGTATTTGATATAGCAGCATGTGATTTTAACAGAAGCAAGGTCTAGGAAGTGATGAAATTTCTGGCAGATATCAGATTCTGGATAACCTCTCCCTTGAAGGAAGATGCCACCCCAGCAACACTTGATGTTGTGAGCAGCCCCACTGTGCCTGAATGGTATTTTCAAGTGCATCACATTCTTGATGCACAATGACGGTCTCTGTAAAAGCATAGTGATAAACACTCCCCTCTAACAGAAAGCAGCATCCCGTTCTTATGCAAAGCTCAGACTGTTTATCTCACTCCTAATTCAGCCGTGTCAACAAGGTCTTTGCGAACAGACTGCAGCCTCTGCATCACCTGTATGAGAAACCAGCTTCACTGAACAGCTTGAGTGGTGTTGGGCTTTTTAAATTTAAACACTGCACCCAAGAAAAAGCTCTATTGTCCCAGAGGAAAAAAAAAAAAAAAAAAAAAGGACTTAGAAATGAAGAGAACAAGAGAGTAAACCATGACTGACTTTTTTTTAAGGTTGTTCAATGATTTCTTGAAAGGGAGACTGAAAAGACCTTTTCTTCACTGAAGAGTCTCTAACAAGTCATGGTTACTCAAACAAGAGCTGGTAGAATTCCCCTGATTTTTGGGGCTATGATCAGACACCATGCAGCGAATGAACAAATGATGAACTGCCTGTCTACAGAAAAGTTTTTCAGATTCATAACATTTTCTTACTTGGGAAGATTGGTTGGACTCAATGATCTTAAAGGTCTTTTCCAACCTAAATGATTCTGTGATTTTGTATGATGGGAAAAGATAACCCAAAGTTACTTGCTTTCCTGAACTCCACCACACATAACCCAAGAAAAGGGCAGAGGAGGAGTTTTATCAGAATAAAAAATTAAACAGGGAAATACAAAACAGAACTAGGTTCCAGACTAATCCTGGAACCTATTTCTCCTGTTGCAAGCTTGTAGGTAAATGTACAAGAAGGCTAAAACACAGGACATAATTTCTCCACCTATGAGGCAAAGCATTCAATACACTTCAGCAGACATTCTTGAGCTCCTTCAACGGCTTTACAAAGAAGTTTCACAGGAAGAGAGCTCTGATCTATGGGTGACTAAACATCATTAAAGAGCAGAAACACAGTGAGAAGCTAGTACAACATCAGTCAAGGAGTGGGGGTAGGCTGGGAGCCTATTCAATGAGCTCTTAGTTCAGAGGATACAACTCTGCTACTCTCTTACTTTTCTTCCTGGTCACTGGTGTTGAACAGAAACGCCAGAGATGCAGCAACATCTAGGTAGTCTTACATATTTGCATAAGTAATCAATTGCAACTGCACAGTGGCTCTGTGCACAGCTATGCATAAATACCTCAGCTCAATATTTTTGTATGGTCTTTTGCAAATTTTAAATGTAAAACACATTTTCAAATGCATTTCCCTGAATTTCAGATTTTGACATCTTATTTTCTTTTTACTGAAAAAAGTTCGGCTACTTACTATCCTTCCATCATCACTTGAGCAAACATGTCACTTTGTGGCTATTTTGGTACTGACATTGTTTCAAACTATGGAGAATGACACATCAAAATATTGTCTTGGCTTATGATAATATACATGACTTGTGCAACTTTCCGCTATAGACTTAATACTGTGCATACACAAATAACCACTCTAAGTAGTTAAGTACCACCGAGCTATTTATAGCAATGTAGTCCTTGCCATGAAAGACACATTAAGCTTTGTGATTGCTGAGGCTGCAGAGGACAAAATAATGTGTCTTCCACTAAATGGGCTTACCCTGGGTTAACATCTTCAAGTTCTTTTTGAAACCAACATTACTATTAAAAATATCTTATTAATTGCTCATCAAGCCCAATGTTGTGACAATAGTGGATTTCACATCAAATTTTATGGCTGAAGAGATGCAGCTGACAAGGCTTTTATGAAGATTTTGTTATTACATACAACCAAACATGCCATCCCTTGAGAACATTTAATGCTGTATCAGACACAAAATTATATAAGTTCACTTACTTTTAATATAAATATTAACATTAATTAGAGCTTCTCAGCCCTAATAATTTGTTTCACCTCAGCAATGTTAAAATGGAAAAATATCCCATATATATGCAATGTATAACAAAACAGGAAGGAATGAAATGAGTTAAAAATCTCACAGAAAACACGAGTCTGAGGAAACTGGTGTATTGGACATGAAAGTAAAAGATTAACAGAAGATCTCAGATTGCACAGTGTAAAGGGAAAAAGCCTGAACCTTCAAACGCACCTGTCTTTAAAATATTTCAGTTTTTGTTTTAAGAATGCAAGCATTTATTCTAATAAGAAAAAGAGTTAAACAGAACACATTTAAATGAAATGCAGAATAATAAAAATAAGTTGCGACAGTTTTTTCCTTAACCTTTAACTGGACATATAACAAGCCGTTCAAGCTTACCATTTACCCTGTTCATTTACAATCTGTTGAACTGTATATCCAAACTGTTCTCTTGATGGACCAGAAAATATTTTTGCTTCTAGTACCCCAACATTGTAGGCTTCACAGCAGTTATGAAGAATGCCTGTTAACAGAAAGATTATGATTATCACAGAACCAATTAAAGAAGAATTTTGATCTCAGTGAAAAAGGCTCTTCATCTGTGCCAGCTCCCCCAGTGCAAGAAAATAACATGTAGCCTTTGACACATGCAAGAAAAAACACAGCCCTTTTTCTTACAGCACCCATCTGCTCATTCATAACGCCTGTCTAGCACTCCTTACACGTATTATGATTTTGTGGGGAGAGATCAATGACTCATTCACTGTTTGCCTTAACAAAAGTTGCAGCATTACAAATGGGAATGTTTTACCTGAAGGAGGCAAGAAATATGATTAAAAGGTCTGTTATCCTCTTTTACCTTAAGGCATAAGTTATGCTTATGGCACAGAAAACACATCAACAGCCTGTTGAGGTACATTAGAGGTACAAAGAGTCATGAATTGGAAAAAGACCTTTAAGACCATTGAGTCCAACATTAACCTAGCACTGCCAAGTCAACCACCAAACCACATCCCTAAGTGCCACATCTATATGTCTTTTAAATATCGCCAGGGATGGTGACTCAACCACTTCCCTGGGAAGCCTGTTCCAATGCTTGACAACACTTTCAGTGAAGACATTTTTCCCAATAACCAATCCAAACCTCCCCTGGAACAACTTCAAGCTGTTTTATGTTGTCCTATCACATGCTACCTGGGAGAAGAATCCAACACCTACCTTGTTTCATCCTTTCAGGTAGCTGTAGAAAGTGATAAGGTCCACCCTCTGAGCCTTCTCTTCTCCAGACTGAACACCCTCATGTCCCTCAGCTGCTCTTCATCACACTTGTGCTCCAGACCTTTCACCAGCTCCATTGCCCTTCTCTGGACCCTCTCCAGCACCTCAATGTCTCTCTTCTAGTGAGGGGCCCAGAAATGAACACAGGATTTGAGACGCAGCCTCACCAGTGCCAAGTACAGGAGGATGATCACTGCCCTGGCCCTGCTGGCCGCACTATTGCTGATACAGGCCAGGATGCTGTTGGCCTCTTGTCTGCCTGGGCACAAGCTGGATCATGCTCAGCTCCATCAATCAGCACCCACAGGTCCTTTTCCATGAGCAGCTTTCCAGCCACTCTGCCCCAAGTCTGTAGCGTTGCATGGGGTTGGTGTGGCCCATATACAGGACCCAACACTTTGCCTTGTTGAACCTCATACCATTGGCCACAGCCCATCGATCCACCCTGTCCAAATCCCTCTGCAGAGCCTTCCTACCCTCTAGGTGATCAATGCTTCTGCATAACTTGGTGTCATCTGCAAACTCAATGTGGGTGCACTTGATCCCCTCATTCAGGTCACTGATAAAGACATTAAACAGAACTAGCCCCAGTACTAAGCCCAGGGAAGACCACTTGCAACCGGCTGCCAACTGGATCTAACTCCATTCACCATAACTATTTGGGCCTGGGCATCCAGCTAGTTTTCATTAAAATGAAAATGTGCTGACTGTAACTGCTAATAATTTTTGTATTCTAGTGTCTATCTTCAACTTAATGTTTGAAAGACTGGAACAAAAACAAGATTTTCTACTGCATCAGATAACCTACACTTTTGAGTCATTTCATTACAATTTCAGAAGCCTTTGTTTTCAGTCCAAACAGTCTGAACAGTTGTCTAAACAGGAAAACTTAGAAATACAAACATGCAAGATATAACTGCAGTAATAAATCATGACACTTAGCACTGAAACTCCACTTTGCTGTTGTCATGGCATTAAGTGTTTTTTCCTTGGGCACTTGTGTGCCTGGGAATAAGGGTATGCCGCTTCATGTCATTCTGGAGGGGAACTGAAAGTGTGGGCTAGGGATAAGGTCCTAAATGTCATGAGTTTGCAGGGCCTGATTTCTTTCTGATCAAGAGCTGTAGGTGAATATCTAGGAGAATGTCCACTACAGAAACTGCAGAAAAAAGGTCAGTCCCCTAAAAGACAGGAGTAGATAAGTCATCCCCCATCTTGGAGGTGCCAGGACTGAGACAACAGTGGGATCCCAGGAACAAGCCACAGCCCAGCTGAGGAACACCTCAGGGCTCCTGAAAAACCTCAAAAGAAGTCAGCAATGGAAGAAAACATAACCTGTGGTTGCATTGTGCAGTTACTGCCCAAGGTTCACAGGTGAGGCAGGTCCACACTGTTGCTCACTGGCTAGACAACCTCCTCTGTGTTTCCCCTCCCTTCCTGTGTGCCCAGTCACAATGAGTTTTACATGCTCTACACACAAAATATTCCTGACCATAGTTATTTAGCATGAGTCATTTTGTAGTAAAGTGGCAGCCTTTATGATAATCACTATAACAGAGACCCTTTAAGGAAACGTGCCAATTTGCGTGGAGACCTCATAGCAGCCTTCCAGTACCTGAAGGGGGGCTATAGGGATGCTGGGGATGGACTCTTCATTGGGGACTGCAGTGAGAGGACAAGGGGTAACGGGTTAAAACTTAAACAGAGGAAGTTTAGATTGGATGTGAGGAAGAAATTCTTTACTGTAAGGGTGGTGAGGCACTGGAATGGGTTGCCCAGGGAAGTTGTGAATGCTCCAACCCTGGCTGTCTCCAAGGCCAGGTTGGACAGAGCCTTGGGTGACATGATTTAGTGGGAGGTGTCCCTGCCCATGCCAGGGGGGGGTGGAACTTGATGATCTTCAGGTCCTTGCCAAACCAAACTATTCTATGATTCTATGATCTCTGGCATCTCTAAAATGTAAGCTTAAATTTGAAGCGTTTCTCTAATTTTGCTGGGCAGAGAAGATGTTGTTGGCATAACTCTCTTCCAGGTCCCAACATCAGCTTTGGAAGAGAAGTTAAATGGGATTATATCAGCATAAACCAGCCCATTAAGTAGCTTAGCTGTAATAGTAATAACAATAATAACATCACATCTCACAATAGTGAAAACATTAAAAACCTAACTGCAATTTTGAGGGAAAATTCACAACACGTAAAAAAATTTCCATGAATTCTGTATCTTTTCCCATAGAATAGAAAACACAAACATTACTAGCAGAAGACTAAATACAACTCAGTTACTACTTTTTTTACCACAAACTCATAACAGGAAATCATATTAGCTATTTCAAACAACCACTATCTGCAGCTAGCCTCTGGAAAGCAAGAAATCACCCTTGGCTAAAAGCATGGTTCCTTGAGAAACATCCTTAGAGATAAATATATTTCCTGAGTCATGTTATTTAAGACTGGAGAAGAGAATGTGTGCAGGCATATCATCCTGTATTTTGCAATACGCTGAACATTAAACACAATCACATATTCATAGCTTGTGTCTAGATTTTGGGGGCAGGGAAGAGTTTTGTAATCTAATACACTTGCATTTTATCAAACTATTTTGCTTATGTGATATCCTAGGTTTATGTATAGGTATGATGTTTTCAAATTATATTATCTTCAGTCAGAAATCAAGCATAACTTACCAGTGCCCCATTCTCAGAGGCTACAGGAGAATATACTGCAATGCCATCCCACATGCAAATAAAGAAAAAGAGTTAACTCTCCAAGTTAAATGGTACACATGGAAATAAATGCTGGCTTTTGAATGAAAAGCCAAAAGTATCCAAGAATGATAAACATTTCTAGGCTGACCTCAAACTCAATGGCATCCAGAGAAAAACTCTTGAATCTGGACCATTACAGTCAGTAGCAAATCACACTGCTAGCCAAGTGGTAACTTTGCTAAATGTCTTCTGTCTAAAGGCATGGGGCAACCTCAGTGCAAATGCATGAAAGATCTTTAGAACTGTGTCAGGAGTGAGGGTTTGTTAAATGTTACAGTCAGGGCTTAAGTTTCCAGAACTGGATAAAACTATAGAGACAGATATCCCAACCAACGGCCTGAAGGGAAGCTCCCTTGCTGGTTCAAACTCCTTAGAGTGCTGTCACAGGGCAGATATGGCCAACGCAACACATGCTGGCCTATGGATTGCCTGTCACCCTTGCCCCCTTGTCCTCCTGCAGGCACTGCAGCAATCCTCCCTGGGCCTTCCAGGGACACTCTTGTGGTCCTGCTTTCTCCAAGATGGGGGCTGATTCCAAGGAGCAAAGATAATGCCTGGCCCAGACTGGGGATGTTTCAGCTCCTTGCAGCTCCTCAGGGCTGTGTTATGACTTAGGGAAGCAATGCTCTTTTTCTCTCCCCACCCTCCTATCCTGTCTCCTCACTGAACCATTCCACCCATCTTTCCAATTTACACTGCATCTTGACTGTATTCTTTTTAACCATTTGCGGTACTGCAACATCAGAGCACAGCTCTTTGAGGGCAAGAATTTCCACCTAGAATAATGGGAAAAGTGCCTGCTGGGCAGGTCTCTTCTCAAAACTTCCTCTATCACCTTCACTTGCTGGCCAGCCAGCTAGTCAAAGACAGCAAAAAGAAAAAGAACTAAAAAGCAACCAGGAAAACACACTTCTGAAGACATGAGGTCATTGACAATGTTCTTATGGATCAGCTTTGTCTCTTGCTCATGACTGCTTTGCAAAATCAAAGTGTAAAAGCTGGAAAATACACAGACCCACCAAGAATATGGTAAGATGAACCATACTTTCAGCATATTTCAGTCACAGTTGTTTTATAGTCCACATTTTTATAATCATTAGCAGGTTTTAGATACTAAGATCTACTCCACAAAAATCTTAGTTTGGGCCTAGCTACTGTGTTCTTGCCATAACACACTAGGCATTTTCCTACCATTTTCCTCTGTCCTATATAGTGCTTACACTATAAGGAAGTCTTTTATCCATTTTGTACATTTATCTAAATACAGTATTCAGAACAAGAAATTCAAGCATTTGTAGCCAAAAAAAAGAGAAAATGCTAAGTTTGCCTGAAACCTATTTTAAGCCTGAGCCAGAATAAGAGGGTCTCTTATGTCTTAAAAGAGTGCCAATCATTGAAGCATCTAGATTCAAAGTACTGTATATTCTAGGCTGGAAATACTCAGTATCTGTTGCTGCCTTCAGGCAATGAACTTTGATAATTTATAATCTTGAAATAAAGAAAACTAATTCACTATCTGGATTTTAATAGTTTTTGGTGGCAAACTTCTATGTGACCTAACAATCATGATAAGATTAGTCGGGCGAGTAAAAATCCACTTCCTAACTTTTGTCTGCAAATGGCACTTTATTTACAGTCACATAAACAGATTGAGTGGAAGAAAGAAAGCCAGAAACAAGCCTAAAGCTTTTGAAGGCCCCTCTGAGGACTTCAAAAGCACCAGTTTCCCTCTGCTGACTGGGTAGGGCGCTTGGGTGCTTTGGGTTAAAGAGGACACCTTCATCAAGCAGAATAGCTCCCGACAACCTTCAGACATGAAAACTTAGGAAAAAATCCTCAATGGAATAGATAAAAGGATCTGTAAGCTTTCCAATAAACTCCATTATCTCTTTGCATTGCATTTTTTTGTCTGAGAATTTCCATGTTTCAGCAATTGCACTACTGCAGTGTATACCTGCAGAGCTACAATGCAGTAATATAGCTGCTTATATACTTCTGCACCACCATTTTATTGCTCCTAGTAGGATAAAAAACAACACATGTTCTGACCGTGCACCTTTAAGCCTGAACTTGTGGGAATTCTCCTGTAACTATAAATGACATGTCTAATGATGGCTCTAATGCCTTCTGTTTGCTGCCGTTGAAGTACAAGCTGAAGCAAGTTTATTGAAGTAATAGTTCATATTTGGTACACCCAGTTCCTAATTGGTTTGATTTTGTAAGCAAAGCTCACAGCTTAAAGTGAGCAAGCAGAAAATGTCTTTTGGGTAATCAATCATTTAATGTCACAATTATAATTATTATCTGACTGTGACCCCTTATTCAAAGAAGTTTTTTGCTATACTGATTAATCTAATTGGATGAGAAAAAATTAAATCAGATTTTGCATGTTTAATTGGTTTGCACAATGTGTTTATAAAAGTTTAATAAAATATGCCAAGAATTTTATTAGGTTGCATTTTGTGTCATAAGTGTCATAATGAACATGCCATTTTGTTTCCAGTCTAAATAGTAAAATCAACTTTTCAATCACTTTATATTACATTGCAAAGGTGATGCTCCAATTTCAGATGATGGCAATATATGACAGAATCCCATAATCATAAGACTCAGTTATGCCACATCTCATCTCTCACGAAAACACCTGGTCAAACAGAGGCATTCTCTGCTGCTGTTATTTATAGCTGGCATCAAACAGGTCTAGCAATGCCAGTATAAAAAAAAAAAAAAGAAAACACGATGGAATTTGACCACTAAATCTCTAAGGATCCACCTCATGCTACACAACAGTTTTAAATTCATCTAGTATTAACTTTGACAGTAGGAAACTTTACAATGAAGGAAACATCATCACCTTTTTCCCCTAAAGATACGGTGTTTGCTTCTTCCAACAGGTATTAGCAATAGAACAGAAAAAATCTGTTATATAATGCAGCTAAGCAACCCTTTGTCTTTATGAGTGAGCACTCACACCACTAATGATGCCAACAGAGGGAAAAGAAAGAGCCTCTGCTGGCAGCTGCCGACAGCTCAGTATCACAGCCACAGGTATAACCACTGCTCCTTGTGCCATCTGTAACAGGACAGCAGACCCTGACAAACCCAAAGTCATCAGCATGCTAGGGGATTTGAGGGTGGAAGGGGAAAGCATGTAGTCACTACAGAAGAGCAAGCCCATGACCTGGCATTAGGGTAAAACCAAGACAGTATTACACACATCCTTGCATGAGACTTTTTAGTCCATGAATGGTTCGGAAGAGACGGGGGTCTGAGGAGTGTGTCAAGGAAATCTGACTGGATTATTATCTGCTTCCTGAAGCAGTTTCATAGATTGGCAGCCAGTAAAATGTGTACAGCCTACATTGCCTTAATTGCTCAGTGCAGTGTTTTTAAAGTGGCTGCTCTTTCCAGAAGTGGGTATCATTACTTTACCCTTTCTGTTAGTATGCTCCAAGAGAGCCATTACAAGCTCCACAACGAAATATTTCCCCTTGATCTCAAAGATTTCTTCCTCCAAATAACATGTATCAGCATGGCCCTGAAGCCTGTCAGACCCTGCTGGAGACATAGAGAAGACAGGGGTAGGAGGCCGAGAGAAGTCATAACTCTCGCTTTCAACTGGCTTCATCTCACAACAGATTGTGCACACTGGCTCAATCTTTCATCATAACTGAAGTATACCTAAGGGCTCCTTTTGAGGCTGATTTTCTGGTGGTTTGCACTGTACAAGGTCACACTGGATCTCCTCAGTTGTCTGGGAACTTGTAAAAAAAACCCTTTTGTCTCTCTCTAGTACCTGTTTATTTTTTTTCATCCCTCTGCAAAAATTTGCAGAAACCAGCTCACAGGTTCCAAGCTTAGCAAAGGAATACAGGCACTTACAGATACCATTTGCACTATAATTACCTCCTGTCCTTGAAATATAAGGCAGAAGGTGGAATGAAGGCAGGAAGGGAAAGTAATTAAGTTATGAAAGAGGGCAGCCAAGTAGTATTTGCTACATATTAAATGTATTTACTATTACTTTTCTTCTTTTTTTTTCTTTTCTTTTTTTTTCTTTTCTTTTTTTTTAACAGCAACAACATTTTGATGTAAGCGTAAAGTTACTCTCATTGTTCAGAACCTATGTTATCAGACCAATAATCCAACTGTAATTAGTCAACTGTTCTACCAGAATGAGCTTTTCAAATTACGGGTTGTTTTAATAAATCCATTGTGCTTTGAAGGTTTTACTGACAAGACTGTAAATATATAGAAGACAAAAAACCAGCATGCAGTTACTTGATTCTGTTGAATTGCAGTACAGATATTCTTCACTGTGGCTTTTTTCAGAAGCCACTGAGCAATTTTCACTGCAATGACGCCGTTCACAGAAGAAGCAAGTCTACCCAAAAGAGGAACCCACCCTCCCCACTACAACATACAAGTCTTGAGCCTGATCTGCTTTACTGTAGTGGTACATGCACTGCGTGCATGCACAGATAATGACATACAATTAAGTTCTTTTCATGTAAAGCAATTCTATATTGGTTGTACTGTTTCAGGCTTTTATGTAAATAAGCATAAATATGAAAGACCTTTTTGATATATCTTCAGTATACTTGGTCAGGGCTACATGGAATCCAACCCACTTACTGGAAAGGTATATTACCCTTTACCCAATATGGCTAATACAGGTAAAAAACATTTTCTCATTAGTTTTCTCCTGTATATTTACTTCCCTATTTTTTGTCCTCAGTACATACACACAATGGCTAGTAGGTATCTTCAGCTCATGTACCGAAATAGGAGTTTTACAATCACAGTTAACCTGTTTTTATTTTAAATCAAACAGCTTTCTTACTGAGAACAACCTTCTAAATAAAGACAACATGAGTCTCTGATAGGAATCAAAAGGAGCAGAGAATGCAATTGGCAAGGCTCTGGACTTTCCGTACTAAAACTCTGAGTTTCTTACAATCCTCACTTCAGTTACTTTGTTGATATTTCATTATGTTTACGGAAGCATTAAAAGGCAAGTCTTCATTTTACTGCTTCACCTATTTGTTTTACTTTCTTTTATCCTAAGACCAACACTTTCTTCACATCAGCAATAGTATCTCAAGCTATTTAATAATTAACAGAGATTATAATGTTCAGTGTAGAAATAAATTATATGCCACAAAACCCAAACCGAAACAAAAGAAAACCATAACCCAACCCACATACCCAGAAGAAAGGAAAAACAATGCCTCATTTAGTAGCAATACTCCCCCCTGCCCCTCTTCCTTCACTCCCCCCCCCTCCATCAAGTTTTCTTGGCTTAGTTGGCCAACTGCTTCTTCCTGGAAGTAGGTCAGCTTCCAGGCTGAAAGCTTCGAAGCATATGAGAGCCTGAGTCACTCACTGCCTTTCAATTACAACTGTTTACGATCCAAGAAGCTGCACTGAAGTGTTACCAATAACCTGCTATAAAAGCAACCCAAACATAATATGACACATAAATTGTGAATGAAAAGTTGGAGAGACTGGGATAACATGACTAGGTGCTATCTATTTTACTGTTCTGGCACTGCTGCAGAGTAAGAGATCTAATTAAGTTTACCCATGACTGCATTAGTTACTCCAAAAGACTTGTCTTTTCCCTGATAACTCCCTATTTGTAGCCCACACATTGCTCTCCTTAGGGCAGACAAATAAACTGCTCTTCATCTGGAGTTAAGAAATCTCAACAATCTACTGTATACACAAGGACTGACTCCAAAGAAATGCTTAAGAGCAGCTCCTGCAGGACTGACAACTTCCTGTATGTTTTTAATATAGACAGCAAGTATTCAAGCCTACTCAAATTTATTGTCCTGGCATGTTTCCATCATTAATTTCAGTAGGAAAAACTTTCTTTTACAGAAAACTCACATAAATGGCATGATTTTAACATGACCTGCAGTTTTTCTTTTCTTTTATCTTGGTACAACAAACAGGATTATTTCAACTTTGTCCTTAGAGTACCACAATTTGTTCTCAACAATACCACAAAAAGATTAGAAGTACGTGAGGCTAACAATCTGTACACACATATGTTATATATACAGTTACGTCACTGACTTCACATGTAATGATGATTTAAAAACTTTGCATGCTTCCCTATGATAAAAGCTGACTTTTCAACTGACATTTCACTCCGGCAAATTCTCTTCCCTTGCGTCCATATTATCAGTTGTTGACCCTTCTTTTAAACCACCATTATTTCCAAATATAGTCACAGACACCATGTTACAACTGTAAGGGAGGAAATGAATGTAATTACACAGAAACCAATGTGCCTGGTGTCTCTATACTTTATTTGCCACATTTGCTCATCTCAGCTTCTATGAAAACATGTTTGCACACAGACAAAAATGCATACTTCACACAGGTCTCAAGAAGATGGGAAGGCAACCAAAAGTGTCTGTATTTCCCTATCCATATCACACTCTAGGCTTTTCGAAAATGTCAGTGCATTATACCATATTAGTATATTGTGTTATATTATATCACTGTTAAATGTGACCTGGAAAGGCTAAATTAGAAAAAGGCTGAGGGACCTGCCACCACCATTGCCCCTTCTGCCACTCCAGCGTCATAGCCTGCAGCAGCTCGAGAGTGACACTACCATCAGGTCTTTTAGGACATGGTGTTTAGGACCCTGTTCCTCCCTCACAGCTTCTCAAGGGCTAGCCAGACAACCCCAGAAACAAGAACAGTCTCAGCTGTAAAAAGTTTGCTACATCAGCTTCCTGCAACAAGAAAACCTCCACAGGATATACAGTACAATAGTTGGAAGAGCTATAATTATCAGAACTTTAGTTTTCCTATAGCAGACTTAACAACTGAACAACTATTCCTCCCCCCGATTGTAATGGGAGCTCTTGGCCTGGCAGCCTGAATGGTAGGTAGACAGTCTGAAATTCCTCTCTAATACACATTGAAATGATCAATTCCGGCACCAGGTAGGGCATAGGCAGAATTTAGGCTCCATAAAATGAGGAAAATAATCCAAGAAACCCAGGCTCCAGTAGCTGCCTAACCCACAATGAATTTAAAATTATCTGACACATAGGTTACATAGTGAAAAGTTGCATAAAAATTTAGAATACGATACAGTTGTAGAAGTACCCCTGTCTAACAGCAAGGTATCCTACTCCACTGCAGACTCACTCTGGTAGAAGCATTGCCTCCTCTAGCCAGAGGCAATGAATACTTCCCAATTAAATAATTTCTCCTCTAAATGATTTAACTGAACAGCTAAATAACTTCTTTTTATGCACTGCCTACTTACCAAAGGTGAACTGCATTAGCAGTCCAAAAGGACCAACTCAGAACTCCCATGCTGTCAGCTAAGTGCCCCAGACACTAGGCCACAGGCAAGATTTGTTTTTACTTGTCTGCCTGGAAACATAAACGTGCATCCCAGGATGAGCCGAGACCTGGTTTCAATATTAGAGAGCACTTCTCTTGACTACTTTATTGCCTTATAGCAAAGACGCTTCTGGGAAAGTCTGAGAGGTGAGGGTCCACTGCCATGAGCCTTAAGGGAGAACTAAGCCCACGTTTCCCAGGCGACAATTACCGTTATTTCTAAGGCAGCTACTCCCTAAAAAAAAAAAAAAAAAAAACAAAACAAAAAAAAAAAACCCTGAACTAGAGACCTAGCTCCCAGAATTCTTCCCCACCCTTGACCTCAGGGGAAGGAGGCGCCTCATGCAGGTGCCTGAGGAGGATGGAGTTCTAACACACACACACACACACACACACACACACCCCGACCCACTATTTAACTGCATGAGCCTTCCTGCTTTGCAAGCAAATGTTTTTCATGCACTCTAAAAGCATCTTAATGTCTCTGCTGCATCCAAGGTACCTAACTTCGCACTGTGGGGCAGGGGAATGAGGTTTCAGGTGAAGTGGCACTGCAGCATGCACCCTCACAGTCCTCAGCCTGCTCCCTAGACAATGCATGCCTGTGGTCAGGTGAGTGACCAGCTGTCTCTAGTCAGGGGATGGAAGACAGTTATCTTTTTTTTTTTTTTGTAAAATGCAGTCATTGTACATTTTGGGGTCAGAGAAAAGGGACCAGGTACATTTAAGAAGGGCTTTCTGGAGATAATGCTATCTTCCACAAAAGCAGAACAGTTGCTTTTTGTCTTCAGAGAAGCAAAGCCTATTGTACCTCTCAACTTCTCAGAAAGACAACTCCAGAGACTCCTAAAGTTTGTTGGGTTTTTTTACTGTTCGATATGATGAACTGGCTTTGGGCAGTTCGGAAAAGAAAACAAAAAAAGAGTGAGTACAGGCAGTGAAATGAAAGGATATTTCACTACAGTCAAATGAACAACTATTACTAGCAGAGCTACTAACGGATTACTATACAAGCAGTGCTGCTGGACCTTTTTTGTGTTTATTGTTTTGCCTATCTTAATAAAAGAGTTACTTTATTTTCAGTAATTTCTACCATTCTAAATTTGACCTATATGTATTTCACGCATATTTAAATGGGAACTCTATTTGGTGGACATACTTCGTGTCAGGACACTTACACTTTTCTCCCACTTAGAAAATTTTCATTTGAGAAATTTCAGCTAAATCTGAGTTTAATATTTATAAATCCAATCAGTTCTATATGCATTTGCAGTACTGCATACAAAGATAACTGAATTTTATGCTACACAGTAGGCATACTGGATTAAATTGCTTTTATGTTCCTTATTAGAGCACTACTCTTATTGTCTTATATTTTACAGCTAAGAAAATAGAATCAATGAAAAACTACTTAAGAAAATGTTGTGCCTTTCTTCAGTTACCAATTACTGTTCTCCTCAAATAGAAAACGCAAATAAGGATAAAAGCACAGAAACTTTTGTGTCACACACTCTCCACTGCAATCATAACCATCTAGGTCACACTATTTGCTACAGGACAAGATACCCCATTTGCTTCTGCTCAGAGAGGTGTTATTCTGTGGTTCACTTTCCTTATTAGTTGCTACTAAGAAACGAGGCCACTAACTCTTGACACAGGTTGCCCTGGTTTGGACACCTACATAGATGTTCACCTAACTGTCAGAAAGGGGTCAGCCAAGAGTAAATTTAGGCTTAAAGTCCAGGAATTTACTCATATGTTGTTTTAGCAAATTATGCAATCAAGTAGAATTTTTTACCTGGTGTGCTTTTGCAGTTGAAGGGAGACATAAACACAACAATCACAAGAACTGAGAAGTTATGAGAAGTGACTGCTGTGTATGTGGAAAAGGTAGACAGCCTGTTAGCTAATCCAGCTGTTTTACCTGTAGGCAGCTGCCTTACTCCTGGCAGCATGAACCATGACACAAACGCTTCCCCCAAAAAGTTCACTACTTCTAGTAATGACAACCATCGCTGCAGGAAGCTCACATGAGCCAAGTGTGAGTCGGCTATTCCTCATTCAGATAAAAACCTGATCTTGCCATCAGTTGAGGTAGTTACTTTCTGGATGATCCAATGGGTAGGGCAGCCTGGGCATCTGCAGTCTTGTTACTGCATACAGCTTTGTGTTGCTGACTTAACACAGCACCAACTGCTGCCAGCTTCCTTGTTTTTATATTATAGTGTTATTTATTTGCTTTATTAACTTTTATTTCTTTTATATTTATCGATTTTTATTTTTAATCTTATTTTTTAAAATATTTATTTATATATTTATATTTTAATGGATCACTAGAGAAGCAGACAATTAGACCGGTAAATAGGTAAAAGGTAAAAGCATAATGCAATCTTTCCCCACCACCACCCTCAAACACCATTATTTCCTGTGGTATTTCCACTGTGCAATATGTTCCTTTCCAGAGTGTCTGTGAAAAGTAAATTTCCTCAAGATTTCTTTTTTGCCTGTTCTTCAGGAATAACCAACAGTATTAGCCAAGGAAGTTTCCATGATTAAAAAAAATATCCTCTATAAAATAAATAAAGAAAGATGAACTTGGAAGCAGGATACAAAGTGCAAAATAGATCAGGAATAAGGCAAGAGAGTTCCACCAGGGCTTTGCATAACTTCCAAGCCCTTCACCCTGTCTACCAGTAATGTGAAAGAGACAAAAGAATCCGTGACATTCATCGTGTGCAACATTCAACTATGCAGATGTCACTTGGTTATACACAAGACGTCTTTTGCTCATCCTGCATTCAAAGAGCCTGTGTTGATCTTATTTCTTTGCCTGTATAATTCCTCTTTTAAGTCCTGAATACTATGTGAGTCTTCTTACATTAAAAAAAAAATAAAATCTGCCTCTCCAGAAAAAATAAACTAACCTAGTCCTCTGAAGGTCCTATAATGCTGTTCAGGAACTAATTCAAAGTAACAATTACTAGCACTCAGAATACTGAGTTATTTGGTAATTCAGAACTCCCAGCCTGATTTGGAAGCAATGGAAAGCCTCACACAGCTTGTGTTGAATCTACTGGATGTCTTTGGTATTCTCCACCTCCAGAAAATGAGTGCAGCATGAGCAGGAAGAACATTATCACATATTGCTTTACAGGGATACACACTTACACTCAGCCAATATAGGCAGAAGGTATCATTTATCCTGTGTAATTCACATTAATTTATTTTTATTATCCTTTTACCAGTGCCTAGAGAAGAGGGTATGTTCATGTAACTATTTAGCACAGACACGTGTCAGTCTTTCACCTAATGGTTTACAAACAAAAATCCTTCTCCATTATCTTTTTCTACAGAAATGGAAACCAAGGCTGAGAGAGCTGTCTGATGTCCTTGTCTAATTTCAATGGGAACAGTACAGCCAATTTATTTACACAAAACTAAACTTATCAACTTGCTTTCCCTTGCTGCACAGGGTCTGAAATCCTAACACAGCACAGTATCACAAGGCCAGAGATCACTATGTGAAAAAGAAGTCCTAAACATTAAAACTGCTAATGGAAATGTCCTAAGCCAAGCAGATAACATGTGTTGGTATGCAAGTGCACGGCTATGCCGATGAGAATCCAGCCTGTGTCCCGTCTGCATTTCGGCATGGTCACCATGGAAATGGGAACTGGCCTGCACAGAGCCTAACAAAGGGAACCTTCAAATGAAAATAACAACACTGGATAGAGACTGCCCAAGATTCCTGCTGCGGAAAATGACTTGCTTTGCTTGTCTGAAGATACAGAAACTCCCTTTTACCTGCATTAACCCTAAGAGAGAGCATTTTTTTTCCAATTTAGCTGTTTTGATGTTAAGCCATTCGCAGTCTCAGTTACAAGACCTCATAAAAATACATTACATGAAGCATAATACAAAACCCACTTTCACTCATTCAAAATTAACAATAGCGAAGAAAGAACATGATGAATAACATTTACGTTGTGGGTAAGAAACACAATAAAACCAAGAAGTATTAGTCTTTTTACTTCTTTGCCTTCTTAAATGAAAATTCGTTGTCACTGAATCAAAAAAGCAAAGAACAATTCAAAAATTGTTCCAGAGCCAGACAGCACACAGTTAAAACTTGTTGTAAGGTCTAACACTGACTTTGCCAAAATTCTGCACAAATAAACTGTTAATGTGTTTAGGAGTGTGATAGTAATAACCTGCATGCTTTCTAAAACAAACATCACTTGTAAAATATTAGTCTTGTAATACAGTATGAATGAAGCCTTACTTCAAAGCATAATGCTGTGGAAGGCAAAACTCCAAAAATAATATATAATATTGCTCCTACTAGCTGACAAACTCTCAGAGTAGGGAAAACTAGAGAGTTTTAGTTTAATGAAAGTTCATATTTGAGTCCTGCCTTCGAACAATATCCAGATTTTATAATTATTTTTTAACCTTAACACTACTCACAAACACAGTAACAAACCAGCAAGGTAACAAAAGATGATCACAAATATGGGGAAAGGAAGAAATTCAGAGGGGCTGTACAACTTTAAGTTGATGTGTGTACATTTGTGTTAAATCATACACTGCATTCACTTGGACTTCTGGTTTCATTTATTGCACCAAATGTGCAATTTTCACTTGCTATTCAGTTATAAGTTCAGTGCTTGGTGCTCAGTACATGGTCTTGTACTTTTTATGTATGCTATTTCAACCTACTGAATTAACAGCTTCCCTATGGATTCACCTCTACATATCTTGACCACGAACATGTAAGTATCTGCAAATGTCAGAGAAACAATTTTGAGCATTCAAGTGAAATGAGAGATCATCTTTAACTCCATTTAAAAAAAAAAAAAAAAAGTATTTACCACGTTTGGTAAAGTGGTGATACAGCCAAAACCTTCTTTTTTTCAGAATACTTAGCACACTCAAAATGCAATTTCCATTGATTTCATTCACAGCTGTGAATACACAACAGCTTTGAATGACAAGATGCACTTCCACAACCAGCTCAATCCAGTGAAAGGGACTTTTCCAGCTTCCCTCCCTCATCTGGCCAGGAGTTCTGACTGTCTCCTGTACCAGCGCTAACAAGTAAATCGCTCAAATGAACAGGATCAGTTCAGCTCATCTCCAAAATTGACCTGGCCTAAAAAAGGGAAAAAATTATTCAGGCAAATGGGTCCCTGACCTCTTCCCCAGACCAAGCCGCAGTGGTAGTACACTAAGCTGGGGGAAACATACTATCAGGAATGGATGAAACGTCCTTGCAGCGTCAGCCCTACATTCAGGTCAGCTTAACCAGATCGTGAAAACGCAGCTTCAGTTTTGAGAACCCCTGGCTGAGCAAAGAGAAAGAGAAGAGCACAATAGGTCCAACCACGTGTCAAAGATCTGATTCAAATGACTCGCCTGAAATCGCACTCAGCTTTTGTGACAAAAATGGAGAGAAAGAATCCAATTTTGCAAGAGGGGGCAGAATATTCCTCTCCATCGCACCTTTCTTGTTCAAAGAGTACCTTCTAATATCAAAACTAAGCAAGGCAGGAGTCTCAGCCTCTTCTCTGATCACACTACCTTACCCTGTCCACACGCAGCAATAGCATGATGCGCTGGTGCGCAGAAGGGACAAATCCTAACAAATGGTTGTTAACTTATGTCGGCCACTTCCTATCATTTGCATGTTAAACTCCGTTCTTTTATCACAACTTTCATTCCAGTTTTAACAAAAATGATCTTAAGAAAAAGACTGTTAGTGGGGTCCTCTCCGAATCCTCTGTACAGTTCTACAGCCCGTTTCGAAGATAATCTTTAGGACAACAGGATGTTTTTCATCAGCAAGGGTCAGATACATGCCAAACATAAAAACGGTTACATTTGAAAATTCTGGATTCTAGCCAAAGTTTCAGAGAAATTCCTCTCCCAATTTCAGATAGAGCTGCATCCTCCTCCAGGGTGCCAGCATCCCACAGGGAGGCTTTGAGGACTCATGGTCCTCAGGTGGTATACTTGTGACCTAAAATGCATAACCCTTATTTAGCTGTGATTTTTCACTTTAGAGTTAAATAGTATGAGGGATGCATGATTCGCAGAGTGGGGATTTTCAGAATATATCAGTTACTCATTTCCTGGGTTATGGAAGGAAGGTGCGTGGTGGCTTGGAGGGCTTGAATTTGATTTCCTTCATTAGGCATTATCCTCCAACACTACCATTTGAGAACTGACCCTGAAATGAATTATTCTCATAAATGGGAGAACAAGCAGATTCACCCAGAGTCCAGGAATCAGCTGACCAGAACAGACAAATCAGCAGACCAGGATCCAGAAGCAAACTGGAAAGCAGTGTGTCTCAAACGACACTGGAGATTGCTGTAAAAACACCAAACAGCATGAGAACACAAGAGAGAGAGTTTTCATATTTGGAGGTGTAGACATAGACCTCACACAGAAACAGCTCCATCCCGCTACAACACCAACAGCAGAGGAAGTCTGACCAAGCTCCGCACCAAGGATGGACAGAATTTATGTTAGAATCAAGCTGATAAAAATACGTTTCTTCCCAGAGAAATTCAGTTTTCCAAAGATATGTTACTCGGCCAAATTTTGGTAGATATTCAAGACAATGCAAATAGCACCTTTCTGCCAAATTTCAAATATCTCTTCTGAAGCATGAGGGCTTTCCAAAGAAAGTGTTAACTAGAATTGAGCCCAGGAAAGCTACTTTATTTTCCACTGGCCCCACTCTCAGAAAGAGCTGGGCTATTCCGGCTCTGATTTTTAAGAACAGTCTAAGGAAAAAACTGGATGCTTAAAATGTAATTCAACAACTAAATACAGCAAACCTGTAAGCAGCGTGTTACAACAGAAGCATCAGGCTCAGTTGTATAGGTTGTCCTGTTAAGTCCTTCTCATATTGTTATTCCTTTTAATATAATCTGCTTCTGTATGCTATATACTTGTTTTGGTCAACAAGAAATAAGGCTGGTAGCAAAGTCATATTATCAAAATGGTAGTTCTTTTTCATTTCTATTCCTTTCTTCTTGTAGCACCTACAAAGTTTTAATGACTTTCCAAATACAAAAGTACACAACAACAATGAATAACCCAGACCTTTACTAACCACTGCACTAGTTTTAGTTGAATTTGGAGACATGACAGAACAATACCCCATGCGGTCCATTTAACACAGCTGATAATTCAGAAGTAAACATACTGACATAAAATCAAGTTTAAAATAAATTTGGAATATTTTCTTGAAGTCCTGACTAATTCAGCCAAGTTAGCCCAATTAAATTCAATAATATTGTCTTTGAAAGTAAACCAGTTCATTAGAATTCAATCAATTTGAAAATTATTATGGGAGAGCTACAACAGTACCACCACAGCAGGACTCCAAGTCACCCAGGAAAAACTCTTCTGTCCTGAAACCTTCTTTTCCCTACTGCTACTTCAAGATCAAAAGGCCGGTATTAACTAAGCAATTACATCCACTAACATCAAATGTCACAACACATCTGAAATCAAATTCATCACAGCTTTCAACTGTAAAAATGAAGACAAATCATAGGTAATGCCTGAACAAAGCAGACCTATCCCACATCTGTCAGTCTCATTGCCAGGGGAATCCTCCTCTCACAATCAGCCCTTATCTTCTGCTTTCAGCACCACTCTACAGACCTTTGCAAGTCCTAAAATCCCAGGAATTACAGGGCATGTTACTGATCCTGGTGTGACTGTAACCAGGAGAATAAAAGACTGATTAAGCAAAAGCGCAGAGTGAAAGTTTTGCCTATTGATACTTTGACAAATTTTTCTTCTAAGCCAAATTACCAGCTTGTTTGTATACTGTATATCTCATCACGTTAATATTTTTGTATTCACTTTCATATCCTGCAGCTGCACATTCCACTGCAGCGCTCGCTATACTTACCGAAAGAACAAGTCAGAACAGCTCATCATGAGTGAAACTCATTTTTATGCTGCTTCTTCAGTGACTTGCTAATTAAGGGTTTGTGAGAGTAATACAGTAGTATTAAAACTCTGAAAGTACTTGGGAATTTGCTCATGGCAAGTGAGTATGATGGCTTATAGTTCCCAGGAAAACATATGTAATGGTAATTTAGTCAGCCAAGAGACGGAGCAGATGGTTGAAGTTTCCCTGTCCTCTTCCAAGGACTGACATTTGCCCAATGGAGTGGGAACAGAACTAGAGGACCCTTGCAAACTAGGAACATCGTTAAGATGAGAACATCATCTTCCTTTCTAAAAAGGCAAAACCGCAAAACCACCATATAGCCGAAAATTCACACATCGGACCGCATCCATTCCCTCCACCCCAGCACACACACGCTCCATTTCACGGGAAGGAGAACTCCGCGCCTTTCCAGGAGTTTCGGGGTTTAACCTGCTTTGAGAACGCCGCCAAGGCATCGCACTCCGCACGCGGCCACCGCCACACACGCCTCTGGCCCAGAAACCCCAGGGGGGCCGGCAGCCGGGTATCCACCACCCGGTTTTACTCCATCCCCAGCACCGCGGTGGGAGGCGGCGGCCGCAGCCAGAGCCAGTCCCACAAGACCCCCTATCAGTTCCGCTCCGGGAGCGGCTACCGCCCCTCGCCCGCGGAGACACCGACCTTCCCTGGGCGGGGAGACCGACCTACCCAGAGCAAGGAGCAGCGGCGGAAGAGCCGCTCCCGCGGAGCCCATGGCGCGCTGCGGTGCAGAGCGGTGCGGAGCGAAGGTTGCCGCTTCCTAGTAGCAGTTCCCCAGAGCAACACTGAGCGCCACCTGCTCCTGCCTCCCCGAAATACCCCTCCTCCTCCTCCTCTTCCTCCTCCTCCTCCCCTCCACGCCCCCTGCGCGCGGAGGCAGCTCCCCCCCTTTCCGCCCTGCGCTCCCACCGGCCCTCTGGGCGCTGGGCGGCGGGGTTTCCGTGATACCCTGGGAGCTCCGCGGCGGCTTGTGCCCCTTGGCTCTCTCCAGTCTCAGCCCCTAGAGGAGACACCCGCGGTCGCCCCCGCTGGGGCTGCCGAGAGCAGGGCTGCCCGCTCGCTACTCTGCTCCTTGGTGGAAGAAGGGCTCCGGGGCGAGGGAGACGGGCCAGGGTGTCCTGAGGCAGTGCTGTGGAGGGGTGGGGATGCTTCTGTGGGAGTTCTGAAGCCAGGAAAATGTAGAACCATGGTAAAACGTGAGCTTATGCAATATCATACAGCCTCTGTCTTCCTCCGGTATTAAATTGCACATTTAATGACATTGACTCTGTATCTTCTCCTTTAAATGAAATTCCTGCAGAATATGTCCTCAGCTATGCAGCAGTGCAACAGGAGCCATGCCGCGAAACTGATCCAAAGTTGGCAGCAGTGGGGAGGATATGTTGCCTATGCAGAATAACTGCCTACGTTGGCTGAGATATCATGCCAATATCCAGAGAGGCAATGTGAATCAAAGCCAGTAAAAACCGAAGATTTCAACTTGCTAAGAAATCAGGAAGAAGTGCAAAGTGCAGGGTACCTGTGTGCTGTGCAACTTTCAGCCTATCCAGTCTTGTCAGCACCATCTGGATATTGTATATTGATTTGAGAAACGTTCATTTTCTCCATCCCACAGTTCTGGTAAACACCAAAATATGTGGCATTACATTCTCATAAAGAATGTATTCTATTTTGTAGCAATGATTTATGCTGAATAATTCTTAGCTTCTTGGCATTAACACTGTGTAATGAAAAAGACAGTTTGCCTGGCAAATTGAAATAGGAATACTTCCCCCTTCTCAGCATCTAGGTCATGGTGCTTTAGGTGTGACACAGGCTGTAGCTTTTATTTCAGGAGTCCTGTAAAAGTACATTTGTGCTCTGATCCTTGTTTCTTTTTAACATTCTGAATCAAAATCATAAGTTAAAATGAATAAGTCTTTCAATAGGTGGGATTGTTTAACAGGTATTTATTTGGACATTGATTCTTTATGGACATCATGTAGTTCAAGGAAGTTCCTCTAGGACATTAAAACCATTTATAGCAGTACAGCAGGGAGCTGTCCCAGTATAACTCATGTTGATTTCTTTCATGTCTTTGCTCTTTCAAGATATATGGACATGTTACTCACCCTAACACATGGACTTGCACTTACGAGCATTTCCCAAGACACTGTCGGTGCTGTACTCTGAAGCTGTTGGTCAAGCATTACCAGAAATGACTGACGTGTCTGTCAGAGCAGTCCCTGGGTTTCCTGTTCAGGATGTCACAGAAGCCCTGTAAAGAGACATTTCAAGGAGCAGCTTCCTAAGGCAGAAATGTAAGCTTCAGTACCAAGTGTGATCCAGTGATCAGTAGGCAATTTGCAATCGGCAGAGCAGCTCTAGCCACTTTTTTTGCCGTCTGCACCAAGTGTACAAATACGTGTGCCACTCTGGGACAAGGAGGAAAATCTATGCCTCTACAAGGAGGAAGAAGAACACTAATTAATGGATACTAATGAATGGACAATAACAACAACAACAACAAAAACCCACAGCATAGAGAAAAATGGCTTCTTAACAGTTGAAATAAACCTAGAATCCCCCTATGCCACACCCCAAAATAGCCTCCACAGACTAAGATGTCTCAGTTTCCTAAGAAACAATGTCTTTGATTCAGTTACATCATTCTAATTATAAATATACCCTAAGGATACGAAACTTTCTTCCTCATCCAGACACAATGTTGAAAAATAGTTTCTCACACACAAAGGCTGTCTCCCAGGGTGTTGCTTCTCAGACCAACATTTGTCTGTACCTACAAAGAATGGGTCAGAGGAGAATAAATACTGTGAGAATTATTGTGTTCTTGAATGATATTCCTTTAGATGAATGCTTCTGTTTCAAACAGATTATAAGGCATTTGATAACAATTCTCACATATAATTCTGAACTGTTACTGAATATTATAGAAAACAAGATTTTCTATATTGTGCAGTATTTCATCTTTTTTACTCTCTTCAGCTATTTTATATGTATTACATTTACTCAGAAAAATTATTCTTCATTATAGTTCACCTACACTGATTAAAACATAGGGAACTAAGGGAACAGTTTGGTTGGTGCTTTTTATCTTTGCAATTTAAAATGAGGCCTTGAAACACACCCTTTAGTCTATGTGTCTTTGTTGTTCATAATGTTTTTTTTACAGCACCCTGTTGTGTCTGCTTGTTAGCGATCACAGGGACACTTGCCAAAAAAGCCATGTCTGCCTGAACTGGTTTACAAAGTTTCAGGCTTGGTTCTATGCAAATATAGATAACTTGCACATTAGACAAACTGTTTTGTTGGCAAGAGCCAAACAAACATTCTTCTTCACAGCAAGAACTGTGGGAAGCAAGTTACGTGGTCAGTTCAGTTACAAAAAAGATAATTTTTGCATTTTGAAGAAAAACTAACAAGTAGTAGAGGGAAGATACTGAACAAATTTTGAACAGATATTCTGGTGAACACATAATTAACAATCAATTTTATTGTGGAATTTTACAGCCAATGTGTGTTATCCTAGCTTTTTAATGTGATGATACAATATACAATTAATGCCAACTTCATCAGAAGTATATTCAGGTATTTATATTTTTGTCACTTGTGAGGAGTGTCCCCAGAATCAGAGTTTTTGTGGTATGCAAAAGTGGGGAGTTTTTTGTTAGTGTATTTTTGGGAGGAGGTTTTGTGAAGGTGATGTAATTTACACAGAGAAGGCCAAGGTGCATGGTTCCAGGCCATTCATTTGACATGATTTGTCTGAGGATTTTGGAGGGAAGGGCTACCAAGTATCAGTTATTATTTTTGGCAGACACATAATATCTGTAACAAAGATGTTATGTTAATAAGGGCCGCACTGAAGGAAAAAAAGAATGACCTACCAAAAAAATAAAAAATCAAATCTAAAAAGGAAATGTTAAAATTAGCTGTGAGGATGTAGTTTAGACATTAGTAATAATTCAGTTTTGTATATTTTGGATGAGGTTTGACCTTTGGATAAGGTCAAAAATAATACACAAATGAGATTTTAGAAATTATTTAGGCAGTAAGTAGAGAATAAAAGAGCACTTCTCTATGCTTCTGTCCACACCACTCTTTTTTATCACTTTGTACAATTTTGGTTCAATCATCTCTAAGTACTACTGTAGACTAGAAAAAGTTGAGACAAAGTAAGGAAGGTGGAGTATGGCTTCGATAACAAGACTAATCAGATCAGTACTCTTTGCCCTCAAAAAGAGATGCCTCTAAAAGGACATAGTAAATATGTACTAGAAGGGGCACGGATCAGGCTGATGGGGTAAGTTGTACTCTTGTCTTTACAGTAAGGGAGAAAGGGATGTCTGATGAAGCTACCACGTAATAAGATCAGCACAAACAGGAGAAAATTCTTCTCCCAAAGAGCATGCAGGTGAAGATTTCAGTGCCGTAGGGTGGTGGATGTTTAAAGCTGACCTGGATTCCCCGTCAAGGTCAGGGAAGAGAAATCCACCTGTGATTACTAAACACATTGAATCTTCTCAGCTAAGGAAGATCTTGAGCTGCTGAAAGGCAGGAGGCTTGAAGAGTGCTTGTGGGATGCTGGTCACTTCTGTGCCTTAATCTTATGTTTTATGTTTCTGCTTTGGCTGACATGACACAGGACTTGATACTGCATGTCTGACACAGTATTGGTTTTCTTGTTTGTTTCTGCTGTTGGACCAATTTTTAGTTTTCTATTCAATTGATTTAATTATAGCAATCAGGAAGACAGATTTTGTGTAAGGATTGGTTATTTTTAGTATTTAGGTCATTATATGATTTAATTCTAAGCCATTATTGAGAATATGATTTCTGATTTGGCTTTATATTTCTGTAGTTTTGACATTGTATTATTAACAAGATAGATGCTTTCCCCTACTGGGAGTCTGCATTGAGGGAGAAGATGTCAGTGACAGCTGAAAATACTCTGTAGTCTCGCTGCCCTTTGAAAGCCTCTGCATGCAAAGGGTGGGCAGCTAACACAGGCAGAAAGAACCGTTCTGTGTAAGTTTCAGAAATGTCTATACTGCTGACTTGAAGGCAAAAGCAGTTGTATAGTTCAGGAGGCTTGGCATGTCAGACATCTGAATTAGCGTGTAATACATGGAGTAGTACGTAAAGCGGTATGTTGAGCTCCTTCCCCAGGCACGCACACATATGCACATACACTCCCCCTGTGAGGCAAACTGAGCCCCACATTTAGTGCCTATTCTCAAGCTTAGTGTTCATGGTTGAAGAGTTAACAAGGAACAGCAGTTACTGGATGCACCTTCCGTAGCTGATGCATTCTTTCTGTCTCACTCTTTGGCTGTGCTTTTAAGCCAAGCGAAAGCTGGACTCAGCCTCTTCTTTGTCTGGCTGTGCATGTTCATTCCCAACTCAGCTCTTGTGGTTGCACTAGCACTTGCACAAGGGGGTAAGGAGGCAGTTGGTGCAGTGTGGTTAAAGATTAACACACACACAGACAGACACAAAGAAAATTGCAGATGAGTTACAAAAGCAGACAAAAGCAGATCGGTTTAAAAGGTGTGGAGTTGCCTCCGTTACCTTCCCATGCTTCCTCTGAGAATTCAAATTGACTTTGGGAAGCTCCTTTTCTTACACGGTGATCAAAAGTAACCTACCTTGTACATCTTACAGTAAAATTTTTAAAGCAAGTAACCTGCTATCCACAAAGACTTAGAAACGAACCCAAACAGGTTGGTATAGGAGATACTCAACATAAACCATGGCAAAACATTTGAAAGTCCGTCTGGGTCAGCATGCACTTAATTTCTTTACCAGGTAATATGAACCTTTGAGGGACTAAATGGGATTGAACATTGAAGAAGTTATGATTTCAGGGAGAAAACACAGCAGCCATAGGCAGTTTAATGCTCCTTTTCACTACAGTCAAAGACAAGTATGAAGTGTTCTGACCTGAAGAGCAGCCCTGCAGGAATAATATTCATGTCCTCATGTCCCCTGATAATTAATTATGAAACTGATATTCAAGACAGGGTTCAAAGTAAAACCTTCAAAAGACATATAGTGTGGGTGTCATGTCCTCAGCAATAGCTGTATCACTCTCCAGCCTGGCTCCTGATGCACAGCATTGCTTCATACTCCAGATGTACCAGAACACATTCAGCTATTTCATGCTATTTTCGCTGAACTACGTCCTACCTACCACAGAGTATATACATGTTTCTATGGATTCTTTTTTTCCAGGTGAGCAAACCTTGTGGCTGTCATGGGGAAATTATTTTAATAGGAAATAAGGCAGCCAGTGAAGAAATGTTCCCACTCACCTTTGATCCCCAAATGTGAGGCCTTACAGGGGAGCCTGGTAATGCAGCCTGTGTAATTTCATGCTCTCTAGAGCTGCCAGTGTGCTAACCCAGCAACTTCAGCCCTTTTATCAAAGCACCAGTAACAACTTGAACTCAGAAAAATAGTGGGTATCATCTTGAAAATATTTCTCAGATAGGAGCTGTAAGTACATAATGAGAAGACAAGAACCTTTATCTCCTCAAAATATGCCTTTATTTACTTTTTTGACCATTTCTATTTTGAAAACATAGTCGTTGTTTTCTGGTTCATGGATTTAAGACCTATCCATTCTTCCTTGTTCTTTGCCTGTAACAAAAGGATGTTCAATCCTTGGGTAGGCATTTTTTTAGCAAACCTAGTTCCCTTCATAATTCTCACTGAATCACACTGAATTGTAAATTAATTATGTGAGTGAAATTTGTCTTAATGCATTGCCTTTTTTTTTTCTCATATTGTTTGCAACCTGAATGTAATAAGCTAATGAAAAATAATACGGAATATACGTAGCTGCTGAATTTGACCTATTCTCAATTGATCATTTGCTACAATATTTACCATCAGTTACTAAACCTTGAGTTACAAATGAAATGTGAGGCAGGTGGGTAGGGTATAAAATGTGGTACGGGATCAAGTATCATCTAGTTGACTGGAGGTACAAAAGTGTTCCTTATCAGGCTGCAGAAATCTTATTCTATGAGAAAAATTCTTTTGGGGGAGCAAACAGGCCAGATCTCAGTAAGTGTAATGAAACCTGAAAATTGTTTACATGAAAGTATGACCTATGTTGCAGCAGTATAAGACGTATTGCTCTCTAAATCTACTTGATAATGGCTGTTTGCTGAAAGCTATAGGCATCTTTCCAAATACTGGAAATTCATGACATAAAGGAGGTCAGAGACTGTGAACTATTTTTGTCAGATCACTCAAATAAGCAGCAAAAGCAACTAATTAGTCTCAAAATCTACAGTAACAATACCACCAGAACTTTCCTTGTCTGGCTAACAGGGCCGTGCAAAGTTTCAGCTGAATCCCAGAAGTTCTGAGATGTCACAGCGTCTGTTGCAGCTTAGTGTAAATATGACAGAGGCTCTTGTCAGTGAGATTTTATGAGCTGGCAAAAAAGACAGTGAGCTATTAGTGACTATTAATTTGGGTCATGCGATGAGAATACTCAGAAAGGTTTGTGTATACAATTCCCCAGAAGGAAAGAATATGAATTACTTTTCTTAGACTATGTCTACTGTCACAAAATTGCAAAACTTCAAATGCTTTTGAGGGAAAATTGAGGAGATCCTCTGGTTTTTGTCTTATCCTCTCTGATAAGATGGAAAGGCTCTGTAATGGAAGATGGTATGAAGAAACTTTCACTAGAGAGATATCCTTTTTCTGTATTCCAGAAGGGAGAACAATGAGTGAATAAACATGAATAAACCTTAAGGACCGTATCCGAACCAGATATGTGAAACTTTGCAGTAAATATTAACTTTCCATACCAAATCAAGTTGAACCATAACTGAGAAGTGAGATTTCACCATGGCCACTGCTGAAGTGAAACAGAGAGTGTGCAAAGGGTTTGGACAAAGTGTGCCAAGACAAGCGGCCCGTTAGATCTAAATGTGCAATCCACTTTGAATACTTCTGCTCCTCTTGTCCTATCTATGAAAATCCCTACAGGGTGCAACATTCAGTGAGCCCTTGAGGAATGTCTGTCTTTTCTGAGAAGACAGAACACTGAGAGAAGAAGAGCAGGAGGGTAAGTGAATGAGAGAGGAAAAGCAGTAAAGGAGCACTATGCCCCACTGTACTAGAGTCAGAAGTAAAATCTGCCTGAGGGTCTTTTACTCACCCTTTCTTTTTTGACTGAATGAACAAAGTCCAGTATCTTTGGGGTGTCAGTCCTCAGTCTTTGTAATTAAACCATGATTACATTGAAGACAGCTCAGTTTATCATCTGCTTCTTTAAAAAGAATTCAGTTGTGCTGTCTAAACTGTGGTATCAGTCAGTTGTTACTAAAACTTCATCAGTGCTTTAATGTTTATGAATCTTCATTCTTACAGCGCTCAAACCACACTCACCACACGAACTGCTATTGCTTTTGAAGTGTTAGGGCTGCTTCTGCTAAATGCAATGAATTATAATCCAGTTTTGTGCAAATGACACATATTACACTCCTTGCTGTTAAGAAAAGATTCTAGTTTGTTTTTTAAAAAAAAAAAAAATTGAAAAGCAATTAAAACAAACAAAAAATAGAATTGGCTTTTTTTTCTGATTTTCATTGAAACAGTTCCATGGAAAATGTCCAGCAAACTCGGATATATACAGAGCAGGACTTTTGGTGAGCACTCCTCTATGACTAAACAGGATGTTGCTCTTAGAGAATTGTGATTCACTATCAAAGTAGTCTCTGATGAGGTAAGAGTTTTAAGTAATTATATGGTTTGTAATGTTTTCTAAAAGTTAATTGTGATATAAAAGGTGTAATCTTTGTCTTCTAGGAAGTTTTGATACAAATGTTTACTAGCCTTTAAGAAAAGGTGACTCATTTACAACTATACGAGACAATGGATTCTGGGTCACAGGCATAAGTTGCACATAAAAATCACCGGATATGAGGAATGGTTAGATGAATAAATGTGTCTTCAACATTTTTTTATGTAATGTCAGGAAGTTGTATGGTCCCCTGAAAAGCTTTCAAATGTGGCTGTAAATACAGAACCCATGCAATTAATGGCAAAGTATTTCTGACAGCTTGGCCACATTTAAGCTTTCCTTGATGTTATGCTGTGCAAGAATGCTGACTTCTATGCTAGACATGTACATGGATTCAGTTTCAGGTACTGAGATGCCTTTATATTATTCTTATATCAATGGAAACAAACAAATTACAAAGGAGGCTTGCTAGACTTTTTAATTGTACATTTTTAATCAATAAAACACATGGCATAATTTTACAGAACTCTAAATTTTTTATTTTTTTTAAATCAGTAAAACACATGGAATAATTTTACATGAAAAAGAAACTTGTGCAGAAGTTGTGATTTTCTTAAATAAAATGCAAATTCCCTTATATTACCGTTAAGCAGTATAATTAATGATGGTACATCTGACTCTCTTGCTCTGCTTTAACTTTTGAATGGCTCATAATCTATAAAATGGTTACTTCAAGAATTAAAACAATCGGAGTATGTGGAATTCATTACACGAGTATGACCCTAACTCCAGCCTCTCGGTGCCAAGTGAGTTGAAAACCCTTGGCTCCAGTTTAAGGTTGATTCTCCTGACTCAAGCTCTGCATAAGAGGAACACCATGCTCAAAATGACTCAGAACAGGAGATGTACTAAAGGGCTCAGGTAAGCTATCAGGGTAGGTGGGTTGCGTCTGCACCTAAGGCTCATAATACAGACTTAGAGTGACACCAGACAAGCGCAGGAACATATGCAGCTGCCCAGGGAGACTGCTCTAATGTAGATGCTCTTTTCTAAGCTTTCCGAAATTATGTAAGGGATCAACAACCTCTAGAACTGTCTCAGATTGAAGCAGGAGTGATGGTTTAAAGCTTTTGCTCCTTTGCAGAAAAGCTCTATGCTACAGAAATGTAGCTTGCCCATTCCCTCTAAGATTAGCTACTTTAGTGCTGAAATTAGGAACTCAGCTGGGCCAGAGTCCCTCCATTGCTTAAACTCTGACTATAAACTATATATGTATATATATATTTATTTATTATAGGCTTTCATTTGAATGAAAAAATGTTTAGCTTCTTAGTTATTAGAATCATATTACAACCCTAATGTGTTTTTTTCTAGGAACAAAGCAGATTACATGCTGTTCTGATATATTTTGTGCCTGCCAAATTTTAGTGAGATGTTCCCAATGTTTGCAATATTGCTTTCAATAGACTTTTCTGTTGTATATAGTGAAAAGTAGTAAAATACTCCTCTTGCAGTGCTCTGTAGAAGGGTTCTTATAAACAAAAATAGCCATTTTACTAATTTAGCCTGTGTAAGAATAACACGCTATAGTGATATCCCCAATTTTACTAATTTAGCCTGTGTAAGAAAAATGTGCTATAGTGCTATCCCCTTTAGATACTTACATTTTAAATAGATATTATAAATGAAAATCTGATAATAGGACAAATGTGAAAAGGGAGAAAGCATCATGACAAAGGGAAGCAGTGTGGTTATATGAAGCTTATTACTACTTTTAGAGTGCAAAGCAAGTCCAAAAAGAATGGAACACTGATCTCAAATATACTCTGCATTGATAAAACAGAATTTTTTAAGTAGTCTTTAAAAGGAAAAAGACTGTCCTATTGACATATTTTTTCAGTTAGACTGATGCTTTAAAATATGACATGAAGTGTCATCAGAAAAGTAAAAAGCTTTGGTTAACAGCTTACCATAACTGAAAAGTAAAATACTTAAAAGCATGCTGCATAAAAATGATATATGGCTTGCACAACCTGTGAGTAATTTTATGAAGCCAGGAAAAATGACCTTACGGTTAACAAAATGGCTGAATAATAATAAATATAAGTATTTCCTCTGCTACCACAGGCTTTTTGTGTGTGCATAGGTGAGTCACAATTCCTTCATAATTCTGTTCCTTTACAAACCATAATAGGGTAAGAGCACTTTTATGCCTTTACAGAGATACTGTAAAGGAAAAACATTTACAATTCTGAGGCATTCAGATACTACAATGACAAATGCCATTTACATCTTTCAACCAAATTGGAAAAATCATAAATTTATTTAAAATAAACCCGCATCTCATATGGGACTGAAAACACCTCCATGAATATTAATTTTTCTTCACTGTTCAACAAAAGGATTTTTGCTTTCCTTTAGGGACAGTTTAACTCAAACGAGGAATGAAACAAGGATTCTATACACAACTCCTCTATGTCATCTTTTTTCTTCCGTTCAAGTCTTCCTTCTGTGCTCATAACCAGGACAACTCACCTCATGCCCCTCCAGATAGGGAGCATTTCCAGGAGCTCAGATGAGCACAGCCAGCGAGTCTGCTGACTCAGTGGCTCTCACAGGCTCCGCAAAGCACAGCCACCCACGGTGTTCCCATGGAGGGCTTTGCCCTCTCCTCTGAGTCATGCTGCTACCTTCAGCAGACTGTTGTTGGAAGTAACCACCTTTCCCACAGACACAAGGAGAAACTGCAGACACTTTCAAACTTAGTCCTACTTGCTGCATTCACATAGTCTCGGCCTTTTCCTTAAAAAGAACTACTTCTTAAACAGAACTACTCTCTCTAAGAAGTAAGCAGAAGGAACTTAAGAGTGACAGCATCTTTCAAACAGTAAAGCACCTTATGGCACACTTCCAAAGTTGTACTTGCCAGCATGTTCAAACCAATCTATGGTCTCTTCTTAAAGAAAAGAAAAACTCTTTATAAAATATATTCCTGCCTTTTAAGCTATAAAGTCAGTGCTAAGTTAAAACCTTTTGGAAACCTATAATGATTTTGGTTTCATTTCAGTGACATTTTATCAAGACAAGGAACAATTTTTCCTGGCTTCCTTGGCAAGGCAAAGCTCTTCTACAAACCAGTATGTCTCATAAAACTTAGGATGTCTCCTCAACATTTTCTGACCTATTTGCAATCAATAGCAAGCCATCTCATGCTGAGGCAACACTGCACTTTGTCAGCATGCTTCCATTTTCTTCTGTAAATTTTGTGTGGCTGTAAGTAATACAGAAAGCTCTTAACGGCAAGGTATAGACAGAGCCCTTGTGAGAGATCCTCATGGAAGCAAGAAAAGCGTGTGAAAGAAAGGAGGAAACTGAGTAGTCTAAAAAGCAAGAAAACATTTCTTACAATTTCTTGCTATCTACATTTCAGTGTGGTCTCATATAAGCTTTTAATCTTTGACATGAAATAAACATAATTTGTTAAGTGCTTATTTAGTATGCAAATTCTTCACCACTTCTTACACTCAAAAGTAACAAAGATGAGGTGTGACTTAATTTACTAGAAGCCTGCCAGTGCTGAATTTCCTATCTATCTGTGCTCTTTTGTTAATTATAATTTTGTACACGTTAAACTCACTGGATTAAATAGCTATATGATAAATTTACAGTGACAGTTTACGAAGCACCCTCCTGGCTACTCCAAGATATACAGCAAGAGTCAAACTTTCTGGGTACCTCTAAACAGCATAAATATGAACATTTCGGTTTGCAGATACAATTGTGCCCTGCTTATTTGAGTACAGTGTGCAATCAGACAGGTTTGAATGGTTTGTGCATACATTTTTAGGCCTGCCATAAAAGCTGTTTCAAGTTCAAACAGTTATATAATTTAATGGATCAATCCTTTATGGCCCACTTGACCACAAAAATTTCTTTTTTGAAGTATCCTGGGTTCAGCTGGACATGCTAAAACAAGCAGAAAAAGAAAGCCAAGGTATTTCAGTAATTTTTACCCAAAATTCTTCATGTGCTTCTATTTTCTCAATTGTTATTACATCAGTTAGGATACAGTGCTTGGTGCATTCCCAAAATCGGTATGTTTGGCTTTGTGAACTAACAGTCTGCTTTCACAGAACCAATAAGGAGGAAATTTGGAAAACGATGCTTTTTCCTTTTGAAAATAGTAAGTTGGTAAAAAAGACTGTGATTGCTACATAAAAGCTGACTTTTTGCATAATTTGGAGTGAAAAATTATTCTATATATATTGGTATATAAAAATATGATTATGCATTTTTCATATTAAAAATGTTAGAATCTTTGAACTCAGTTACACTCCAAAAATGAGTAACACTTAAAGCATGTCCTTGAGTATCACAAAATGCCATAAGGGTGTTTATTCTTTCTTCACATCATTCCTTTGCACATGTGTGCTTGATTTGCTTCTCGTTCTGCTTCTTGTTTAGAGTTTAGAAAACTTCGACTACTGCATCTAAGTTTATAATTTTACAGTAACAGTTTAGAGGCAGACCTGAGCAAAAATTTCTGCTTTTTTTTGTTTTTAATTCATTTCTCCATTTTCTTCTTTAGTGGTCTCTTGAAAAATCCAGCCTGAAGAAAAGAAAAAAAAGTGACTAAGAAATGCTCAGGCATACAACACATTCATATGCTGGTTCTTAATACTGTTTCAATACTTTCAGTACAGTTAAAAAGTCATTTAATATTTTGTCACTGTAATACAGCATTGTTTTTTCTGGAATGGAAAAACTAAAGTGACATGTAGCAAAAGCAGACAAAAGGCAGCAGTTAATATATAGCGAGTGATTGCTGAACCATTATGCCCACATAATGCCAAAGGCTAAAATGCTTAATAATATTGGATACTCATTTGAATAAACAATATTTTATACTTGCCAAATTTTTCAAGAGATTATGCACGTTGAAATTTATAAACTGTAACCTTTCTATGCTAAATGTTTAGCTTGGAGTGCCCACTTGTGGCAATACTTACATCACAGGCCTAGCATCTCTTGCACACACTAAAAACCTGGTTACCAGAGGCCACAGCCAAAGCTAATAAAACCTGCCCTTAATTATGCTAAAATATCTTTTTATTTTTCTTTTCATAATATATTGGCAATATAGGTTTCAAATGGTGTCTGTTAGCAGAAAATTTAAGTATATTTTTTTATTTTCATGAAGACAAGAACATGCAGCTTACCTTCCACAAAGCAAATATCAGCAGTGCAAGAATCAGGAGTCCAGCGAAGATACTCAGGAGGATAACCCATAAGGGGACTGTACCTGGTGGAAGCTCTTTGGAAATCTTAATCATGGTCTGCAAATTGTTAAGAATATAAGCAGTAAATGACTTTTCCTTCTAAAATATCAACCAAGCAGCATAACTTTAAGCAGTATGCAGTGATTTTCATGGGTACTTCATTTTAAGTATAGGAACTTGTAGGAGGGAACTGGGAAAATAATCTGCAACACAAAACCCTTATTTACATAGCATCTTGCACTTTTTAAGTGCATTCATTTCATGAGGGCCAGCCCTGCTATAAGTCAGTAATCATTGTTATAAAGGATACAGGACAAAAGAATGAATACATGAAGTGTATGTTGAGGATTTTCTTGAGGATATTCTCAATCACTCACTGCCAGCCTCCCTAAAAGGTGGCAGTGATCAACAACCTTCTAAACCAAGTAAACAAAATAAGTGTAGAAGGCTGTGTAGATACTAATTTGATTTTAAACAAGGCACATCTGGTGCAAACTAAACTGAAATAAGGAATATTCACATTTAAATAAATGTGACCATATAGGAGTTTGAATTATTTTAACTTTAGAATTTATTAGAGACACAACTTTGGAGTTCAAAAAAGTTCAAAAAAGTTGAAGAGTTGAACACTAAACATTCAACTTGAAATTATGTCTTAAAGAACTTAATTCTGAAATTCCTTGGTGTATAAATGCAAGTCTCATGATCTACAGGTCTCTCAGCTGTGTTTCAGTCCTGGATTGAATTTTAATCTATTGCTTAAAAGAAATACTTGAATACAATATCAGCTATTAGTTGACCTGCGATATTTGTATTTTTGAAAATATTTTGCACAAGATGTAATTCACACTATTACTTTGCTCTAAATTTTGGGTATTAACATAATAAGTCTTTTGCTTAAAAATGTACATTTTAGTGAATAAGCAGCTGCATGTATAAGTTACTGCAGAAAAGCAATGCATTAACCACTATAAACATCTTGGACTAACAAGTATTAAAGGATAAATAACAACTCCGACAAAATTAAAGATGTTTCTTTTTATACCTGACACCACTACTATAATGTTTTCTTTTCTAAGAAAATGACAGGGAACTTCCAAAAAATAAAAGATCCTGCTTCAAATATACAACCCATGTGCTGAAGTAGAAAGTAATAATAGAGAAAATACAATGTACAAAGTAAGATCACTCTTAAATGGCCCAGGACAACTTCTAAAATAGTATTGATTCCTTCAAAGAATTTGAATTGCTTTTAATTTACATAGATGTAGGAAGCATTTATACTGCAGCAGGCAGAAATACTTCAGACAGTACTTCTCCCCCATTTATATTGATGGGTAATGAGATTTTGGTATCATTATCTGACTAATTCTGACATTTCTACGGTAACAATGAAAAGACTCCTATTCAGACTGGGATAATACCAGGTAAACCAGGTAACAATCAGTTCATTAGTAATGAATGAAAATGAATGATGCAGTAGAAATGTAAAGTAAAACCATGAATTATTATGTTCTTACCTCTAGTTTTTGATGGTCATTTCTCAGAATCAATGACGAGTTCTCACTCCTAAGCAATGCTTTCACAACAAGGGTTAAGCTGTGAATACTGGCCTGGAAAAAGTAAGAAATGGCTATGGCTTATAATTAGGTATTTTGAAGTAGAAAAGAGAAGGGTGAAAGCAAAACTTTATGCTGCATTTTGGGATATGCTGAAAAATGTGAAAGCCAGTGAAGATGCTTATGTGTGTCACCTTCAGCACATACACCACTGTTTACACGATGTAAATGAAGATCTGGAAGAGTAGATCACAGAGATTTCAAATAAATACTAAGTAATCCTGGAATACCACGTTGTTCACAGGGGCAGATTCGGGCTTTATAAAAATTCTGCTGTATCTCCCCTCCTGTGCTGTTATTTTCCAGAGAGAAAAAGACATAAACAAGGAACTCAGTATCACTGAGTAAAATGGACCACATCCTGGTCACTGTTGCAGCCATCAAGACAGTACTGAGCTGTGCTCTGGAGTGCACTTCCTCTCCTCTGCTCTGATGAAAAAATATTTTTAAGACTTCAGAAATCTTTCCAGATTAGAAAGTACTTTAAAATTATATTCTTCTATATAACCCTCCTTATATCTGCTGAATTAGATTTTGTGGGTGTATAAATAGTTATTTAAAAAAGTACCATTAATACAGAATAAGGTGCCTTCTTACCATGTTCTGAAATTCCTGCTAGGTTCTAAGTACTTTCTTTAAGGATAGCAAAATACAGTAACTCAGATTTGAGGAAATCTTAAAATAGCAAGAGAAATGATTTCAAATACTAGGGGAGTATGGAAAATGAAATGTATAATTTTAATAGATATCAGAAACATTGGCTTAAGTTTCTTAAACCCATGAGTATTCTGAATACAAATAGGATTTACTTACTTTTATGATCGTAGGTTTCCAAACTCTTAATGAAACGTTCACTTGATATATGTCAGACGGGACCAGGGCACAATTAATAGATGCACAGCTGTATGTATCACAGTCCTGTTTAAAAGGCACCAGCAAGAATTAATAGCTAGAGACTTTTCACGTTACTAAACCACAAACATTTAAACTACTATATATCATAGAATCAGAGAATGGTTTGGGCTAAAAGCGGCCTTAGAGAAATTCTCGTTCCAACTCCATGTCACAGGCAGGGACACCTTCCACTAGACCAGGTTGCTCAAAGCCCCATCCAACCTTGAACGCTTCCAGGGATGGAGCATCCATAGCTTCTCTGGGTAACTTGTACCAGTGCCTCAGCACCCTCACAGAAAAGAATATATACAGGTCATAGACTTGCTATGACACCAGTACTAACCTGATATGAATTATATGTAAAAATTTTTACGTAAAAAATTTTATGTAAAATTTTTATGCAAAAATGACACTGCAGTATATAAACTGAGTTGAGATATCCATGCTGTGGTAGAGTATACTCAGCGATTGCAGGCTTGCTTAGCCTTGAGAAAACTTTGTTACTGTATTGTACATAGGAAAAGGCGACAGCAAGGTTCCTAAAGGAGGCATAGTTTGTAACAGCCAGTGTTTTTCTGCTAACACACCTACGGCTTCTCTGCAGTGTTTCTTGATCCTTTCAAATCATGTTACCATAAATCTTTCAAGCAGGGCAGGATATGTGAGTGAAAATTTAAGTATCTTTACTTCCCAGTATCACTTGCTATCTGGGAGGGCAGCAGAGTTACGTTCAACGCTTGGAAACATTTGCACAGCCTAGACTTTTATCACCACTGTAAAGGACTGTGATAAGCTGGCAAAATATTCTTATTATAGCATGGTTTCATTTACATAAGAAATTCAACTTGTACCTCTATGTTGAGGAGGTAGTACGAAGGTTTCCCCCTGACATGCCAACACAATTATGGCAGCAAAATTACTTTGCAACTCTCCCATTTAAACGTGAGGCTAATCTTTTCCAGATGAGATCATTAATTATATTTCTCTCAGTTGCACAGAAAATGTGTCAGATCAGAGTGCCAGCATTTGAAAATATTTTCAAGTGGATATCTAAAAAAATTGCAAGGGAGATGAAAAGCTTTTAAAATATTACTATTTACTAATAACCATGGGAATATAGAAGGTGGAAATTTACTCAGCTGTCAAATGTGCTACCGCTGTTTACATATTTGCTAAATTAAAAAAAAAAAAAGCAAAATCACAAAACAATTCAGTTCCGCACACAGTTTTGTAGCCGAGTAAAATCTACAGCTAGTCTGTATAAAAATAGCTTTTTAGGTTTTTAATACAAAATGTTTCTGTAGTATACAGTTTGAGAGAAGCTTTTATATATTTATTGCACAAGTAATCAGCTCCAAGATCTGGGATGAATATGTATACTACATTTAGGCTTACCATAATTGTATCCTTTGTAGGTTCTTTTATTTTTGGCACCACAAATGATTTCCCAGTGCTGATCTTTAAGGGATCTACAGGGTAACTAGCTTGGCAGATGGTATTCTGTCAGCAGAAATACAAATATTATTTTCTAAATATACAATCTATTACAAAAAATATTCTGCAAACAAGACAACATTAATAATATTTAATAATATCAATAATATTTACAAACTGCTAAATGTAATAAAACTGCATATTTCAAGAGTGTGAAATAGGAAACTCAGATGGAGCAGGTAATGAAGCATCATTATTCAAACAACAAAAGATCTTTTTATGAGATAATTTAATCTAAACTCTACCCAGCTACCTAGACATATGTAGAAGCAAACCAGAGTTTCCTGCAAGATGTCGGCTACATGAACCAGCAAGAACTGGCTATTAGAAAAGCTAAATACCTTTTGCATAGGAATCCACAGAGGTTCTGCCTTAGCAAGCAGACAGGCAGGTTAAGTACAAGATTCAGGAGCCTCTGTGGAGGGGGAGTGGGTGCTGGAGCACTGCTAGACCTCCATGTCTCCTTCAAAGGCAGCTGGAAAATCCTTTGGTGCCTTTGGAATAGGGGAATTTGTTTTCTTAGTCAGGTCATTCACTCTCAGATTGTTAGCATGAAGAGGTTTGGAAACCCCTGCAGAGCACTTTGGCAAACTACTAGCACTGCAGTGTAGCTAGTGGTAGATGAATTATACCCACAGGAAAAGTACAGATTTGTTGAGTTTGCATGCAAACATGGGCCAAATGTGTGATTTCGTAGCAATGAAACTAATGGGAAAGGAGTTTAAGAACAGATACAATTTTTTATATTCTAAACATGAAATATTTTGGGGCTGGAGATTTTTTTGTTTTAAAATGAAGCTTGAACTTTCATTTAGATCATGTGATTCGATTTTCAGTGGTGCAACATCTCAAAACTAAATTAAATATTTGGAGAGAGGCACATGTGTGTGTGTGTTTTGGAGGGAAAGATTAAAAATAAAAGAGGTTTAGGTCATCACTTAGTGATATTTGGGTTCTTCAGCCATCCAGTTACTCATATGGCTCTAGTTTTAATACATACAGAACTGCAATTATGTGACTTGCTGGAACTGGGATCTCCTTCAGTTGCTCTGGAGGAGTGAAATGGAAAAACTCAAATGAGGGCTGCAGTGAAGAGCATTTGAAAGACATGACCTACCATCCCCTTCAAGGTGTCTCAGTGCCCCAGAGGAGGAAGAAGCCAGAGGACTGCTAGTGCTGGAGAGCAGACGTGCAAGAAGGCTAATTTCAGTAACAGAAACAAGAGGACTGAACAGCAGATTTTGCTCTAGATGTACATAGCAGCAATAAGCAATAAGTACTTCAATAAGCACTGACTGCAATGGAGATAATCTGAGGCTCATTAGGCAAAATTAAGAAAGAAACTCCTGTCACTCTTATCTCAGTCTTAAGCTTTAATCACTTGGCAATATATCAGATTAACCTTGCTATAGTATAGTTATTGTTCAACACCATTTTAAAAATGCTTGCTTCTTTAAAGAAATTTCTGTCTTATACATACCTGTACATACTCTTAAAACACCACCATCTTGTCTTTTAGACTAAAAGCTGTATCTACCTTGAAGCAAGGTGTAACCCCAAATGTTTGCATTATTCAATTCCTTACAAGAAAAATTCAAATTTAAATTAATTATAAAAATATAAATCCCTAGCTTACTTGGGAATGTGACAATGCAGTAAGGTAGAGAAGAGTGTTCTTGGCTGCAGTTACGTTGGGAAACAAGATCTGCAGTGTGAGGTTTGGCATGGGAAAATGTTCACCTTTTTCAACCTATTAAAAAAAAAAAAAAAAGGTTTTGATTAGTGTTTTCCTTATTTTGATGGTATTTGAGATTTTTTTTCCTTTCCTGTGTTTCCTTTTCTTTTGTGATTTTTTCTTTTTTTAACTGTCCTGTAGTCAGTTACGCAAAATGTGGTGTGATGAACTGTTTTCCCTAAGAGCAGCTTGTTGTGAATTAGAAAACGTATTCTTCCATGGTCTTTGTAATAAAATACACTATTGAAGGAAATCAAAGGAACAGGATAAAAGAGGCAATTTTGAAATAAATTCCTTCTTGTTATCTTGCTTACTGCATCCTTTTTATCATCTGGGATTTCTACCTAAAGGAATTTCATTTTAATTTTTAATAAAGACCCAAAATGCTTTAAGATGGGATAGGAGTCACTGTACCAGTGAAGGCTCCTGCCAGTTACTCCTCAGGTGTGCTTAGACAATGGCCCTCCTGCTCACCTGCTCCTCTCCCCTGTTTTCCCTGAGAAGATCACAGTATATATCTGTAGGCTGTTGCTCATTTTGAACAGGCTGCTGTGGGCAAAGGTGGAGAAAACTCCTAGGTGGAATTGCTGGCAGGGGTAACTGGTGATCCTGTCTCTAAAGTGGATGAGCTCAATAAAGATAAAGAACCTGTTTCTTCCAACATCATTTGTGATAAGCTACTGGCAGCAGCCAAGACAACTAAATTTAATCCTATTTCAACTTGAGGCAAGGCTTCTAATCCACTAAGTATCTTTCACAAGTGATTTTAGTTTGCTGTATTCATTCCACTGGGAAGACAACATTCTTGGAGCACAGCATTTGCCTTTTTCAAAGCTGACTAGATTTTGAAAATACCTTTTCTAAACTGCAATGTACATAGGTCAAGTTCTCATTTACCAGGGCATGTTGTCTTTCCCCTGCTGAGGGTAGCAGCTCTAAACCCTACTAGAACTACTCTACAGGGATGGACCACTCTGAAAACCTCTGACTCATGTTATTCCAAAGCAAGCAAAAAGGAAAAAAGGTGTTGAAAACAAAATACCTATGTAGAAGGTTTAGCATACTACACATAGAATAGTTAGGGTTGGAAAGGACCTTAAGATCCAACCCCCCTGTCATGGGCATGGACACCTCACACTAAACCATGCCACCCAAGGCTCTGTCCAACCCGGCCTTGAACACCGCCAGGGATGGAGCATTCACAACTTCCCTGGGCAACCCATTCCAGTGCCTCACCACCCTTACAGTAAAGAATTTCTTCCTCATATCCAATTTAAACTTCCCCTGTTTTAGTTTGAACCCATTACCTCTTGTCCTATCACTACAGTCCCTAACGAGGAGTCCCTCCCCAGCATCCCTATAGGCCCCCTTCAGATACGGGAAGGCTGCTATGAGGTCTCCAAGCAGCCTTCTCTTCTCCAGGGTGAACAGCCCCAACTTTCTCAGCCTATCTTCATACGAGAGGTGCTCCAGTCCCCTGATCATCCTTGTGACCCTCCTCTGCACTTGTTCCAACAGTTCCATGTCCTTTTCATGTTGAGGACACCAGAACTGCACATAATACTCCAAGTGAGGTCTCATGAGAGCAGAGTAAAGGGGCAGGAGCACCTCCCTCGACCTGCTGGTCACGCTTCTTTTGACGCAGCCCAGGATACGGTTGGTTTCTGGGCTGCAAGCGCACACTGTCGGCTCATGTTCATTTTTTCATCAACCCACACCCCCAAGTCCTTCTCCGCAGGGCTGCTCTGAATCTCTTCTCTGCCCAACCTGTAGCTGTGCCTGGGATTGCTCTGATGCAGGTGTAGGACCTTGCACTTGTCATGGTTAAACTTCATAAGGTTGGCATCAGCCCACCTCACAAGCGTGTCAAGGTCCCTCTGGATGGCATTCCTTCCCTCCAGTGTATCAACCGAAACACACATCTTCTATTTAAGTAACAGGCTATCACATTAAGCAATGCAAACTAATTTTTACAGTTTTCATGGTTTCTTACCCTATAATGTAGAGTAACTTCATCTCCAATCTGTTCTGTTGTGTTAATAGCAATAGGGATAGTATCATTTGCTGCAATTATAACATGGTGCTCTTTGAAAACACTGTGGGTTAAAAAAAATAACGAACAACACAACCAGAAAAACCCAGTAAGCACACAAACTTCATAAAAACTGCAGCACTTAATAATATAGGTATTTTCATTATTTCATGAAACCCCCAGGACTACTCTTGCAACTAAGAGTGCACTGCTACTTCCACTGGAGTTTAACCCACCCATATTTTGAATAGTATTAACTTTTTATTATGCATATTTAAATGTTGTGTTCCGATGAAATTTTAAAATAAGCAAATATTGTTCCTAAGAATATACAGGGCCCAATTTTACTGTTGCTATTCCAGCTGTGCAATCCCTTACCCTGAGTATGGCCATATGAAATAAGCAGGGTCCTCAGAAAGAACCAAGTAAAGAGAACAAAACCAATTCTGAATTCAACCTTATTCCCTACAGGACAAAAGAAGTCTAGATTTGAACGATGAAATGCATCCAAAATTAATTTGACTAAATTATTTACACCTGTGCACCATGTGATGTAGTCTACTGATAATGTTTTTGTGGGATGGAATTTAACTGCATTCTAGATATTTCTGAAAATAAAATATATTACAAGATGTGCATTAAGGTTTATGTCTGAATTGATAAAAACAAGATCCTGAGAATCTAAAATTAAAGGTAATTTTTGAAGCTGGAAATCAAACGCCACACCATGCAATATTATAGTTACACGAACTCATGGCCATCAGGAAGTTGCAAGTATTTGCTTTCTTACATACCTGAAATGCCTTTGAAAGAAGAGAGCAAAGTACAAGAATCAACAAAAGCTGCTGTTGTACTTGCAAAGAGATCAAATCTAAATAGATAAAATGGAGATACAGCAATACAGGCACAGTAACTGCTCCCTTATTTCATGTAACTGCTCTTTTCAATGTAGCCTGTGCTTCCTGTTCAAGAGACTGTACAGGGCTGTCATCTGTAGATATTCAGCACAACTCAACAACAAAACAATCCTATATTCTCTTTGAACATTTGCTATTTACTGTGCTAGCAAATAAAGCACATAGATATATACCTTACAAATATTAATCCTACTTCATATTTTATAGGAATTGTTACGTGTCCTCTGTTGTCACTTAAGGTCTCAGGTGGTTCTTCACTGTCACTAAAAAAACAACACATGAGATCAGACTATGCAGACACAAAGTGACTATTGAGAGTGAATGGACCTTAAGAAACAAATATCTACATCTCTAGGTACAAAACCACACTACTCCTTTCCAGTTAATTAGTATCTCCTAAAAATAAATTAAAAATAATATTACCAGTAACTGAAAAGTTAAATCCTGCATAAGTCCAGCTCAGAAATGGATCTTCACTAAAATTATAGACTGCAGTTGACTGAATGAAAATGGGCCAATTAAGGGCCACTAATCTCACACCATCCCTACATTTTTCAGGGAAAATAAACACTGAGGGCAAGTGCATTCCTTTATCACAGACAACTTTTGCAGTGCTCTTTTCCTTTGAAGGCCAGATCTTTTTGTTCAGCACGAACTGTGATTCATGCTAAAATAGGCAGTAATTTTTTAAGAGAATAAACCTTTTCTGAAGGTAAAAATACTGGAAATTATGCCTTATTTGTGACTCTCAGTCTTAGAGACAAACTGCTATTTATTTAGTCCACTCACTCCACTGCTGGACTGAGTACTTCTGTAAAGGTGCTAACTCTACTTCTGAGTTCAGAAAAGTCATCCTTGCTTTACAATGAAATACAAAGCTGTGGTGCTTTCTAAGACAAAAAAAAAAAAAAAAAAATCAGAAGGTGAACAAGTAAGGATTGCAACTAACCTTGTTGCGTATACATGAATGGTAGCATTTTCCAGGAGATATGATGCATTGAATTGGAACGATATTTTGAAAGAAATCTGTTTAGGGAAATACATTACACATTTTAATGGAAGAGAAAAAAAAAAAGCACATTGATATGGTCTGATCTGATGAAAAACGGGCACATTTTTGCTACTTTTATCTATAGAATCTGTATTCACATTTTAAGTTTTCTATAAAGGAATCCACATTTTTTTAATTTGTCCCAGCCAAGAAGAAAATCTAAGAATTATCACTTATTAAACAGAAGCCTCAAACTTTTAAAACTAAGAAGCCTCAGTAAAATTTACTCTACAGTATATTAGAAATCCATGGCTAAATAATTCTTAATGGAAACCAAGTGGTCTTACAAGCAATATACAAAAAAATTGTTGTGTTTTTTTTTTCCCTTCTCTAATGAGGAAGAAACAAAAGCTCCAGCACCTAACCATTACAGTGAAGGTGAGCTTTCTACAGAAGGCTACTGGAACCTCAATTAACATACAGTTAAACACCAAGAATACCAAACAGAAATGTTCACAATGCAAATAAATGACTACTAGGTCTCACAAAAATTCCCTAATCATTTTAACTAGGGCAAATCTACCATAATTTAGCAGTATACAAAACCTGGGAACATTGTCCTAAACATGTCCTTCATATGCTGACACTTAAGGATAATTTCATACGAAGCAAAAGCTTTATGATTTTTTACCATAATGGATTTTTCTGCTCAGAATTCCATTTTTTCTTTAATATTAACAAATCTTTCCTACAAAGTGACCCAGAGAAAGTTGTCTTAGCTATTTCTTCACATTTAAAAAACAGCAAAAAGCGACAGGAGTGGCTTTAAAAAAGAATTTATTAGGGAAGCTTATCAGTCAATCAGATACTGATTGATTCCTGAATGCAAATAAGAATATAAGATTACTAAATTTGGGGATCTATAGCTACAGATAAACTAACCAACGAAGCATGAAAGGAAAACGTGAAAAATCCAGCAAAGCTGGGAATGGAGCACTGTGGGCGCTGGCCTTGGGTATTATGCTTATTTGGCTGCAAAACAGGTGACAGCTCACTTAATTCCTACAGGTAAGTCCAAGACACAAGCTGGAAGGTGTACACAGAAGGCAATGTAAGAGAACAACTCTCCTGCTGTTTTGCATCTGCAACACATACCTCATATGCCAGAGGAATAGACAAGAAACTGCCAGAAAAGACAGTCGGTCTCATTTGCATGCAATTTGACCTTTTCCAGTTCAACACCAGAACTACTTAAGTGAGGCTTAGATGCCTATTTTCAAATGCTTAGTTTAGCTAAAGCTCCCTCTCTATTCCAGCAGGAGATACAGGCTTATTGCTAGAGCTGTTGAAATTGGAGCTTGACTTTAAGTGGACTGCTTGCTGGAAAAGCCTCTCACTCTCCACTAAAAAGAGGTGAACTCTTGATACCTGTCTGTGGCAGATCCAGTTTAGCATTTCCACATACCAGCTTACTCTCTTTTCAACCAACTAAGTTTTATATAGAATCATAGAATAGTTAGGGTTGGAAAGGACCTCAAGATCATCGAGTTCCAACCCCCCTGCCATGGGCAGGGACACCTCCCACTAAACCATGCCATCCAAGGCTATGTCCAACCCCACCTTGAACGCTGCCAGGGATGAAGCATCCACAACCTCCCTGGGCAACCCATTCCAGGGCCTCACCATCCTCACAGTAAAGAACTTCCTCCTCATATCCAATCTAAACTTCCCCTGTTTAAGTTTAAACCCATTACCGTTGTCCTCTCACCACAATCCCTAATGAAGAGTCCCTCCCCAGCATCCCTATAGGCCCCCTTCAGGTATTGGAAGGCTGCTAGGAGGTCTCCACGCAGCCTTCTCTTCTCCAGGCTGAACAGCCCCAATTTTCTCAGCTTATCTTCATACGGGAGGTGCTCCAGTCCCCTGATCATCCTCGTGGCCCTCCTCTGCACTTGTTCTAACAGTTCCATGTCCTTTTTATGTTGAGGACACCAGAACTGCACACAATACTCCAAGTGAGGTCTCACGAGAGCAGAGTAAAGGGGCAGGAGCACCTCCCTCGACCTGCTGGTCACACTCCTTTTGATGCAGCCCAGGATACGGTTGGTTTCTGGGCTGCAAGCGCACACTGTCGGCTCATGTTCATTTTTTCATCAACCCACACCCCCAAGTCCTTCTCCGCAGGGCTGCTCTGAATCTCCTCCCCGCCCAACCTGTAGCTGTGCCTGGCATTGCTCCGACCCAGGTGGAGGACTTTGCACTTAGCATGGTTAAACTTCATTAGGTTGGCAGCAGCCCACCTCACAAGCGTGTCAAGGTCCCTCTGGATGGCATTCCTTCCCTCCAATGTATCAACCGAACCACACAGCTTGGTGTCATTGGCAAACTCACTGAGGGCGCACTCAATCCCACTGTCCATGTCACCCACAAAGATGTTGAACAAGACCGCTCCCAACACCAATCCCTGGGGAACACCACTCGTTACTGGTCTCCAGCTAGACATTGAGCCACTGAGCACTACTCTTTGCGTGTGGCCATCCAGCCAGTTCTCTATCCACCGAGTGGTCCACCTATCAAATTGATGTCTCTCCAACTTAGAGAGAAGGATGTCATGTGAGACGGTGTCAAAGGCTTTACACAAGTCCAGGTAGATGACATCAACTGCTCTGCCCCTGTCCATCAGTTCTGTAGCCCCTTCATAGAAGGTCACCAGATTGGGGAGGCAGGATTTCCCCTTAGTGAAGCCATGCTGGCTGTCACCAAGCACCTTGTTGGTTTTCATGTGCCTTAGCATGCCTTCCAGGAGAATCCGCTCCAAGATTTTGCCAGGCACAGAGGTGAGACTGACTGGTCTGTAATTCCCCGGGTCATCCATTTTTCCCTTCTTAGAAATGGGGGTTATATTTCCCTTTTTCCAGTCATCGGGAACTTCACCTGACTGCCAGGATTTTTCAAATATGATGGACAGTGGCTTAGCAACTTCATTTGCCAGCTCGTTCAGGACCCGCAGATGGATTTCATCCGGTCCCATGGACTTGTATACATTCAGGTTCCTAAGGTGGTCCCGAACAAGATCCTCCCCCACAGTGGGCCCAGGGTCCCCACCCTCACCGTCCCCGCGTCTGCCTTCCAAGACTTGGGTGGTGTGCTCAGAGCATTTGCCGCTAAAGACTGAGGCAAAGAAGTCATAAAGAACCTCAGCCTTCTCCAAATCCAGGGTAGCCAGTTCTCCCGATAGCTTCTGGAGAGGGCCCACGGTGTCCCTAACCTGTCTTTTATTGGCAATGTACCTATAAAATCCCTTCCTGTTATCCTTAACATCCCTAGCCAAGTTTAATTCTAAGTGTATATATAATACAAAGTAACCAAATTCATAGGCTCCAACCTGTTAAAAGCCACAATATCTGTTATCTTATCAGCATATTCTAATCAATACTCTGTATACCTAGAGTCAGACCCTTCTGGACAGATTTGATGCTTTCCTATCTGTGCAGTTCATGTCAACAGTAGATTAGGAAACATACATGGATAGGTTTTGGAGTGAACACAAGAGAAAAGAAATTCAGAATTGATAGGGACTGCCCTGGCCTTAGAACAACACTGAACAAGGAGAATGCAGAGGGACTTTTTACCTCTTCTGCAGTTTTTAGAAATGGATATCCCACTTTACAGGTGATGTTGTGATTAGATTCACAGCTATCTTTCTGTATATCCTAAAGAAAAAAAGAAAGTGAAATCATGGTCTTGTGCAGGCTCTTTTTAAATCTTCACTAGGTGTCAAGGCCCTGTTGAACATATACACCTTTGCTGCTTTTCATTGTCAGGTTTTAAGAGCCAAGGCCTTAACTGAACTTGAATGAGAATAGGAAGCTACAACTTCCGGAAAATAATTTCCACCTATGGAAATCTACATAAATTAGTAGCCATTATTTCCTTCCAGTGAAATTGTTAGAAACATTAGCAGTTATATGCAAACTGGACGCCATGCAAATTAGTCATAGGGTTTAGCAGATCAACATATGCATTATTACAGTTTTTACAAGTAATTTTGTAAATGTGTTTCTAACTTGGCAATAATAGTGACATTCTTACTCTGTAAGTTACTGCAACAGGGTCAGCAATGGTGCTATGGATCCCGACTTTTCCTAATGTGCAACATCAAGACTGTTGATAGAAAAACTAACTTCTCTTAACGTTTCCTACCTGCAATGAGGTGAATGTGTAGCATAGCTGAGGCAGGCAGAAATGGAATATTTTGGAAATGCTGTCTGACATAGGGATGAGGCAGGCACTGTTCTATGCTTCTTTACCAAGACAGAGCTTTTTCTGTGCACATGCAAGAATTCTAGGGGCTCAGGAGCTGTACTGATGAACAAAAAAGCATTTCTATCTCTGCAGATGTACAGATGGTTCATGGTGCTGACGTTCATCTAAGATGCAAGCACTTACTGTCTAAGTGGCATTGCGAAACTTGTGTCTGTAGTTAACAGAGATGAGGCAAAAGTCCACTCAGGTCAAAATAAATACACTCTTTTTGAAGGATAAGCAAGGACAGCATTTTTCCAAACAACTGATGATCCCAGAGCAGTGGAATTTAGGTATAACAAAAAGGTTTCCTCAGATCTCTCCAGAAATATAGGTTATGATAAATGTGATAATGTGAAAAATTCGTACCTCAATGCCAGCAAAAATAATATTCGGAGAATACTGAACCAAAACTCTGGTATTATAGGCACTGTCTTTTTTGTTCTTCACAGAGAGCTGGATGGTGAACTTATCATTACGTGACTTTACAATGAATGGAGAAGAGCTGTAAAATAAAGTAAGAATGTTGGACACCTTAACTTTTTAATCTGTGTTGACATAAAAGGAACTTCTTTCACTGTCCAGACTATATTGTTTCTGATTTGGAAATTATGCTACAGCATTATCTTATTAGACCAGAGAATATGTAAGTTAGAGAGAAATTTTATACAGATATCAATGGATACAATAAACCCAGTGTAGTTACCTGTCTCCAGCTATGCTTGCTTTAACATTCAGAACAAGATCTGAAATGCATTTATTTTTGGCTCCACAATCTTTTGTGAAAGGAATCTGCAACAATAGTATTTTTATTCTCAATTTTATTATAATTATTATTAAAATTAAATACTTCCATTTTAATTCATTATCTAATTTTATATAAGGTCTTCTGTTTGACAACCAGTCTTCCTTAATATTCATCAGTTAATTATGCCAACATCCACTAAAATGCACAGATAAAACGTAAGCTTCCTACCTATTCCCTTCTAAGTGATTAATCTAGACTAGAAAAAGAGGCAACAGCAGAAGCATGAATGATGCCAAACACCATCAAGGTAAATGACTAGCGTTCCTCTGCATTATCTACATTAAAAAAATAAAATAAAATAATTATAAATAAATAATAAAATTGCTTGTACTCTATCTTCAGTTAACCCTGGATGCTTTAAAACCCCAAGCTGTTCCCCAAGCACACTGAATCAAGCTCTTAACCCCTGAAGACTCATTTAGAGGAAATATCTTCTGGACAAGCTCAAGGACCCTTCCTCTTTAGCCAATCTGTGGCTAATACTTTCAGATCTTGTGTGGGCTATGAATTTTACCTTAAAAACTTTGGTTATTAATTCAGTCTTGCTGACTTACATATTCAGATATTGAGCTTGGCAGGTTACTATCGAGAACAGGTCCACTCTCTGGATCAGAAAAATTGAACTCCAGCAAAACCTTTACAGAGTCCTGAAAGTCAGGTTTATCCTAGAATATAAAGGAAACAAAATTGCAGTTATGAACATGCACTTCAATATCTAAGGAGGTTAAAAATCCCAAACAATGCTGATACAGAATATTTTCAGTCACACAGTTGCCATCCTTGCTAGAGAAGCATTTGAATGCTTGCAATCGATGGTAAAGCATTTAATGTGCGAGCCAATCCTTATAAATATCCATTAATATTTTTGTATCTCATCTCATCTCATCATAAAATATCACATAGCCTGAGCATTTCCAACACAGTTACATTTAAAAATATCTCAGAACAAGCTCCTCTGAGACTTTCCACTTTTAGTCGTGCTTAAAGGATCAGTACCACCTTGCGTTAAGGCAGCAACAGCAGCAGTATCACCCTGTGTTAAGTCAACTGAGGCCTGTTGTTAGTAGATGTACTGAATACTCAAGCATCATTTATCGTTCATTTTCATTATGGTACAACTGTGAAGTCACTAAACATCTTAAATGTGGGTATATGTCCATTCACTCTGCACATTACTTACAATGTAGGCAATTTCATACTCACAGTTGTTAATTACATTTCTGTTTTGCAGTAAGTATTCTCTATCCCAAATGCAATTTGCTTGTTTTTCTACTATATTTCATTAGGAAGAATTGCACCAATATGCAAATTAGACTTCCAGCTCACATGCTCCTCCTGGGTTTTGAATGCATCTAAACTACTAACCAGGATAGCTACTTGTTCCACTAGGTGTGCTAGGCTCTTTCTTAAGACAGACACAAAGAAGGAGACAAAGGTAAATAAACAGTACATGTAAGTAAATAGCTTACATCTCTATACATATACAAATACATAAATTCTAAGTAGTAAACAAATTTTATGTATACTTCTTAAGATCAATTCTGGCTGCAGATTTTGTTACCCAATTTACAATTAATGGAATATATTTGGGCTAATATATTGTCAAACACTTTAAATGATTTACTTGCCAACATGTAGAAGTTATGTTTAATACATTCTGACCCTTTGATAGTTATATTTTTTTGCATTTTCCTCTCATGGCTTTCTGTGAACAAGCTTCGAGATATCTGTCTTTGTGAGTCAAGAGTAATCCAATACTGCAGACCTGCAAACGAAGTTGAGATCAATATTATGCAGCAGTTTGCCTTTACACATTCTTTTTTTCCTAGCGTATCTTAAATGCACTTTGAATGGTGAATTTAGAAGAGGCTGCATTCCATTTTTGCAGAAACAAACAAAAGCAAGAACAGCAGTTGTATAGCATGAAGATTCCAAACTTAGCACTTATCTACTTACTGGATTCAAAAGTATATTCCTTTGACTTTAGTCTGGTCTTAAAACAAATTGTGGCATTTATGCATATTGTTTTTCTTTTATTTATCTGACAATTTTGTTGTTGAATATTGATGCTTTTGGGTGTAAATTGCATGGAAACATTTACTTCAGCCACATCACGAGACCTTAAAAAAAAAAAAAACACAGAGAAAGGGCTTTAGAAATAATAGCATCAACTTTCTTTTATGTTGAGAGTGAACTTACAAAATATGCAACATTCAATATTAAAGTACACAATACTCCCAAGTCTTTGAACCTGTCCTTGGTATTCCAAATAAGATAATATGCAGTACAGCATGGAAAAGAAAAAGCTTGGGTTTTATTATGTTCTACATATTATGTTGGTGCTACAAGTGGAATCAGTTTCTATTTTGAATATGGCCTAGTAGAACAAGGTCATCCTAGGCTAACAAGATTCCTAAAATATTCCTGTATTTATTACTGTTATCCATTAAGTTTTATACTTGTTCCTCCAGAGACACATGAAAAAACTAAGATTCACAGCCAGTGTCAAAACATGAGATGAAACCAGCAACCTCACAACAGTCCAAAAGTAGTGCATGCAAGTTACACAGATACCCCAAGACAAACGGTTATTTTCTGGCCTGACAGCTGCTGTGAGTATGCGTACCAGAAGAGGGCAGCCCCACCAAGGCCTCCAATGGTAACATCAATCAGCCCATCATCGTTTAAATCCATTTCTCCATGCACAGACTGGCCGAAAAATTTAACTTTTTCCCCATCTCCACCTGATGCAATACGCTGTGAAAAGCATTAAGAGGTTTATGCAGTGCATATTGAGGAATTTTATAAGAACATTCAAGATGCATTTGTTGGCAGTTTGGTGGCTTTTAGATTCTTAAAATATGTTACATTTTCATTACAATAACCCTAGAAGAGTTACCATGGTGATGAAAACACTGTAAATTTTAAGAATTGCAAAATATTTACTTTTCTGGCTGTACAGAACATTTCATAAGGTTTCTAATAAAAACAAGCAAATATATTTTCTAACATATTAGAGTGAAATTCAGTTAAATCAGTGAAAGTTCAGAAGTACAGAGCTTTTCAAAAAAACAAGGTGTTAAGATCGGTCGGCACTATGTTGGGAAGACATAGGAAAACAGGATTCACAAATCCTGTTACAGCAGCTGCCAAGCTGAAGTCTGATTTCATACCTGCGAATATTTTTTACTGATTGTGTTGCCATTGCCATGATAAATATAAACAGCTCCCCGATGGTCATCCTCTAAGGGAGAACCTATTACAATGTCATTATATCCATCAAGATTGAGATCCTTCACTGCAGCAATTGCCGTCCCAAAGCGCGCACCACAAGGCTCATTCTTAAGAACTTTGCAGGTGTCCTGTTTTAGTGGCGAACAGCAAGTTTGCTTTACAGGTTCAAGACTCATCTGGTATTCAAACTTTGTCTGTGAAAGAGCAGATTTAAAGTTTGTGCATTTCCATCAACATTTTAGCAATGCAGGTTTTTAAGAGATCCTGTCCGAAGACAAACTGATCAATTAAATAAAACAACTACATCCTATTCCTAGTGATTGAGTGCACTGTTGAAACTGTGATTCTGGAAATGTCATTCAAATATTCTTTCTGAGAAGCAGGTGGGAAAGACATTCTTGCTCTCTTTCTGCATCTAGGTGCTTCTACGTACTTCTTGAAGCTAAAGGTTCACAGGAAAGCAGAGTATCATAACAATATTTGGTTGTCACTGCAAGTAGACCACTTCATTCTTAAGATAGTGTGAAGAGTTCTTCTAAAGGCATTCTCTTAATCTGAGAAGTTAGCCAAGTTTCCGATGAAACACAGATGGCAATACTGTTGTTCCAAAACCCCAGCATTTTTCTTACACAGACTGAATTCTGTCCTCAGTAGGCATATACTCCATGGCCTAACTTATATATCCTTCTGGTCCCATATGCACACTAGACTAAAACCATATAGACAGTATGCTTTGTAACCAATCTTTCCAAGAGATAGGTCCCATGAGTTCCATGTTAAGAGATTAGCAGCAGCAAGCAGTTGCTGCATCTCCTTTATTTGGAGATGGATAAAAGGAAACAGGAAAAACAAATTTGAAACCTCACATTACTGGAGGACATGAAATTCTTGTTTTCTTGCCAACCCTATTCATCAGCAATTTGTTAGCAACATGCATGTAGAAACTGGAACAGCTCCTTGTCAAATAGATCCAGTCTCCTCAGGTCGTTTTCTTGCAATAGCATTTTAGACCACCATTGCTGGGCCATATTTTGATAACTGTTATAACTATATACAATGGCACCAATTTAAAAGAAGAAAAAAGAAGAAAAAGTATGTATTGGAAGAGAGACCTATCAAATGAAGCAGCTGTGGTGTAGCTGACATATTCTTCAGTCTAGTTGTGACATGCTTAAAAGCTGTTGAATGTATGTTGTCTGTCTCTAGGTTGGTAAGCAAGTCACAAGGATACTGAAGCACACATGTTTAGGATGGATGAGCCTACTGCTCCCTAATCTGTGAAAGCAAAAAGAAAATATGATAGAAAACTAATCCTATAAATTTGTATCTATGCCATATTGCATCTTACAGGATATCTTATCTATGTATATAGTTACGCTGTTATATGTTATATAGTTACATATATATATGCTGTATATAGTTATATGTTACATGCTTATCTATGTATATAGTCTGCTAGGAAAAAAAAAAAAGGTGAGAAAACAAGAGTCTGAGAAGGAAGTTTACAAAATCAATCTGTGTAATACTTTTCAATTGCCAAAATCATGTTTTGCTGATTTCAACAGCTCATCTTCCCCCGCTTAAATGATCGTGTATCATTAAAATAAGGATATGAGACAATAAGACAATAAGGAGCATCCTTACTTTGTTCAGACTATAAACATATACTTTCCCTTGCTCCTCTTTCTCAGTTCCCATATACATAGGAGCTCCAACAAGAAGAAGGTCTGTAAATGAGTCTCTATTGATGTCAATTGTGGTAAGAACACCTCCAAAGTATGACCCAATCTGTGAGAAAATACAAGGTTTATATCAGAGTCAATAACGTCATGCAACACTGACTATTCAGAGACCTGTTCTATGATTGCTCATAACTGTGCCAAATGAAAACCATTCAGCAGAAATGTTCTTTGTCACTTAGAAGATCTTTTTGGTCTGTTCGTCTTTGAAGTTTGTTTTCTGCTTTAGGTTTTGTTGTCAGATTTTTTAATTTAAGAATGGTCCATTCAACTTTTAACTCTCTTGAGTTTGGAAGGTACAAATGGTGCCTTCTTACCTGCTAAGGGGAGTAGGACTTCTCTCCTCAATGGGAAAATTTCCAAGAGCCTTTGACTACTGTAAGGTCCACTTTCCATTACTTATTATACCAGAGCATCTACCTAACCTTTCCTTCTAATCTTGCTTACAATTCACAGTTTCCATTATTCTCCTGGTCCAGAGTTCTCATTTGAAATCATAATATCTAGTTGTCATGCCATATTCCACTGGCAGTTAATCATGAATACAAACTTACCTGTTCTCCATTTAACCTCTGAAGTACTTGTACCTCTTTTCCTTCCATTTTATAAATGATAACTTGGCCAGTGTGATTGTATCGTGGCTGTCCTGCTATGTACAGCACGCCTCCAGGTGTCAGTGCTGAATTCACAGTATATCCTAGGAAGCAGAATTCAAGATGCAGTACACACAGAATGCATGTGTGTATCAGAAATAACTGCTGTTTAATAATTTAAGGCTTATTGTACAGCTAGATGTTTAACCTTAAATATTCCAGAGAGTAATAGCAGAGATTGTCAAAGGGGCTGGATATGCATTTGCCTACAGTCTGTCATGAGCACAACTGCTACTGAACCTGTTCACAGACTGGTGAGTCATGTCCATTTTGCCATCCTCACACAGTGTAAGGAATATAATGGTAAGGATAAATAACTTGTGAGTAGCTGAATAACAAGCTGCTTTCAAAGGACAACTGACATTGTCTCACTGTCAAACTAATGGTGTCATCCAGATGTGATTCTGAGGGCATTTTGAACCCAGCTCTGTTTAATATTAACAACAAATTAACAACTTGGGTGAAGAAAGACTTAAAAAAAATTGCGTATGAATCAAAACGGTGTCAGGGTTGCAAGTATTATGTAGGATAGGATTAAATTTAAAATTACTTTACTGAATTTGAGATACAAAAACCCCAGCTAATCACATTCTGCAAAGAAGAAAAAGGGGGGGGGGGGGGGGGAAGAAATTATTTTAGTGTTGACTATAATGAGTGAAAATGTGACTTAAATGAGATAGCAGAGCGAACAGAACCATGAGGTATAGAAAGCAAGCCCTACAGGAGAGAGCAGGGCCACCAGTGCTTTTTGGTAGAAAAGGCTGAGAAGAAAACAAAAGCCTGCAATTTTTGAAAAAAGATAGTGGTAAATTGTTGTTCTTGCCCATTGAGTGACAGAAATTAGCTTAATTTTAAACAAAGATTTAGACTTAATATTTTATGGTTTTTTTTAAATATCAAGGCATAGAAAACATCATAAGAATACTAGAGGAATCTGTGAAATCTCTGAACAGATTAGACATGTCTATTAGGGAAAATACAGATATACATAGGTATGTAAGTGTTTGGGCTAGTTTTTTATTGTAGAAGGAGTAATTTTTTTTTTTTTTAAGAACAAGAAAATCATACAGTAGACATGTTTATACATCAGAAATTTTCCCAGGCTCCTAGAATCTAAGGTATTATTCTGTAAGACACTCTTTCTGAATGAGATTTGGGACAGGTCTTGCAGCATTTGTTGAAAAGTGTTATAAGATGGGCTATTTCTCTTACCTAGATAGGCTGCAAGTGGTTCACTCTTTTCTGAATGCCTGTCACGAAAAGTGTCATTAGTTGGCATTGAAATATCACTGTCCTTCACCATGATCACTGTGCCATTCCAGTCATATGCTCCAACTGCTCCAAGCATGATCCAATCCTTATGCAGAGAAAAACAAAAAGCCATGTGACCCATCTTTAAGACACTCATTGATCATGATGCTTACATTTGAGCCATCCTTCGTGTATAGTTGCTTATTTTGCCCTCCTTTTTCTATTATAGTATGGCTCCCACAATCATAGTTTGTCTTGTACTTTTTGTTACAAATGCACCCCACTTAAAAAATAATAATAATAAAAAAAAGGGTAATTCAGGGCATTCAGGAAAAGCAGCAGAAAGAAATACAGCTCCTTCAACTTAATTCCACCATTCCAGGACAAACAAAAAGGCAAAGGGATTTAGCAAAGCTAATGGGAGAACACATTTCCCAAACAAACTTTCAGAAAATTGAACTCTGTTGCATCTCTGAGTCTTGCATACTACGCAGGAGCCTTTTGTCCATGAAAAATGGTTTGCTGACCTTTCTTGCCTAAAGGCGTGAATGTAGTCTTCTAGATAAGACAAACTCCACTGACCTCATGTCTGTCTAGATACCTAGGACCGACGACAGGTCCTGAAGTAAGCTTCTGATGACAACAGGTCAGTTGTTTGTGAACTTTAAGAATATGCTCTACCAAACAGATAATCTTATAAATGATCCTTATACTCCCTAACAGGATAATACCTGTTTCTAAGGTATGATACACCATCTGGAGCACTGTGTGTAATGTAGTGCAGAGAGTGCTTCTGCAGTAATGTATTTGTATTAAATCACACCAAGGTATTATTCTTTCTTTTCCTCAGTGATATGCTGAGCTCTATACAAAGCCATGTTGAATATATGTGTCAATTTGTCTCAGATTTCTTAGCATTTATTCAGTTCAGTTATTCTCCTACTGTGCTCTTTTCCACCGTCAGTGCTTTTTTGTGTCTTTAAAGCTTACCTCTTCCCAGTACATCTCATGTTAAATTTTTGTTTCATTTGTGTACACTGAGCAGATCATCAGTATCAATGGATACTTTTTGATTTTCAAGAATAAATAAAATACTTAGGAAGTGATTTTCTGCTAACACAAATTCCAAGGTTTATTTGTATCCCAGTTTAATAAATTTTTACCCCCAAAGAACTGAGGTAAAAAGCAAACACGACTGTAAAAAGAATTCTGAAACACGCATTCCAAATTCATGCCATCACCAACAAAAATCTGCTTTGTAAAAGAACTTGTATTTTCAAACAGTTTGTTTACCTGAGAGTAATGAGCACTGAAACCAGCTTGAGACATCTCCATTTCAAAAGAGGAGGCTTGCTGGTCTGTTGTTGCTATGAAACAGAAAAAAATAAGTTTCAAAATAAATTCATTTCAATCTGAAAAAGAATCTGAACAGTGTAATAAAAATGCTTATATGGTAGTAAAGGATAGCATAATTAACTAGAGTATTTAGTGAATATAGTTTGCCAAAAATTTTTATAATAAATACAAAAATTAAGATGTGTTAACTGCTACCATTAAGTACAAAGGTTTCCATTTCAAGATCATGTCTCAGAACTTGTCCAACAAATATTTCTAAGCTAAAACTGACCAGATTTGACCTCAGGCTGATGGCAAATATATTTGGAATGTTTGATTAATATGGTTAAGCCATTTTCCACTTGAGCTAAGTGAACAATAAAACAACAGCCATGTAGCCCTGGCCTTGTATTCAAGCAACCAAAAATTTGTAGGCAGCTGGAGGAACTTTAAATGAAAAACACTTGATGTTTGTATGAACCTTCACAAAAATAACAGGAAAATCTCAGCTGTTCCAGATTAATAAGGCTCAGGAAAGGGTTTGCGAACTATAATCCTGAACAGAAAGTTACATGAAAATCTTCCTGATTCTCTTGATGACTTTGAATAAAAAGGATATCAGTTGATTTAGTACCAGTTTGTGTCTTGTCAGCTAGTCATATGCTAGTTACTAAACTGATGGGTTGCTTCGCTCCCAGGTGCACTGAAGCATCATCAGGAAAGAGAAAGGTCTGCCCCTTTCTCTACTTAAAGCAGTACTCAAGGACTATATTGCCACTTTAAGTGGCCAAGTAAGGTAACTATATTCTGCATATTGATTCCTCCTTGAGAGCAAGATGTGGTAACAAGCTGTACTGTACAGGAAGAGTTCACAATTTGCTACCAGCTAAGTGCTGAGACGAACCTCCAATTGTGTGAATGAAACTGAGGCACAGTGAGCCATGGCTGCATGAATTTCAGGCATCTGAAGTATTAAATAACACTGACGTTTTGATGCTCTGCAACTAAACCACAGAGGTTGCTCCCTGGGACACAATGTCTTTTCTAATTGCTTCGATTTATAGCCAGTCATAGGAAGAAGACATGATCTCAGAAAGAAAATGTTTTACAAACAAATATGGGCCATCATGTTTCACAAGATGTAGCTGCTTTGCAAAGCCTGAAAAAGTCCCTTTTAACCATAAAATCTTAAGTTTCACAGTTGCTGATAAGCAATATTTTCATACAGTAAAGGATGTTCCTCAGTGAGCTGAGAAAGACAAAACTCTCACAGTCCAAGGCAGAGGACAATGCCAGTACTGTTGGTGTGTGCAGCTCTGAATGCTGCTTAGATAGTGGTCCTCAGTCTAACTTTCCACTGAGTTTCAAAATGCCAAGCATCCTACAAAGGATATTTTGTGAAAAACAATTTGTACCTGCCCACTGGTTGGTTAAAACATAAAATGCTGTTAAATCCAGAAGTCCATGCCATGAAACACAGAAGCATATTGAAAAGCTTATGTGTAAAAATTCACTGGCTGTCAAGTATGGGTTTTCATTGGATTTGATTTTTCAATTCTCTCTAGATTTTCCTTTGCAATTTTTAAAGGCCAAAACAAAAAAGAAGAAAAGAAATCCAAGAAAAAATCCAAATGTACTACTATACTAGCAAGAGGCTATTTAGACTGAGAATTTAAACAGACTTAGACACAGAATTTAAAAAAGTTCCTGTGATCTCCATGTTATGCACATATGTTAATTCAGATACAACATATGGGGTTTAACTAATCTTTTCCACGTGGCACACATTAAATAAATTGGATTGTCAACAGAAGCTGGGTGTAACTGAACTAATCTGCTTTTCTCCCCTGCCACAAAAACGCATCCATGGACAAAGTCTAAAATAGCAAATCTAGAATAGCTCCTGCAATGCTCTGGGAGGGGACAGGAAACCATGCCAGAAGCTGACTTAGCATCTCAACCTTGGAAATTGACATGGAGTAACCAAGGAGCAACTTAGAATCATAGAATAGTTAGGGTTGGAAAGGACCTTAAGACCATCTAGTTCCAGCCCCCCTGCCATGGGCAGGGACACCTCCCACTAAACCATGCCACCCAAGGCTCTGTCCAGTCCAGCCTTGAGCACCACCAGCAATGGAGCATTCACAACTTCCCTTGCTAATCCATTCCAGTGCCTCACCACCCTAACAGTAAAGAACTTCTTCCTTATATCCAATCTAAACTTCCCCTGTTTAAGTTTGAACCCGTTACCTCTTGTCCTACCACTACAGTCCCTGATGAAAAGTCCCTCCCCAGCATCCCTATAGCCCCCCTTCAGATACTGGAAGGCTGCTATGAGGTCTCCAAGCAGCCTTCTCTTCTCCAGGCTGAACAGCCCCAACTTTCTCATCCTATCTTCATGTGGGAGGTGCTCCAGTCCCCTGATCATGCTAGTGGCCTTCCTCTGGACTTGTTCCAACAGTTCCATGTCCTTGAGTAACTCAAACTTGCCATGCTTTGACAAAAAGCTAAGATCCCATTTTCAGTTTCTATTCTGATTCCCTTGCAGCCAGAATAAGTGATTTCTGGGACTTTTACAGGTGGAGGAGGCAACATTTCTTGTCTTACATCACAGGTGTCTTTACACAGAAATCTTAGCACATCTCTGAGTTCCTACTGAAAATCTGGAAATCAAGAATCCTTTTGGGAGTGGTGAAATTCCCTAACTTGTCTCTTACAGTGTGGATAATAATAATTTTCCAAATTTTTCATTTCAAATATACAATCTTTGTAATACAAACAAGTCTGTATTAAATAAAAATTGAAAATAAGTAAAATATATAAAGGTGCAAATATCCAAACAGTTTATAAAAGATTTATGTTAAAAAATTAGAATATCCAAGAAGTACATATTTATTACTGCATCTTTTGCAGAAAAGGAAAGTTGAATTCAAGGAGTACTGCAGAACTGGTTGATACTTGAAGAGGTACAATATGCTTAAAGTACCAAAACACTGAAGGACATGATAATGAGGATTAGTCATCTCAAGAGTGGACTATCATACAAACAGATAACATTCATACAATTTAAAGATTTATACAATTTAACATTACTTTTTCCATCATCAACATAACTACATTTGTTTGCATATTTTATTAAGCTTCAGAACTTCTTTAATGTTTAAATGTTTTGTAATTTTTTCATATGATTAGAGGAAGCAATGACTAAAGTCAATGGAATTATTAGAGGTCATGATATAAAGCACTCCCCTCCACCAGGAATTTCAAGCCAGCACAACTTACTCCTCTATTTGGAGGACAGGGTTTTGTGCGACAGGCAGGTTTTACATAATGGCTACTGATTGCTAAAAGGGACAAAGTGGATTCTGACAAAGTGAGACCATCTCTTCCACTGGCATCCAGTTGTTCAAAGGGCTGAGCTATGACTTGAAACCTTGACTTTGAGCACATAGATGTCCATTAACTGTCATGCTAAGTCTTACATACTTCCTCAGCTGTCATGACTAGCAGTTGATTAACTTTCTATTCTATATCCTTCATATTTAATAGGTGTAACTAACATTTTATTTTACTAATGAAAGACAATTTTTTTTTTTCACTTTTCTGGAAGTACAAAGCACAAATTGAAGACTAAGTTTTCAATTCCTGTTTGAACATCTGTTTTTCCACTGAAAGTAAACAAAGATATAACAGAAAAGTCCCCTATTCAATGAACTTTGAAGTACTCAGTGAGCTTAAGCAGGCTAAAATTTGGACTTTAGAGATACTAAATTCCCTTCAAATTAATTTATTTCAAAAGTGAGAAAACAAACCCTCCAGAAATAAAAACATAAAAACATATAAACTGGAAGAAATATCTGGTACTAGTCTACTGAAAATAGTAATATTTGATCAGGCTAAATGATACACTAAAAGAATAACTAAATATGTCTGAGAATATAGCTCCAATAAAAATGAAAACCAAAACACTTCAAAATTCTCATATTTGTACTACCTCTTGAAATTCAAGCAAACATTTTTTATTCCAGCTGTTAACTACACTATTCCAGCTACTTGGAGAGTTGAGATGCTTAAAAAAAAAAAGTCCAAATTGATGGGTGTCTTCTTTGCATGCCATGAACCCCTTCAGAGACAGCCAAAAGAGTTCTTGAATCAAACAGAGACTTGGAAAGCATTGCCTAATTTGAATGGAGAATATAAACAGACATTAAGAGAGAATGAGTTTGCTGTGCTAAAATCTGAGTGCCATGAATATTTCCAAAAGAAAAATAAATCTTATCAACTATATACACCAAGTCCATATTAGCTTATATGGCAAAGTAATATGCTGTGACTAACAACTAACCAAAAAGACAACCTGAAAGTATAGGCAGATGAATCAGGATATAGCCTGGCAATGTTCTTGTATCTAAGGTATGGGAACTGCATGTTTACCCCAGCAAAACCAGTGACGCTTAGTTACCCTTTTAAGCTATTGTCTCCATAGGCTTTAAACCACCTGAATATATTTTACATCATTATCTATGGTTTTGATGTTAATTGTAAAATATTCTTATGATCAGCATGAGAAAGATACTGAACAGCACATTTTATACAGCACAATACATGGCAAAGGAAGATAAAAGCAGATGGTCTTCTATTTACTTCAGTTATAATGCTGACATGAAGTAAAATTCTAAATAATAGCATACCTTCTAGGGCAAATATTCTCTCTCCAAGTGCTTCAACAATAGTTAGAAGAGCTAATTCATCTGAAACATTGAAGAAATGCTTTTCTGTAGGCTTACTGGCAATTGATTTTATTTCCTCTACAAATTTCTCAGTACTTAAATTTCCTCTGCTGTAGCTGCCAAGAATCTAAAGAGAATTAAAAATAAAAAAGTAGTCAAGGAAACATTTTATAACCTGTTTTAACCTCTTTTAAAAAATAGATACCTTTGAGGCAAGTTGTCAGAGAATACTGGGAAATCATATCTAATCTTAATTTGCTCTGTTAAAACCTCCCTTAAATCCATTTCAGACCATTCTTTTGCAATGAGAACACAACTGTATGAGGGCTCAGCTATTTTTCTGAAAATACAATCAATAGCAAACAAAGCAACTGTGTAACATCTGCAATTTTCAACTGTCGTTGTTTCCCTTCTTTACAAAATTTGAAGGATTGATTCTACAATTCTATGTTTCGGCCTTAATTTAGGAAAAAACAACAAAACAATCCCCAAAACAAAACACAACTGCACTGGCTTCTGTATAAATACCACCAGTTCTCCTCACAACTTGGCATATAAACAATTAATGACAAGTTAATAAGGTATAGAATAATTCTTTTTTGCTGTGCAGATTTTCCCTACGAATACTATATAACAGTTGCGTTCAGTATTAGTAACACCATCACACTATGAGACTTTACATTTGGCTTGCAGTTTTAACACCACTGCTGTAAAAATCCAGGATGCCTCAGAACAAAATGACTCGCTTCTTCAATTCACAGACCAAGAAGTACTGTTAAGAGAAAAAAAGTGCTCTATCCACTTAAGTTACCTAGAGGAAAAAAAGAAAAAACCCTCCCATGTTTGGAGCTAGACAGCTGTCCAACTGGACACAAGAGCTTTCAAATTTGGTTCTAAACAGGGCTTTTATTGCTAAAAATTACTGCAGCTTCAAGGACAATTTTACTTAAAGATATCTAGCTCTGTGAAGAAAATAACTAAAAATCTGTGTGCTGCTGGATTTGACTTTTTATTCATGCATTTCCTTAAATTTAAGACAGTATCTTCTTGAAGTTGCACGGTTCCACACCATCTCATTGTATCAAAACAATGGAAGATAGGAACAGAGAAGCAACAACCTCAAATATCTTCAAAATTAACTAGAGAAAACAGATTGAGAATAGAATACTCAAATATAGCATGAAGGGTATGTAGGGTTTACACCAAATCATAGAATCATAGAATAGCTTGGTTTGGAAAGGACCTTAAGGTCATCTAGTTCCGACCCCCCTGCCATGGGCAGGGACACCTAACACTCAACCATGCCACCCAAGGCTCTGTCCAACCTGGACTTGAACACCACCAGGGATGGAGCATTCACAGCTTCCCTGGGCAACCCACTCCAGTGCCTCACCACCCTCACAGTAAAGAATTTCTTCTTTATACCTAACCTGAGCTTCCCCTGTTTAAGATTAAACCCATTACCCCTCGTCCTATCACTACAGTCCCTGATGAAAAGTCCCTCTCCAGGATCCTTGTAGGCCCCTTCAGATATTTGAAGGCTGCTATGAGGTCTCTAAGCAGCCTTCTCTTCTCCAGGCTGAACAGCTTCAACATGTTCCCCTCATTTAGCTACTAAGTTTGCTCAACATGAAAATGACAGCTTCAGAACACCAGCACACAGAACAGCTGTAATAAACCTGGTTTTTGTTGATGGTTTACATTTGCCTTTTTTCTTTTAAAGTAGGTAAAGTGTTCATAGAAATTGCTCAGAAGACTTGAACTAATACATTCTGCTCAGTATTGCTCTTAACGAAAATGATTTGATTTTGTAGTGCCCCTCAAACTCTTTCTGCATTTTGTCACATACATACAGACCTGTCATCACCAGGAAGACAGATAGATTGCTTTTTCTTATGTGCTATAAAATCAGAAAGCAAATTTTTAATGTCTTTTTTCTTTTTTTCAGCCTCTTTCTTTTCTTCCTCTCTGAAATGATTGTATTTCCATAAAGATTCTGTGAAATTAACTTTTCAAACAGAAATTATATTCGGAAGATGAAACATACTTTTAAGATTCTGCATTTTCCCATTAAATTTCACTTACAGCAATAGCAAATCTCTGAATGTTTTCATCTTCACAATCATCAATCACTTCTTTCAATCTGTAGTTGTCGTGTGATTCCCCATCAGTCACAATAACCATTACTTTTTGTACTCCTCTTCTTGCACCATGAGCCTCAGTAAAAGCCTCTTTTCTAAAGGGAGCATAAAGCGTTTGGGGAAAGGCAATATCAGCATTTAGCACATGCACCATATTTGCATAGTCAATCATTAACTAAAGCACTCTATATTAATTAAGGAGCAGGAAAAGGAGATTAATGTTAACCATGAACAAACACATACAGTTGGAACTCAGACGACAGTTCACAGCCAAAGAGTTTCCCAATCATTCATTATCAATTTATTTGAGAGCAGAAAATACAATGTGGGACTGAAAAATGCTTCACTTCTCAAAAAAATTTCTAGCACCTTACACCAGCTTTTGGTAGCTTAACAAAAAGACCCAACGAAGATCCCCCATCCTAAAACCCACATACCCCTTCACCCCAACCTATTTCCACCCTACGGCAGCACTTCAGGTGGTCAAAGTATTTACTCAGCTACCAGCACACCTCTTCACATTTACAATAAAACCTATTGTTCACAGAAGTAGGTTGCAGGTTGAGCATTGGCAGGTTGGGATGTCTGGTTGAATTCTATGGCTGCAGATGAGCAGACACTGAAGTTTTGGGCAGCTGCTGAGTCCCTAGACTCTGCAAGGGACCCAAAAAGGCAAGGGTGGATTAGGGCTCTGGAAGAGAAGGAAGGAAGCAGGTCATCCTCTTTTTAGTAAAATACCACAGAATTCTCAGACTGGCCACACGAGTGAAAGCTGACATGTCCCACTGAAGATAGCCAAAAGTGGATGCATAGGGACTGCAAGAACAGAAGAAGCTTTTCCCGATAGTTTCTGTATATAGAACTGTGCAGCAGTTTGTGGTGCACAGGGACTTTCTGAACCACATGTGGTTTCTGAGTATTTGGCAATTCTCAACTGGCTCTGTTTTCACAAACTTTATCTGACTCCCTCAAGCCTCTACTTGTTTCTAAGGAAATCATTACTGGTGAATATGTAAGAATATCACTGTATTTCAGACATCATCTCAACAAAACTTTACTCAGATAATCAGATAATCAAATAGTTTCTCTAAAGGTGCTGCATATTTCACAAAATGGTTGTTTAGAAAGGACTAATGCACTCTTTTACAGAAGAAAGTAAAGCTGTGGTGCCAGAAAAAAACAGTAGAAAACAAAAAAGATACAACACTGTACAGTTTGAAAGTCTTAGAGATTTTGCATTTACTGTCTGTTTTACAAAATTCAGCCTTACTTTTTCTCATAAAGGAAGCATTTCTAAATAATGCTCTTGCTACAACAGATCTTCAAACTACTAGTGATCCAAAAGCTTCAAAGACTTCAGATATAAAATTTATTGTCTTTCTTTAGAATGAAGATAATTCAACATTAAAAAGTTCTATTTTTTCGTATTTTTTATGAAAACTTTATTTCCTTCATCCTTCTACGCATATAGTTTCTACCTGTTCTGTGTGGACATCAAAGATTGTCAGCTCTTTGCTTAGGACTACAACCTTGCTCCATGTCTCTTTTCTTTCTCTATTTCCTCCATTCAAAAGACAGCTACTCTTCCAGGGTGCCATATACAACTGCTCTAGATGCCAGACAGGGTCTGTTTATCCACCCTCCTCTTAAATTTTGTTTGCTTAGCTAAAATGAAGTCAGACGTCAGCCACATCATATTTTTAATTTATAAAATCAGAACTGTCACCATATCTACTTGTGTTTGTTTCTGTCATATGTAGGACAACATTTTGTAAGCATACCTTGCCGTATCTATCCCCAGGGCTGTCATAGTTTGTGTACCACCCCGCTGGCGTATTCTTGTGGCTGCAGCCATCACATCTTCTGTTGATGAATATGTATTCAGGAAAAATTCATGGACTACAGTCTGTCCATACTGAACAACTCCAACCTGAAACACACAGCTCATATTAAAAATCAGCTACCCTTAGAGAAAACATCTGTATCTCCTGCACTGGGTAAATGCTCCCCTGTACCTACAAAAGAATTTAACTCTGTATGTTTTCCTCAGTATGAAACATCTATAAGCATTTGATAAAATCTGGCTTGGAAACTGAATCTCATGGAACATTTTGAAGTCTCTAAATTGTTTTATTAAACATAGGAGAAAAGCCAAAAGCAGGTCCACCTCCTTGCTTTTCCTGACTCAACCTGTGCTGCAGCTCTGCTCAACTCTAGGCCAAGGCAGACAAATACCCTAACCACCAGCCACAACTTCTCAAAATAGTTTTCCATATAGCATATGGGCCACGGCTCACTCACAACTCTCTTCATTCCCTCCAAATACCCTATTCCTATAGCTGACAGTTTATTTACCTTAAACCTAGCCTAGAAATAGCAATGCAATACAAATAGCAATGACAAATTCAGGCCCTAGGGTGAGGAAGACTCAAGTACCCTTCTCTTGATGAGGATAGCAGGGCAGTCTAAGCCATTGCTGTTCTCTCAGCAGGAGGAGAGCCATTGTAAGACAAGTGCCAGACGGGAAAATGAATAAAATGGTGGCTTTTGGAATGGGGTAGGATGATGTTAAAGACTTTATATGACCTCAGCAAGACAAGCCTTTGTGAAAAATATCAATGCATGGGATTGAAACCCATCCACAAATGCCTGAGGGAACCTGCTGCAAAAATGTGTGAAATAAAAAGACAAGCAATATTCTTATACATTAATTAATTTCTCTCATTCATCTCTGTCAGTTTTAATGTTTTGGCAGGTTCCTGACAGCTTTTACTGGGAAGAATCCACACAATGTTCCATTAGCATATTTCAATTTTATGTTACGCATGGCAATTTATAGGTGTTATTTAGGATAATGCAGTATTATGTGGCATTTATGTCTCATTCATCTATTATTAAAAGCACTCTAGCATTTAGGTACTGAAGAGCAATACGACCTCTGGGATGTTTATGCTATTATACTATTTTAGAAGTGGCTTTGCAATTGCTTTATTGCTGTTTTTTCAGGTATTTTCATAGCTCCTTAGATTCTGCACAATGTTTTTTTACTTGTAGTAGAAGGGTTAAATTGGATAAATATTTGATACTAAACATCAATATCACGATCATTATGAAGAGCTAGCTAAGTAAGAATGTAGGACTATAATCACAATGGTATGTGGCAGCAAAATCTATCCCACTCAATTTCTGTACCCCTTTGAAAACACTATCAAATCTGCAAGAATGGATTTCAGTTCAAAGCTACCACAAGTTGCTCCCTCTAAGTTATTTTAATTCTCTCTCGAAGGCATGTCGTCTTCCACCTGCAGCTGAGAGCACCCAGATACTGAGTATTCACGTGGGCAGCAGCCTATTAATTCTGCACAATGTTTACACAACAGGCTGGGGCACATGCTGTTATTACCACTCAGAGCAGTCATGTGGCACAGACTAAACCCCAAGCTGAAGATGACATATTTTAACTCGTTCCCTCCAAGGCAATGATTCTGTGGCATGCATCAAAAGTGACATACAGCATAATCTGAACAGGATGTTGCTAGTCATTTTAAAAGACTGCCATTAACTGCTGACAAACAAGGGATTTCCATTATTTTTGACCTTTTGGTGTAGGCGGAGTGCCTTAGTATTCCAGGACCATGCACAAGTGTGGCCAGAAACTATCGTATGCTAGGGAGCCCACTGCTGTGGATTCCTGGGCTCCTTATCGACAGCTAAGAGGATTTTACTGGTACCAAGGATTAAATCAACTATTAACTGCTACCTACCAGTCTTTCATGATTCTAGAGACCCACGTTGGTGCTGTCTTTATCTTAAAAAAGATTACAGCCTGACATTGAGTTGTATCATTTCCTATTTGAAAGGAAACATTGTCCATGATCACAGTAAGTAAACATTTTGAGCATTTCCTTCTCAGGAAGTGAATGGGAAGAACATCTGAGTCTGGAAAACTGCACTGTGTTGCATAGCTTGTAAATCAGGAAGGAAGGGGGGCATGTGGTTATCTTATGGGATACAATTGTTGTTCTGAGGGACCCTTCCTTAGTACTAGCTTTGAAAACACTGCTCATCACATTCTACATATTTCATGGCATCAAAGATGAGCCATTCCTCAAAAACAGTAATGAAAAACTTCCCAGAATTGATAAAATACTACTAGGCTGCATGTTACAGTCTCCTACAGGATCACAGAATCAGGTCCACCTTGTGAAATTAGAACTATATCAGATAGCAATGAAGTTTTAAGCTTTTGCAGCCTTTTAATCTAACAGAAAACTATAAATGACGCATCTACATGATGCAAATGTGCCTTTATGGGACAATAAACCCCTTCACACTATGTAACTTCAGCAAGCCCCTAAGAATGATGCTTACAGGCTTTGTATGTTTTGATTTGATTGTTTACATTAAACCTTGAAAACCCAACAGTACTATGTAGAAGGACATAATTCTGCTCTACTCCAGAAAACCCAGTATTTTTCCCAGCATTACTGACCATAATCTATTGAACATCTTCGTAATGCAGAAACTAATGTTCCCTTCCCTAGCATTCCATGGCTTTTATATTACACAAGGGAATAATTCTTTAATTGTCCCCAGTTCCTGTGAAAAAGTGTTGTACAAGAGAACAGGCAAGTAAAGGGCTGTTCTACTTGGGACGAAACATTTCTGAGGGCAATTATTTATTCTTGTTCTATAAGTGAATACAGCCCCTTATTTCGAAAGTATATTCTGGCTTTCTCAATAAATTATTAAGCTGATCTATTTGGTAGAAAACAAAATCACAACAAACACACAAAAAAAAAGAAAAAAAAAAAGAAAGGAAAACCATTTAGTACATGGAAATGATATGCTAGGATTTTCACCACAGGGATGTGGAGGAAAATTAGAAATATTTTTGGCTTTATGTAAGAAAAAAGAAAAGCATAGATGCCTTGGGAAGCACTGGTGGATAATGCATTTTATCATACAGAGAACATGCTAAAGACATCTGAATCATAGCAAAATTGAATTCATTCTGCTACATTTTGTTTCCTTGCAAGGGCTCAGAGAGAAATCACTTGTAAACAATTGCAAACATCTTTCTTAGCCCTGAATTTTTTTAATACCTTTTTAATACTCTTCTGTTCTTCTGAAGATAAAACTGATCATGAGATATGACATGGCATGACTTATTCATCCACTCATACAGTCCGTTTGGAGATAAAGTAAGCCACAGACCAAACACCTATAACTGCCTATATCCTATATTAATTGAAAAATAAAACCTGTCTGAAAATTTCTGAAGGCCATTAAACAACATAGCTTTAAAGCTGGAATTGAACATAGCTGAAAGTATTTTGCTCTTTTGAAATTCTCCTACCACAGAATGTTGCTCATATGTAAAGAATTAAAAACCATACTCTCATATTAAAAAGACAATTACCTCTACAAATGTTAAAAAAAAGGAGGAAAAGACCAATCTTCTACGCAGCTACATTAAAATGTGGAATAAGGCCAACAGAAATATTTTGTTCCCAACTTACACTTTTTGCCCTCCATTTAATTCCTTCTTCCTTCTCTACTTTTCTATCATCACTTTCTCTTTATTTCTTTTATCCTTAAGCTCAGGACATGCAGCTTAACTATGAGTATGGTGTTGGGATTTTCTGGAGAATGGAAAGAGGAAGGGAATGAAATACTTCTGAAAAAAATATACCATAAACTTTGCTTGTTTGTATCTGAATCTCCTGGCTTTCACTTTCAAATTTCTCAAACATGGGACACTAAGAAATTTCACTCCTGACTTACCACAAATCTAATGACCATTGTTCATGGAAGGGGTAAGTGGGAAAAAAGTATCTTGCAAGCCTCTAATCAAAACATGGCTTTAAACAAGTCACACGCAAGCTGCCAAGGAGTTATTCTGTAATAACCTCATTCCTTTCCCGTGCAAGAGGAAAACAATCTGAAGACAGTGAAAGTCCACTGAGCTCTATGTGCTCGACAATCCCCAAAAGATTAACATGGAAAAATCAATTTAAACAGACATAAAGAAAAGGTTTTCCTATATTTCTTTTCTGTGCTCCCAGAGGAGAGGGGAGAAATATGCCTGTTCTGTCCTTCCTCCTCTTCCCCATTCAGCAGTCATTAAATACAGCGTCTGAGAAAGGAGACAGTGTGGGTGGAGGAGACGGTAGAAACACATTACTGCCTTGGGCTGTGCCAGGGTTCCCAAGCAAGGGGCTTTGAGGAAAGGAGAGTGATGGGATGAGTTCTAGGAAAACGGGGAAGGAAAGAGGAACCGAGAAAATTCCACCTAGTTTTTGCTTTCCATTTCCATTTTTTCAGCCTCTCTCCCCCTTATGCCATTCTTATCTTCCTCTCAAGTGTTTCTGCTCTGTAGCAATCAGATGCCAAAGCAGACATTCTTAAGAGAATAAGTGTACGTGTGAGAAGAGGGGCAGCAGTGCCAAACTGTGGGAAGAATAGAATTTGTAGGTGGAGATGGGAGGCTGCTGGAGTGCAGGCCAACAAGTGACCTTTGGTGCACAAGCTGAGCCCCACACGAGGCAGGATTCCAAAACCTAACATAACAGAGGTGTGGCAAAGTAAAAATTCAGGAATTGCAGGGTGAGAAAGAGGGGTGAGGGTGTAGTACAGTTTATTGCCCTGTGTACTATTCCCAAGAAGCCCTGTAGGTAGAAGGCAGTGATGATTTCCATGCAGCCACTGTTCTGTACTGGGAAGTTCAGGTTTAAGTATTTTCCCAAGATGGCACATGTTTGAGTAATGACCAGCTTGAGGGACCAGGAAGATTTTCTTTTTTTTCCTTTCTATTAAATTTGACAAAGTGTTTTTGCTTCTTCCTCACAATATCTGGAAGAACAGTGTGTTTAAAATAACAGGACGAGATTGCAAAGTTGACAGTTCATAAAAAAATAATTTTATCAGCCAGTGTTCATTCAGCACAGCCAACAGGGAAGTTGGGTGGGTAACTAACAAATCCCAATTAACTTGGAAAATGACAGGAATACTCTCTGCAGACAAAGGTATCCTTTACACCTTCTCACAGTCTCCTTTGTGAATGCAGTAACTGAATGTGAGGAACTTGAAGTAGCAAACCCTCTAAGTATTGACCTGCAGCATATCAAATACTACACAGGATCCCATCAAATCCTTGATTTTGAGAGGGGGAAAAAGGGGAAAGTGAAAGGAAGACCTCATTTCTTCTGAGGCTGTTAATACAGCTTTCTACGTTAAAACGTATCTCAGTGTCCACGTTCCCCCTTCCCTGAGCTCTGCTGATACTGGTATTTACATACTCTCTTCAGCACACTGTGAAACATACCTCAGATCCTGGGCTGGGGTAACTGGTTGTAGCTCTGTTAATTCTGGTGGAACCACGCTGATTTATAGCAGCTTGGAATTTGGTCCTCTCCACTTATTATATAAATGCAGCTTCTGCCATTAGTAACATGTGGTTTAACAGCCACTCATTAATTATGATTTCAAATGTTTAAAAGCTGTATGCTCAGTGTTCCACAGTACAAAATATTGAATCCAAAAAGCTTACAATCAAAGGCTGTCTGAACCACGCATGTGTGCCTCAGTGGAGCAGAAATGACCTTTGTGCTATGAAGTATAAAATAAGACAAGAAGTGGTTGTGGAGAGGAAGGAAGTGGGAAAGGACAGCCTTCAAATGGCCTCACTTAACATACTTAACTTTTGTCTTTAGGTTAGAAAGTCTGTTTCTTCAGATTGCCCAAGCAGTGGGGGGAGGGAGAGCCTTCCTGATATTGCTACTTGGCGGCAGACACTGACCTCGTAGTGGTTTCAGCTATTTTGTTTTAGTACACCATTTCTGTAAATTCTTGGAATTGAACAGTTCCATAGATGATGCTCTCATCCCACTTCTTGCATATCCTTTATAATTTACAAATTAAACAACCATAAAATGTCTACAGTGGTACCTGTGTTTGCTGAGGACCTATATCCATGTTTTTCAGGAGGCTGTTGAGGAAGGCTGTGACACTCTCCCATGGATAAATGCTATTGGACCCATCAAGGACGATGACAATGTCCAACTGGTTTTTACACTCTGCAATGCAAATTGCCACATAAGACTTGATACTAACAAAGATCAATTATATCTCACAGCTCCAGTTACTTTTGTGATTAGTAACAAATGCATGTCCTTCTGAGTTGGGCTGAACATACATGTTTTGTGTTCCCCTTGCCATCAAGGCATTTCCTTGTAAGCAGAAATTTGAGAATGGGATCAGATCACGTAACTGAAATACTTCCCAGTGATCTCTACCTTCTTCAAAGTCAATCTGTTCCTCTTAGATTTTTCCAAAGGACCAGGTCTTTAAGATTTTTATCTATATTACTAAATCGGGCTTGTATGAGATCTTAACATGCTGTCATTATTTAAAAAGACCTTTGGCCATAAGTAAAAAGCATAAGCAACTATTTTTAGCAACTGTGTTTGGATGTTACATAGTGCTCTAATGATTGTTTATACTAAGATAAATTCCAAAAGTAGCAAGAATTTAGGTTATATACGGACAATGAAAACATTTACTTAACTTGGTAATGCTAGTAGCTAAGTTAAACAGTTCATATTTTTTGGTATGCCTATGTGTATACATTTGTCTTGTTTGGCACTTCATATTTCTGGATACACAAAAGAATTCCTGTGGCATGCATACCTTGCACAGACGGAGCAATTGCCTTTATAGTTTCAAAAGTTGAGCTGACATTAGAGCAAACTCCAGTTGTGTAATGCAGACGCCCACATTTGTAAGCATAAAGTGGTCCACATGCCTTTAAAAGATGAAAAAGGGTGAAAGGTTTTTGTTATGGTACCTGAGGAAAAAACAGACTTCTTTTAAAGTTGGCAAAAAGTCCTTTCTTACCAGAAAGCCTCCTCTTGGGTTAGTCACTAAGGTTGTTCCAAGTGTCATGTTTTCTTTTACTTCTATGACATTAGGAACTGAAGTAGCAGCTATAAATAGATTAAAATGTTAAGTATTTGGGAACATGAAAACAAAATATTAAAGTATATATCCCCTAGCATAGAGCTTCTAGCTTCTAAAATAAAACTCAGCCTGATGCTGGTTTCGTCAAATATTTTAGCACCCTTCCTCCTCCTTCTTCAATTACAACAATCAAGAAAAAATTCTGATTCTGGCTTCTATCCCAGAAAATTTGTCTGGGTTGCTGTCTCAAATAGTTTTCTTGAACTGCAAAAAGAAAAGAAGTTAAAATAACAGCACAATGAAAGCAAGAGATTGCTGTTACCACAGTTTTGTTAATAAGAAAGCAAACATTCATTTTTTACCCTGTCCTCCTATAAATGATTTAACAGCTTTATATTTGTTACTGTTAGGTTACATTATTGACATTTAGGCTTTCAAGGGAAAAGAGGAGACAAAAAATACCACGACAGGTATAGTTAGTGAAATCCCTATTAATTGGGCATATTCCTGTCTACATCGTGTATCTCTTGACATGAGCAAGAAAATGATTAATATTTACCTGCATCATATTAAGATGTATCAGCCTGGTTAATTTCTTATTAAAAGCTTACTGATGGCATTACGAAGGCTCTTTGGAAAGGGTAACCCATGAGTCTTATGCTCCATGGCCTTTCTGGCTCCATGGCCAGGACTATCAACAACAGTCAATTAATGCTGGTCATAATAAAGTTTTAAAACCACAGCCAAATGCCCATTCTAAAATTATGAGCATGTTTTCCATATGATAATGAGAAGCTTTAAAATACATTTATTTTTGACTTTGCAAACACAACTTCTTTCATATTTAGCTCTGGAGTCCTAAGTAAACTTTCTCCGTTGAAACAATTCTAATGCGCATTTACTAGCTAAAAATCTCCTAAGATTTGACCTCTATTATCTCTCCACATGACACACCTTTATTTTTTTTTCATACCTGGTAAGTTTAGTTTTGTGCAGGGTGATTGGTTGTCCCTCCCTACAGGGCATTTGTATACATCTCCTGTTCTTTTTTCAGGCTGGCCAACTAACGGTGAACCAATAAGTACCCTGGAAATGAAATAAGTTACCTGAAATTTCTTATTTCTTAAGAAAGGCATGAAAGTCAGAAAATAAAACTTAGAGAGCACAGCTGCAGGAAGCTGCTGTACTAGGAGCACAGGATAGAGAGCAAGAAAAGTATCTATTATGTTACTTCAGATACAAGCAAAAGCAGACATTCTTCTCCTCTTTAATAAGGACACAGAAATAAATGCGTGTATAAAACAAATTACATAATAGAATAGCAATTTTAAAAATTCCAGTAGAACATGAATGCAATATTGGTGAGTAGACGACACATATTAAAAGTAATACAAAAAAGAGAAAGAGCTTTTTCATTTAATAGCTCCTTGATTTTTAATGTATTTTAGAAGAAATTGTATTTTCAATGCTGAGAGACCAAATGGAAAAGGAGAGGCTTACAAGCGTCCAGAATTCAGGCTAAAGTAATGTGAGCCAGGAGTGTAAAATACGTTGGTTTTACTCTCCTTAATAAAAAAATAATGTTATAAAAAGTGTTATTAAAAGAAATTTCAATTGTTAAAAATGCTAAGGATTTTTATCCTGTGCATTTTTTTTTTTTTCAAAATTTATTGTGATCAAACATCCCTATTCTCATATAGTACTTTGTAAGAAACACAAATTAGCATCCACTCTTAAATCCAGTTTTCAGCAGGAAACACTCTTTAGAGGTGGACACTGGTTTTGTTCCCAAATCTTCATTAGCTACACTAAATAGTCCAGCATTCCCCAGAAGACAACAACCAGCTCCATTAAATGTGTAAGGAAGAACTTGGATTAAATCAGAATTCACAGCATACCCTGGAAAGAGTGTGTACTTTAGGAGTAGTAGTTGGGTTAAGATTTGCTCCTGGACACTTAGATGATTGTGAAGAGTTATTGAGAGAACCATTTCAACATTTAACCATAAATTAAAGAGTCCAGACAGAAGATACTCGAATAGAATGACATAATAGGTAAAATGTAGCCTACAAAAAAAAGAAAAAAAAAAAAAAAAAGGAAGACAGGACAATTTTAACCCAGTACACATCCAGGTTTTAAAAAAACCATACTGGAATAGCTTATTGTGATCCTTTAAGATTTTTTCACTAACAGTAAATTTACTAACTCTAAAGAAAAAGTACACACACTGAGTATATACTAGATCTTACTGCTCTTTCAACTATGTGCTGCAATGTGTCCATTTTTTACACCAAACTTAGAAATGGACACCACAGCCTTCCATTTAAGTGCAGAGAAGCTGAATGAGCTTGACATCCTATGGGAGCTGGTCAATGCGGAACAGGATCGTATCCCTGTGCTGCCCTTTTCTCAGAAGAAAAGGGTGCCAGGAAAACACAGAAGAAGTCTGAAAGGCCACTTTGATGTTTTGCAGTGCGGATTTTTTTTAGGGGACCACAGCCATATTGAGAAACAACTGCTGCGAGGCTCACGGAACTTCTGTTGCTGAAAAGACCTATCTGTGGTATCTAGGCAGCATTATAGCAGTTGATAAAGCACCACAAAGCTGCTTTGTATATTAAACTGTCAACCTTCACATTTCCTGCTCTGATGTTGCTATGCTGAAAGCAACTTGGAAGCCTGACAATTTAAGGCAGCTCTGGAGTTAATTTCAGAGATGTTCAGCTCTAGTACACTAGTTTAGATTCCTGTCTTTCTTCAGCTACTGGAAGAGCTATGATTTCCAGCTTATATTATTTTTTGGTCTTGAATGATTTCAGGACAGTTTACAACAACATAGCTTACTTTCCAAAATCCCAGCTCCTAGGAAGATACCATTTCCTGAAGGTCTAAATTAGCTCAAAGAAGGTCATTATTATGCTCCCATGACCCTCATCCTACAACAAGGATGCAAACAAGAGCTGGAATTTTCAAAAGCAGGCTCTGCAGTTTCAATTCTATGAACAACCCCTATGGCTAATGGTTAACACTGTGTCACAGTGGTGGCCAGACTCTTGGCGTCAGGCAGCCCCTGGCACTTGTGTGAGGAATTGCTCAGGTGCTGAAGAATAGTCCAACCTGGCTGTGACACAACCAAGTGCCTGTCGTCCCAGGCTGCCCACGGGAGTCCTTGGATTTACCAAGAATATCAAATTACTGGCAAAACACTGGGAAAAACAGAGCAATCTTCAAAAAATCATGGAGACCTCAGGATTCCCAAACCTTCTACCATGAAATTGTTATTTCAGTCCTCCAGCCCAGTGGTTAGCCTGTGAAGTTTATTTTTACAAAGAAAAGCATAAGCAGGTATCTATCAGAAGGCCAAGAAGAAATGATACCAGTTAGCGTGCCAAAATGTAAACTATAATTCAGGAGAACAAGAAGGAAAAGACAGGTTAAGAAGGCTCCAAGTCCCAAATACTAATGTATTATTAATTGCAAGATATAATTAGCTCTCCAAAAGGAAAGATCGACTACTGTATTAATAAATATTTTGACACGGAAATCTTCCCACCAGTTAAAATCGCAGTTTAGACAACCTCTAACAGAAAACTTCAAAAAAAATGCATCATACAGATTAGTTAGGTAAAACAGAAGAAGAACTAGTTAGGTAAAACAGAATGGCAATTTCACTGCCAATACATTAAAACAAGGAAACGATAATGATTTCATTTGGGAAATGTTAAAAAGAGGGCTCAGGCAAAACACAGAACTTTCTCAGCTCCATCAAGAAGGCAATTTACCCATTCTGTGAACTCATTTATGTCTTGGAGGAAATAAATGTAGATATAAATTTGGATCTTTCAGCCCCCCAATGTTTTTATGTTCCCTTACGACTGTGTATGTAAGAAATATGACTGTCAGAATCTGACCCTTATGTGTCAGGCATACTTATAAGTAATAGTATAATGTCTGAGTCAGTTAATACCTGATAATTTGGAATTTCCATTTAAGAAAAGAAAAACAGCTTACCATTTCCCTTCCTCATTTTCATACTGTTGGACTGTGTACCCGAACATGTCTTCCACAGGCCCACTGAAGGTCATTGCATTTTTCACATCAACATTGGAAGAGCCAACGAGGTGAAAGAGAGCTTTAAAAAAAAAGCAATATGCAGCAACACACATAAAAAAACTTTTCAGAAATCAGTGGTCAGTTATAACTTAAGTGAGGGTACAAGACAGGGGTTGAAAGTGGCATATACATACATATGCAGCTAAATTCAGAAATGTTAGCAACCGGACCTCTGTAAACAAAACCTATTTTGCAAAGTTTATCACTCATTTGTAAATCGCAATTCAAATAATATTAAGTAAAACAGTATTACCATTAATAGTAAATATTTTTTGTTACTTTTACTTCTTTTAGCTCCACACATTTCTAATTTAAGAATTATACACAAAATGTTCCTTCCCTCATTCAATGTAGTAGTTCTCAAATCTTAATAAATTTGAGAATTAACTAATTTTCAACTGTTTGCAGAAGACACAGAAAAAGAATGTGGAAAAGCTTTCAGGTGTATTTAATTTTAATCTATATTGGACAAAAAAAATGATATAGTTTTCTCTTTATTCTACTGTAGACCTGTCATATTTGGAAAAGATTAGAATAAATTTTTAAAGCAATCAGATATTGTTATCTCAAATACACCTGTATGTGACCATTTGGAGAAATCCAACATTCACTCTCTTACAAAAAGTTGCTCTGCAACAGTGGTGTTGGACCATGAACAGATCAGTCACGAGAGCAGTTGCTGCTTCTGACTGATTTCCCCTACTCTAAAGCTCAGTGACCATCATCAGGGAAAATACTGTAAAAATATGGCTGTTTAGCAAGTTTCAGAAAAAAAGAGGTATCTGGAGTGAAAACTTCAGTTTGTACTGATAATCATAACCCACTCTGAGGCTCATTAAGAGGCCAAAATTACTATTTATGCATAAAAATAAGGCTAATCATCTTTATCTTTTTTCTTACAGTGATCTCTTCCATCTTTGTCTCGCTGAAGTCAGTTGCAAAAGCAACCACTGCTGCTGCAGAGCTGTGCACTTAATTTATAAGAGCCAAAAATTATTTAAATTTGTAGAACACCAAGACTACTTAAAACACAATTATACACAACTTCCATTTCATTTCAAAGAAGCATTTTATGATAATTGGCTGACATTTAAAAGTTACATAAAAATAGCCAAATCTATAGGACTTGATGCATGTCAAAGATCCTAAATAATGTCCAGTTATTAAAATACATCTGTGTTATTCATCGAGATGATATTCTCACAGAAAGCTTGTTACTATAATTAAACTCCCAAGTGGTCAATGATAATCCGCCTCTCTCAGCATCTTATTTCCTGCTTAATGCAGCAAAATTATCACAGAAGATTATTTATCACTCAGTAGGCATTTCCAGTTTCACTGAACAGCAAAAAAGGAAAAGTTTCCTTTGTGTTAAAAATAACACAAATGGCAGTTTTCTTCCTCCAGTCAGAGTCAGGAAATATAAAGAAGTGAACAAACTAAAATGGAGTTTATTTTTATTCTTATTCTTCAGAAAAGGTTCACTGCAAGTGATAAGAAAAAATTCATGGCTGTTAGTCTGATGGGAAATAATTTGCCAGAAAAGTAATCCATGCATCTTTTATCTTCCTTAAACTTTTTTGTTTAAAGAAATTCTGCTATCCCTGTTCATTTGCAATAGGCGTTTTCATCCCCGGCTCTTGGTCATCAAAGCATAATTAAAATCAATAAAATAAATTCACTCATCACTGGTTCAAATTTTTCCCCCTTTCTCACCTTACAGTGATATATGTATAGTATTATATGAAATATTAAAGGCCACAGATTCCAGCTTATCTGTTCCAATTTACTTTCCCAGAAAGCCACAGAAGGTTATACATGCACGTAGTGTTTTGTACACTTCGTCACAACAACCTTCATCATCATTCCATCATCTGCTCATAGACAAGGGGTTTTGTCACGATGCAATATTGACAATTCTTGTGATTTGCATGGTGTGTTGACTACACTAAATGGTCTCGAAGTTTCCTCAATCTGCTACGCAATATACTAGAATCTTGTCATTTAATGAACTACACTTCATTAAAATGAAAAAGATAATCTTCATAGTTATAAAGCTTGAAAATATGAAATGCTAAAACAAGCAAACTAGAAGAGAAATAAAAAGTGCCAGTTCTTTGCTACTAACCGCCTATATCCTTGTGCTTCTGAGGAAGGTCAAATTACAACCAGCAATAATAACAAATGTCCTAAAAAATAAAGCTAGAGGAATCAAAAGAAGCTAGAGGGACCAGACTAGTCAGAAATAAAAAAGAAGTGATTCCGTACAGTAAGGAGCATACCGGTAGACCCTGTTGACAAAGGATGTTTTGGATGCTAAATATTACATATTCAGTGGATAACTGAGTAAGCTAGTGGAAGACAAAACCACTGCAGGTTACAAACTATGCAGACAGCACATCTGGTTCAGGAAATCCCCTCAGCTGGAAATATTTGGAAGCTGGGAAAGGAATATTATATATGCTTGGTCAGCTATTTTTTGTCTCTAGGTATCAGGTTACATAAGCTCCTGTGGACATGATACTGAATAGCTTTGATTTGATCCAGTATGGCTATCCTTTTGCTGTCTCATCTTCTTGTTCTATCTTAGCTGGAAATCAGATGCTTTGATGTTTGACTTCATACACAAACTGTGGGGCATATTTTAATGAAAAAATGTACTACACGACCTTCTGTAGCATCCATGTGCTATGAAACATTATGAGTATAAAGTTTTTGAATAAAAGGGCCATGATAAGTAGTGTAAGATTAACTTCTTGTAAGTAATAGATTTAAAGGTATCATACTACGTTTTCCACAGATTCTGTGAAAGGAAATGTTACTAGTCAAATCCGCAGATTTAGATCTGCAGGTGGTAAACGGAGTAAGTGGAGTTTACAGTGACCCACATTACACTGCTAACTAACAGTAATCTACCATCTTATGGCAAACCTGGCTTTTACATTTTGTTTCATTCTTCAGTACCGAAGAACACTGTACATGTAAGCTGATGATGCAGAACATTTAAAAAGATCACTGATTGTGACTGTGAAAATGATATTTCATATTAATAACAATATTTAGCTTACACTCTTCCAAACTTCCACTTCCGAAAATGCACACATTCTCATGTGTTTCTAGGAAACTTGTGTATATGAATTTAAGACTATTGGCAAAAGCAGTGGAAAAAGAAGAGCTACACAGAAGTTGGAGAAGTTTCTGTTGAGAGTTATGGGGATTAAGGAGAAAAAAAACTTTTTTTTTTTTTTTTTTTGGTAAGGTACATAGTATTTGACTATACACTTGACCACAATTAATGTAGGTAAATTAACACTATTTTTTCAGACATGAATGACTAAAACAAACAGAATAACTAAAATACAGATCAAAAATGAAGAATATGAATGTTTAACAAAGGATAAAACTGAAGTTCCAGCTTGTAACTTCATGTTCTACAAGAAACAAGGCACTACAGAAAACCTGGGACAGCATCCCTCTCACTACCAATTTAAACTGAGGAGAACACTAGCTGATATGCATATGGCACTCTTTGTTAAGCACAGTTTGTATCTATACGTCAACGGTTGACATTCAGCCACCAAGACAACAACCCAAATATTTCTATTACAAACTGAGAGTAGTAGCTCATGCTTGTCCAGTAGCCACTAATAATTTTTTTTCTGTTTTATTTAATGTGATCTTTTAACCAAACGTTCGTGGTGTCTGCCTTGTTATTCTTCATGCAAAACTAGATTTCCCGGGGACTCAACCATGCATATTGCCTGGCTACTCTAACATTTGCAAACAGAGAACTGTAGAACAGACTCCCTCATTTTTCTAAAACAGATGGGTATAAACATAACCCAAAATGGAGAACAAAGCTGAACACCTGGCTCTTCACTGATGGAAAATAGACCACTGCAAATCACAACAATAAATGACATCATGAAGATTGATTTAGCCAAGAGAAGAGAGTAAATTCAGTTAGGATATTTTATCTGCACATGGTCTGTAGTAAATAACTATTGCATTCTCTACAAATTGTGGTTATCCTGAAAATACAGCTGTTTTTTGCAAAAAATGTGAAAGGACAAATTTACACTTTGTATTGAACAGTGCTCACATGCCAGCTGCATCCCCCTTCTCCCCATCAGCATGTGGTCAAAGTGGTGTTTTTTGTTCCATTTCACACTTACTGCTCTAGCATTTCAGATGTCCTTACCAATTTCATCTGCATTTTGCAAGACAGAAACTGAAACAAATGAGGTCTAACTGCAATCAAGGAGGACAACAAATCAAGCAGAAATGTCTTAGAAAAGGATGCACAACTGGAAAACTTTGGAAAACTAAAAAAAAAAAACAAAAAACAAACAAACAAAAAAAAAAAAAAAAAAACAAAAAAAAAAAAAAAAAAAACAAACAAAAAAACCAAACCAAAAAACAAAACCTGCTTCTATCCTGGAAAATAAAAAAGGATAGAGAAACTAAAGATGAAGATTAATATAAGATAAAACTATTAAATGGAGTTATACGCCTGGACCTCTTGCAAAAATAAATTTAAAAAAATGTCTTGTACAGCACATATTACAACCGATGATGCTGTAAGGATATTTTAAAGACCTGCAAACAACAAAGGAGTGCAATACAGCAACACTGAACAGTGAATCTGATCAAAATGTACTGAAAACTATGTGGTGCTAGGAACAATGTCCTAGTTTAAAAGGCAATAACTGATTGCTTTTAAAAGTCTTTTATGTTTGCATTGTAAAAGACTACCTGTCTCTGTTGCGATCTTAGACGGAAGCAAACAGCACGAATGTAAGCAATCGGGATGCTGATGATAGTTACTCATTGAGGGGAGCAGGACTGGGAGGGAGCACTGGCTTGGTCTCCCACAAAAACATATTTTCAAAATGGTGACAAACATTATCATCCTCTTCAACCAGAAAACTCTTTCACTTCAGGAAATTGATACCACTGCATACCCTTGCTAGCCTGTGCTACTGCTCTCAACTAGCTGGAATCAAGCCTGCATCAGGGAACAAACTGTGTCCTTCAGCAAGTGCAGCACTGAGCCGCAGCAAATAAAACCTCTGGAAAATTGGCTCTTTTAGCTGCATCAACACAACACCTTGGATTCAGGTTCAGGACTGCATCTGGATGGTAGCAAGGGAAGATTAAACGTGCATCTGGTTGCAAAGATTTACCTATAAAAATGTTATTTATGAAATCATGGCTCAAACACATGAAAGTGGATTTTCATCACATTTTATTTTTTGCTTCATTTATGATAATGCCACTGCAGAATTATACAGTCTTGTCTTACAAGAAAGAGATTTAGACACAGACATCCCCAATGGAAGAAAATACGACAGCATGGTACAATTGCTGTCTGTGAGCTTGGGAGCCACAGTGCTTTGGCCTTATTGCGGAAGGCCATGGAGCCTGTGGTAGGAGTTGCTGCTGCATCCAGTCCTGGTTGGCTAAGTATCAGCGTATCTGAAGTCAAGCTGTATATTAAAAAAAAGTTTCAACTTCTGAAACTTTTTCATTACTATTTAAATCAAGCCTTTTATTTTTCAGGGCCACAAAAGAACCTTTGTGTAATTTTCCCTCCAGCATTTTTTCTTTAATCTTTAACCTTTGAAGCGCAAAAGACTGACTTTCTGGCATAAGACCACATAATTAAGGAAAAAAAAAAAAAAGACTTCTTATTAAAAGTAGATAAACCCCAAGAGACCAAGAAATATGTTCCAGATTCAGTAGCCACATGCTTTTCAAAACCAATTAAGCGCTTTGTACAACCCATTAAAGAAAGCTTTCTTTGCTGGTTTTGCACTAAATAATTTGTACTGGAAAATAGCTTTATAATGCGGTGTCAAGCCTGAAAATATACTGAATCAATGCTTTGTAATGTGGTTCAAAATGAGTAACACAATGCAGTAGGCAAAACTTCTGGAAATACAACAGTAGAGATCAAGAATATGTGCCCCTCTCAGTTCATAGCCATCACAATATAACTATTTTGTTCAAAGTCTGGAAATAGTCCTCTCATCAGTGCAATTCTTAGCACTCTGCAGTTTCTCACAGAAGGGAGAAAAAGCCTTGGAAATATACAGTCACATACAGAAAACTGTGAGGTCAGCTACTTGACTTGTACAGATACACAGAGGCTTAGCAAATCTATCAGCTTGATGGAAGTGAAACAGCTCCTAGAATATGTTTCAGCTTGTCTTCAGTGATCTCCAGTCCACACTTTGGATGCAGTCCTTTCATCAACGTTTAACTCCAGTGAAGTCCCTACAATCTTTGTATTCTCATCTAGGCGCACCCTCCTTTGCTATCAAAGACCATTTCCTCCTTAACATCCCACTGTAACTGTTGTTTCTTACCATCTAGCTTTATCTATAAGCCCCCAGGATGTTTCATCTCTTGACCTTTTTTTTGAGACAGAAGATATTTATAGTTATCTATAATTAACTCAGATTCCACACAGAAAGCATTGCTAAAATGAACCTGTATGTTATTTTCTTAAATAAAACCCAGAAGCTTAAGAAGGAGTAAAATTGAATTCACACAAAAAGTGAATAAACAAGGACTCTTTAACTTAAAGAAAAATAAATTCTTCACAATTCTATCCAAAACTGCTCATGGACCTGTAGGTTTACCTCTGCACAGAATTCCTGTAGGTTGATAGGAAGAGTCAGGTATGTTTCAGCTGTTTTTCACTTGCTCAAACACACTGGATGTCAGTTTTGCAGGCTGACATTCCGCCACTGTAAGCTTTCCGCTATGTAGAGTTAGTGAAACCAGCATGGGAAGCCAGGCACAGCTATTGCTGAACATATCAAAACCCTTAGCAAGCCCCAAAGCCATTTCTTCAGTGCTGATTTTTCATTTGACTTCACATTGTTAACTGGACTGCTTTGCCCATGCTAATTAATCTACTTTATATATTTCCAATTAACTTTGTTTCTCTTAGGCTAAGTGAAAGGCCAAGTAGATCCCATAAGAGTCTTACAATTTCTTTAAACAAGTATGAAGCTGAGTATCCAAAGCATTATCATTCTTATCATGCAAAATAATTCCTAAATATTTTTAAGTATTCTTTTCAGATTTCTTAAGTAATTAAATTATGTATCACTTGCTTAATGGGATGAAGAAAACCCAATTATTTTTTAATTCTTAAGCAAGTAGCTCCCATATTTTTTTTTAGTATATGTAACCAACATAAACCACTTCAAGCAACAGTTCCCTTAACATTATACCTATAATTCAATCCAAAGAAACAGCTGGATTGTGCAGTAGGGAGTAGACCTGGTTAAGAAGGTCAGCCCATCAATAATAACACCTGGTTAAAAAAAATTGTATGACCATCCTTACCTAAAGACACTCTATCACAGTTAATAATCAGTTAACTTAAATGCATCTTTGAAGCAGAGATGTATTTTACAATATCAGAGTTGAAGCTCATGATAAAAAGCATATGAAAGCTTGTACAAACCCCTCTGAGATTTTGAGGCAGAGATGTAGTAATGTTCAATAGTAAGTATAATGCCTACTCACCATTCAAAGGAGGTTTACTTTGAGAAAAGGGAGACTGGTGACTTTTGCCATTATGGAACACGTCCTACACTTTCATAATTTCACTATAATAATAGAGGATTGAAAAAGAAAGCACTGAATACTCATCACTCTGGCAAATCCTGTGAGTTGGAGGAAATTACTACCTGTCAGTATTTAACTGTGAATTGCAAATGCCACTGTCTACATAATTTTAAGTTTCTTCTGAATTCATGCTTTGCACTTTTTCTCCTGGTCAGCTAATAAGCCATCTTCAAAGAATAAAATAAAAATATTCTGCCTAAAAATCAGAGAAAACTGCCGAACACTGCACAGTAATGTACTTCTGAGGGGTGATATTGCCACTATACTGCTATTTACACACAAAATAGTCTAGTTTCTTTTAAGAGAATGTGAAGCATAGCACCAGTAACGTCAAATAAACAGACTACTGATCTGTCGAGACTTCTCAGTCTAACCCAGCAAAACTAAAATCACCAATCTATAAAACACCCTAGGGCAGAAACTCCTGAATATTCTGGGAAATGCAGTAACCTGAGAACTGATGCAAAAAATGCCCAGCTGAAAACTCGTGTTATTATGTCCCTACAAGGATGAAGGCCAACAATTTTTTTTTTTTTTTTTTTTTTTGCCTGCCTCATTTGGTATCATTATTCATTAATTTTCCCCCCAATTGTTTTCAGGGATTGTCGGGCAATTTTTTCAAAGGTCAGCAGTCTTAAGGCTAGTATCAGAGTGGAAATACTTCGGTGGCAATAAAGGCTTTCTGAAAAGCAGCAACTTTTTACATTTCTTTACTTCACAATGGCTATAAACTGCTGTCTTTCATCACCCTATACTGAGTATAATCATTGGCTCACTCTCAACCGAATCATTTAAGGCTTCAGGAAGAGATGAAATCCTCCAAAAGGAAGTGCAAATATCCTGATATGACCCTCTCACACCCAGCTAGCCAGAACAGCACAGAATTTAAATCTAAGCCGGTTTTTATGTAGTACATCAAAAACATATGCAGTCAACATCCATGCTAATGGCCAATAGCTCATATTTTATGTCTACAAAATGTGGCCATATCAATTCAGCTGTGATCCAAGAAACTGCAGTAAGTACAGTGGAAGGGAAAAGATGGAAGCTTACAAATATCTAGCTTGTCCTTCAATCCCAAACAAACTCAGCTACGCAGTGATTTGTGAAAAAACAAAACAAAACAGGCATCTATGATAATCTTCACTAGAACACAAACGAACATCTCTTTTCTGTATTTGAGCCACCTTTTAGTAGAGTAAGAAGGGAACCACTATGCTGCTCCAGCTTCTTATGTCATGGCTACATAAAGAAGAACTCCATATTTCCCTGTTTACAATATGCACTCCCATACTGCAGCAGGGACTTGAAAACTCTTAAACTTTGAACTGCTTCTTACCACAAAGTTATTTTTCAGACAAACTCATTATAAAAACCTAACAGGTTCCAGGAAAATGTAAATCAGGATATTTACAAAACTAAACTTCATTTAAATGACATAGGGACATGCTACAATAGTGTAAGAAAGAAAACACTGTCTCAAACGTAAGTATCCTAGTAAAGTTTAAACTGGCAGTTTTCTGACAGCAGAACTGGAGAATAAGGGATGAAACTACTGTTGCTAAAAACAAATTTTGAATGGTTTAAAAATGCTGGAGTTTAGACTGAAAAAACCAAAAATAACCAAAAACCCCCCCCACTGGCCTAACAATTCCTCTTTCCTACTGCATGCATATGCTTATTTTTTGCAATGAGTCAACTGTATTGTCAATAATACTTTTCAAGATGTTTTTAACATTTTTTTCTCCTATCAGTAACCAGAAATATGCCTCCCATGAGAATATAGCTGATAAGAGATTGCCACAGGCAGAAATGGAAAAGAAGTCACATATTTATTGAAATGCTGGAATTCCACTATGAATGGTCCCCAGATGCTAGCGCTCTCACACTATAAGGTCAGATGGAAGTGACTCTTCGTCCCCAAATGCACAGCAGCAAAATGCCCACAGGAACATCAGCTCCATCCTGCAATAACACCGGGTAGACGACATTGCCTGTTTGTACAGATAAGCTCTGACCTGCTCACTAGCAAAACCCTGAACTTGTCTCAGGCACGTATGTACCACCGTGGGTAATCACGGTACCAGTTCCTTACCAAGACACACACAGCTTTTCTGGTTTATGAGTGGTCACTGCTAAAAGAGAAGATAATCCTCAGCTGGCGTGTCTCCTTACTCGTCTCTACCGATGAATTGTTAAACGTGGTAAGAAACCTGGGGTTTTATTGCACTGGACAGTTTAAATATAAGTAAATAAATATTTAAATATAGCTCTGTGATAACACATATTTTACATTTTTAACTGAGAAACCCAAGCAGACAAAAATGTGGGACTGAAACTGACCACAGTGGTCATTAAATCCAATCTTCCATGAACACAAACCACCATAAAATAGCTGCCTAAACCAGAAGCACTACAAAACCTACCACCACATACACATCCTAAAAGACACTGCACTCTAAGAAAAACTAGATATTAGGGATACCAAAGTTGTGTCCATTTGAACAACAAAACCCCACAAGAACAACTGGTATTGCATTAGGCAATTCATAGACTGCTGCTATGCACATTGATTTACTTTAATCAGCTTTATTCATTTCACTAAGAAAATCACAGGGACATTCATAGGCTTGACATTTTATATGTTAGTAGGTAATCTCCAGTCTAGCTGTGAGGTGAACATAATTCACAGACGACAGTTAAAACTGAACTTCCTGCAAATGCACTCCTGTACCAGTAAGTCAGGAAGCGACAGACAGTGTTCACGTAAGATCATCAGAAAAATTGACAAAGCTAAAATGCCCGCTTCACACCAGTAACACTCAGTTGAAATGAGAATGAAACATAACCCTCTAGCGTGTTAGAACCTTAATCCATGAAATAATCAGATGTGTTGCATTTCATACAGAATATGATTTACCATTGTCATTTCATAGTGCATTTTGGAAAACAAACTGAATTTTAAAATTGCAGTACAATTTTATGGGTATTTAATATTCTTCTTCTATGTTGCATATTTTCATAATCAAGTTTTTAATCAAAAAAAAAATAAATTATTCCAAAGCCCATACGTCACCATGAATTATCAATATTGAATACCAGTGTACTGAAAACTTAAGCATAATAATAATATGCATCATCAACCATATCCACTAATTTTTAAAGCCTGATACTTAAATACCAGTAAAAGCATAAGCACCTCTTCTGCTTCACCACTGGTGTAAGGATTTTACTGGTAAACACTTGAAACACTTGAAAGCAGTATGGAATTAATCCCAAGTCTTTTTACTGCAACTGTTCTTTTCTACTGGTCAATAAACAATTCAGGGAAATTTGGAAGTAGTCATGAAGAGCATAAAAGGAAGGTGTGTCACCCCCCCCCAAAAAAAAAAAAAATTTAAGCTGGACTCTAGAGGTAGAAAAACATCCTGTTTTTTTAGATGACGTTTAAGATAAGGCTTTCTATGTGAATTACTAGCGCTAATAACTTCACATTTCCCACCCACAGCATATGAAGTAGACTCATGATTTTATATCAGTCCGCCTCAGGCCTGCTCAGAAAGTATTCTGGTACTACCAGGAGTTTCATAAAGACCCTGTTACTCTTTTTTTCAAACATCTGCATCAACTTCACGAAAGTACCATGGAAGCTTAACACCGAGCAAATTTTATTTTTCTGTGTAGATGCGACTTCTCCAGGCTAAATTGAAGTTTGCAAAGCTAAGGTCAATTTTGGTGTTACTTAAGAGTGGCTCAGTCTTCTGAAGTCAATGGGAGCTGCAAATGTTAAAAAAAGAACTCCTAAAAGGTCAGAAAAGAACCTCATGCCAGTACCTTACATCCCGCAATGCTCCTTTTGCAAATACATGCAATCTTATCATAGACTTAACATCACGCTTTATGCAAGTTGCACCTTAACTACAGTTTCAGCAGAGAGAGTGGCAACAGATCACTTCCAGCTTTTGTTTCCAGCCCAGCTATGAGGCAGCACAGCAGTGCTGATGCTGCACTCTCCTTTTATCCTTCTTTCGTCTATAGCTCTTTGGATACTATAGTTGGTTTTGAAACACTTTCATAAGCTGTGCTGATAAACTCAGAGGACCAACTCAGAGCAGGTCACTTCAGAATCGCTGGAGAAAACATACTTTGTAAAGGAAACACATTTAATGATCAGTGACTTGATTCTGATGCTTGTTTACAAATAGAACACTGAAAAATTATCTTTTTTATAGATCTGTTAAGCTCCTGAAGGGCATTAAACTTGTAGAGAATGAAGGAAAAGTATTAGTTAAACCTATATCAGGTACTAATCTAAGCATCTCTGCACTGGCTAATCCCTGTTTGACATAAAGTCAGCACTGCAGTGCAATCTGGTGTGACTGTGGGGATGTGGCGCAAATGTATGTACAAAGAACTGGACTGACATAAACAGGGAAACACAATGCTTCACTACAGTAAGAGCAGTAAGCGCTCTGCTTCTGTTCAGGGCATAGGGTACAGGATTGCTGAATTGATTCCTATCTACTGCTGGCAACTACACCATATTTCTCAGGGTTAACAAATTCCATATAAAAGCGACCTTTTGCTCTGATTTTTTTGACTAGAAGGGTGTTCCAACTTCTCATTTTTCCAGTAGTAGGAACTTTCTGCTCTCCAACATATGTTTACTTCTTGCCAGTTCTTATGTCAAAATAAAAGTGGTTAAGCTAGAGTAGTTTTTAAAGTGTTCTAGAAGGAAAAGTAAAAACTTAATTTTCAAAATACTACTGCCTAAAGCCTTAAACATTTTTTCAGTGACAATTACAGCACTCCCCCCAGCACAAAAAAAAACCACCAACCAAACAAACAAAAACCACACACACACACAAAAAAAGAAAAAACTGATAAATTTGCATAGGCTAGAAAGACAAGTCCTCAAGATTAGGAAAGGTTAAACTTACAGTTGTCAGTATTAATTGTCAACATTAATTTTGTTCTTTCTGAACACTTTATAGGACTTTTGTCTCACAATAAAAATACACAGGACCGTGCAAGTAGACTTGGATAAAACATCTGCAGACAGCTTGCAGTTGTTTAAGCAACCGTAAATCAACCTTCCTTACCATGATCACAATGCTTGACTGTGTATTAATACGTAAAAAAAAAAAATTGTATTAATAGAAATGTTTTAATAACCGATTTCTGAGGCCCTCAAGAGAAAGTCTAAAAACTTGCCATGTGACTGACTTGTCTTACTGATCTGGTTATATTAAAAAACAATGCTTCAGTTGAAACAACCTAAAATGCTTTAGTCGAAAAAATCTGAAACACTTAAAACCCCCAAAAACCTTTTAACCTTATTTTTCCTGGCTTTCTCTTACTGTTTATTCTTACTAAATATCCCCTCAAAACCTGGGAGGTTTATTTCTAACAGCTTCTGTTGGTTTGGGTTGGTTTATTTTTTTAATGTCTGACTAGAAATTTTTCCTTTGCTTATCATGCGGACTACAACCCAGCATATGAAGGTGTTTGTTTCATAGTACTTTTGAAAAAGAAGGCAGCTTTCAGACAGGTATAAAAGGAAGATGGTCCTTCTCAAGCCTCAAGGCACACCAGTGACACCACACGCGAAACTTGTGTAGCAGGCCTGTCAGAAATTAGTTTTTTCATATTAATAAGATTAGCGAGATCTCAATATCTCAATTTCAAGCCACAGCCTCAGGGCTCCCCCCTCTCGGATACCAGCTATCACATCAGCTGGCATCTTACCCTCAACTGAAGATGAATTGTTAGATCTGAGTACAGATACTTCAAACATCCACTGCAGCTCCTATTGTGGAAAGTCGCATGCCCAACACATCATCTCATGTTTTCCATTGAACCATAGCTTTCCGTCTTTCCTCACGACTCTGGAACGTGGAAAAGTTCCTTCATGAGGCAGCTGCTCCTTTTCTGCCTCTCATCACTGCCATCCCAGCTGCTCCTAGGTACAGCATTCCAGCAAGGAGAGCTAGTGTCCCAGGAGGCATGGCTGTTCTGGGAGACAGCTGATGTTCTCCCAGCACCCTATCTGAAGAAAGTCCATTTCAGCATCTCTTTGCCACCCTATTACAGAACAGTGATTTCCATTCAGGAAAGGAATAAATTATATGCAACAAACCAGTTCTCTTTACCAAACGGAGTGGAAGTGGTCTCATGACAACTATTATGGGAAGATAAACAAATGCAATTAATTAATTTATCTCACACCAGAACTGAAATACCTATACCATTATATATAAGTCACCAGGCTGAACACTGCAGGTCAACAAAAAGGCACTTCTCTTCTGCAAAACCTACTAGAGCTTTCAGAAACCACTAAAGACGACTCTGGCAAGCATTCAATAACCATTAGGCATCCTACATGTAGTACTTGCTACCAAGACCCCCACTCTTGAGGCCTAAAGACAACTATAAGCTTGAATCCTGAGTCATTCCTTCAACTACCAAAGCAATTACAAGAAGAGATAAATTAGCTTTTTTTTTTCCACATGAATATACATTCTTTGAGGATATTGCATCTTTACACACACACACACACACACAAACACACACACACATATATATCTTTACAGACATCTTGTGTTTCATTTCTTTGTTCTGAAGTCCTTCCAGTAAAAAAAAACAGCTAAAAACATTTGTTCTAAGTAAAGTAAAAGTCTTAAGGGTTTGTATTAAGGCTGCATGGGAAATAATCTGCCTTTCTTCAAAAGTAGATTAGCTTGGCTGCCACCAGGTCCAAAATCTTCTTGAATCATGGAACCCTACTCAAGGGCTTTCTTCTGAAACATACAGCTGGAGTGTGTTAGGTAGGAACAGTCCCAGCTTTCAATCACTGTGCTGTCCCATTCAGATCAGAAATCTGAAAGTTCTCTCTCACATCCCAAGCGACATCATATCTGAGTCATTTGCTGTTTACCTATCTCAGCCAAAATATAAATATATTTGCTTATACAATGTGGAATTGCACTTAGAATCATAGAATCATAGAATAGTTAGGGTTGGAAAGGACCTCAAGATCATCGAGTTCCAACCCCCCTGCCAGGGGCAGGGACACCTCCCACTAAACCATGCCATCCAAGGCTATGTCCAACCCCACCTTGAATGCCGCCAGGGATGAAGCATTCACAACTTCCTTGGGCAACCCATTCCAGTGCCTCACCACCCTTACAGTAAAGAATTTCTTCCTCATATCCAATCTAAATTTCCCCTGTTTAAGTTTGAACCCATTACCACTTGTCCTCTCACTACAGTCCCTCATGAAGAGTCATTCTCCAGCATCCCTATAGGCCACCTTCAGGTATTGGAAGGCTGCTACGAGGTCTCCACGCAGTCTTCTCTTCTCCAGGCTGAACAGCCCCAATTTTCTCAGCCTATCTTCATACGGGAGGTGCTCCAGTCCCCTGATCGTCCTCGTGGCCCTCCTCTGCACTTGTTCTAACAGTTCCATGTCAATTTTATGTTGAGGACACCAGAACTGCACACAATACTCCAAGTAATGTCTCACGAGAGCAGAGTAAAGGGGCAGGAGCACCTCCCTCGACCTGCTGGTCACGCTCCTTTTGATGCAGCCCGGGATACGGTTGGCTTTCTGGGCTGCAAGCGCACACTGCCGGCTCATGTTCATTTTTTCATCAACCCACACCCCCAAGTCCTTCTCTGCAGGGCTGCTCTGAATCTCCTCCCCGCCCAACCTGTAGCTGTGCCTGGCACTGCTCCGACCCAGGTGGAGGACCTTGCACTTAGCATGGTTAAACTTCATCAGGTTGGCATCAGCCCACCTCACAAGCGTGTCAAGGTCCCACTCGATGGCATTCCTTCCCTCCAACATATCAACCGAACCACACAGCTTGGTGTCATCGGCAAACTTGCTGAGGGCGCACTCAATCCAAAAACACTGACAGAAAGCAAGCAACTTTAGCCTAGTATTAACAATGAAACAGAAAATAGTCTTAAGCTTTTTATCTTCTTCTCTCCCATATGACTCCTTAAACTCCTAGACTCTTTCTTCACTATTCTAGGCTTGGCTTTGATTAGAAATTCCACTTTGGATCAGAGGAAAAATTTCCCAGCAAGTCTGGTATGTACATTCCTAAAAAGGAGGATTGGTTTCAACTAATTTAACATTCTGTAATGGAACAGCTATTTTGTCAGAGGATCCATGATCAGCTCTAATCTGACTTCCAAGTCATTATTAGAGCAACATAACAGTAATTACATTAGCTGTGAACACAGCATTTCCCAAAAAGAGGGCAATAAATTAGAGATCAATATAGCAAAATCTGACAAGAGCTGGCAGGCAGAGTGTGAAAGCTGCTGCTTCATGTTGCATGTCCCAGAAGACACTGACTTGGAAGCAAGAGCTGCTCTGGTATCAGTCCCCTCTCTGTTTCTTGTACAGCTCTCAAGTAGGACAAGAGGAAGAATTCTTTTCAGACAACACAATAAACAAGTATGATTTCAGAGACCTTTTCCTCACACTCTGTTTTAGGATGAGACACCTTAGGAGACTTTTTTCACAGAAAAGCTATATGGCATTTATAAACCAGTCAAGTCAGAAGTTCACAGAGAACATGCACTACAATTTGGTTCTTAGACTGGAGACATTTATTTCCTTTCTCTTCTGTACCATGCAAGTATGCATCCTCAAATTGGTGTCAATGCCCTACTTGAGTCAAGCTTAAAAAATGCGGCAGGACTAAACATTACACTTATTAAGCAAGTCTCTGGGCAACTGTAGCACAAGAAGCTCCACGGCCTATGTTTACTCTTTTCACTTTTGAAAAAGACCAGGCTCAATCCATGTCAGACCCTGAATTAAGAATTCGAACAATGGTTATGTATTTTCTTAACTCTAAATTGGCAAAATAATGAGTTTGAAAATATGATTTTCCAATATGAAACCTGAATACAACAGTCTCTGAAAGCAAGATGTGGCCATTATATGAGAAACAGAGATACTACAAAATAATCGAGTGTAATGCCACGTCTCTCTTCTGTTCCCACCATCTACTAAATTAAAACTGAGAAATCCTAAGTTCTAACTGCATCAAAACTTTAATAATTCATTTGTTCAGTACGTAATAACATATTTAACAACAACTGAGAATCCCAGATCTGTAGCATTCCCCACATTAACACAGCTTGAAGAAACATTTTATTTAATAGTCATCAACCTGAACCGCCTCAGTTGCACCTACCTCTACAGTTTAAGAGCTTCATTCTAAGATGAGCATTTTAACTTATCTTTTAATAAAAAAAGAGAGCTGATAAAAGCAATTGGCATATCAGAGAGCAAGAAAAAAAAAATCAAGTCTGAAGTTTAGCCATATCTAAGAAGGACATAGATTAATAGTTTTCTGAAGTCCCTCCTTCATTCCTTTGCTATTATGTGTCTTGCAGGAATTCCAATTTTGGGTTATAAACAAGGATTCCTAATTGCAGTTTCACATTTTTAAAATTGCATTCTTAGATATTTTTGTAGAAGCAATGGACCACACACGGCACAAATGTGGCTTCAAGTAAAACAATAGCGTAAACACTCCAAGAACCCTGCTTCCTGCAAAACTAGACATCTATTCCTTTGCAAAACAGGCTTGTTTTCTTTGCAAAGTTAGAGATATGAAAATCTGAGAAAAAAATTACTGGACTGGGTGACCAGAAAAGATCACATGCATGAGTGCACCATTTATTCCCACTTTGATTTACAAAACCGGGCACATTTGCTGGATGGGTAAGGCAGCCTCAGAAAGAAATTAGAGAAGCTTAAGCTACAAATCAAATAGAGAATGTTGCTATAATACACCCTCACAGAAACCGGAAAACCAAGGTCAGCAGCTCAGAAGTTAAACTGAGAAATTAAAAAAAGGGCAAGTAAGACAGGTAAAATATTCAGGGCTACTTAACCTTTGAGAGAAAAGTAGTAAAGGAAAATTATTTAAGACATTCACATGACTAAAAACATCATGCTAGTTACCTATCAAATTAAGCTGAAGGGCTCTTGTTACACTGGTGGCCAGGTAGTGGCCAAAAAATCATTTATTACCAGTAAGAGGGTGAAGACAGGAGGAGGTGGATGACAAATTCCCTAGGTTAGATACTGTTAAATGCTTCTGTTTTACTGAAAGGTTTATCTTTTAGTTTTGCTTTATAACTACTAGGATTATTTTGGTTTCTTGCTGAAGCTGACCTCATGTTTTGCAACAGTTGGTAAACCACCACCAAAAATATTATACAGTAATTGAACTTAAATCAAAAAGATGACAGAACTAACCAATTGGGGCCTGCTCCAAAGTATGAGCTTGCAAGAGAAGCTTTGTGACCTAAATTAATGAATTTATTTGACTCTTTGAAGAGCACAGCAGGGTTGAGGATCAGGCTGATTTCATAGCTTTCTTCCTCCAGGATGTATTAATTTATTTTGAAAAATGAAAAATTGAAAGGTAAGCCATGCTACCAATTCACAAAATTTGTCAGAACATAATCAGAAAACACGTTGAGACACTGCTCAAAATTACTAAATACTTCATGGTGCAAGTGAACAATTTTCATATTGCGAACAGCTTTTAGTTCATGTATGTTCACTTCCAAAGAAAAAAAAAATTCCCATGGCTTCAGCACCTCCTCATTTGATCTGCAGATAACATCCATCTTCTGTGTAGGTGTTATCTACACACAGATATTAACGGCTGTCTTCAGCAAGCATTTTTGTCAATATGGACTAAACTATTCAAAATTGCTTTAAACACAAAAGATACCAGAAACCCTGAAACTTTGCCAGGTCAACCATCTGCAACTACTGAACACAGCCTACTTTCAATACCAAGCCCCTAAGCTGTTTCCTGAAACAGGAAGCATTTGTCTACCTAGTGACTTTGTATTTATTTTATTACAAAAATGCTTACCAAAAAAAAAAAAAAGAATCCCACCCTTCCATACGATGGGCAACTAAATGTTTTTTTTTCTTTCAGAGGCTTAATGCCTTGAAGACAATGGCTCAAAAAAAAAAATTAAAACATTAATAAATTGCAAACTCAGTGCAGGATTTTAATTCTTAGTGTAAATAATTCAAAGAATCACTATGAATGTACTTTTTTCCAGATGCTTGCTATTACACCTAAAAAAAAATATAAAAAAAAAATAAAAAAATTAAACCCAAAAAGCAGCAAAATGACTGCTTTTTTTTTGGAGATACTACCACCAGTACAAAATAAGACTTGCAGAATTTCTATTGTAACCTTATCATAGTGCACAGCAAAAACTCTTCATAATTTCTTGTTCAAATTGGAATTATCGTCTAATAAAATAGCAAAACATTCTACAACCAAGGAACAGTTTGATTTGCCCCTCAGTTTACTGAGAATTAAAACTAAGAATTTCCTGGTGTACTACAATTTTGAACGTAAGCATAATTTGTGTGCAATTGCAACAAATGTGCGTTACTTAAAAGAAGGGAAATACTAGCATACCAGTCTATTTTAAAGAAATTAAACCCATAGTTTAGACATCATGAGTCTGACTGAAGCCATAATTTGCTGCACCTAAGTAGCATTTATTGAACATCGTATTATTTCACCTGTTTCATATGTTCTTTACGTTCAACTCTGTATATAGCAGGAATCCGGAATTTCTAGCTGGCAAATTTACTTAGGCGTATTTAAAAGAAAAAAAAAAAAAAAAAATTTAACCAGTCCTAACCGCTGAAGGAAGTGTTACCTGAGCACTTTATGACTTCTGGCATTCAACACCATTCAAGACAAAAACCATAAAGCTAAATAATATAACTGCACAAAGCTGACTCTAAAGAACCATCTTAATGGGCTTGTCTTCAGTGAGAGAAGAATCAAAGTGGTAATAAAGTCCAGCTCTAATTTAAGTTCTTTATGTTCATGCATTCCTTACAGACTCTCTGTGCGATGAAGGAAGATAGCTTTTAACTCAAAAGTACTTCTCTATAAAGGAGTGTAGGCGGATGTTTCAGCTAGCAGTTGATAATATCAAATTCACAGGACTGGCACCCATTTAGCATATGGGAGTACTATTAGAAATGCTTTCCAAAAAATTATTCCACCCAGAGTTAAAGTTTTAGTGTTTTTAATTTTCCATTGTTATGTCCATTTCCGTATTCTGCAAGTGTTCCATGGCTTGCTTAAATGAAATTTAATTTTGGCAAGTCTCGTGTTCTCCCTCTCCCATCACATTTAAAAAAGGAATGCCTAGCTACACACACAACCTACACCATAAAACACTGGTTTAAGCTGAAGATATTTCAGAATCTGAAAGCAGATTATGCTTCCTCGGTCTAAAATTTATGGTTCAGAAAAGAAACAAAACTCTCAGCAGCTCAGTACTTTGAGCAGATCAAATAACTGGAAAAGTAATTTTGATTTTTCCAGTTCTCATTATCTTAAGATGAAGTTAAATGTATAAATCTTTACCTCTGTATCATAGCTTACATATGTTTTAAAGAGGTACACAAATAGAAAAATATCAGATTATGAACTATTTGTTATCAGAAGATTCCTCATGTAAACTAGGGCCCTGATTTTGTATGCCTTTTCATATACCTTGTCAGAACTAGGTGCTAAAACGCAAATTTATGAGAATACAGTCAATTAAAAGATACATCATACCTTGCTAGCCTCCAAGACAATCTCCAAAGGTAACAACATTCAGAAAGATAATCAAAATAGGTGCACTGAGCTTCAGTTTGTCTTGCATCTACTAAGATATTAGGAAGGAAGTGGTTAATTTAAAGGGTCTGGTTTGTGAAAGGTTGTTTCAAGTGTTTCACAGAAATACTTAAGTGGTTAGACTCATAACACCACAAAAACCCCTACAGATTTTGTTGATCCCATTCCTTTGCCACATCTTAGGAAGAATGGTGAATTCCCAAGAAGATCAAGCACAGTTTTGCTAGGTCTTGCATGAAGTTTATATTTGTTTTGCAATACTCTTTTCAAGCACTTGAATAAAAATAGACAGTCTGACATATTTTCTTCCTCTTGGTTTATTACCTTTTCATACACATTCCAAAACACTAAGCTGCCAATCTGCCTCAACAGACAGAATGAGCAACTTTGGGGAGTCAAATCAGTTTCTTGTACTGCTGGAGGTCCAAGGTGTAGCTTGCAAAAACAGTCAGCTCTAATGCACGGTACGCCAATAATCATTAGCATAGAACCAATAATCATTACCCAGTAGTGTGCTGAGCAGAGCTATGTACTGTACAAAATACCATCAAAAACTTAAATTACATGTCATTACACATGTGCACACCATATTTAGGAAGGGAGGGCCTTTAATGTCATTTCAACATGACTTGGAAATGAAGTCACTGTTATCAATCCTCTTCAGAGCTAGATTCATCTTCCTGGTCAGAGAGCTCAGCAACAGGAAAGCGCAGGATAGCTGCCACCCCTGTCAGCTGGCCAAGCTGCTCTCCAGACACATGAAGACTGGAGAAAATGCGTACTGTGCCCATATTTTCCCGAACGCTATCTACCAACTTAACATATCGAGCACGTGTAGCCACATCCTGGTGCCGAAAAAGCTCATCACTGATCAGCAAGGTATCGATGGCCATAGCTTCATTGGCCTTCTCCACTTGTTTTAGACCATAAAAAGCCCGGTCAGGCTCATGCTGCAGCATTTTATAGAAGTCATCTAAGGCTTTGACCTCACCAGCTGCCTTAGTGTCAGACAGACGGCTAGTTACAGCTGGGTCGGAGAGCGCTTCCTTCAATGCGTATTTGTGTCCTGAGGAAGAATGGACCTAAGGCAAAAAAAAGTCAAAAGTTTGGTTGTTCGGTTTTGTTTTATTGTTTTTATTTTTTGGTGATTTTTTTTTAATATAAAGGATCATTTATTTTTATTAGCCAATCATAAAAACTTCCACTACACCTCTTTCTTGAAACATATCTGATTCTTTTCTTAAAACGATCTTTCCTGCAACCCAAAGCATATGCCTAATCCCTTAAAACATATTTTAAGAAGTGAAGGGAAGCTGCTTCTCTTATTCAAAGGCTGGGTTAAATATGCAAGCTCTTGCAGACAGCCCCCAAACTACTTGAAACTACTACGAAACTAAGACTTGAGGCCCTACTTTTTAAAGCATTTAAGAAGAGGAAGACCTCTTAACACTACTGACATACGTACAAAAGCATCAAGTCCTGAAAAACTGCACAGCTACTATGCTTGTAAAGCTGTGAAGTACATTAAAACTTTTCACACTTACTATTATCACTTTGCTACAAATGCAAAAGCAGGCTTCTTGGTGCAATGTGTCTCCTACATACTGTGACTATTGAGCACTGGGACACAGCTCACACCACCCTTCCGTGCCAGCCTTTTGTAGGCGTAAATTACAAGCCTACTCAAAAAATTATTCAAGTATCCTTATGAAACGGAAAACTAATTTTAGGCTCCAAGTCTGCCTATTCTAGTGAAAGGCAAAAAACCCCACTCAACCAGTAAGATGACTAAGGAACAGGAAGAAATGTTATGGTCTGCAGAACATTTAGCCATGCAGTACAAAAGTAACAACATAACTACTAAACTATACCACATTCGTGTACTTTTTAAAGGTAAAGGTTTAAAAAAAGCTGTCATTTTGCTTTGTCAAAAAGCAAAAAATATGCATGATATACAGTATGATATTTTAATACCACAGTTAAACTGTTTCCCAATTTTTATTTCACTCTTAACTGGAAATTAAATACACCTTTATACAGTGTGTGAAATATTTAATATTCTGTCTACTTCATATTAAGATATCCTACAGTATCCTAGAACCACCCCTGTGTCTTGAATAACTATCTTATAGTTTGGGAGGCATGAGAATAACTTCCTTATGATGCTCAGACATAAATTTGTTTTGTCAAGTTTATTATTTCCCATCACCCTTGTAATGATCTTCTATTATCAAAGACAGCTCTTAAGCCTCTTTGTACCCACTCTGAAGACTGCTTAGCTCCTTACCTGTAAGAACTTGGACCTGTTCTCCAGCAGAAGCTTGTTGTCAGTCTTAACTGCCTGCTGGAACATGTAGTCACAAAACTGCTCCCGCACGAAGCCTGGGCTAGCCACCAGTACACACTTCACCACCTCAAAGTTGATATGCCGCTGGATGGCTTGCACCACCTGCTCGTAAAACCTCTCCAGGGCTCGGTCATGCTGACTACAGTTCCCCTTCCGCTTGCGAGGGATGTTCACCTCCACCTTGGCACGGGTAAGCGTCATGCTTGGAGTGACCAGGCAGACGTTAGCCAACCCCTCCTGCATGACCACAGCTGCCACATCAGCACTCCACGCCGGGTCGCAGGCCTGCTCGATGCGATCCAGCACCACACTGTCCCACTGCTTCTTTGCCAAAGTGAATTGTCGGTTGGGCTCCAGCTCGATGGTATGGTAGGCCCCCATCTTGACATACTCATTCTCTTGGATGTTAGTGCCCTTGACCCGCAGCTGGCAGGCCTGCGAGTCAAAGTCGATGGCCTCCACACACAGGGTAAGGGTGGTGCGGATGCGGTTGCTACCCACGCTGCCCGTGGACGACTCGGTCTGCACCTTCCGGATGGTGGAGGCCCGCAGGCTGTCACCCACCTGCAGCAGGTTGTAGGTGTGCCACATGTCCTCGGGCTCCTCGGGGATCAACGTCACCTGCCCCGCATTGTCCTTTTCCAGGTCCTTCCTCACCAGCTTCATCCTGGCGGTTCCTTGCGCAGACACGTCCCCAAGACTTTCCCTCAGCGGCAGCGGTCCTGTCCCTGGAAGCTGGGCGGCAGGACCCGGCAGGAGCCGCACGCTCCCGCTGGCTGGCGGGCGTCCGGCCGGCCTACCTCAACCCGCGAGGTACACTGGCCTGCCACACACCCGCAACAAAACCGACGCCGACCCTGACGCGTGGCCTCACGGAACACGAACAGCCGGCCTCCCGGCGCGCGTGCGCAGCACCCCCGCGTTCCACGGCGCATGCGCACAATCCGTCCTCATAGGCGCCGGCTGGGCCCGCTTACCATTTGCGCTCGGCACGCATGCGCACGGCTGTTTTCCGCCGTCTCTGCGAGCAGGCGCGGGGCCGGAGGTGGGTGCGGCGTGCCGAAGGGCGGGATGCCGCAAGCCGCGGACGCGCAGGCTCGGAGAGCTCCGCGCGAAATTTTATGCGGGCGGGACTAGAAGCAGTTGAGATGCTCCCGTGTGCTGTGGGGCGGACTGTGCATTGGTGTGTCCTCCCGTGAGGGAGGCGGGGATACGGCGTGTGTCGGAGCCCGCAGCCCGCAGCGGTCCGTCCTCGATTCAGACTTTCAGAGGCGCCTAACACCTCCCCTTACGTTGGAGAGGGAAATCCCCAAAGCTAAGTAGTTGTGGAAGGTGATGGTTACAGATAGGGAACGACGGGACGGGAAAGAGGGCTCGGCAGTGCATGCCACGATGCCTCAGAGCCGGGCAAGGCCGGGGTGGTACAGGACAGCGGCTGGTGAGTGACCAGCGAGGAGAGCAAAGCCACAGGCTGGGCTATTACTTTGACATTACTCTTGAACTGAACTTCAACTTAAAAGTTTCCGGTTAAACTTCCAAGTTACACTTTAGCTTGTACTGAAACTTCACCTGCTTCCTGTGTCTACTGGTTACTTAGTTTGAGAAGCTTCAGGTGCAGATAGGCACATTTCGAGCAGTTTGGTACTGACAGATGTAAGTACTATGCCTTGAAAAACCACACAGATTAGTTCAGTGGTACTTGCACGAAAAAGAGACGTGACCAATAACTACACAGCTCAATTTATAGCCTAGACAAATTTCACAACCTAGGAATAATAATAAAAGTAACATCATTGTGCAAGTAGTGCAGCGTATTTTGAGGCTATGTATGCCACTGAAAGCACCATTTCAGAATGAATATTGCAAATTCAGAAAGAATGAGGAAGAGAATAGAGAATGGAAGAAAAAATAATGATTCAAAACAACAACAAAAAAGTAAATAAATTGAAAAAGTAGGCAAACTAACATGACACGATGACTGACTGTATCAAGGCAACCAGAACAGATACAGTAAGTTTGGAATGTCTACACACTATGATAACCAAAAAGCAAAAGGATATCCTCTCAGAGATGAGAAAGTGGAAAATTTAGAATTGTTAAAAGGAAGTTTCTGGTTTCTTCTAGTTATTTCTCTTTTTTCTGAAAAATGAACCACCACCCTGAAAGAAACCCCAACAAAAACCAAGCAACCAAAAATCAAAACCCAGAAACAAACAAACAAAAAAAAACAACAACAAAACAGCCCACTGTGGATTATGGAATTTGCTGAATTGAAAAGTGTTCAGAGTCAAGGATTTAATGAGATACAAGGCTACTGTGAGCAAAAATCATCTCATATCTCCCATTATGGCGTACATAAAAATTTCTCTCAAGTATGTAGCACTAGTCAGTTGTGACAGGATATTGAACTCAGACCTGGCTCTGTAATGTGTGTTCTTTGTTTCTAGGCTTGATACTGATGTAAAAACAATTTTATCAGATACTACATAATGGGATTACATATCAGACCTCAGACTTTCTTCCTGTGAGTACACATGCTTAACTCTGTTAGTATGAATAGTTTCACAGAAGGAAGCTGGACCACCCAAGGGGATACAACATAAGCACATGTATAAATAACTGTTTGTTTAATTTGGGCTTGTACGTACTTATAATTTTGTATTACTACTATGTGTCTTAGGCAGAGAGCATGTATTCAGCTTTTCTATAAGACTTCCTTTCACTTATCTATGTAAATGTTGCACGGTGAATTTATGGTGAATTTTCTTATTTGCAAATATAATATTACAAGGGCTGACCTCATGCTATTCTTTCAAGAAAAATTAGCTGTAGTGCATGTTTACCTCCCATGTTATTTCCCCCTCCCCCTTTTACTGCTATGTATTTACAAACTGTTCTCTGCTTGTTGGTTCCAGTCAAATTTTTACAAGCAGCCTCACAACCCTGAAGAAGTCTTATGTTTAAGATGAAGGTTGAAAGTTGGCATCCAGTACCATCCAGTAGGAAATAACATTCAGTTCATAAAAGCTGGTGACTTGCTGCAGTAGAAAAAACCCACCCACAAAAAAAAAAAAAAAAAAGGCAAACCAGAACAAAGAGCCACCACCTTGCAATGAAGTTGCCACTCAACATATTAAATCGACTGTTATAGAAGGAGACAGTTTGAGATGCGCTTTCTGGGCTTTGTTTGAGAAGTTCCTTCTCCAACAAATCACCATGAGATTTTATCCAGTTATGAACAGTGATCCACGAGTATTTAGTGGCAACTGTAAATTTCAGCAATGTATCCACAATTAGCAAGACCATTGTCTACTTAAAAGGAAAGCATTTACTAGTGATGATACTTCTGCTCTGGTAAAAAGTAAGTAGTGGATATTGTACTTTTTTGATTATGTCAAAGAATGAGCAGTAGACAAAAAAAGAACATTTCAAGAACCATGTAACTGTTTGTAAGCTTATACTAATTTTGCTAATGTCAGGAAGAGAGATGAATTTGACCCCAGTAGAGCCAAAACAATTGGATACTTTTAACTCTACATATAGTTTTAATGTGACAATTCAAAATTGCATTGTCTGCTCCAGTCTTGGTAAAAGTTTAAGAGTAAGTGCCGTAGTCTTAAATAAGTGATATCTTGCCATATATCACTTTTTAAAAACAGTGTTATAGGTTTACTTGTTGCAGCAATTTGGCATTTGTTTTCTGACCTTAAGCACAATACAAGACAAAAATTGTGATAGCATACCTTCACAGGGATTTTGGAGCCAAGCTGGTTTTGTGGGATTATTTTGAAAACATGTGAGACAGACTGCCATACATCTCCCAGTCTTAATCAGCTGCTTTATGAAGATGAGCTGTGTACAGATTTTAAACAAGGAGAGGTCGTGTTCATTGGAAACCCTCTCTCCCCCACATTGTAACCATTTTTGGTAGAATTCATGCAAACACGCTGAAGTCCTAGATAAGAAAGACTAGTGGGAAAGAACCTCAAATATAGGTGGAAATTTGCTGAGAAATGTTGGGCATAATGTTGCAGGAGCAAAAGAAAAGATGAAGATGGGGAGAGAAACTGGTGAAAATGTGGTTTTCCCATTTATCCCTTTACATGTCTGTTCTGCCTTTGCAGACTCTGGACAGAGACCACTTCATTTTCTGCATACAGTTCTGTTTCTGTGATTACTGGTCTTTTTTTATTATAAAGACGAGTTCTCTTAACCAGTACCAACAATGTAATCATCACCAATGAACTAAAAATTCCAGGAGGGGACAGGCTATGTGTAAAACTAAAAGTAAAGAAACATTAAAAACGAATGGAACCCTTTGGACTGGCTTCTTCCTTCCTTTTCTGTTGAAACAGAGGGCTGGATCCCTAGTCAAACCACTTACACTGAGGTCAGGTGAAGTAAACCTGATCCATCCCTCATAGGTGTTTATCCAACTTCATCAAAACTTTCAGTGAAGGAGATTGTGCAGGGATGGGTTTTTTTTGTAGCCTATTCTAGCAGTTCATTACCTGAAGAGTAATAAAGGTCTTCTAAATATTAGCCAAGTTTTTTTTTTTTTCTTTTTTTTTTTTTTTTTTTTTTTTTTCCCCCCACAGTGAGTTGCGCTGATTTTCTCTTGTCCTTTGGTGGACATGGAGAGCCAGCTATTCATCAATCTCTTCATAAACTAATATATGCGATAGAGAAAGTCACAGTCAAGTGCTTTCACAAAACAAAGAAAACATTGACATTGGAAGAATATTCTCACTAATAATACTGTGGTAAAAATATGCATTTTAAATTCTCAACATTTTGCCCTTAGTTTTTTTCTCTTGTAGATAAAGAAGCCCAACTCATTCAGTCTTTCTTCATACATCATTTTCATCATCCCTTATCAGGCGTGTCACTTCTCTGTGCACGTCTGCCTGTTTGTCTGCATCTGTCAGACTTCCTGTACTCAAGATTCTCAGAGGTCTCACCAAGCTGAATTAAAAAAATCCGCAACTCTATAAATACGCATACACCTCTGCACCTCCTTTATTCTAGATTGCTTTTGTCTGCTAGTACATGCCAGATTATTTGCCTTTTTTTCTTTTTAAGAACGAGGAGCATGTAATTAATTCACATTTATTTATTTTTCCATAGTAATTCTAAAACTCATTGTCCTTATTTTTATGACATTTTGACTTGTTTATGCAGGACTATTTCTCTTATTTATCTGAGACAATTTGAATCCTATTCCTGGTATCTGTAATGCTTCCTCATACTTCTTAGGGTATTATATTTCACAACAACTTTTTGAAAAAGAACAAAGTATACAAACAAAAAACTCCAACAAAAACTAGTCAGCTCCTGACAGATCTGGACATCCTTCAGACATTTTTTCTATCCGACAATAAACCTTTTTGTCATTACTGATAAAAGTTATCTGTCAGCAGTACCAATGGCAGCTTTGCAACTCTGAGTGGAAGTTGTGGCACATTAAGTTGTTGCCACTTTCCAAAGCCTCCTTTTATGAAGAAACAGAAACAAAAACATATTTTGGAGAATATCACAGTGCATTAAGAGTAATAAAGTAATCTGTGAAAAAGGACTAAGTGTGGCACACCAAGCACAGGAAAATGCAAAAATCTGAATGTATTATCTGTTCTTTCTTGCACAATAAGCACAGAGTGAAGACAGAAAAACTACTTTTGCCTTTTCCCCACTTGCTGTCGCCCGCATTTTGACGATTCTTATGAAATTGATTTCTTCCTCTGTACTGCCTCAGGTTCTCTGTGTGCTAGTTGCCAGCGCAAGAGCTGCTGGAGAGCCCTGTGTCCAAGTTTCCAAGCACAAGAATCCTAGCGTTGCATTAGCCTCTTTCCCACTTCTTGGATTACCCTGATTTCAGATCCAAACTGTTACTGAAGATTGACTAGCTAGGGGGATTGTTACTTATTGTATTTGTTTTTCCAAACAGCAAGTCCCTAACAATAAATGAAACCCTAAAAGGAAATATTACATATTGCAAGTCCGGATGAACTCATCTTTCTGAAGTTCCTTGGGTGTAGTTAACTGCTTCCTCACTTCTCCTTTTACCACTCAGAACATGTGAAAGCCGAATGGAGCGAAACAGAAGAGGTACCCTAGTTTAGAACTTTCTTTACCCAAGCCAGATTCAATTGCAGTTTTTCTTCTCACCCATTCATCCTCATCTGGCAGCCTTCCCGCTACCCTATGGGTTCTAGGGTTGCTTTAGGGATTGAGGTTTCCGGAGGGAAACAAACCAAGGAAGCCCCTCCCGGGCTCCTGCGGCAAGGCAGCTCCTCGACAGGTGAAGATGGAGAGACTGGGGAGGGGGATCGCGGTCCCACGGGTGCCGGCCCCCAACAGCTTCACCCCCCTCCCTCAGGGAGCAGAGCCGCTCTTGGGACCTGAGTCAGACAGAAAGGGGGCTTTCCTCACCTGTCAGTATCCAGTAGGAGACGGCCATGCCTAGGCTCCTGCGGGCCGGGGCCGCGGCCCGGGGCTCGGGCAGGAGTGGCGGGAGCGGTCCTGCCGCCGGCGCGCTCTGCAGTCCTCTCTGCGAGTAGAGTTCAATGCTCTGCCCTCCCGCCCGCCTCACAGCCGAGTCAGGCATTTCCTGTTTGTTATTCAAGTCTTTACGTTGCTTCTTCGCATCAAGAAGAATTTAGCTTCCTCTCACCGCCCCCCAAAGACCTCTGAGCTCTGGAAACCTCCCCGTAGAACTAGCCTAGCGCTAAGATGTACAAATAAAGTTAAATCTCTCCCCTCAAACCTCCGGCTGCAGCCCTTGGCGAGCACAGCAGACCTTAAAGGGACATCTGCCCGCTCGTAATTAATTAATACGTGTCTCCCGCCGCCCAGCCCCACTCCCAGTAGGGCAGGAGACAGCTGGGCGTGCTCCACAGCTACCTCTCTCGCCCTTCTCGGCAGGAGAAACACATCTTTAAGGTAGGGAGCGTGCTTGGCTGGTCAGGTTTAGTTTCTCTTACATCACCCCTTAAAAATGCACTCTACGGCCGGTCATTTGCCTGCAGGAGGAAGCCAGCCACCCCCTCCCCATTCTCTACGGGTCTGGGGATGCAGTAACTGCATCTTAACAGACAGTGAACGATTTTCGCACGGCTTTGTTTCTCCCAGTGTTTTGCTGCGCAGAGGAAATGCTAGCCTTTGTCCTCATCTGCTGAACATTTGCATGGCATCCTCCCCGCCCTCTTTCGCTGCCCCTGAATGACTTCACTAATAAATAACTGAATAAATCACAAGGGTAATAATCAGCCAGATTCAGGCCTGTGAGCAGGGATTTTCAGCATTCATTGCACTCAGAAAAAGAGCAGCTTGCAGGACCTTTTGTGTTTAGCAAAGTGATGCTCAAGGTGAGTGACTTCCCTTCCGAGATGTAGGAGGTCTTGCACAAGACCAGGTGAAAAATCATTTTATTCTTCGAAAAACAAGAATCCATCAAACAAGTTAAAAAGAAACCAAAATACTCTATAAGGATGTGGAGATTTTGGTGCTGCTGCGAAAATCCCTATTTTTTCTTTGAATTGGAGCTAAGAATTTGGTGAATAAGTGGAAGTTAGTTGAATTTTTGTAAATTCCTCTGAGGCTAATAAACTACAGCTGTTAATCATCACTATAATAGTTCAATACATCTTCCAACTTCTGTCTTAATTTTATGAGAACATTTTGGGTACACCTTTACTTGTAGAACTGTGGAAATTTTAGAAAACAGTGCACATTTCAAAGCCAGGTTTAAGAGCAGAGGTCCTTATTCAGTAATAATTTATGCATATATGCTTGTCTTTACACATTATAAAATACATTTAATTACCACACTGGGACTACTAGAAGTTGGTGAAATTAAGCACATGTGTAACCTTTACTGAATGAGGATCTGAGCTCTGTTGGTACATTTTAAAAGACTAGACATATTTTTCCAGTTAAAGATTTTATGCATGAAATGAAAGGAAACCAAAATAGCATTCAAACTAAAAGAAAACTGAGATTATGGAAAAAGCTGTAATTTCATTTTTTTGAGAGTGTATTACTACTGCTAGTTTTTACAGGGAAACTAAGGACTTTCACATGGGTTAAAATAGTTCAAACCTGTTTAAAGTGTATGTGATATTTAGTACGTATGTGGGGAATGTACATCATGTTGAAGAATAAGACTTTTTGAAAATAAGAGAAACGTTTCTGATGTAGGGTTATTCCTAATGTCTTCCAAATTTTTCTTGTGGTGCTTTGTTTTTGTTTGGGTTTTTTGTTTGTTTTATTCTTCTTTGTTTTTGTGGTGTTTGTTCGCATTTTGTTTTTTGGTTTTGCTGTGGGCTTTTTGTGCCTTTTTTTTGTTTGTTTCTGGTGGTGTCTTTTGCATCCTGCATCAGGCAGTGCCAAACAGTAGGCATGAAAAAAGATGAACCGCTGAACTGAACTAGCATTTCTTATTTTGCACACATTCAGATAAGTGAAATACGTTATAGACTTATAGGCCATTATTTATTTTGGAATGCCAAACTAATTCAGAAAAAAGCCAACTGCTATTGCATGTAGAATAGCCGCTGCATCTTTTCAAAGTCTCTGTTGCTCGGGGTGCATTCATTCAGGCAACTATTCATAACATATCGCTAAATGCTCTTCTCAAAGTTTAAAGTTTTATACATTAGTAGTAAGAAACTTGTGTATATTAAGCAGGAATCCCTAGATGAGGTGCTCTTGGGCCCAGAAGTAGATACTAAGTAATTTCAGTATCTACATAACAAGTATTATTAGTTTCAGTAGATTCTAATGGTATAGAAAATCACTGAATTGTAGAATGATTAGAATGATTAGGGCTGTAATGGACCTTGAATCTCATCTAGTTCCAAACCCCGTGCCATGGACAGCTTCTCTGGGCAACCTGTGCCAGTGCCTCACCACCCTCACAGTAAAGAATTTCTTCCTAATACCTAATCTGAATCTGCCCTCTTTCTGTTTAAATTCACTACCCCTTGCCCTATCCCTACATGGCTTTGTAAAAGGTCCCTTTCTAGATTTCTTGTAGTCCCTGTTTAGATACTGCAAGCTCTTGTAAGGTCTCACCTGGCGCCTTCTCTTCTCCAGGATCTCTCAGCCTGTCCTCCTAACAGAGGTGATCCAGCCCTCTGATCATCTCTAAGGCCCTCCCCTGGACTTGCTGCTCATTAGCAATAATGAAGAATAAAACAAAAAGGTCAGATTAAAGTCTTAGTGCTATAAATTAAACATGATTTGTCATTTTGAACTTTGCCTCCCAATTCAGTTTCAGTGAGGTACTGAAGAAAACACATTGTAGGATAAGTATGCTAGAAATTCGGTGGCATCTGATAGAACTATTTGTGGTTAAAGATTAATTTAAAGACTTTGGAAGATTAGACTTTGAAAAGACAACAAAAATTTAAGATAGCATGAAGACCCAATTCTCTCTTCTAGAGGGCATTATTCCCCCCAAAAAATACGGAAATGTGTTCTGTCCCAAAGATGAGGGTGAAGGAATAGGAACCAGAGCTTTTCAAGTACTTTCAATGACAGGCAGTCTTCTAAATAATGTGACTAATGTACATAGAACTCATTTTCCATGGAAATTGTTCCTCTATTCTTATGGAGGATATGAGCAATTTTGATTCATTTTTGATTGTGAGGTAAAAAGGTTCTCCAACCTGTAGCACAAAAGAGGAATGAGTAATGCAAGACTTTGACTTCCAATAGCCAGAAGCATGCTTAACTTACTTCCATTAAAGGAATAGTATGACAACAATAATTGTAAGAGAGACGTAACATGTTTCTGCGATGTTCATTGTTATTACACTGTATTATGCACAGCATGGAAAACGCTGCAGAGTTTGTTCATATATCTTCTAAGTGAAGATTTATCAGTGAAAGGTCTTATTTTCATCTTTGATGGTTCACATTGTACTGTAGATTAGTGATAATTTACATTTTTTCTTACACTTGCTTATTCACAGTCTCCAAGATGTCTTTCACCTTGATTACTCTGTTGTTCATTTTCATAGTCTCCATTTTTTCCTATCTGATTCTAGAACCATGCTAGAATCACTTGGCAGAACTTGTGGGGCTGTAGTCTTATTTTTATTATGTCTGAAATACTCAAGGGCTCCTTCTTCAAGTACCAGAACTAAGACCTAGCAGGATTTGGTATGGTTCCAGTAATACTCTATGCATAAATCTTTTCATGTTTTACAGCTCAGCTTTTAGCTGATACTTGATATTCTTGGAGAATGCCCATGTTTCTGCTCCATCTGCATTAACCGGTGGTACAAATGTGCCAAAAATCCTTTTTACTATACAATGGAATCTTCATAAAAAAATTGCTTTGCAGCCTGTGTTAATTTAATTAATGTTGGTAGGAAATGTTATGGAAAATGCCCTTTATGTCTGTGTTAAATTTCTTCTCTGCAATATCTTTTGTGTCTTCTTTGTTGGTCTTTTTTGGATTATGTGCCAACTATCATAAAGTACTTATGAATCAAATTAAGATACAGTCTGTGTTCTTACTGAAATAAAATAGTCTGATTTTCCTCCTTAACAGATTTCAAGTACCTCACATCCACAGTCATGCTGCTTTTCTTTCCTCATTTTCTCTGGATACATTTTTTTCAGTATTCATCCTAAGTTAGTAGAGATCAAAACCAGCTGTATCTCAAAAATACAGGAAGACCTCGAAAAGATTAATTTGTATGGCATAATTTACTATTGTAACTCTTCCACCAATCTCTTTATTTTATGGTTGTTGCTTTATGCTCATGTAGAAGGAATTTTATATTAGAATAGAATTTAAGATTCCTGCAGATGATACCTCTACTCTTTTCATAATTTTTAGGCTCTTTCTATTTATTTGAGTCAGCTCCTTGCAATTTGCATCCTGGTTCACAGTTTCCTCCTGCAACGTGAGGAGATTGTCTTCTTGCTTATTTACTTGCCTATTGGTCTATTTACTATGTCAGCATACATCTTTGAGCCCTGTAGTATATTTCCATACTTTAACATTAATATGTATTTCTTCAAAGTATATTCTATAAATAAAGCTAGAAAAAAAACACAATCTGTTCAACCTGAATGAGATACTGATCTCTCTGTCCTGAGTATTTCAGCCTTTTTTCAGTATTTCATAGCTCCAGCACTGAAGTCATTGGAGCTATGGCATTGAGTCTGAGGAGAATGCAACTGGTAACTGCAAGTGTGGGAGATGAAAGAAATAAATTAATATTTTATTGTACAAAATCAAGGGGCTGAACCGGAAATCAGAGTCTTTTTATAAGGCTTTTGACTACAGGTACACATAGCATCCCAGCTTGGGATGTTGGTCCGTGCATTAGCTCCACTGCATTATAGAACTGAAATGATTTTAAATGAGGTGAGAATTTAGGGGTGAAGGATTAACAGATTGTTATTATTACCTTGGGCTTTCTGCACTCCACCCGCACATCTTTTTATTACGGCTTCTTAACAATTAAGTATCTTTCTTTTAACATGCTTCTCCTAGTATGTTGCATGACCAATATTATTTATTGTTCAGATAGATTTAAATTATGAAACTATATAAAAGAATAACTTACTGTGAGTGTATTGTGGAGGGAGACTAGTATATAACAATAATTTCTCAAAATAATTACATAGTCTGTGGAGTTCTACATTGTGTTGCATTGCATTCATTGCCTTCACAGCTTGTCTGTGTAGTATAATTACTTATTGCTGTTTGGTTACAGAAAAAAGGTAGCTGTGACTGCAATAACCATGGTGAAAACACTCAGTCTATTCTATTTTTTTTTCTCTTGTACATAGATTAAAACATTAGCTCTCCTATTTTTCCTTGATGCATGGGCACATTCCTCTTTCTATTATTTTGCTCAGTTAGTACAAAAGCAACATGTAAATAGAGATCACTGCCCAGACTTTCCTTTAATCTTCATGATCATAAAAAAATAAAAAAAAAATCTTGCTTTTTTGCAGGAACATGAGCCTGGTAATGATGCCAGTATATGTTTTATGGCATCGATTAAAAAAATCCAAAAAAACAACAAACCAAGCCAACCTCCCAAAAACCTCAAACAGCACATTGTTACCTTTTTAGTGAATGTTGTAAACCAGACTTCTGCTGGGATTCCAGCTTCTGTAGATTGCTATAACTGTTTGTTTCTGGGGTGCTATGGTAATTTTTACCTACTAAGACCTGTACTCTAGATCCCACTGCTCCACCTTCCTGCCAATGTGAATAATTTGGTGGTGTGGTTTCAAACCCTTCAATGGTTTTATCTGAGTGGTAGGTCACTCTGGTAAGAAGACAGTCCTTCTATCTGAAGCCCATATTAGTTTTATTATCCTATATTGGGTTTTCAAGAACTAAGATGATTATAAAACACAATGCATGAGTCTGAAATCCAGTCTCATTTTCAAGCCTAGGTATTTTAGTGCAAGGCATAGATATAGGCGTCTCTAGCCATCTGCAGGCTAGAGTCCATTTAATATGCTGCCTACTCCAGTTGTTACCACATCCAAACAGCCTTCAGGTAGGCAGAAGGAGGGCTTTAAATGTGACTGAGTTGTTCTGGTGCTCTGGATCCACTCAGTCATTTCAGGTTAGTTCACTTACATAGTAGAGTTCTGAGCATCGTACAGAATGCATGTGGTCTTAGGACAAGGAACTGTCTTGTCACCATGATGACAACTTAGCCATCCAGAGGGATCTTGACACGCTTGTGAGGTGGGCTGATGCCAACCTGATGAAGTTTAACCATGCCAAGTGCAAGGTCTTACACCTGGGTCGGAGCAATGCCAGGCACAGCTACAGGTTGGGCGGGGAGGAGATTCAGAGCAGCCCTGCGGAGAAGGACTTGGGGGTGTGGGTTGATGAAAAAATGAACATGAGCCGGCAGTGTGCGCTTGCAGCCCAGAAAGCCAACCGTATCCTGGGCTGCATCAAAAGGAGTGTGACCAGCAGGTCGAAGGAGGTGCTCCTGCCCCTTTACTCTGCTCTCGTGAGACCTCACTTGGGAGTATTGTGTGCAGTTCTGGTGTCCTCAACATAAAAAGGACATGGAAGTGTTAGACCAAGTGCAGAGGAGGGCCACGAGGATGATCAGGGGACTGGAGCACCTCTCGTATGAAGATAGGCTGAGAAAATTGGGGCTGTTCAGCCTGGAGAAGAGAAGGCTGCATGGAGACCTCATAGCAGCCTTCCAATATCTGAAGGGGGCCTATAGGGATGCTGGGGAGGGACTCTTCATTAGGGACTGTAGTGAGAGGACAAGGGGTAATGGGTTTAAACTTAAACAGGGGAAGTTTAGATTGGATATGAGGAAGAAATTCTTTACTGTAAGGGTGGTGAGGCCCTGGAATGGGTTGCCCAGGGAGGTTGTGGATGCTTCATCCCTGGTGGCTTTCAAGGTGGGGTTGGACATAGCCTTGGATGGCATGGTTTAGTGTGAGGTGTCCCTGCCCATGGCAGGGGGCTTGGAACTCGATGATCTTGAGGTCCTTTCCAACCCTTACTATTTTATGATTCTATGATTCTATGATCTTGCGAAACTACTCAAGAGCTGGGACATTTCCCTTGTGGTGTAAGACATTGTGAATCTGGATGGGAAATCTGGACAGATTCACAATGGGAAGGGAAATGAATCCAATGAATGCTGTTAACATCAAGCTATTACAGGAAAAGCAGACAGTTTTTCTTTTACCCATGCCTTAAAAGAACTGGTGGCAACTGCATTTTGTGAGGAAATCAAGTTTATCAATTTGTTCTAAATGTGCTCTGAGGGTCTACAGGATCTGCTGTTAGTAAAATTGAGGGGAAGAATGTCTGGTCTGGGAGTCAGACACCAAACTGCTTTGAAACACAGTTCTAGCCATGAAAAACCAAAATGCTAAATATCTGGAGAATCTTATGGACTGAAACATGTTAGCACCCAAACAGAGTAGCTATGGCCAAGTATAAAGAAGAGGTGAAAGAAGAATTTTCATATCAGAATTTTGGATGTCAGTACCCAGTTTAATTTAGGATTTTATTCACTAGTAGTAGTGGATCTAGGTCATAGGGCAAGCACATCTTTGGGTTTCATTTAAAAAGAGAGATTTCTTACAATATTTTAATCACATGGTGGCAATATTTGGTGATACAAATGTTAAGAAGCTGTGTTTCATTTCTGTAAAATGATCCATGGGTATAACCAATGTAATTTTAGAACTTCCTGGAAATTGTTTATATACTCAAAATGAAAGAGGAAGTTCTGCTTTGACAATAGGAATTTGTGATGAATAGCTTTTTCTTCGTCTGAAAACTCACCTTCTTTGAAATACAGCAAAGCTGCTCATGCTATCTTATTCTCTTTTGTAGCTTACCAGCAACAGAGGTAGAGATTAATAGAAGTTAATCTATACATGTACCATTGTTATGCCATTTGTGTGATATCCAAATATTTTCTGTTTGCTGTAAAAGTATAACGTGAAAAAAGATGCAAATATTTCCTCTAGCTTGCAGGAAACTGTAATAGGTTTTAGAGATGAGAACTAACTCAAAACACAAGGGGTAAGGGGAGAATTATCTCTTAGGTGGAAATTTTCAGAGCAGATGGTTATAACTGTCATAAACCAGGAATCCCATGGACAGATGTTCTGCTTCAGGTTAGTGTTGACTCAGATGATACAATGTTAATAGATGCAGCTTCAGTGTGACCCAGCTTTTGTACATAGGTGGAACTAAAAATTAATATCTTATTTCATACACATTTGTAAGGTGTAAGGAAAAAATTTTTTCTTCATCTTGAAGATATTCTCCAGTGTAACAACCATGAAAAAATCAACCTGTTTCTCCATAGTATGTAATATGCTTTCTATTTAAATAAATTTTGTCACTTTCATCAACGATGGTTTACTAAAGCAGAGTCTAAGCATCAAGTGATCACAGTGGGATTGTTAAAATAACTAACATATCTGCCAGAGGCCAGGTTAATTTTATTAATAATAGTATGCTTATTGGTGAGTCAGTGGATATGAGTGTTATGCCTGGATTGATTTGTATTTACTGTCTATGGAAATTGTCTATGGCTCTAATGTGTGGTCTTGTGTCACCAGGACATACTGTAGTTTTGACTGGAAGAGCAGCATTTGTTTGCTTTGATAAGTGCTCTTATTAAGGAGATGAGTACTCTCATTAAGTGACATGAATGGTTATATCCTTGACCATGTTTGTTCTCATTCGCATTTCTTTTCCTGTTTAAAGTCTCATGGGCTTTCATGAAAGTATTTTACTCAGCCAGGGCAGAATATAGATCTCATGTTTTTACAGATGTAAAAACTTTATTTCTTCTGGGAATCTGTTGCCTCAGTTCTCAGCTAAGTCATGGTGAAGCTGATTGAAAAGGCTAGGAGAAAAGTATTTTTGGTAGGTCTTTGCTGAGATTTTGAAGTATTCTGCAAATGAGACTTTTTCCACAAATGGGCCAAAGTTGATATCTCACCAGATTGTCCAGCCCGCTTTGTAAGCTGATTTTGAGCCAGCCATCACAAAGCTTCAGGAGCTGTATTTTGTGTATTCCAGCTTCCAGGTTTATAATTTCTTGAATGACATAGCTTCATGGAGGACTATAAGATCTGGGTGGTGAATTTTAACAAAAATAATACAGGATAAGGAGATTGCATTGTCTATACTGTAACAATTCCTGTAACTCATGTAGCACATGGAATAATTTTATAGCTAGTTTTATAGTTGCATTTAAACTAGGTGTATTGGTGTGTTTGAGCCCTGTAGCCAGCTAGTACTTAGAGCAGCATGGAAACCCTCCTAAAAGGTAAGCTAAAGAAAGGCGTACAGAAAGACGTCTATTTAGATCACAGTGATCACCATGCTGCTGTGCCTTGTGGTCAAAATATCTGACATTAAATGGCCACCTTAGCTGCAGCTATGGCAACAAAATTCAGAGTAGGGATTACAATCGTGATTCAGCGCTGTGTTTCACAAGGAAAATAGCAAAGCTGTGGAGAAGAGGGCCTTGAAAAGTCACAGGGTTTCTAGCTGTCAAAACAAAGTTACTCAAAGAGAAAGAAACTTCGAGAGCAAAGCTTTTTGCTACTATTATTTTGCTACTGACATTGTACTGTTGCATACAATGCCAAGGGATTTATGCACATGGGTACATAGTATAGGTACATAGGGGGATTTTCTAAAAAGCATGAGTTTTCCAGTTAATGAAACCCTGTTTGCTGTTTGAAATTTTGTACATGGTATAGGTGTGTGTCCTTTTTTGTGAACTAGTGAAGCTACGAATTAATGTCAAGAACATTCTGAACTTTTTTTTTTGTTTGTTTGTTTTTCTTTGTTTTGTTTGTTTTTTTTTTTTTTTATTGCCATTTCCAAAATTTGTCTGCATGCAGAGCTTGATTGGCAAATTGGCAAGGGATTGTTTTATGAATCAGATTGATAGTAAATTTATGCATTTAGTTGAATTAAAATTAGAGCAATAGTATAATGATGTAAGATGTATAATGATACAAGCACTGTAATGATAACATTGTATAATAAAACTGGCTTCTTATAATTTGATTTAACCCTTATCAATACATTACATTAGCTTCATTCTTTACAATTTTTTAGTACTGTTTGGATTTCAGAGACTATTTTGATGGGGAAAAAAAAAAGAGATTTAAAATTCAGACAAATGTTCAGTTTAGTGGCACCATACCTGTAGTGGCCTTTCCTGTTGTCCTTGACATCCCTGGCCAGGCTCAATTCTAACTGGGCCTTAGCTCTCCTGATCTCATCCTTAGCTTCCCAGACAATACCCCTGTATTCCTCCCAGGCAGCTTATCCCATATTGCACCTTCTGCAAGTTTTTTTTTTCCCTCTGAATTTTCTCAGCAGCTCCTTGTCCATCCATGAAGGCCTCTTGGCATTTTTGCTCCATTTTCTTCTTACTGGGAGACAACATTCTGGAGCTTGGAACAGGTGATCCTTGAATATCAACCAGCAGTCTTGGCACCCCTGCCCTCTAAGGCTCTATCCTATGGGACCCTACTGAACAGGTTCCTGAAGAGGCCAAAGTCCGCTCTCTTGAAGTCCAGGGCAGTGAGCTTCCTGCATACCCTTCTCACTGCCTTGAGGATCTCAAACTATACCATCTCCTGATTGCTACAGCCAAGGCTGCCTTGGAGCATCACATTCCCCACCAAGCGCTCCCTGTCGGTGAGCACAAGGTCCAGCATGGCATCTCTGCTTGTCAGCTCCTCTTTCACTTGCATGAGGATTCAAGCTATTCAATCAGTTTTATTTGATATTTTGCATATCATGTTATCTCCAGGCATGAGATGCTGTTATTTTACATTACATGAGTAATTTACTGTTGATGTTTCTCGATATATTTTATTGACTTTGTCCAAATCTCTAGGCCTGAAAAATACATATGAAAACCTTTCACAGTGGGACACAGCTGTCATACCTGCATTTCCAGTGGGTTAGCCAAAAATGTATTTTCCAGTGAACAGAACCTAAGGCTAAGGTTATTATTATGGTTGCTTAGTCTGACCTACTGTAGAACATAGAGTGCTGGCTTAATATTCCCTTTAGGTCAGATAAAATTATTAAATACATTTATGTATTATTAGAAAAAAATAATTATACCAATTTAATTAAAAAAAAAAATAATTGTTTCATCTTAGATCTACCTAACTCAGTTACTGTTGGTTTTTGCATCAAAGCTGAGAATTGTCAGATGGGGCTTCAAGTCAAGCCAGTAGGGTTGAAGAAGAGTTAGAGAACCAACAGAGAATCATAGAATCATAGAATAGTTAGGGTTGGAAAGGACCTTAAGATCATCTAGTTCCAACCACCCTGCCATGGGCGGGGACACCTCACACTAAACCATGTTATCCAAGGCTCTGTCCAACCTGGCCTTGAACACTGCCAGCGATGGAGCATTCACAACTTCCCTGGGCAGCCCATTCCAGTGCCTCACCACCCTTACAGTAAAATATTTCTTCCTCATATCCAATCTAAACTTCCCCTGTTTAAGTTTGAACCCGTTACCCCTTGTCCTCTCACTACCAGTCCCTCATGAAGAGTCCCTCCCCAGCATCCCTATAGGCCCCCTTCAGATACTGGAAGGCTGCTATGAGGTCTCCACGCAGCCTTCTCTTCTCCAGGCTGAACAGCCCCAATTTTCTCAGCCTGCCTTCATATGGGAGGTGCTCCAGTCCCCCCTGATCATCCTCGTGGCCCTCCTCTGGACTTATTCCAACACTTCCATGTCCTTTTTATGTTGAGGACACCAGAACTGCACACAATACTCCAAGTGAGGTCTCACGAGAGCAGAGTAGAGGGGCAGGATCACCTTCCTCAACCTGCTGATCACTCTCCTTTTGATGCAGCTCAGCACATGGCTGGCTTTCTGGGCTGCAAGTGCACACTACCGGCTCATGTTCATTTTTTCATCAACCCACACCCCCAAGTCCTTCTCTGCAGGGCTGCTCTGAATCTCCTCCCCACCCAACCTGTAGCTGTGCCTGGGATTGCTCCGACCTAGGTGTAAGACCTTGCACTTGGCATGGTTAAACTTCATCAGGTTGGCATCAGCCCACCTCACAAGCGTGTCAAGGTCCCTCTGGATGGCATTCCTTCCCTCCAATGTATCAACCGAACCACACAGCTTGGTGTCATTGGCAAACTTGCTGAGGGCACACTCAATCCCACTGTCCATGTCACCCACAAAGATGTTGAACAAGAGCAGTCCCAACACCGATCCCTGAGGGACACCACTCATTACTGGTCTCCAGCTGGACATTGAGCCATTGAGCACTACTCTTTGCGTGCAGCCATCCAGCCAGTTCTTTATCCACCGAGTGGTCCACCTATCAAATTGATGTCTCTCCAACTTAGAGACAAGGATGTCATGTGAGACAGTGTTGAATGCTTTGCACGAGTCCAGGTAGATGACATCAACTGCTCTACTCCTGTCCATCAGTTCCGTAGCCCCATCATAGAAGGCCCCCAGATTGGTCAGGCAGGATTTCCCCTTAGTGAAGCCATGCTGGCTGTCACCAAGCACCTTGCTGTTTTTTATGTGCCTTAGTATGCCTTCCAGGAGAATCCGCTCCAAGATTTTGCCAGGCACAGAGGTGAGACTGACTGGTCTGTAGTTCCCTGGCTCATCCATTTTCACCTTCTTGAAAATGGGGGTTATATTTCCCTTTTTCCAGTCATCGGGAACTTTACCTGACTGCCATGATTTTTCAAATATGATGGACAGTGGCTTAGCAACTTCATTTGCCAGCTCCTTCAGGACCTGCAGATGGATTTCATCAGGTCCCATGGACTAGTATACGTTCAGGTTTCTAAGATGGTCTCGAACCAAATCCTCTCCTACAGTGGGCCCAGGGTCTTCATTCTCACACTCCCTGTGTCTGCCTTCCAAGACTTGGGTGGTGTGGTCAGAGCATTTTCCGATGAAGACTGAGGCAAAGAAGTCATAAAGAAACTCAGCCTTCTCCAAATCCAAGGTAGCCAGTTCTCCTGATAGCTTCCGGAGGTTGTCCCTAGCCTGCCTTTTATTTGCAGTGTACCTACAGAATCCCTTCCTGTTATCCTTAACATCCCTAACCAAGTTTAATTCTAAGTGGGCCTTAGCTTTCCTAACCTGGTCCCTAGCTTCCTGGACAACATCCCTGTATTCTTCCCAGGCCACCTGACCTTGCTTCCACCTTTTATAAGCCTCTTTTTTCCTTCAAATTTTCCTCAGCAGCTCCTTATCCATCCAAGGAGGTCTCCTGGCCCTCCTGCAGCACTTCCTTCTAGTTGGGATGCATTGCTCCTGAGCTTGCAGCAGGTGATCCTTGAATATCAACCGACAGTCTTGTGCCCCCCTGCCCTCAAGGGCTGTATCCCATGGAACCTTACTGAGCAGGTTCCTGAAGAGGCCAAAGTCTGCTCTCTTGAAGTCCAGGGCAGTGAACAGAATTAGAACTGTTATTCATTCATTAAAATCCTTGCTCTGAACAGTGCCAATAACTTTGTCTTAGGAAGCAGTGGGTAAGGTTGATTTAGGTCTATTTTGCAACTTTTTCTTGGACTTCAGAGGGCAAGCAGCCTGTTTATGAAAGGAAATACGTGCTTAAAAGTACAAGGCATGATATATTCTTGTTGAAATGCAGCTTTTTGCATGAAAATATTACAATCTGTCCATAAGTTTCCTCATCATGTTTCATGCTATGATTAACAACTGAATTCAATTGTGACTGTATTTTGACTGGCTTTAGGAGGTATGATGCAAAATCAGAGTTTGCAGAAATAATGGATAGACAATGTATTTTGGACTACAAGTTTAAGTTGATTGGATTGGAGTTGGTCTTAATGATTTCAAGAGAGAAGTTTAGAAGGGTTTAAAGGATAAGTTTCAGAATATCTTAAAAATGTAAGAATTATTGTGAAGAAAAAAGGACAAAACAGTATACTTTTACATAGGAGGATGTAAAGAGTTAAGCTATAAATAGTAACATCATTAGTCCTGTGTTTATTATGTACCTGGTTTCCAACTGTTTTCTGTCGACTTGTCAGTATAAAAAATAAAACAAACCACAACTGTAAGCAGTAACTTAACCTGAGTTAATGTTTATCAGCTCCACATGTAAAACAATTCTATTAAAGCAGCAGAGGAAATAGATTAGCAGGCATGAATGTAACAGATAGTGAATAGTTCTGACAATTTCTCCTATTATGGTCTCTCAAAATGAGTTCCTAAAAAATGGAATGTGAACGTTGACAAAGTCATGGCATCCAACAGAAAGGATCCGTCTTATTGCCTGTGAATGAGAATTCCATTTATTTTTTCTTTTTATTGGTTTGTTTGAATTACAAAGTTTACTTAGGAATGACAGTTAAAATGATGTAATGAGGAAAATTGTGACCATTTTACCCAAAGAAGGGAAAGCCAGTTACAAAGACGTATACACTTTACATTGATAGATGCTACTTGTAGTTCATGAAGAACTTACTTAGTAGTACTATCTTTACTTACAGCTGAACTAAGTCCTGTGAGTAATATTTAGCTGAGCAGATGCAGGTATCTTTACCTGAACTAGTAATTTCAGCTTCTCTTATAATCAGTGAAGAGAAACAGGCCTTCACAGTGTGTGAAAGATCATAGAATCATAGAATCATAGAATAGTAAGGGTTGGAAAGGACCTTAAGATCATCTAGTTCCAACTCCTCTGCCATGGGCAGGGACACCTCACACTAAACTATGCCACCCAAGGTTCTCTCCAACCAGGCCTTGAACACTGCCAGCGATGGAGCATTCACAACTTCCCTGGGCAACCCATTCCAGGGCCTCACCACCCTTACAGTAAAATATTTCTTCCTCATATCCAATCTAAACTTCCCCTGTTTAAGTTTGAACTTGTTACCCCTTGCCCTATAGCTATGGTCCCTCATGAAGAGTCCCTCCCCAGCATCCCTATAGCCCCCCTTCAGATATTGGAAGGCTGCCATGAGGTCTCCACGCAGCCTTCTCTTCTCCAGGCTGAACAGCCCCAACTTTTTTATCCTATTTAAGACATCTAAAAAAGATTAGATAGCTTATGATCAGAAACACCCTTTTTCTCTTTACTGTCTGTAAGGCTCTGTGGTGGATAGCTGAGATTTAGAATGCACTGTAGACATACAGACTTAGGAGGTAAATCTGTTCTGGGAATAAAATCATAAATTTAGAAAAATCGATGGCAAAAATTTTGATGCCTTCATTAAGGAGAAAATGTCAACATGCGTTCTGAAAGGGGCATACACATATATGAAAGATAGCTAGGATTATAAAGACTGGTTTTCTACTTCTAATTTTCCACCTACACAATTGATGCAACTGCCAAACATTCATTATACGTTCATTGCTAGGGAGAAAATCTTTCTATTACTTGTGGCCCACACAATAAATGCATGGAGATTTCCTTGTTAAAGAATAGTGAAAAGAGAGCGAAACCACTTTTGACATGATTTATTCAAAGAATGCCAGTGGGCGTATTCAGAGAGATAAGTTAAAAGTGTGCTTGCTGTGTATTTATGGTAGCTACCAATCTTTCCTACATATTTTGATGACGAAGAATTGTCACCATAATTAAGGAAAGAGGAAAAAATAAATCCACTTGCTTCAAGACAGATTACAAAAACTACTGTTTTCACATATCTTTGTGATGGTTGATAGCATCAGTGTTCATTTTTTTTAATACATGAGTATTGGCTAAGTGTTTAAATGTTTTACAGTGAGCTGTCCTGTTAGGGAAAGAGAGAAAGAAAAAAAAAAAAAGGAATTAAAAGGATTAAAGTGTGTCATGACATGAAAAAGAAAGGCATTGGAAATCCATCAGATTTTCCTTTCATCTTCTCTTACATGTTTATTTGTATTGCTAGATGAAATACGTGGCAGACAGAATTCATGGTCATAGTAACTAATCTTTTGTTGTATCACTTAAAGGAGATTTTCTTAATTTTCATTTCTTTTTCCTTACAAGGGCCTTGCTAGAATGCAGGAGAATAGTTTCTAGTAACTGTGGCAACCGCATTTGGTCAAGAAAATCGTATTTTCAAAAGATGACAAACATATTCCTTTTTCAACTTTTAATTTGCTGATTTTAATCGCCATTCTAGAGTTGAAGATTGTGCGATTATGCTGTCAGTTCAATTGCATACGTGCCATTTTCCTGAGTAATCTCTGAACCTAGCAGTCAGTTTCAGCTGATTCCATTTGAGGGAGAAGCAAAGGACTGAACAGGGTCTCATAAGTCTGGAAAAGTGTGGCCATTAGTCACAGGAGTAGGGGTAAATTACAGCCTCATCAAGCAGTATGTATTATACCGGATAGCTAATTTTCATGCTGAAAACTTCAGTGTAGCAACATCACAGTTGTCTCATGCATGGAAAAAGGAGATGTGGGCAAATGGAGGGAAGCAGAAATTGAGGTAGTCATGATAGGGGAAGAGATTTACAAGACACATGAAAAAATAGTTATTTTTCATTATGTCATTCACAGAATTTTTTATTTATTTGTTTGTTTGTTCATTTATTTATTTAGATTACAAATTATTCACCTCATTTGTATTTAAAAAATTAGTCCAAAACCAGTAAACTCTTTTGGGCTTAAATCAACTTTCAGTTTGATATTGAAAGTCAAAGAATTTTGTTCCCTTAACAAGAAACCAAATTAAAAGACTGAAACTTGTGGTAAATTTTCTGGAATTCTGGGGCAACATCTGTGATTTGACTTCCCACATCTATCTGTTCAAAGTTTCCAAATAGTTTGGTAGACTGATGAAAAAATGGTGTTGTGACTTTCCAGTCACTGTTGTGGAAAATGAGAATATATTGCAAATTTTTTAAGAAATACTGACATCTTGTACTTTATACCTATGATACTGAAGAAAAATCTGATAGTTTGAATGCTCAATCAAAGATACTATTTTGAACTAACAGTCATTAATTGATATATGAGATATGATTTTTTTTTCTGGTTTTGTCTGTTGGTGGGGTGCTTTTCTCCATGAAACAGAATGAAACAATATGAAGTAAAAAAATACAAGACAGAATCTAGAATTAAAAGACTAGGATAACTTCAATAGTATGATTATAGTATGGGGTTTTTTAATAGTTACACAATTTGAATTCTAAGTACTTTTTTACTATTGAAGCACCACATCTATAATTAGAAGCATAACTGTAATATGTATTTTTTGTTGAGAGTCACATAGTTACATATAGTGTGAAGGGTTTGATCGTATTTCTAAAAATATTTGTGTACTGTTTGCTCACCAAAACAGGCTGATGAAGTAGGTTTATGAAGTTAATTTTCAGGTCCAGCTTAACAGCTTCTTTTTTCAGCAACTTACACAAAAACATACAGATTTCCTCCAGTGTCTTTCTGCAGTGGGACTATGTGAGTTGTATTGTGACACAGGCCATTCAGAGCTGCAGAAAAGCCAACACAATAGCAAGAAAGCAAGATGTTATTTATATTTTTTATCATCAGCCTTATTGGGTCACTTGTGCTATTTCCTGTTACAGAGGTCAGTATGAAAGCAGATGCTGTAATAATTAATGGATTATATTTTCCCACCTGTGAAAGGCAATGCAGATTTTCGTACCAGCTTAAGTTCTACCTAGAACAGAACTACTTGAGGGAAAACCATATACTATATTTTGCCATAGGAAACAAAACTATTGGCAGATGTATCTTCCCAAAAGAACAATGTTGAGTAGGAAGTGGAATGGATATAAAAGCTTTATAACAAAGCAAATTCCTTGTAAATATAGTTTTCAGGAAATTTCGTATGCAAGCTATCCACGCCTTTTCCTGGCAGTGCATTGTATGATATCTCTGAAACCACAGTTCTTTATCCCAAGTCTAACACTTACAAGGATTTTAGTTATTTTAGACAAATGGAGGGTCAAAGTTTAGTCTTTTTTGTTTAAATAAAAATCACTGAGGAATTTTACATGAAAGATAGGTGAATTAAAAAGAATGTGTAAAGGCAGACAGTGCATTGAAGTTTGGTGGAATTTGAATTTTTGACCACTGAATGATTGTATTTGCATCTCATATTCCTCATATAGTGGATAGTTTAAGCTTTTCATACTGCTTAGAAGGTGAAAACTAATTCTCTGAATTTAGAGATAAAATCAGTTTAATGAAATTTCCCCAGTTGTTTTTTACTGAGTCAGACAACATTTTTTATCTTACTTCCTCAAAATGAAAGTTTAGCTTTTAAAAACCCTGATTCTATTGAACAGTTAAGTAATTCTTTACCTTTAAAGAATAAATTATCTCTAAAATGTGCACAAATGTTATAAAGTTTCTTCTAGGTTAAATTTCATCTGACATGATAAAATTATAGGACAAAAATCAAAATTCTCATATGCATGCAAGTGAAATAAAAATATGATCCTTTGAAGGCTGGAAAAGGGGCATTAAATCTGAAAGCCAGGCACAAATAAATTACATTCATACTTGGATGAAGTCTAGTGCCAATACAGCACATATCTGATACCGGGTTTTGGGATCTTCATTTCTCTTACATTTCCAAACAGCCGTGACCCTGAAATTTGGTATTGGCGAGGATTCTTTACTAAGTCATGACACTTCATTTTGTGGTAAGATATCTCTGTTGCATTTAAAATATGTCTGTCTGATCTAAGCCATTTGTCAAGGCTTATTTCACAGTCAGTGAAATGAAGTACCCCCCTAGCCATATATAGTCTACTTTCCCCAGCACTATTGTAGCTGTCGTGTACCTTCTTTTCTCCATCAACTCTAGAGGGAGCCTACCTGCCGTTTTAGCCTAACAGTATTGTATTGAAATGGTTAAAGCTAGGGGAACTGAAGCCTACCTTCTGTTGTATTTCTATGCATATATATAGTATGAAAGTATTACCATTGTTATTATTAGGAAGATATCCATTAGTATCAGCTAGATCATGATTTGATATGCATGGGCATTGTCTCCTCCTCCACTAGTTCCCTGGCTTTGGAGTTCTTTTTTTTTACTCATTAAATCCTTTTTTCACTATCAAAATTTGATGGATGTTTTCTTGGAAATTGTTCATGAGTTTGGGTGTGTTTCTTTTTTGTTCAAGTTAATTGAATTGGAAGTGAAAGTAGCTAAACAATGCCAGACCTTGAATAAACTAACATGATTTTAAGACAATGAGAGTGAACCTGCATCCAAAATAAACACTGTGGTAAGTTCTTGAAATGATACAATACATGCTGTTAAATGTTAAAAAAGCACTGTGTGAATAACCCCATATTTGAGCATTCAGGATAAAAACATTTTACACCTTTTCCCAGGTGCTTCAACATTCAGGGATGCAAAAAAACATTTCATTGTTTTTCTCCCAGGAAGAGAGCTGCAGTTATTTTTAAAATAAAAACAGAGTTCTTATTTACTGTCAGGTTTTCAGCTGGGTGAATAGACTAAAGATGAGGCAACATAAAATGTGTATCTGCTAAGGCTTTGCCTGCAGCTATAATTTAATCCATGGGTGGTTAGAAACTGGACTGCCCTAGAATGGTGGAGTCTGAGAGGTTTCCAAGCAGCTAAGCAGAAGGTCTGAGCTGGAATGAAAGAAATAGAACAAAGGGTAATGGTTTTAAATCGAAAGAGGATATATAGAGATTAGATGTCGGGAAGAAATTCTTTACTGTGAGGGTGTGAGACACTGGAACAGATTGCCCAGAAAAGCTCTGGCTGCCCCACCCTTGGAAGCCTTCAAGGCCAGGTTGGATGGGGCTTTGAGTAACCTGATCTAGTGGTAGGTGTCCCTGTCTGTGGCACGGGGGTTGGAACTGGGTGGACTTTAGGGTCCCTTCCAACCAAAACCATTCTGTGATTCTTTGAATTTTCTCATTTAACATGGAAAAATTGCAATATTGTCTTCAGTTTTCATTCTTGCATAGCTGTGAAAAGCTTTTTCTGACACTGATATGGTAAAATAGTACATTCTTTTATGATTTTGTACAACACTTTTTTGATGGGAGTGTACTTCCAGTCTGCATTCCTTGGAAGCTGAACTTTGTCAGTCGTTTTCTTGCATTTTGCTTCCTGGAGCTCCCTAGTCTGCTATAATATCCAGGTCACATGGTAGCAAGTTAGAGGAAGCAAGTGGAAGCACAGGTGTTTCTGGCTGACACAAAGGAGAATTTCTCTATGAGTGAAGCCTTTTGTCAGACACAGACAGACCTGCAGTAGCTTATGGAAATGGAGTAGGAGTAAGCCTTACACTACAAGGCTGCTTCAGTTCCACCAAAACCTTGCTTTCTTCAAGTACAAGATGTAGGCAAGAATATATTACTCCTGATGCAGGTATACAGAAAACTAGAGAGTGAGGGATGAGATAATGGAAGCGGGTATTTCATTTGGGATATCTTCAATTCTGAACCTTCAGCTCTACTTCTTGTTGTAGGCACTGCGAACAAAGAGCAGTCTAAGTAGCAGGAGAGATGGTGGCTCCTCCAAGAGACAGGACTGGTAGATTTTGCTAGCTGTGCAGTTCTAACCAAATTTGTATAGACACATGATCTAGTAATGGACAGAACTGATACAGCAATTTTGTAAGTGTCTGAGCCAGGTTCACCATAAAATCCACATGAGGGATACATACCACAAAACTGCATGAAACTCTAATCTGTGTTTAAAAATTGGTTGCTGGAAGAAGAATAGAGAAAGTAAGCTTGCTGGAGTTCTCTGTATGTGACAGCTTTGTAATGCAGGATGCTGATTTCTCTTTGTTTATTTTGAGAGTAATACACTTGCTCGGGTTTTTTCGTGAGTGATTTGCTTCGTTGGTAATGCTGTTTGCTGTTTTAACACTTTATTTCTGGCAAGACACTGGCAGAAATAACACAGAGGCAGCTATAATGGTGGAAGCTGTAATTAAAAATGTTTCTGAAATTCACTGCAAGGGCAGGCAGCATCATCTTAGTGAAGAAGACATGTTTTAAATCAAGAAATATGAAATGCACCATTTATATACACTTCCCAAAGCTGTGCAGTATCTTGAAATAAAGTAATAATTCCTGTCTTCCTAATTGCCTTCTCATGGAATTGTAAAACTTTTCAGAGCTGGATACACAGCTCTAGATAATGCTGATAAAAAACAGAGGGTCATTTTAATGAGAAGAAATCATAAATCTAGGAATTATCTCCCAAGGAAACAGATCAGGAGCTAAAGGACAGCCAGGCTGTTTCTAGTTTAGCTAACTCAAACAGAAAATAAAAATGTAAAGGTAGTCTACCTCTTTTCTTTGCCAAATACCTGTCAAGGAAATACTATTCTGAATAAAGGAGAGAGTGTTTTGTCTCACATGAGGAACTGTGCAGGTACCAAGCCTGAGGACAGCCGTTGTATCAATAGTGGTGGAATTGCAGGTCCATTCCTTTGGGTGGAGTCTGTGTTGCAGGATTTTCAGCATACTTCTGGGCAGCTGTTAGAAGGGCTGTTTGTGCCCTTTCCTTGTCTCTCCTGCAGCTCAGAGATGAATAGTGGTTCCATCCTTTGTCCTATAGCCTAAAGTAACCTGTTACAGTTCAACAACGCTGTCACAAATTTCTATTTGATATAATGACACAGAGATAGTAAGAAGTGCCTCAATGCCTAAATGTACTATGAAATGACAAGGCTATTATATGTGCCTACAAAAATCAGTCATTAAGCCCTATAACTGTGTAATCTAAAGGAAATGCCTTGGGACAATAGATGGCTACAGATTTGGTGAACTAGGCCAACCATGTTTCTCTCCAAAGACAATTTTGCAGTTTTACAGCATGAAAATTCCCCAAGTCTGCAAAAAAGGCTGATGTAAGACTTTCTGAACCAGAGACTGTTTGGGTCAGCAATGACAGTGATCACTAGTACATGCTTAGATCAGGAAGAGGTGGGGATGTTACATGATGTAAATGCGCAGAAGTTCCTGTTTGACAGATGGAGAGATGAGGAATGAGAAACAGGGAAGGGAAAGGATGGTGTGGGAAAGTGAGGGGAGAGAGAGAGAAAGGGGGGACCCAGCAGACTTCTGGGGAGATGCTTTTTTTAGCATGGTGTGGAAAGAATACAAAGAAATAGGTTACTGTGAGATTTTTAAAATGTGAATTTAAATGATGTATAAATATACTTTTGTTTTAAAATGCTAAACAAAGTTTGTTCTGTACTTACCTCATGCCCCTTCTCATTACATTCTAAATGCAAAGAGCTAACATGATGAACTGTATGATGAAGGGCATGTTTCAGTTGACTGTGGAGGCAAGGCAAGCACTGACTGAGGGCTGTGGAGTGCCTGCTCTGTGAAGGCACATGTGCCAGGCTGCTAGGAGAAACAGTAATGCTTCCTTCCTGGGCCCAGGAAAGAAGAAGGAGGGAAAGAAAAAAAAAGAAAAAAAGCCAATGTGTGGAATGTGCAGCAGAAGAAATGTAAAAACTGCTTTAAGCTGGCAGAAGAACAAGATCTTTTAACCTGACCAGGACCACTGATGCTAATAAGAGTAATGACAGCCCTCATAGGCTGGGGTGGCAGGATTTAGTACTGAATGCTGAGCTTTTGTTTTTGTTTTCAATAGACATATCTATTTATTTTTAGCTGGTTTAAAACATACATATAATACTTGAGTGTAATAATACATACTGTCATTTAAAATGTAAATGCAAAGGAATCACATAATTAAGGGACAAAAATCCATTAAATTAATTGAGGGAAATGGCTCTATTATCATTACTGTTAGAATGAAAATGGTGTCTATAGCAAGTCACATATTTTTGACATTTCTAGGTGTACTCAGATTCTTAGACCAGATTCTCAAACAGCTTTAATAATCAGTAATATTAATGGGGGCTATATTGGTTAATGGTGTCTGTGGGTCTGTCTGTCTCCAGTTTTGCTGTGAAAATCTGAGTATGTCTTCAGGTAAACCAATGCAGTAGCCAAACTTCTTTTTCTTTCAGTATTTCGTCTTCACTCTCTGTTGTCAATAGGATTTCCAGAAAAATAAAGCAATATAGTAGGCCTGAGACCAAGATTGCTGACATAAAGAGAATCTGTCCCTTTCCTCTCCCCCACCTTCTCAGCTGGCTTTTGGATGTAAGAGTAATTTAGGAGAGGAATACAACAGAACTGTGAGTACCTGCTGACTTGTACTAACTCTTGTTTTGGTTGCTAGCAGGAGAGTTAGTTTTTATAAACAAAGATGTTTTTCATTAATTAGTTGTCTTTATTTTGACATACAACTTCTTTTCCTTTAGCCTCAATTATAAAATCTGGGAGTTTCTGTGCTCATTTGCTAGATAATATTCAATACAAGTGCGAACAACAAATTTGTTTAGGAAAACAATCAGGATATATTGTAAATACCAATATTAGTTTTAGTGCATTACAGTTCATAGTAATCTTGTACCTAATTCACACCTTTTGTACCTCTGAAGGACAGGCTGAAGCACAGATGAGTCGTGCTGAACAATGAAAAATACCTGCAGTATGCTTTGAAACCCATAACAAAGCCCACTTTTTTCTCTGAAACTCCAAGTTACTTTTTTCTGCTTTTCCCCATCCTTCCAGCGGGGTCGTTCTGAAATCCTACTTTTCTGTCAGTGTCTTGAGCACTTAGAAGCTCTCTCAAGCTTTCCCAGCCCTTTTCTTTATCCTGACCGCCACTGAACTATTCCAACCAGCTAAAACTCTCACGGACATTTCCCAGGCTCCTTCCTACCTCTGGAACTTCCTGGACCCCTCCCAACTACTTGTACAAAATTACTGCACTGCTGAGCAGGAGACCAGCTTTGTTCAGGTAGACCATTACTATGGTTTGAACAGCAGTATACTACAATGTAAAGCTTGGATTCAGTAACAGTTCACAGACTGCAGGAAATGCTGTATTTTTTACAAGTGCTTTCTGGCTTCTATTAACTCGAAAGTGTAAAACAAGGGAATTCTGTAAGGTGTTACAATGGCTACTGGCATACCTTAAATCTAAAAAAACAGAATTTGTTTTAGTATTCAATGGAACGTACACATTTCTCTGCACCAGTAAAGACTCCTTAACTTAAATATTTTAACTCCATACATGACTTAGGGTTCATAGCAGAATCATTCTAAGGAGTAGAAGTCAATACCCCAGCTGTTCTTCAAAATACTTTTCTTAAGAAGCAGTTGCTTTTGGGTTAGATTTCCAGTCCCTGACATGACTACGTAACGTAACTGCACACCTTCTTTTTATGTAGAAGTTGAGAAGTCTTCCTTACGTGAAAGAATAGTGGTTGTCAGAAAGCCCTTGTTCTGGTATGTGCTGTGGCAAGCTGAACGTTAGCTCACTGCATTACTAATGCAGATAAGGGAACACTAATGGAATTTCTTTAGAAGACAACCATTTGCACCCTGGAGAGAATGGGGAAAGAGGAATGGATTTCATAAGGTCCCACGGACCTGTGTACGTTCAGGTTCTTAAGACGGTCTTGAACCAAATCCTCTCCTACAGCGGGCCCAGGGTCTTCATTCTCACACTCCCTGTGTCTGCCTTCCAAGACTTGGGTGGTGTGGTCAAAGCATTTGCTGGTGAAGACTGAGGCAAAGAAGTCATAAAGAAACTCAGCCTTCTCCAAATCCAGGGTAGCCAGTTCTCCCGATAGCTTCTGAAGGGGGCCCACATTGTCCCTAGTCTGCCTTTTATTTGCAGTGTACCTACAGACTCCCTTCCTGTTATCCTTAACATCCCTAACCAAGTTTAATTCTAAGTGGGCCTTAGCTTTCCTAACCTGGTCCCTAGCTTCCTGGACAACATCCCTGTATTCTTCCCAGGCCACCTGACCTTGCTTCCACCTTTTATAAGCCTCTTTTTTCCTTCAAATTTTCCTCAGCAGCTCCTTATCCATCCAAGGAGGTCTCCTGGCCCTCCTGCAGCACTTCCTTCTAGTTGGGATGCATTGCTCCTGAGCTTGCAGCAGGTGATCCTTGAATATCAACCGACAGTCTTGTGCCCCCCTGCCCTCAAGGGCTATATCCCATGGAACCTTACTGAGCAGGTTCTTGAAGAGGCCATCCAGAGGGACCTTGACATGCTTGTGAGGTGGGCTGATGCCAACCTGATGAAGTTTAACTATGACAAGTGCAAGGTCCTACACCTGGGTTGGAGCAATCCCAGGCACAGCTACAGGTTGGGCAGAGAAGAGATTCAGAGCAGCCCTGCAGAGAAGGACTTGGGGGTGTTGGTTGATGAAAAAATGAACATGAGCTGGCAGTGTGCATTTGCAGCCCAGAAAGCCAACTGTATCCTGGGCTGCATCAAAAGGAGCATGACCAGCAGGTCGAGGGAGGTGATCCTGCCCCTCTGCTCTGCTCTTATGAGACCTCACTTGGAGTATTGTGTGCAGTTCTGGTGTCCTCAACATAAAAAGGACATGGAAGTGTTGGAACAAGTGCAGAGGAGGGCCACGAGGATGATCAGGGGGGACTGGAGAACCTCCCGTATGAAGACAGGATGAGAAAGTTGCGGCTGTTCAGCCTGGAGAAGAGAAGGCTGTGTGGACACTTCATAGCAGCCTTCCAGTACCTGAAGGGGGCCTATAGAGATGCTGGGGAGGGACTCTTCATTAGGGACTGTAGTGATAGGACAAGGGGTAATGGGTTCAAACTTAAACAGGGGAAGTTTAAATTGGATATGAGGAAGATATTCTTTACTGTAAGGGTGGTGAGGCCCTGGAATGGGTTGCCCAGGGAAGTTGTAAATGCTCCGTTCCTGGTGGTGTTCAAGGCCAGGTTGGACAGAGCCTTGGGTGGCATGGTTTAGTGTGAGGTGTCCCTGCCCATGGCAGGGGGTTTGGAACTAGATGGTCTTAAGGCCCTTTCCAACCCTAACTATTCTATGATTTTATGATTCTATAAATATAATGGTGATCAGAAACTATTCATCAGCTGGACAGTAAAGTCTTTTGAGCACATGTAGAAATATTGTCCTTAATATAGAAATTTTAAATTTTTTTTGAGATACAAAATCTCTGTCTTCCAGATATATACCAGTAATAAAACCAGCTATTTTTTATTTGTAGTTGATAAAGTTATCCAAATATTAAGCTGTCAAATAGATTGATAGATAAGGAGAGGAATAGTATAGGCTTCATTTAAACCAGCATGGGAACAAGATAAAAGAATAGAAAGTGAGATAATAAAGCCCAGGCAGAATAGGTGTTTTAGAACTAAAAAGCTGTATGAAACATTGTAAAAATTAAACAGATCTAGAGCACTGAGTAAAATATTTTTAGATATATGAAAACACTCCAGCAGCATCTCCTTGTTTCTGCTGTCTCCCTAGCCTAAAAAGTAGAGTGACTGAAAAAATAGATCTTGCTTGGATATTAATCATAGATGAGATTATACACTGACAGTGGATAAAGCAAACCTTTTCCATTTACAAAAGATGAATAGATGAAAAAAAACTGAAAGAGGCAATATAGTACAGTGTTCCTCTGTCATTAAAAAGCTGCTAAAAGCAGAGAGTTTGCTGCATTTCTGTGATGAGTGAGATCAGTCCTTCATATATTCCTCCACCCATAATACCTCGCTAATTGAGAGGTAGGGCATGTTACCATAGATTTTTTAATCAAGACTAATGTTAAAACACTGCCATAAAATCCTAGCCTATGTAATTTCCAAAACTTCATATCATGCTTTTCCTACACTGTTATTTTGAACTATGATGAACCAACAATAGTGGTGTACGCATGAACTTCAAAATGCAAATTTTTATTGCTGAGCTGCTGTTGTTATTTTAAATAGTTTAATGAGAATTTTTATTTTAACATGAAAAGGTCAGGATTGCTCCTAACATTTATTCATGGTCTGCTAACCACTCCAAAATAAGTATGATCAGTTTTGCCACACATGATCACCTTTTCACACCAGCCAAAGTAGGCAAGCAAAGATATTTAGTGTCCTCCATTATCTTTTGAAATGTATTACGTATTACATTATTCAAGTCTATATGGGCACAGTTGTTTGGTATTATGTGGGCTTTGAAGAGGCCAACAGATGAATCATAGAATCATAGAATCATAGAATAGTTAGAGTTGTAAAGGACCTTAAGATCATTGAGTTCCAACCCCCCTGCCATGGGCAGGGACACCTCCCACTAAACCATGCCATCCAAGGCTATGTCCAACCCCACCTTGAATGCCGCCAGAGATGAAGCATTCACAACTTCCTTGGGCAGCCCATTCCAGGGCCTCACCACCCTTACAGTAAAGAATTTCTTCCTCAGATCCAATCTAAACTTCCCCTTTTTAAGTTTAAACCCATTACCCCTTGTCCTCTCACCACAATCCCTAATGAAGAGTCCCTCCCCAGCATCCCTATAGGCCCCCTTCAGATATTGGAAGGCTGCTCTGAGGTCTCCACTCAGCCTTCTCTTCTCCAGGCTGAACAGCCCCAATTTTGCAAAAGCTGAATTTTTCACCATGACGGATCCAAAGACTATTCACTTTCATTTTAAAAAATGGCAAGGAAAGGAAGGACAGAGAAATATAACACTATAAAGGAGGCAATGCGTGCTATGGAAGTTTAGGATTGTGCTAGTCACTTGTAATGAGCTATGAATGAACTTCAGCATGAAGAAGAATGGAAGAGAAGTGTCAGCTAACAAAGAGCCTCATCCTAATGGGCGTTTCCATTTGAGGAGGAAGAAAATAATCAGCAGGCTGTTCAAGTTACTTGAATTAATATTTTGCCTATATTTAATGAAAATGTATTGGGTTTATGTTTTTAGTGCATGTAAATTTGTCCTGCTTCAGAGACAGACCCAGCTATGACCCTAGTCCAGAGAAACTGAGTCATATTTTCTGTCTTTAGTATTATTGAATAATATTATTTCCTAGAATCTTGACTGATGGTACAGTAACAGTTTGATTCTCGGAAGTCTGTGTTGGCAGGAAATAATATACAATCTGAATTAAAAAAATTTTGCATGTGAAAAGGTCAATTAATTTCATCATGCTAACAGGCATCACAATGCTAAATCAAAGCAACACGTCTAAAGTTTGTCTGGGATGATTTTTGTTTGTTTTAAGCAATGGTCTGTCATCACTCCTATGTTCTTGGTAACTGTTCTAAATCTTATTAAAATAACTGGAAATTCATGGATTTTTTTGACATTTGCTTCACTGTAGGCACGTGAAAATATATCTCCTTGAGAAAGCGTATATTAAAGTGTAACATGAAGACAGAGAGCTATATTGTAAATAGCCAGCCAGTTAGTATTTTCATGTCAGTTCCTCTACAATCTACAGCAGAAAAATGTTCAGAAGTATGCTAATTCTTAACTTTTCTTTCATACTTTACATCAGAGAAGCTGCCTGCAGTTACAGTATTGTGCTTCCTCTTCTTTACCTTCTGCAGGAAACTTTCTGAATTGTAGATTTAAAAGCCACACCAAGCAAAGCAAACTTTACATCATTGTCTAGATACTTGCAACTTTGAACAGGGAATAGAATAAATAGAAATAATAAATGAATAGAAATACTCTTGGCAACTATTTACTATATCTAGGCTTCATACTGATATACAGTGCATATCTAGAAGACTAAATATAGTGAAACTATCACTTGTGACCTTGCAGTAGTTCTTATTCATACTGATATCCGTTTCAACAGGGTTCTTTTTTTTTTTTTTTGGATGAAAGTTTTAGAATGTAACAGAAAATCTCTTACTGATCCTATACCAATGCTAGACCATTATTATTACTGTATTGTGTCTTTTTTTCTTTTTTTAAAAATTATTTTAAAATTTCTTTTAAAATACCCTAATATTGCTTAGATTCTTTCAGATCTCTTGTATTTTACACAAGAATCCAATTTGGCAAGAAAAATGACAATAATGCAATTATTTTTAAGATGTTAGAGGAGGCCCTAATTTGTCATGTTGTACATCATTGTGTTTGCTTTTATACAGATCCCAAGGAACTATCACAATTTTTATTCTCAGCCTTTCAATAAACCAGGAAAATGGATGTAGGAACCATCACGCTAAATCAGACTATTGCTCCACTGGATCCATGTCATTGTCTGATCTCTAACTGAAACCAAATGGTTCAGAGTAGGATACATAAAACCTACAGAAGTTTGGTGATTAAATCTGTCCTCATCTTCTTGACTGTTTAGGTCTGATCACAACTTAAAACTCATTTACATCTGTCAGCTGTATTTCAAACACTTACTCTCTATAAAGCACTGGTTTCTTATTTCAGCTTTTCCAAAATATGAGCCATTAAAAATAAAGTGAGAATTGAAGTGATGAAGAAATCAAGATGGTATTAAGTTTATGGTGTTTTCTCTAGACTTAGGAAATCATTAGTTATCAAGTACAGGTACTCTCACGAACAGTAGAATATTCTAAACTATGCTGTCAGACCTGTGAACAATAAAACACTGTGCTGAATTTCTGATTAGACATATTCTTTCCTGATTACAGTCAAGTGCCATCTCGCTAAAGTGCTTTAGGTGACTTACAAACAATTAGATACATCACTGATTTTGTTAGAGTACGTTGATGCATGGTACAAAAATTCCAATAAGATGTACAACATTTTAAGTGGAACTTCTAGAGTTAGTGCCTACCTAAGTGGTAACTGAACACCTCTAAAATCCATGTACATGGTATAGCTTGTTATATATATACCACTGTAGTACAAAACATCTTATGTAGAACTGCAGTTGGCATTTTTGGTCACCCTGAAGTGGCATGTCAGATCTTCCTAGACCAGCAGGTAATTAGTATATCTCCAAAGAGCTGATTTGAAAGATAAAATTAAGATTGTTTATTTTTTCAGACATCAGGGTCCACATAACATCTCCACAGACAAAGCTACAGATAATACAGATGCTTATTTTGCCATCTACTGGTTCTCTTTTCACTTATGAAAAACAAAACAATTGTTTGTTTGTTTGTTTTTCTGTACATTTTCTATGTAATAATTTTGAGAAGTTGCAAGTAGAAAACAGTTGTCACTTTTACTGTATCTGTAATTTTTATCTATAATATATGCTTAATCTGGGCTAAAAGACTTTGCAACATTTTAGTCACTCCATTATCTGTAATTATAATGGTATCCTGCTACTCAATTAAATATTAATTTCACTCTCTCTTATTGATACATTGCCAGTACTTCCTAAATATCTTTGTAAGGTTATGAGTTTGGAAAGTTTATCACACCCTTTCTTAACAGAAAAGGGATTAGAAATTCCATAACATGAAATAATGTACTAGGACACCTGCTTTCTGACCTGGCTGAAATTATAACCTATTCAGTGTTCTGACTGTATTAATAGGACTTAAAAGAGAGCAAAAGAAGGAGCAAGGGAGAGAAAGAAACCAGAACCTATTCTGAACATCAAATGCTAATTGCAGCTGAAGACAAGCACCTGAATTTTTGCCACAAAGGAAGAATACTGTTTCCAGGAGCATTGTAATGGCCACTTGGCATTTCAGCTGTCAGCTCTGCGGCAGATAATCACAGGGTGTATTTAAGTTCTCCAGCATTTGCAAGTCTACTAAAAATGTGATATTTTGACATCCATCAAGCTGAAGGAGTGACAGGTAAAAAAGACATATGAATGTAAATCGTGTTCTTCCTGAGGGTGCTTTCTGTATAAAAAGTGATTTAGCTTGCATTTGAGTGAAATTTTTTCATTCTTCTTTGCAATCCTTGAAGTCATTTGGTTACAGTACACAATGTAATTGTTTTATGAAGTTGTTATGAGTATTTAGCTTCATAATGACTATCTGTGCACTATGCAGAGAAGAATTTTCCACTGCTGCAGTATGTGTCTCTGTGTGTCTCTGTACCTTTGAAAAGTGCGTGCTATTTCCCTCAACATGTCAAACTGTTTTAGGGATGGTTGTGAGGGACTTGGAAACCACAGCTGTCTTTCTTTCCTGCTCTTTTGGAAGCTATCTGTGCTATCATCAATAACATCTGCTCTCTTCGTAAGATGACATTCCCGGAATAAATGTCTTCATGTAGTGGCTTCTAGGTTGTAGAAAATAAAAGTTACCAAGTGGCCTATGTGGCAAAACCTAAAGAAATGGAATGAAATACCAGCTTGGTGGTGACATAGGGTAGAAACCCCATATCATAGGCAAATAGCAGTTAAGCCTTTGGTTACCTCTGTTACTGTGGGCTTTTGGTTGAAAACTTGTCTTGAAGTCCTAAGATAGTACAGTCCCTGCCCAAAACAGCAGTAATAGAATTAATGTTAAGTATGCTGGTAATTCTACCAAGTCAACAATGATCTTCATGACATACAAGAACTTTTCAGTTAAAGGTCACAAGCAGGTATTGCTATGCAGGCAAAATGCTGAATAATGGAATGAAAACCATAGTGTTCAGCCACTAAATCAGTAACACCTTTTCCACTATAGACCGAAACGTGAATTTTCTTTCTCTCCTGGAAATACCTTCCTTGAAATGTTTTTTATTTAGCTTTGTAGTGGCAAAGGGACAAGTTTGAAGGTCAGACCTTAAGAAGGTTGGTATTGAACAAAACAAAGGTATTCAAAGAAAGAAAGCAGTGCTGCAGGTCAGTTTCCCATTTGGAGCATTCTGAACACAGCTAAACAGGAGTATTGGCAGCAGCCTAAACTCATTAATATGTTAATTCTCTTAGACTAAATATACCTTCCTACCTTGCTTACCTGGACAGAATAGTTCGATTTTTTTTCTTCAGAGCACTTTGTTGGATCTTGCAGGTGTAGTTTATAGTAAAATCTTAATTTCTTATTCATTTTGTTGAAAGTTGTGTCTAAGTAATGACACAAAATTAAACCTTCTGCATTTGGATTGTTTACTGAATAGAGAAAGCACAAAACCTCTCCACTCTGCCTGCAAACCTGCTTGAACATTACACACATTTACCTGAGTTTACAAGCAAACATACAGCTAAAATAATGTCTCCATAATGAATTACTGCTGCAACATTATGAGAATGTCTGCATCAAGGCATGACAAAATGAGTCAGGACCATCTACTGTAGCATTTTTCTTGAATAACAAGGGGATAATTAAAGCCTCCACTATACCTTTCAAGATTTGTCTAATGACAGGAGCACTTGAAGGCTCAACATATTTTAGGATTAAGTACAGTGTGAATCTAAGACAACACATCTTGTGCTCTGATGTGCATTTAGTAGGCAGGCAGTGTGCGCTTGCAGCCCAGAAAGCCAACCGTATCCTGGACTGCATCAAAAAGAGCATGACCAGCAGGTCGAGGGAGGTGATCCTGCCCCTCTATTCTGCTCTCGTGAGACCTCACTTGGAGTATTGTGTGCAGTTCTGGTGTCCTCAACATAAAAGGGACATGGAACTGTAGGAACAAGTCCAAAGGAGGGCCACGAGGATGATCAGGGGACTGGAGCACCTCCCGTATGAAGATAGGATGAGAAAATTGGGGCTGTTCAGCCTGGAGAAGAGAAGGCTGTGTGGAGACTTCATAGCAGTCTTCCCTTATCTGAAGGGGGCCTATGGGGATGCTGGGGAGGGACTCCTCGTTAGGGACTGTAGTGATAGGACGAGGAGTAATGGGTTCAAACTAAAACGGGAAGTTTAAATTGGATATGAGGAAGAAATTCTTTATGTAAGGGTGGTGAGGCACTGGAATGGGTTGCCCAGGGAAGTTGTGAATGCTCCATCGCTGGCGGTGTTCAAGGCCTGGTTGGACAGAGCCTTGGATGGCATGGTTTAGTGGGAGTGTCCCTGCCCATGGCAGTAGGGTTGGAACTAGATGATCTTAAGGTCCTTTCCAACCCTAACTATTCTATGATTCTATGAAGTCTTTACAAGAGTCACAGCTACCAAGCCAGACTGGGGCCAGACTCTGGGCTTGGCTGGGAGAGGACATGTGTTAATTCAGTTATAATAGGTAGAAAGTTTCTACAAGTAAGGCTGTAATGGAGATATAAAAGGAATTTAAAGCTACTTCTCTGATAAAAATTAAGGAAGCAAGTTGATATCAAATGCAGGGCAAGAGGCCACATACAATCCCATAGCTGAATATTCCTGAGGGGGAGAAGAGAAAGGAAAACAGGCCCACATGAAGAGATGCCCTTAAATTAATCTTGAAGCAAAAATCTGTGGTGACCACTGATCTGAGCTCATTTATTCCCCATCTCTAGCTGTTAAGTTTACAGATCTCAGCTGGGCCCACTTGGTATTTATCCTTTCTCTAGGGAGAGAAGGGAAAAAACAGTATACAGACTTCCCAGTCTTTGAAAGCCCAAAATAATAGCTGTTACACTTCACATTGGCTGACCTTTGCGAGTGAGGACATGCCTCCAACTGGCTCAGCTATTTTCTCAGTAGAGATGTCAGTGTGCTCCACATACTTCACGCTGCTGAAGGAAAATTTCAGCCCATCTTAGTAATCAGGACTTTAATGAAAGCAGCTTTCATTTTCATGAGAAGATTCCTTCCAAACTGCACCTGGCAAATTAAGAAATTCTGAGTTCACTGTGTTTAGATTGTGTGACACTGCTAAACCTAACAAATGGTATTACTTCTTAAACTAAACAAATGTTTTATTGTAGTAATAGATCAAGAGATGGTGCTTTAAAATAGTTCTTCAGATAACTCTGCAGGCAGTATAAAATGATTACTTCAAAATAAGAAGGCCCAATACTGTTCTTCACAGACTGTGCTATAGACTTTATGATCAAGATTTTACCTGCATCTGGTCTAGCCATTTTCTTTGAACTTCAGAACTTGGGACAATGAATGTGGCTTGAAAACTGAGATTGATTTTTGTCATGGCTGCCTAAGAACTGTTTTGTGTTTGATAGTGCATCAGCTACTGTAGTAAAGGCACGGATCAATATTAATAAGGCTGTGTCATACGAAAAAGATGGGAAAAAAGTGTGTTAAAACTGAAATTAGTCTCAAACGAAAAGTCCTTCTTAACTCTAGAATGCTCCACTGTGTGGGCCATAAAATGATCTCTGGAAAAAGGGAGGGCAAATGAAAGAAATGTTCTTGTTCTTCTGTGCATGATACTAAAGACCTTACTATTTAGGTAGCAACTTTACAAGAAAACAAAGCTCTGAGACTATGTGAAGCACCTTAATTTGTTGGATGGATTTTAAAGTGTGGACAGTGGTAGAAAAGACATTCCTAGTATTGGCTTGATGGAAGGTTATGTTTTAGATCCCAATCCACAGGAAGTAAAGAGAGGCTTGGAAGTTCCATTTACGTTTGTGGATGGTATGGCTGGGCTTCAGATAAAGGTGAGTGGAACAGAATGAATGAAGTGGAGCCTCTTGACTTTGGGATTGTGGGGTATCAGTCTTTTACAGTTACTGGTCAGACAAATAAGTTCTAGTTTGCAGTTGCCATATGGCCACCTCATATCCATTTCTGAGACCTAACAGCAGCTGGTGCAAGGTTCAAGGTTATTTTTGTTCAGTACTTTTTCTATTGTATCTGAGATTTTAGAAGCCAGAATTAGAAGGTGCTGAATTCTGAACATCTTGTGGGAAAACTGTTTGTGCTTACATGATCATGCTGCTCTGTGTATTCTGCATCTTGAAAACACAAGATTAATGTTGTGCAGGAAATAGTGAGACAAGCTGGAAAGCTAAACAAACAGCAGTCATTCCCCACTCCTGTCTTTTTAATCAACTTTCTTCTATTGTTACAGATGGTTTGACTAAAACCAGAGAGAAGTGAGTCTGAATACCCCTCCTACAGGAAGACCTGCAGTGCAACATAGTGAGCAAGCCTCTGCAAACTCTAATAGAGGGTTTTTCTCAGTCATTCTAAACGGTGAGGAGACAAGTTTTGTTTTCCTGTAAAGAGACACAGAAATTCCTATAGATATCAGCTACAGTCTGACACCAGAGTGAGACCAGGCAATCAACTGCAAAGCAAAACCACTCAGACATGGAGGTATCTAACAAACTTGTACAAAAGATAATCCCTGGGGAGAAGCCTCAGGAGTAAGCACACACAAAATCCTATTATGAAAGAAGTCCCTTACAAGCTTTAAAGGTTAAATGACATCAAGGCCCTCCCAAAATAAAAACAAAACAGATCATCAGGGAAATTGCTTCTTATTGTTGGAATATCAGAACAATATTGCCAGTTCAAACATTCTAAAGGACATCTGTCTGAGAAACTGTATGATACAGTTAATTGGACAGTGACCCGCACACACAGCAAGCTGCTGTCTAACTGCCTATGCAGGGGACATAAAGCGAAGTAAAAAAATTGCTATGAAAAGAACACCATAGGACTGCAGGCAGAAAACTCAGCAAATGAACTGAACTCTGTGGATCTATGGGTCACAAAAAGATAATTTCTTTTCTGCATTAGACTGTGAGAGGTGTATATATTCCTAAGACCTGTTAGAGTTTCAAGTACATATGATGCCTCTACACTGAGAATACTTCACAGTTTCCCAAGAGTGAAGAGTACACATGGTATTCCTAACCAGTAATGGTTTGGGGTGTGTGTATCGGGTTTGCATGGCAAAGTTTTGATAGTGGGTGGGCTATAGGAGTGGCTTCTGCAAGAAGCTGCTGGAAGCTTTCTCCACATCTAGCAAAGCCAATGCCTGCTGGCTACAAGATGGACCCACTGGTGATGGTGGTAATGCCTCTGGGAGAATGTATTTCAGAAGGGGAAAAACCCCTGTGCAACACTGGCAGCAGCTGTGAGAAGAGAGAATGAGGGTATGTGAAAGAAGTACCATGGTCAATGAAGGAGGGGAGGAAGTATTCCAGACATTGAAGCAGAGATTCCCCTGCAGCTTGTGGTGCAGACCATGGTGAGGCAGGCTGTGCCTCTGCAGCCCATGGAGGTCCACAGTGGAGTAGATATCTGCCTGCAGCCCATGGAGGTCCATGGTGGGGAAGATTATCTACCTGCAGCATGTTGAGAACCCCACAGCAGAGCAGGGGGATGCCCACACTGGAGCCGTCTGTTCCTGAAGGGCTGCACCCATGCAAGGGACCCACACTGGAGCAGTCTGTTCCTGAAGGACGCACCCCATGGAAAGGTCCTGCACTGGAGAAGCCTGTTTCTGAAGGATGCACCCCATGGAAAGGTCCTGCACTGGAGAAGCCTGTTCCTGAAGGATGCACTCCATAAAAGGGACCCATGCTGGAGCATCCTGTTCCTGAAGGACTGCACCCATGAAAGGGACCCACACTGGAGCAGTTAATGAAGAACTGCAGCCTGTGGGAAAGACTTACATTGGAGAATTTAATGGAGAACTGTCTCCTGTGGGAGGGTCTCTACTCTGGAGAATGGGAAGAGTGCAAGGAGCCCTCCCCTGAGTAGGAAGGAGTGGCAGAGACAACCTGTGACGAATTGAGCACAGCCCCCATTCCCTGTCCTCTTGCACTGGTGGGGGTGAGAAAGTAGGGAAAAGTGGGAGCAAAGTTGAGCCCAGGAAGAAGTGAGGGGTGGGGGAAAGGTATTTTAAAATTTAAGGCTTATTTCCCTAGTTATTTTTTTTCCCTAAGAATTATGCTTCACTGACTTGATTGGTAATGAATTAAACTAGTTTACAAGTTGAGGCTGGTTTGGCCATAACAGCAATTATGAGTGATCTCTGCCTGTCTTTATCTCATCTCATGAGCCTTTCATTATATTTTCTTTCTGCTATTAAGCTTTGGAGAGGAGTGATGGAGTGGCTTTGGTGGGCATTTTCCATCCAGGGTCAACCCACCACAGTGTGTCTCTAGCAGGGTGAAATTGAATGTCTTTGTTTAGAATGAAATAAAAAATGCTGCAGCGTGGCAAGCCGATCAAAAAAGAAAGAGGAAATATAAAAATACTTTCTTGAAAAGGGTAGACATGAGAAACATGTAAACACTGCGTGCAACAAGTGAAAGTGAATCAAGAAAAGGCTGGCTGCAATGTGAAGACTTGTCCTTTCCTAATATACAGCTCTGGGATATGATAAAGCAAACCCAGTGTTATTTGCCAGTATTGTTTCTGCCTCTCTGATGTCTACATTAAGTTTATAGACAACTGAGTTCTTCAAGTTGTGGTATATTCCGTGAGACTGTTAATTTTGAATGTGTTGGTCTGAAACATGAATTGCCAGTAGCCTATCTAATTATTACCCTTTTTTATTTAACTAGCACTTGTATCCTCGAGAAGATAAAATAGAAATATAGGTATTTGGATTTCTGATGTTAGAATGGTAGACTGATCCACCTACAACACAGCAATTATTCAGTAATTTACAAATACAAAAAAAAAAAAAAAAAGCTAAATTACAGCAATTTCTCTTTTATGTTTTGCAGTTGCAGTGCTTTTCCCTACCTTTGGTTGCCCCAGGATTTCAGCTGCTATTGTTGTTGACTTTCCAAACAAGCCTGTTAGAGTTTTCCCAATTCTGCTGTTTATGTTTGGAAGATAAAAAGGCCTCTATTTCCAGCCAAATCCTTCTTAGTTTTTATCCTTATGATGCCTACAAAAGCTTCTGCAATTGTTATGTTACTAACATGCAGACAGTTGCTTAGGATGATAAGACAGTATCTTCGATGGCTGTACTGTTTCATTTGGCTCTTTCCATCTGTTGATTTTTGTAGACTGCAAGAATTTTTCAGTCAGGATCATAATTTTCTGTTATATTTGTAAATAACGTAGATCTGGGACTCCAGCAGGGCTCTTAAGAGCCCTGGTAAACAGCAACAGCACCAAGCAACAACAAAATAAAGCATGTGGTAGAAATACTTTTGTTGATGACTATATGTTTAATGGAGAATGCAGTAAATACTTTTCTTAACTTTTATTTATTTATTTATTTTTTTTTAATGAAGTGAATGGCTCTATCAGTATGAGAACTTCAAAAGACCTGCACTTAAAGGATTTATGGCTAACGTGATATCACAGGAGTTGCTTGAATTGTTTTGAGAGAAATAGCTAAATGGAAATTGTGGGTTTTGTACTGGTAGGTGGAATTTGTGCAGGTAATCTTTAATGAATGGGAAAGAAAGTGAAGACACAAGGGGGTAATGTATATACAATGGGTAAATACAGGAAGGAAGAATTCACTAAAGTAAGCAGATGGTTGACGGAAAGAAAGTTATATTAAGTAGTGAAACAGAAAGATCTAGTAAGAAAGAAAAAAAGATGAGTTTTGATTTTTATTTATTTTTATTTTTTTTTTTAGGGGCTGTAGCAATAGGACAAAGGGCAATGGGTTTAAACTTAAAGAAGGAAGATTCATGTTATATATAAGGAAGAAGTTCTTTACTGTGAGAGTGGTGAGACACTAGCACAGGTTGCCCAGAGAAGTTGTAAATGCTCCATCCCTGGCAGTTTTCAAGACCAGGTTGGACAGGGCCTTGAGCAACATGGTCTAGTGTGAAGCGTCCTTGCCCACGGTGGGGGGGTTGGAACTAGATGATCATAAGATCCTTTCCCACCTTAACCATTCTATGATTCTACGATTCTGTTAAGAACAACCAGAAAGTAGAAACAAGTATTAGGCAATTAACAGCATCAATATTTGAAAATAATTTTGATGCTGATGGCTGTCCTTCAAAAGAGAACCTGCAAAATTAAATAAATTGAACATGGAGTACTTTAGCAGTCACTTAAAAAGCAGCATAAATAAATAATAGAGCAGGCTTTTTTTTTTTTTTTCTTTCAACAAAACAGTCAAAGGAGTTTGCAAAGAAAAAAGCAGAAACCCCAAAGATTGAAACCGTTATTACTGTAGCTTGGTATTGAAAATAAAAGAAGCAAACTGGTAATATTTTATAGCATTGTAATCTGGAAAACCATGTTCAGCAGCTAAATTTAAAAGACGCAAGTAAAGTATTGGTGAGAGCTAAAGCACACTGAACAAACAGTTCTCTGTGTTACATGAGAGCTATTTTTCAAGTTATAAAACTATCCAATTTGTGGGCACATATGTTAAGATGCAGTTATTCAAATACCCTCCTTTGAAACATTTATTTGAGATTTGTTTGAGAATTTCTGTAAGGGATCTTTATTTATTATGTAATGGGGTGGTTGTGACAGCACTGATATGCTCCATCAAGACCATGATCCATATAACCCAGATTTCTCCATCTGGGCACCAAAGACATATAGTTCAGGAATATTCTAACTAAAGCAAGCACTGAGTGATAGTTTTTGTATACAGATACAGCTTCCATTTATTCACTAACATAATGATGCTTCTCCCTTACTCTCTGTTTCTTTCCTAACTTTGTTTTTGTTTGTTGTTTCTGTTTTATTTTTGTTGTGTGTTTGTTTTGGATGGGTTTTCTTTAATTTTATTTCATGACTCAGCCAACCTCTAAATAGACATTTTTCAGAGAATTTAAATTTGTAGTTCTCTTTTCTGACCAGTAAGAGGTGATTGAAAGGCCAGCTGCCTTTTCCTGGATACCCTTAGGAAGAATTAGTCAATGAACAGTCCCAATAGGGATGCCTCTTATTTCCTTAAGTAGCTTTGAGAAGATTCTAGTAGAATACTCCTGTCTGGCTTTGTGTTGTTTTTTTTTTCTTTGTTTTTTTTTATGAAACCTTTCTAATAGTTTGTGACAAAGGGCTGCCAAGAAGTGGGAGTGAATCCAGCAGGCTTATTGTGTGGAAGGTGCACTTTGTGTTGCACAATGCTGACAGGATCACAATGAGTATATACTGTTTGTGAAGTGTTCCTGTGGTCTACCATATAGTGCCTATTCTTGCTTTCTTGATGAAACAGCTGTGGAGGATATACTTCAAAGAGTTTTGCTCCCTTATCCTGAATTTTGCAGATGAAAAGCTCAACTGAAGCTTTAACATGTTCAATTGTATGTGAAAAAATGTTTACAAATACAAAGAAAATAGGGACATAAGGCTGGAGTAATTTGTACATTTGCAAAGGGACAAATTCTGCTCTCAGTTATAGCTGGAACACAACCTTGTTGACCCAATTAACATTACCCAAGAGACAAATTGGGCTGAGGCTGAGTTGGCCCCTTCTTTTTTGAATATGATTATTTGGAGCCGTAGAGTAGTCTTAAAGCAGAGATTAATAATCTAATTGTATTACATTTTGGGATAATAAAACTGTGGCATCTGAGTGTGATGAATTATTGAAGAAGACAGAAGATCCTGGGGGAAGTAACGGAGGGCAGATGATAAAGAAAAGCTTGTTACAATTACTATCACTGAGATGACACATGGTAGCTTATGACAAGTTTTTTGCAAGGGAACTCGGAACAGCTACAGTTAGTAAAAAAGCAAAATAAGTAAATGAAAAAGCAGCCTGCTGGAGACAAAAAATGCAGAAGGTGAATATGAGTAATAAAATGATTTATTGAAAAATGTTTAGGTTAAGAATCTGTGGTGTCTCAGGGAATATTTAGAAGTTATATTGGAGTTGAGAGTTTCTGGAGATACGTTAACATTTCTGCTAAGTAATTGAAGGGTGACTTCCACTTATAAAAGAAATAGGTGCATTGTGAAAATGAGTATTGCTGTTGCGGTGGCTTCACATTTATTATTTTCACAGGAACAAGTTTCAGAATTGCTCAGCAGTAAATGAAGGTAGCAAACAAACTGAAATGTTTCCACAAGACAATAGAAAGAACTATATATAAGCCTGACTGATACAGTAATATTTAGTAATTCAAAAGTAACTAAAAAGTGAAATGTGAATTTTAGGGAAAACTTGGTTGTTTGTTTCATTAGCTTTAGTGGGTTTGGGATAGGTCAAGAAAAAAATCTCTTTGTGAAAGCAACTACATTCTAATGACAAAGTAGCAGAAGCAATTAATAGAAATACAAAAGCTTTTGAATGACAGTAATTCTGTCTCAGAAATGAAGTCTTTTAATGACTGCTGAGAAATGTGTGTTTCTATCTGTGGGGAGAATTTGGTCAGATTTCAGCTTCAGAGACATTCTTCTTATCATGATCTCCATATTTAGGCACAGATTCCCAAGCTGATGATTTGTTCAAGAGAAAAATTTATCTATCTCCAGCTAAAGCAATTTGAGTTTCCCTTAGACTCCAGATGGGAGTTGGAACATGCTATGTGTAAGAAGGTAGTTCCTAATATATATTTAAATGTTTATATATAATTATAATATATGTAATAGCAGACTAACTCATAGAATCATCGAATCATCGAATCATCGAATCATAGAATCATAGAATCATAGAATCATAGAATCATAGAATCATAGAATCATAGAATCATAGAATAGTAAGTGTTGGAAAGGACCTTAAGATCATCTAGTTCAACCCCCTGCCATGGGCAGGGACACCTCACACTAAACCATGCCACCCAAGGCTCTGTCCAACCTGGCCTTGAACACCGCCAGCGATGGAGCATTCACAACTTCCCTGGGCAACCCATTCCAGTGCCTCACCACCCTTACAGTAAAGAATTTCTTCCTTATATCAAATCTAAACTTCCCCTGTTGAAATTTGAACCCGTTACCCCTTGTCCTATCAGCCTGGAGAAGAGAAGGCTGCGTGGAGACCTCAGAGCAGCCTTCCAATACCTGAAGGGGGCCTATAGGGATGCTGGGGAGGGACTCTTCATTAGGGACTGTAGTGATAGGACAAGGGGTAACGGGTTCAAACTTAAACAGGGGAAGTTTAGATTGGATATTTGGAAGAAATTTTTTACTGTAAGGGTGGTGAGGCCCTGGAATGGACTGCCCAAGGAAGTTGTGAATGCTTCATCCCTGGTGGCATTCAAGGTGGGGTTGGACATAGCCTTGGGTGGCATGGTTTAGTGGGAGGTGTCCCTGCCCATTGTTGCAGAGTTTCTTGTTGTGAGCGATCCAGCCTCTGACTTAGCCTCACTCGAGTAGTGAGCTGAGGGCTTCACAGGCTACTGAAAGGGTTAACAAAGGATGCCTACGTGCCGACATGAAGAGGATGTTGCCTTGGGAAAGCACCGCATTCAGGTTGCCACAAAGGCACTGAGCAGGATGTCGTGCTGGATCAGGTTACCACGGAGCAGGCCTTGCTTGCAAGGCAGGAGCCTGTTGCTATGGACGTTTCACAAGTTAACCAATTAGATGTTATCGACTGTTCCAGTACTTTGTAACTTTTCTATAAAACGTGGTGCTTGCGTTTAATAAATTGTCAACATTTGATCACATTGGTCGTTGCTGCGTTGTCCATGTTCTCCCGCTGCAGCCCATGGCAGGGAGGTTGGAACTCGATGATCTTGAGGTCCTTTCCAACCCTAACTATTCTATGATTCTATGATTCTATCTTTGCTGCTTTTTAAATTAAGTTTTCTAGCACTGCCAGGTGAAGCAATTTTAGTTGTTAAAAATGCTTTCACACCAAGAGATTTCTACGCTTGATATGCTAGAACAAGGCAAACTGGTTAGGTAGCAAGATATAGAAAAACAGAGACAAAACCGAACAAAGTGAAATAGGATCAATCCAAAATAATGTTAGCCTCAAATCCTATCTTGCTGTTGTTCAAAATAGCACTTTAGCAAATGTTAATGAAAATTGATTTCTATTGGTTATAGGCGGGGAATTTTAACACAGTCAAACAGGGAGGAGCTCTTCAGTCTTGTGGTGTGTCCTTTTTGTTACTCCCCCTTCAGTTCTTGTGTATAATGCTATCGTTTCCCCACTTAATGCTGTTCTCTTCTCTTAGTAAAAAACATCTCCTGGACTTGTTTCCCTTCAAAACCATGGAGAATATTTCCAGACATTAGGAAGATTATATATTAAACACATACTGTAGTTGAAATGGCCTCAGGTCACTTATTTGTTGTACAACAATACTGTAAAGCCTTGATTCAAGTAGCGATGCAAAATTATGACTAAGCAAACCAAATGGTCATAGATGCTGGTGCACTTTGGGGCAGTGTCCTACTGTTTGCCGAGTCCAACCTTTGCAGTGGCTATGAAGCTCTGTAATTTGGATTTGGAGATTTTTGCACTTCATGTTTCTCAAGCTTCTGTTTCCTATACTGGAATTGCTAGGAATGATTGAGGTGGAGGCGTAAGATAATAATTCACAGTATCTTTGCTTTTTTATTTTTGCAGAATGAATTCTTAGCATTTTCATTTGTATTTCTGTTGAAATAAGTATCAAAGAGTTGGAAGGTTTTCTGACAAAGGGGATGTGTAATTTCATGACTATAGACTTTACCAACTGGTATATACTCATAGATTAAGAAGCAGCCAATTTTAGAGATCGTTGTAATGCTCATATGTTTACATTGGCATAAAGTTTAGCTATCCTGTTTTCTACTTCTGAAAGATGAGAGCAATCAGTCCTTAGCAGCTGACGTGTAATAAGATACTTTGCTGCAGCTATGTTATGTATTATTGATTCACTTTCTATAATGCTGTAGGATACAGGGGGGATGATGGAAGAAGGGAGAGAAGATCAAGTGAAAACCAGTTGGAATCAGTTTCAAAACAAGTAAAAAAGGTAGTTCTTTGTGCAATAAGTAGCTGATTAATACAACTCCCTGCAAGGATGTTACAGATATTAAAAATCTAGATGGGTTTAAGAGGAAAATGGAAAATTTAATGGAATAGAAATTCACTGAAGATTACTAAACGTGTAGAAACCATTTCTAGCTCACGAAGAGCTGAAAATATTTGAAGGCGGGAAGGTTTTAGGGAGACATGATGTATATCCTTGCCCTGTTTTTACTCGTACTTAGGCATCTGCCTGTGATCCCTAACAGAGACCAGGCTCTGTTCTTTACAGACTTTTGCTGTCATCCATGATGGCTTCTGAATGTTCTTATGTTTTAGGAATCAAAGTTTAATATTTATTGAATACAGTAAGTAATTTTCATTTACCATTCATTATATATATAAAATAAATGCATAAAATACTCCATACCTGAAAAAAGAAATTTAAACCACAAATATGCATAGTCTTTCATTTTCTTGATGTAATAGTCCATGAAATAATAGTGATCTTCACTGTATCACTGTCTGTCTCCCTGTGAACCACAATTTAATTCACATGAAAGCTTAAACTGAAGGTGCTTAGAAGCAAGATTTTCCTATAGGAATTTGAATGGGCTGCTTTGTAGCGGCTTCATTTACCCAGAGTAGGTAATCAGAGTTCTCTGAATAACAGGTGTCTTCACTGGGATGTTTAAAACAAAAGCATTAGAGAATTTTGGTGACACAATGTATACTTTTTCTAAAAGAAAACATTTATTCAGCCTAAAATGAAATACATATGGATAAATCCCAAGTTTCTCACAGTGAAAATCAGTGCAAGAAAAAGGGTCCAACCGAACAGTATCTCACTCAATTGTGAGATTGGATTCCAAGTATATAACCCTGCCAGCTCCCGGTGTAAGACACTGGAGGTTTCACAAATATGAAATATGGTCAGTGATATATAATTTTGGATGCCTTTCTGATAGCATCCCATAACCCCTTTAGCCATTTTTCTTCCTTGATATGATAAACAGTGCCTGCGTTATGGGGTGAGAACGCTTTGATTTATGGCATTTCAAAGGAGCAGTGTGTAATTGTTCATTTAGTATATGCAAGAACAAATTCTAGAAAAGCTCTTGTATTTTTTGCTTTGGTTTGTTTTGCTGAAACATTACAAAATCAAGTCTTAATATTTAAAACTTACAAGAAAAAAATAATGAAGTACCTGATTATTTTCTGAAGCCTGGTCCAAACTACTTGAAATTAAGGGGAACCTTTGTTTGATTTTTGTTGGTATTGGATCAGCATTTTAGTCATCACAAAACAAAGACAGATTCTTTTACAGTCAGGCCATAATAGCACAAAACTTTATATTTAACCTTTCACTTAGTATTATATTGATATCTTAAAAATATATTTTATTTTTAATGCTTATTCTGCATGTTTAAATGGATTCCTTTTATTCTTTTTTCAATTATTCATCTCTAATGTCTACTAGGGTTCTGCTGCTTCATGACCCTAAACCCTCTGTTTGTTATTTATGCTATTCTTACAAATAGACATTCTATTTTTATCTTGTAATACCCTCCTTATGTGCAGAAACATTTGTAGAAGACTGAAGTTATTTCACTGTAGTATTTATGCATGAGGAATTATGTGGCAGTAAATGGTAAAAGTAAATGGTGAGTGGATGGAGGTCATGCCTTTACTCTTTCCTTCTTCCAAGCAGGATCCAGTGGGTGTGATTAGCAGCAACTTTTATTTCAGCATCTGCATTTAATCAGAAGTTATTTCCCCATTTCCTAGACTGTTTAGTGTAACACTTCACCACTTCACCGTTTTTCCCTGCCAACCAGGCAGTAAAAGAAGGGTGTCTAACTTTCTCCTGTTTGTCTTTTTTTTTTTTTTTCCCCAACCTTGACAAAACTTAAATACCTGATTTTCTGTAAAGAAATGATAACAAAAGTACAGTAAATGACAAAACTTTTCAACTCTTTCTGAAGTTTTTGTACAGCACCATGCAAGAGTGACTCAGCAACACAGAATAGGATGAAAATGTTTAAATAATTACTGACATTTAAGTTCAAGCATTCATTTCAGTTTACTGTAATTAAAGGTGAAAAGACCCCACTCTTTTCCTGGTTTCTAGCATATCAATGACATTTACCACATATCACGACTCCTGAGTTTGTGTTAAGGAATCCTCGGCATTGAATATCCCCCTCCCTACCCTGGATAAAAGTGTTTAATCTGCTCTTCCATGTAAGGAGTCGATCAAGAGCAATTCATGTTCATGTTCAAGGGAAATCACGTGAGGAAACAACAATTTAACTACATAAAGTTGAAAGAAAATTTCTCCCTTTCTTAAAGAAAAGAAGCCTTCCTTTTCCTGCATAAGGTTTATATCCATAAGAACATTTGTCAATCATATTCAAATGCAGGTAATTCTTTAGAAAGTAGAAATCTAATTTTTTTGTGTGTGTGTGCGTGTGTGTTTGTTTTTGTAATCAGGCACCAGACATGAATGAGTTTGGTTATACTGAAAGCAAAGATGGATAAAATATCTTTTAAAATGATCTCTTGCATGAAAATCTGCAAGAAGGTTTAATTTGTATTAATATTTATATTAATTTGTATTTAATAAATTTAAAATTATTTCCCTATTATTTTTCTTTGAGCTAATCTCATATGAGATTTGTAACTACATTCTGTTGCCCTTCTGCTTACCATGTCTTTGCTTGCCATCGTGCCCAAATACTATGCAAGGATTTTTATGCTAAATGTAATGCATATAAAATATCACCCCAAGGATCAGACTGGGTGGGCCCATCTGGCTATGTCCAGAATTTGAAGATAAAAAATAATCAGTAAAATGTCTTGGCAATTCTTGCTTCTTGTAGGTGAAGGTTTTGTGTCACTCTATGCAGATTGATACCAGGCTGAAGCTAATTGCCTGTTCAATTCGAGATCATGAGAACTGGGGAAGATTCCAAGAAATTAGTAAAATATGGAAAAAAATGTTTAACAAGTTTACAAGTTAAAAGTTCAGAATCCTGTATCGAATGTTATGATTTTAAGAGATCTGTTGTGGAACTGTCCTCTGCCCATGAAAGATTTTAAAGTGTTCTGTATGGCAGCCAAAGTCTGTCTCTAAATACTTACAGAAGGTGATTCCTATGATCTGATGTGCCTCAGAGCTTAAACCCTTGAGGAAATCTAATTTTGAAATGCAAAAGTAACATGAGGTGAAGTACAGGATAAAACAGAAAAAAAAAAAAAGTCAAATAGAAATATTTTTCACTCTGCAATATATTGCACAAGCATAGGCAGTAAGGCAGCTAGTATTCCTTGGAAGTCTAGAGCAAAATTGATTGATAATGATATTCATCTCCAAAATCTTTGTTTCCATCTTAAAAGTTTAAAGAGCAAAAAAGAGCTGTAGTTCATGGGTTGTGAAATACAAATTTTACATCTTTGTCTTTAATGAGATTGTGTTACACATTACCCAGATTTTCCCATCACTGAACTTCCTAGGCACAGCTGAATGTTACCATTTATGTCAGTAAGGAATGTCTGGGGGCTGTTTTTTAAGGGTGGGAGGAGAGAGCTATGTGTGGTGATTTCTTTTTTTTTTAATATATGCTTTTCTTATCTATCTGTTCAGTCATCCATTACTTCATATAAATAGCTCAAATTAAAGTTATTCTGCTACCTTGTGGTTGTAACTTGAAAAACCATATCCTTGGTGGTTTAATATATAAAATTCTCCATTACATTAATACTCATTCCACTTGGCATTTGTTAAACTGCATCCAGTACACTGTATTCAGTTTTAGACCCCTTCCGAGCAGAAGAGATAACTCTCCTGTACCAGAGGCTGAGTGTCAGAGATGCTAAGTTAATTTTTCCTCAGCCTTCTCCGTCTCACCTTTGAAGCATAGAAACAGAATACTGAGGGGAAATCTGCACTAGTGCTGTTCTTGTGCCTGAGTATACTTCAAACTTTGTTGAGAGCAGTCAGGGACAATTGAGAATGTCATACACAATCCTGGAGAAATAAAAAATATGCCTTTAATATTTTGATGACACAGAAACTATATGTCTTCAGGATCAGAATTTTAAGTGTCTCAGTGTTGTGTAGATACCCTTTTGTAGCTCTTCTTACATATCCTCCTTCTGATTTTTTTTTTTTTTTTTTACTTTTCTTGAAATGAAAAAGGCATTTTAGTTCAAAGGAATCACCTACTAGGCACTTGCAGTTACCATGTGTGTCATACTTCTTTGTCACTGGTGAGCAATAAAGAGCCTAAAGCTTTTGTCCAGTCTATGGGAACAACTGGCCCATAGCTCTCTCAAAGACACTAGAAAGACCTTCTTGTGGACCTTTAGATAGGAGAAAAATGTGATTTTGGAAAGCTGAACTCTTCCATAAGCTTCTTCCCTCTTTTCTTGAGGGCTTTGTACTGTGATGTCCATCCTGTGCCCAGACATTTGTGTAGTAGTAAAAAGAGAGTGTATAACCCATCTTAACTGAAACTTTTCCTATTGTGACTTAATTAATACGAGTATAAATGTCTGAATCTCTGTGCTTTTATAAGTACTTAATTTTGAACAGGTTATGGCCAATGTTATTTAAATTCCTGAGTGTTCAGAATTCCTGATTTGTGGTGTTTGATTGTAGATATGCTGACATTAAAGCACTGCTGACTTGATGCTTAAATAGTGAGTCTGTAGCTCAGTCTGACCATAATACTAACAATAAGATAACTGAAATATCCAGGTTCCTATTCTATTGCAGATGTTTTGAAAAATACTTTATGTAGCTTTATTTGCTAGTCCACCTCAAGAGACCTATTCTCATTGAAACCAGGTTTAGTTCAGTATTTGCCGCTATTCTTAGCAGGAACAGTTTGAATAACTTACTTAGCTTTTAAAATTGTGTAAAATAGTGACAGAACAGCATCTTAATTAAATTAACATTCAAGCTGTATTCTAGAGCAATAATTTATGATAAATAACTACAATGAATCATTATTGTTTATGGTACGCCAAATATGCAGAGAAGTTCTTTCATAATCTCCAAACTGCGTTGTACCAAATCAGATTTGCTGGATGAACTGTCTTCATTTTGTATTTTATGTAGAAACAAATTAACTAAACTTTTGAACAGTGTTTTCCTTCAAGTGTTTTTTTATTATATTAAAAAAATAACAAGGGTCTCGCTGGAAAATAGAGAGCTTTAGAAGATGTCTGTTTTACATATGAGAAGAAAAAACCTTAGTTTTTGGATTATCAACTCAAGATCCAGTTGGCTGCCCAAATTACTCATTTCAGTACCATTTTACACTTGAAAGGTTGAACAAATTTTTTTATGTTTAAGCTGAAAAGCAAAGTCCCAGTCTCTAATGACAGAAGAATATCTAACCCAGAGGTAAGTACAAATCAATATCAGATAGTGAAAAATTTAGAAAACATTATGCAGCAGAAGTTGTTTCAGGAAGTGGCTGTGTCTGGGGAATCTGCAGATAGAAAAGAAACAAACCTTCAAGGTACAACTAAGGCATTTTGGTATGGAAAGACAATATCATGTAAACATGAAGCCAGATAATTGTGGATTTGTATGGGCAGACACTGAACACAATATTTGTGCAAGAATATAAATTTGTAAATATTTTCTTATATTTTTTTTACCAAGGAGATCTTCAGCTGGCATAAACCCTATTGTTTCATCTTACTGTAGGAGACAAACATGCAGTATAGGCTGTATCTTGCTATGGAATCTCATTCATTGTTTAACTCACTGTTTACTTTTGGTGGCAAGACACTTCTGCAATATAGAAAACAAATCTTCTTACAGGGAATAGGCATGTACATTATTTGGTATGAAATCAATATATGCTCTTTACTGCCATTGATTCAATTACATACCAAGTTTTTCTAAATAGCTACATCATGCAAAAACCAAAATTATGTAGCATAGGTAATGTTGAAAGTGACCACAGCTCTACAATCAAAAAACCTTCTAACTTTATTCATAATGGCAGGGTACCAGAAATACTCAGACAGGAATGATAACAGATCAAATTCATGAATCTGAAATTGTTTCTCCAAAACTGTCAAAATAAATGTGTTCCTTAAAACACGGCTGCTAGGAGGCTTGGATTAAAAACTGCTTACTATGTATGTTAACCCCACTAGGTTGGTGCAATATAGAATCATAGAATAGTTAGGGTTGTAAAGGACCTTAAGATCATCTAGTTCCAAGCCCCTGCCATAGGCAGGGACACTTCACACTAAAACATGCCATCCAAGGCTCTGTCCAGCCTGGCCTTGAACACCACCCGGGATGGAGCATTCACAACTTCCCTGGGCAACCCATTCCAGGGCCTTACCACCCTTATAGTAAAGAATTTATTCCAAATATCCAATCTAAACTTCCCCTGTTCAAGTTTGAACTCATTACCCCTTGTCCTGTCGCTACAGTCCCTAATGAAGAGTCCGTCCCCAGCATCCTTATAAGCCCCCTTCAGATACTGGAAGGCTGCTATGAAGTCTCCACGCAGCCTTCTCTTCTCCAGGCTGAACAGCCCCAACTTTCTCATCCTGTCTTCATACGGGAGGTGCTCCAGTCCCCTGATCATTCTCGTGGCCCTTGTGACCATAGTTAGTACAGAAGCTGATATGCCTTATTAGTTTTTGACATGGAATTATAAATTTCTCCAGTCAACAGCAGGAGTTCCTTAGAGGGGAGACACAAAATAATTTTTGTACGGATGGCATTGGATTATAATAGGACAAAGCTTAAGAGTGTGAGCTAGGTGTGAGAGTTATGTATTCCAAAAGAGAAGACCAAATACTTTTTATTTGGATGCAAATCTCAAATAATGATTAAAATTTTGCCACCATAAAAGAAAGACCTAGCAAATGCTCTTACCAGACTTTCCCATGCAACCTGTTTTGAGTGGCTGAATAGCAGTCGCCTTCAGCTGTTCCTTCATACATGGAATCATCTTTACATGGTTGAGTGAAAGCTCCTTTAATTTTGCCTCCCATTGTTTTAATTATGTATGTAGTCTGTAATGAAAATTGGGTTTATTTCTGACATCTTTGGGACTGTCTGGTGCTGGAGCATTTTCTTTGATTTTTGTGTTTTCATCAGTGGATCAGCTAAAGCAGCTAAAATCAATTAAGATTCAAAGTTTTCCAGATGGAAGGGATTTGATTGTAATCATATTTCAATGTAAAGGGTGCATTCATTTCAAACTTGTGGCTCTTTGTCTAGGTCATGGGCTTCTACAGTTCTCATTCTTAAGCAGGAGAAAAAACACAACTGCTCCTCAAAAGTCCCATTCCTGTCCTGCTCCCATGAAAGATGGAGGAAACTGTTGCTGAGTTGAGCTCCTTGGTTATGTAGGAGAAGAAATAGAGCAATATATCTGAAAGGATTTTCCATAAGTCTGCGGTACTGCAGCATTATGTCACTAGTGCAGGGGCAAACTCCTCTGTTTCTGTTTTTTTTTTTTTTTTTTTACAGCTATGGCCATTTACTCTCTGAAAGAAGAATGTATACAATGTTTTTGTTTATATATGAAGTCTCTACCCGTTTTTTAAGCTGATGGTAGGCAAAAAAGGTCACTTTCCTTCTTTGCCCTGGTGCCATTAATGGCTAAGAATTGGCCAGTCAGTTCTTGACCAGATTGCAGCTTTTTTCTATTGTATATAGGACTGACTGCAACTATTTGAGTTTAGGTCATTTTGCAATGCACTCTGCAATTAAACCCCAAATCTGCTGAAGTCACTGCTAGAATTGGTGAAGCTGTACTGCTGAGTTTGGGAGAAAAAGCTGAAAATTATTCCATCCCACTGCTCTGTAATATCCCAGGCTCAGATACAGTCATATCTGGTCAGTCTTGGACATCACTGTGAAATCAATATCCAGGCAATTTTCTCAGTCTGGCAGATAAGCCATTGGAGAGAAACAGCAGGGAGGAGCCAAGCAGACAATGAAGTCGGCAAAACAACTATTAACATAGATTAACGGAGTGGAAACAGATCCTAATAGTGTTTTCTAGAATCCTGACTAGTTGCTTTTCCCCTGAGCAGATCAGAGATTCAGTGATCTGGTTCCTTCATACCTTTCTTTTCACCTCTTTAGTCCACCTTCACTTGTCTAGGTTTTCCCTCCTGTACCTAATCATTGAACTGTAAAGCGTATATGCAATCTGCACTGTTACAATGCATATTACTTGTATTTATTTGTTTGGTTTTTTTCTCCAGCTTTTCACTTGTCTTACCTGTGTGGAGGTGGTTTTTATAGACTGTTGTTTTCACTATGGGAAGTCCTTTTCTTGTTCCTACATAGGCACTGCCATAAATGCAATTAATAAAAATGCAGAAATCACACAGTATGATGGCCCACAAATCATGTAAAGTTATAGCAGTGAAAACTGTCATTACTTCACTTGAAAGACTCAGTTGGGCAGCAATAAAAGCAACCAGTGAACAATAACAGTAACCCCTTTACAACGCCAGATAATGTAAAATTACCCCAAGAATAACATTATGTTCACATAGATAATGGAAAATTATTAGCAAAATTTTCCTTGGTGTGAAGGGCTCATCTGGATACAGGTAGAGAAATTTTTGTCTAAGCTACTGTAAGCTCTGTGAAATTACCACAATGTAATGCAGCAATTAATGCCATTCTAAAATATGTGTCTAAAACTGGTCAGATGAATCATGTCTTCAACGTATCTATTTCTTTTCACTGACTACAGAGAGAGCCCACAAGAATAAGCTCAGATGTAAAATCTGTGTTACAGAAAACTAAAGTGAGGAGAAATAAGTCACACCTGAAAGGTAGAAAGATTTTGTTTCTATTTTCATTATTTTTAACAAACACAAAACCATGAGACGAAAAGCTAAATTTAGATATCTCTCATAAAAAAACTAAACCAAACCAAACCAAAACAAGGCTAAAGAGAAGCTGCAATCATGATTAGATAAAGAAACAAAGCTGAGCCTGCAGCTCTGCGGACGCGAGGAGCTGGCTCAGAGGGGGAGGTGCCAGGAGGAGCGGCGGCAGATTCAACCCGGGCATCATCGGCCATTTCCGGCCCATTGCTGAGGTGACTGTCTCGAGAGGGGAGGCCTGCAGCGCCTGATCGGGGGGAGGCTTGGCATCTACGAGCTTCACCTCGGAGCAGCAACTCGCACCGAGGGAGCCTCAAGTCCTCGACAAGGCCTGCCCAGGAGCCTGCAGCTCAGCGGACGCAAGCAGCTGACTCAGAGGGGGCGGCACCAGGAGGACCGGCAGCTCCCTGACTGGTTAAAAACCTGCCCCAGGGAGCGCGGCTGCCAGGGCGGTTCGAGGGGGATGGTGAGTACTCGCCGTATGACCGGAGCTCGGTGTGGGAGCTCTGCTCTGGCTACCCCGGCGGTGGCTAGTGTAGGCACCCAGACAGAGCCGATGGGAAGGGAGGCTGCAGTGCACACCTCGGGGTGTAGGCAGCGCCTACGCTGCTCTTCTGGGAGGAGAGTGCACAATGGGCGGGGCTGCACTCTACGCTCCCTGGTGGAGGTCCTCCTGCCGCAGGTGGCTGAACTGCAGGAAGCTGTTACCAGGCTGAGAGGTGTCAGGGAAGCTGAGGGGGAGCAGCACCGCTTGCTCCGGGACCAGACTGTTCCGGGGCCTCGAGTGTCTACTGTTGCCCATGCAGGAAAGGAGGCTGCTAACCCAGGAAGCTGGGAAACGGTAACAGAAAATACCAACAAAAAAAGGAGGAAGAGGGCAATTAAAAGCAAGGGACTTCCTCCTACATCTGTTGTCCCCACCCAGAACCGCTTTGCTGTCCTGCAGGGGGCTGATGAGGAACCGTGCTCCCACCAGGAACAACCAGCTGGTGCACTGGTAAAGAAGATCACTACTGGTGCTGCCAGGGAAAAGCAGCGGGCCATAGTAGTAGGGGACTCTAATCTGAAAGGCACAGAGACACCCATCTGTCGGCCTGACCCAGGCTCAAGGGAGGTGTGTTGCCTACCAGGGGCTTGGATCAGGGATGTGGCCGAGAAGCTACCTGCTCTAGTCGGTCCCACTGACTATTACCCACTTCTAGTGATCCATGTGGGTGCTACTGATATAGATAGCAGTAGCTTGGAGAGCATAGAGAAGGATTACAGAGCTCTGGGAGAGGTGGTTAGGGGCTCTGGAGCGCAGATTGTCTTTCGTCAATTCTCCAGGATATTGGGCAGGACCTTAAAAAGGCTAGGAGGTTTGGCCAGGTTAATAAATGGTTAGAAGGGTGGTGCTATAGTCAGGGGTTTGGGTACCTTGAGTAGGGGACTCAATTTAGTAGGCCAGGTCTACTGGGGGCTGGTGGAGCTGGTCTGACAAAGAAAAGGAAGAGTGGATTTGGTAGGAGGCTTGCCAGACTGGTCAAGGATGCTTTAAACTAGATGCGATGGGGGAGGGGGGCAGCATTCCATCCCAACACACGCAGTCACTTGCTAGCACCTATAGTAAACATTCAGAGCAATGTGTAGATATTCCAGCTGCTCCAGCCAATGAGCTGGCTTCAACTGGAGCTCGGCTCAGATGCCTCTGTACAAATGCCCATAACACGGGGAACAAACAAGAGGAATTAGAGATGTGTGCACGTCTGCGGGGGTGTGATATCATAGGCATCACAGAAACATGGTGGGATGGCACCTATGACTGGTGTGTTGGAATGGAAGGTTACAGGCTCTTTAGGAAAGACAGGCCCGGTAGGCGGGGAGGGGGAGTTGCTATTTATGTTAGAGATAAGCTGGAGAGTATGGAACTCTGTCTGCGGACAGGTGAGCAGTCGACAGAGAGTTTGTGGGTCAGGGTTAAAGGGAGGACAGCGACAGGAGACATTATTGTGGGGATCTGTTACAGACCGCCTGACCAAGGGGATTCGGTGGATGTAGCGCTCTATAGACAGATAGGAACAGCCTCATGCTCACAGGCCCTTGTTCTCATGGGGGACTTCAACCACCCTGATATCTGTTGGAGGGATGGTACGGCCCGGCACAAGCAATCCAGAAGGTTCCTCGATTGTGTGGAAGACAACTTCCTTCTGCAAGTAATAGAGGAGCCGACAAGGAGAGGTGCCATGCTTGACCTTGTCCTCACCAACAGGGAAGGGCTAGTTGGAAATGTGACGCTCCAGGGCAGCCTTGATAGCAGCGATCATGAGATGGTCGAGTTTGAGATCCTCAGGACAGTGAGAAGAGCGTGCAGCGAGCTCACTGCCCTGGACTTCAAGAGAGCAGACTTTGGCCTCTTCAGCAACCTGCTCAGTAAGATTCCATGGGATATAGCCCTAGAGGGCAGGGGGGTCCAAGACTGTTGGTTGATATTCAAGGATCACCTGCTGCAAGCTCAGGAGTGATGTATCCCAACTAGAAGGAAGTTCAGCGGGAGGGCCAGGAGACCTCCTTGGATGGATAAGGAGCTGCAGAGCAAAATTCGAAGGAAAAAAGAGGCTTATAAAAGGTGGAAGCAAGGACAGATGGCATGGGAAGAATACAGGGATGTTGTCTGGGAACCTAGGGATCAGTTTAGGAAAGCTAAGACCCAGTTAGAATTAAACTTGGTTAGAGATGTTAAAGATAACAGGAAGGGATTCTACAGGTACATTGCAAATAAAAGACAGGCAAGGGACAATGTGGGCCCCCTCCAGAAGCTATCAGGAGAACTGGCTACCTTGGATTTGGAGAAGGCTGAGGTTCTTAATGACTTCTTTGCCTCAGTCTTCATCAGAAAATGCTCTGACTACACCACCCAAGTCTTGGAAGGCAGACACAGGGAGTGTGAGAATGAAGACCCTGGGCCCACTGTAGGAGAGGATCTGGTTCGAGACCATCTTAGAAACCTGAACGTCTACAAGTTCATGGGACCTGATGAAATCCATCTGCGGGTCCTGAAGGAGCTGGCAAATGAAGTTGCTAAGCCACTGTCCATCATATTTGAAAAATCATGGCGGTCAGGTGAAGTTCCCGATGACTGGAAAAAGGGAAATATAACCCCCATTTTCAAGAACTGTTCTATGATTCTATACCCAACAATCAAGCATTAGGAAGACACCATTGAATCATAGAATACCTAGGGTTGGGAAGGACCTTAGGATCATCTAGTTCCAACCCCACTGCCATGGGCAGGGACACCTCACACTAAACCATGTCACTCAAGGCTCTGTCCAACCCCACCTTGAACACTGGCAGGGATGGCGCATTCACTTCCCTGGCCAACCCATTCCAGTGCCTCACCACCCTTGCAGTAAAGAATTTCTTCCAAATATCCAATCTAAACTTCCCCTGTTTAAGTTTGAACCTGTTACCCCTTGTCCTCTCACTACCCGTCCCTAATGAAGAGTCCCTCCCCAGCATCCCTCTATCCCCCCTTCAGATACTGCAAGGCTGCTCTGAGGTCTCCATGCAGCCTTCTCTTCTCCAGGCTGAACTGCCCCAACTTTCTCAGCCTATCTTCATACGGGAGGTGATCCAGTCCCCTGATCATCCTCGTGGCCCTCCTCTGCACTTGTTCTAACAGTTCCATGTCCTTTTTATGTTGAGGACACCAGAACCGCACACAATACTCCAAGTGAGGTCTCACAAGAGCAGAGTAGAGGGGCAGGATCACCTCCGTCGACCTGCTCGTCGCATTCCTTTTGATGCAGCCCAGGATACGGTTGGCTTTCTGGGCTGCAAGAACACACTGCTGGCTCATGTTAAGTTTCTCAGTGAAAACCTTAAGATACTGATTTCAGTTATGCACATTGCCTGAAGTCTGCCAACTTTCGAAGAAATATCTTCCTGAGTAGACTTAGGAGGAGTGCAAAACTGCTTTGCGTAGTGGGAAACTGCTTCCATTTTTGTTGTTGACCCTGCTACTGTGTGTGGTGCGCTTAAAAATGAGTTGCCAAACGCTTAATTTCTGATGGACTGAAACTCCTTGAACCATTGGACACTGACCTAGTGAGATTACAAAAGAGAGAGGAATGGCATAATGGCATCTCTGTGCTCTCGGCACCAAAAATACCTTTTCTCACAGAAGCGCATGGGCATACAGTTTTACGTTGGTTTTTTTTTTTTTTTTTCTGGGTATGTCAGCCTGAACAGTGACCAAGTCTGGAAGTCCTCAGTAGCATGTTGGGCAGGGGCAAACATTGTCAGCTGCCCATTCAGGTTTTACAGAGTACCTTTGTTTCTTCTTCTGGAGAAAAAACACCAAACAAAGCCGAAATAAAAACACCCACATCAGAACACAGACATGAAGATTTCACCAAACAAAAACATTTTCTGTAAATTTTTAAGGCTCTGATTCCATGCCTGGTAAGCGGAAGGCAGGTGGCAGTTTGCTTCCATGTTTGGCGTGAAAGCATAATCTACTTCTGTCACCAATGTAAACTTTTGTAATACAGTCACTATGTATCGTCAACAGTCCTGGTCAGTAAGGCAGAATTCATATTGCATTTGAAGATCTGAAACTTCGTGGTATTACTTAACAATTTAATTTCTATTCTTAACATAAGAAGTTAATAACAATAAGCAGGAAGCCTTTTGGAATTCTGCACTTGCAGGAAGCAGTTGTGAGCAAATTTGGTGATTATCTATATCCCCACTTGGTATCTATATTTCAACAGTAGCTGAAGTAGAAATTTATGCACATAAATTTTGAAGCTGTGACCTCAGGATCCGCCTCAGGTTGAAGACCATTATGTCAATTGCACTATTACAAAGGTAACACGCTTACTACCTCTAATAACAGTTATGCATTAAAAGACCTATTTAACTGTAGCACATTACAGTTGCACATTATTTTTCTGATGTAAAACTTTATATGGGAAGAACTTTTCAAGAAAATCTATTTACATAAAAAATCTTAATCTGAAAAAAAATTGTAAAAATTGCTTGGAGTTAAAGCACTCTGACCTTTTCTGGTCTTTCAGTATTTGCTAGCTATATGAAAATGAATCAGTCTTCAGCTCAAATTACTTGTCAATTGAAATAAGTGACAAGCTATAAATACAACTTGTCTGACCCAAAGTAGCATTTTGAAATATTCTGTTTCATGTCAGAATTGTTTTTTTTGTTCTGAATTAGAATGGGAAAAAAAAAAAAAAAGGGTCAGAATTTCTTCTCAGCTTTTACCTGTCTCTATTCAATGAATGCTGTTATTAAAATTAATAAATATATAGCAATATAAATATTTGTATTGAGCTTAAAAGACAAGGTTTATGTATCAACAGCCTAGAATTTGAAATTGCTAGCTGATTTTAATTACATTTGGAGAAGGGAAGGAATCTCAGCAGTAAGTATGTTTCTATAGATTTTACGAATGTAGCAGCTGGGTGGGAAGGTGGAACACAGGTTCTTGTGTCCCCAGGGCAAAGTAGAGGTAGAACTCAACTGTTAGACTTTTTGTCTGGCAGCAGATGGCTGCTGGCTGGTGCTTCAGATAAGCCGCAGTGCTGCTGATTCTTTCCCTGGTGAGGATATGGAAGATGTGTGTTGAATAACATGAGGAGGCAAAGAACTCAAATTCTTCTGAAACAAAGCTTCACTAATTCTGCTGATGACAAAATCAGTTTTTAATTTTTCAGGTAGCCTCCTTATCCTATAGTCAGCAAGTAAATGATTAGCTTCAGTTTATCTTTGACATCTACCACATTGTACAAAGGCTATCATGTTGGACTGGGGTACAGTTGATGTGATCTTCTGTGAAACTAGACCAGACTGGCAGAGAAGCTGTGCAAATTGCCATTGAGAGTGCTGTATCTATATTGCAGAAAAATCAATGACTTCTATTTACAATGTCCCCTGACTTAAGCTTTATTCTAGTCACAGTATTTCTTACCACATTATGCCTAAGCTCTTAAAATATGCAGCCATAGAAAAAAAATAGGTGAAAGTAACCTCTGTAGGTATTCTACTGCAAGATTTTAGAGGAGAAGTCATGTTAGGCTCAGTGCAGGACTCAGTGCAAGACTCCTGTCACTTGAGGCTCATGCTCAATGCAGGACTAATGTGAAGGTTAGATCAGGTTGTTCAGGGCCTTGTTGAATTGATTTTTTTTTTTTTGATGGCCAAGTATGAGTGTTCCACATCCTTTCTAAGCAACCTCTTCCAGTGCTTCAGCACTATCATGGGCAAGTTTTCTTTTTGCAATTTCCCTTGTTGCACCTTCTGACCATTATTTTTTTCCCTTTCATAATTTCAGAATGCACCTTCCAGTAGTAGAATCTGCAATTAAGTTTCTTTTCTTCAGGCACATACACACATAGTCCCCACAGCTACTCCAGCAGTGTGTTCTCCAGTACCTGATCACAGTGGTTGGCTGTGGTCTAGATTCTCTCACGTTTACCAATGTCTCCTTTGTACAGGGTAAGATGTCTAAAATTAACCCCAGTATTCTACATTTAGCCTCACAAGTGTATAGTATAGCAGCATGGCCATTTCAATGTTTGTCACTGTTAGTACAGCCCAGCATATGTTTCATCTTCATACTGTAAGGTACACTCCTCACTCATGTTTAAATATATTGAACATTTCTCATACCCAGTTTACTTGTTATCAGACACAGTTTTCAATAAGCACTGAACAGCTTCTGTCTCAAAGGAAGACTAATTTATTTTTACTCAAACTAAAGTGTAACAACAAACACTAACCAAAGTTGCTAATCCTTTCAAGGAGTTTTGGATTATTCACTTGCAGAGTAGTGCAGAGAACTGAAGATGTTGTTATTGCTGCTCTTCATGTGTCTTCTCTTTCTTTTTACGGTTTGTATCCTATGAATATGGCATTTTATTCATCTGAGCCTGAGATGCCCTGACTTCAGTCTTGTCCTTCCTCTCTCTTAAATTTACACTGCTTTGGGTGTCTGTTTTATAAGGAAATTTACCCTCAGAGGACTTCATTCGTCTGAGGAGCTGTAATTCCTGGGTTAGAAACTTTAGCTGAGCACTTTTGCTGAGATATTTAGCCAGCAGGCTTGTCAGTGAACAATTAGAGCTATCCTGACTGGTTGTTGCTGTCTTTGAAAATGTACTTCATGAATTTTCTGCTTTGAAATGTTACATCTACCATGTTTGTTGAGCACTGAGCTTACTCTCAGGGTCAGCTTCATCTGCTATCAGTGCTGTTAACCTATAAGAGAGCTAGCTGTGGTTCACTGCTTCCACTTTGATAAGAGATAACCCCCTACTACATGCACAGTTCACATATTTCCAAGTAGTCCCGTTTCTAAGTCAGTGTTTAGTTTTATTACATGACCCAGCATATTTAAATGGTGCTCAAGCTTCTTTAGAAAACTTTTTCCTTCCATATTTGATTCTTCTCATTGAGGTGATACTACCTGTCTCATCACTTCTGTAACTGTCAACTTTATGACCATGCTTCCAGCTGTTTCCACCATGATCATTATCTTCTGAAACTGTACATTTGCAATTTGTCAGGAATTGGCTATGTCCAGACATTAAATAAAGAGCTCAGTGTCAGTGCCTTCCAAACAGAGCAGAAACAGTCCCACATTGTTATGTACATTGTTAGCACACATTAAAAGTTACTGGTATTTTTGCTTTGAGATGCTAATCTAGGATCAGGATACATACTATCTTAGGACTTGTATGGACACATTGAAGTGATACAGTAAACAAGTTTATTCAGCAGTGTTCCTGGAAGTAGGTAGGATATGTGGATGCCTAACACAGGATCTTTGATGAGACACATCAGCCACATGCTCTTCATTTAAGGGTTATGCAAATAGCTAACAAATCAAGAAAATATTTTGGAAGAATTAGGAAAAGTGAGATTGCTCCTGCTTCTGAGACATATAGAATTGCAGAAATCAGAGTTGTATAAATTGCATACAGGTGCTGTGAATGAATTTCTTTCTGCGCTCTCATGTACCAGTAGCTCCTAGTACTGCCCCACTGGACTGTGAACTTCCACCACATCCCTGCCTTTATTCAGGAGCCATTGAATTCAAAGTACAGCAAAAGTGGTTTTCATCCTTTTAACTTCCTGCAGTTAAGTATTTGCTACTAAAGCTCCATGTCTTGTGGCTAAAAATAGATGAAAAATTCTACATCCTTCCTTCTCTGAATGGAAAATTGACAGTTCTAAGAACTAAAATTAATTATGTAATGTGAGAAAAATTCTGTTTAAGTAAATTCTTATTTATAAACTATCTGCATGAAACCCAATTTTTCATTATTTAGATATGTGCATTTTCTTCATCAGCCACAAGATGGGAGTATTGACCTTTACGGCTGTGTTTTAGCGGGTTGATTTTTTTTTTTTTAATTGTATTTTCCTTTTTTTCCCGTTGTGCTGTGCCAGGCGTAGACTTTGAGAAAATGTTTTGTTTCCTCCTGAACAAGTCCTCTGCAATGAATTAAACTGGAGAGGGTTTCTGGGATGTTTAGAAAACGTTAGTCAGCCTTGTTCCCAATATGAATCCAGGGGGCAAATGTCATGTGTACATTTGAAAGAAATTCTTGTGACTAAGCATCACATTTCTCTGACACAAGTTTTAGAGCAGTTCTTTTTCAGTTCGGCACTGACCTGACACCTTTACAGATAATGGTTTCTCTTTAGTACTCTTACTAGGCTGTAAGGGTAAGTGGAGTAACAGACCAAAACACTTCATGCTCATTTACAGGTCACCATCTGCAAGTCTGATAGAACACAGCTTATTGTGATAAAATGACCAGCTTTGAGTAATTCTGGGAATGAGAACTCATATTAAGTCAACATTAAGTAATAGAAGATCCCACAGTCAAATTTTACTATGTGGACATTTGGAGGACTACTTCTTATTTCTGAAAGATGTGAGCATGCAGTGATGACCTGTTTGTCTTGTGACAGATAGTGCTTTTGAAGGCACTAAAAGAAAATGTCCCAGTCCCAAACTATTGGTTCTAAAATTCCTGCTTATTGGGGAAATTCAGATATGAACCTCCTTGGCCTGTATTCAAAGCATTCATAACTTTTGGGAAACTCCTATCCGCGCATAGTCTGTGCGACCCATACCCCTCTTCTATCTGAAACACAGCATCTCATGAGCTGCCCTTTTTTGTTTATTCAGGTGAGGTTTTTATTTTTTTCTTTGTCACAGCAGCTCTCCCCTTCTGCTTCAGTTGAAGAGAGAAGCGTTTTACAAAGGAGTGTGTAGGATGTTCTTCCACGCATTGTTACCTGTTAATGGAGTTTGTATATGTGAATAGCTTTGAAAAATTGTGGAGTGTAACCAGCTGGTGCAAAGAAGAGAGGGAATGACTTAACCATTACCTCGTGTGTGCAAGTATTAAAACAAGAGCATTCAGAGAAAATATAATTTCCAGTTTGGCTTTTTAAATGAATTTTATAAGCAAGATTTAATTAAAGATTTTGAAAGGTAATATCCTAATGTATTTTTCAGAGAATTTGGTTTTTATTCAAATACTGAAAATCAGATTTTATCAGAAGTCCACTGCTTGCCGCTGAGAAATTTTAATTCAGACGATATTGTGTCCTTTTGTTTTTTTTTTTTTTTTTTTTTTTCAAGTCATGTGCTAAGGTTTCATTCTGTTTTGTTCTTTTCCATTAAGAATGCTTAAAACTGGTGCTGGATTTAAAGTATTTTATTGATACCTTTATTTGGTGTAGATGATACTATTAAAAAATTTATTAGCCATTAGATTTTGCACTGGTAAATCCCTCCCCCCCATCTTTTCAGGGTTTGTTGACTGTACCTGGCTGTAAATTATTAGCTATGTTTTAACAAGCTGAAAACTTGAATCTTCTTCCTACTGTATTGCAGGCATAGTGAAAACTTTTGGGTTTCTGCTTCTTCCATGCCTACAGAAAGGCTGAGCTGACTTCTGGCAAGCAGTAACAAACTGCAGCAGATATATTTGTGCTTTCCCCGTATGCCTGGGCCTCTTGTTAAACTTGAAACCCTGTCTTCCTGCACTGTGATCCTTCTAGGAACTTGATATTATGGCCTCTCCAAGGATAAAAGAGACTAGTCATAGACATGCACAAATGGCTAAGGAAATACGTGTTATACGTAGTGCTACATTTAAAGAAATAAGAAGAAGTCTCATTAAGAGAGGAGGCAAAGAAGTGCAGCATTTCTGTGGCAAAATAGGGTGTTGTTCCCTTGGCAGAAGTGAGCTTGGAAGAATGTGCTTGCTGCCACTGTTCTTTGGTTGTCTGTTTTCTCCCTGAGTACAGTGGTACTATGAAAAATGTTTTGCATTCATTTTTTTTCCATTTCTGTTCACAGTGTAACCTTGTAGCTATGTGAGAATCTTCCCCTTAATGTGCTCTCACAACATAGTTTACTGACTTGCAGTTAATTTAATCCTATAGTCTCCCACACAGCACTGAGGTTGTTTCTGGAGGAAAAGCCCAGAGATGGTAGGTTTCACAAAGAAGTAGTCAGTGCCTCCTGAATGTGACACTGCAGCTCTTTTGGCATATGCCCTTTCAGACCTCTCCAGGCCATTTTAAGCCACCTGATGCATATTTATGGAGGAGAAGAAGGATTAATCCCCAGATGGGAGACAGACATAGCTCAAGGAGTACAGAAAATTTAAAACTAATTGTCTGGTGGGTTACGCCCTTAGCTGGGAACTCCTGAAGAAAACTAGAGCTGGTTTTCTTTCCTTTCCCAGTATATTTTAATGGGGATTTGGGCTTTATGGATGGTAAACTGTCTGGTAGGAAGGCAGCCAAAGACCTCTGTCAGCTATAAATTGTTTTGATTAAATGAGAAGTCCTCTGATGTAGATGTAGAAAGAATGAATTAAACAGTATAATATTGGAGATGCTGCTTTATTAAAAAGTGTTATCTGAGTGAAAGAACCACCTTGCAGTACCAGACTGTGTTACTTCTGTAACAGTTTCAAGTAGGTTCAATATTTTTTATATTCAGTAAAATTGAAGGGAATCATGAGAATCATGCTTCTATATGGTCACAGGCCTGAAAGGCTGCATTCAAGTTTATTTCCATCCTCTCTGATAGGATCGGAGCAAAAAGGAAATAACAAGCTGTGTGAGACAGGAGTTGCAAATCTCTAGGCAATGGTCCCTGGATCAATAAACAGCCATGAGAGGCTTCAGTGTGCACCTCATTCATTTGGGGCTTTATCAAGGTGTTTCTCGTTGCTCATGCAGACTTTCCACTGGATAAGTTGACTTTTGTGGACTGTATTATAAGGAAAACAATTCCACCCAAGCATTTTATAAATGTCCCTCAGCACCTGCTTCAGAGGTCATTAGACTATTCAGTCAGGTGTTAGGCAACTTGCATCTTTTTTGCCCTGTCTCATTTACAAGTCCATTAATTTCAGATGTACTGTCAGTCCCAAGGAAGCCAGAAGTCCTTCTCACATGGTCACATGTGCTTGTAGATTTAGTGTCTAAAAAAGCTTTCTGTATTCCTGAGATGTTACCCAAATGTAAGAGATCGTATTATTGCAAGGACAACATTTGTGAGGTATGAGATTTCTTACTGCAGTTGAATTCACCTGGTTTTGTTTAGTTATCTTACAACGGTGTACTTTTTTTGAGTAGTATTTGTCTATGGATTTTTTTTTTTTTTAAGTGTGGTGACAGACTATATTAACAAAGCAGCATTGTAGAGATGTGAAAGAGAGAGGCATAACAGTATGAAGAGCTCTAGAGGTATTTCAGTTTTTCATTTGAAATAGTAATTAAATGTGGCAAAAATAATTCTTTCATAAATTTTATCTTTAAATTTTTATCTATAAATTTTTTATCTTTTAAATAAATTTTACACTGGGTAAAATGCTGTTAGCATTTTTAATTCACTGAGGGTTGTGGGCAAACAAAAGTATTTCCCACACCTTGTGTAAGTTCAGAGAGTATTGTGGAATAAATCTACAATGCAAACCTTGTAAAGGTGGAACAACAACATAAGGCATTTTTGATCTTAGTGTCTCCTTTACAATGCGTTTTTTTTTTGTTCTGTTGTCAGGTTGCAATCTAGGTGCAGCTGCACTGCCCAAGAAGCCTGTCTGTATGCATAGAGATCACATGTGTTTTGTGCAGCATTGTCTGTTGTCTCTGCGCACTCCCTGAACAGTCAAGGCAGAGCAGGGAAGCGATAGGGAGAATTGTGGCTGGAATGGAACTGGAATTCTATTACATGTCCACTGTAGGGCCAGCCTCATCACAAAAACTGGCCTGATGATTTCAGCTTTAATCATCTCTATCTGAACTCTCTTTGATGTTAAATACTGGTTACTCTCATCCCTCTTTCTTGTTGTATTGTGGGCAAGTATCACTAAATCAGGTAGCAAGATGCAGACCTTTCAGGAAACCCAGACACAGAGCGAACAGTTTTCTCTAGCCCTTGAAAGTACATGGGATTGATCTGTTTGCTGTACAATCCCCATGCCCCAGGCTAGGGATAAAATTTCTTAGAAGAGAGGCAAACTAAATCAATTCTCTTCTGTTGCTGGGGTAAAGTTGGTCAATAGCTGATATTTTAAAGCACCTCCATCAAGAATTTATGAGATTTATTCAGTTTATGCGAAAGAGCACTCCATAATCATCACTACACAGTGATGGCCCAACAGGGTGTTGCTAACTGGATATCATTTAATAAAAGTTTTTCAAGTGCTCAGCATGCTTTCATCAGAGGGTGATTTTTGTTTTTATCCTTGTTTTGTGTGAACATTAGGAGGTAATCAAGAAGTTATAAAAGTTGATGATTTATGAAGCTTTTGAAGTGGTGGGTGAAAATGTAGGCTAGATGTAATGCTCATATTGATCACACTGTTGGTAAAAGCATGATAAGACTGTTAACCAAAAGTACTATTAAAATAAATTTTATGACAGGCTGTTAAATAGAGATTTAGTATTAATTTCATAGCTTCATTTTGATTAATAGTGGTCTTGGTCAACACTGGACTGTATAGAGTTGATAGAGGCATAAAACTCACAAATTTACCAAAGCTGGTATATAGTCCTGCTGTGTTTTCAGAATTGGAAATGTAGCTACATAAGTACAAAATCTCTCCTACACCAGCTTTTCAATTTCTTAAGCTGCCAGTAGTATTCTTATCTTTTAAACTAACATTTTAGAATTTTCGTTCCATGCTGAGTCCACCTCAATCTCTTTGTTGGTAATTTTTTATACAATTCTACTTTTTCTTCCTTTTTTCCCTTTCTCATATCCTGAGACAACACTGGTTATTGTCTTTCTTGTTCCAGGTTTGAAAGAATGAGGGAAAACAAGGTAATGATTTATATTTTTGTGAATGTAGTCCCATACTGGTTAGTTCCTATCTCACATTATCCTCCATTTACATGGAATTCTGACAACTTACTTATTATTATGAACTTTAAAAGTTTCATAATTATCTCTAATACAGTCCTTCATTTTAGCTCTTTTCTCTCCCGCTACTCTGTTTTCTTCTCATTTCTAGCTACTTTCATTCTGAAGAGTGCCCCAGAATGTATATTTCTCTTTTTGATAAATCACCACCAAAAAAATGGAACAAAATTTTAGCAAAATTTTGAGTTGTCATTTTGACACATTTTGTCTTTACATCTACTTCCTCTACTTTATTTATGTTCTGTTTCACTGCATCCAGTTGAAGAGCTGGTACCTTCATATTAGTGCCTTTTCAATCTCCTAGTTATTAGTTAGGCAAATAGATGCGTACAGTGCCTAAGTTTGGAAAACTATCCAGTGCTAGCTTTTAGGACTGTGCAGCTTCCTTCTTTGTCTTTTATATGTGCAGATTTTTGTTACTTTGGTTTCTCCTAGTGGTGCCAGCTATCAGTTTTCTGATAAAAATACTGATTCATATACTTTTGGAATGAAATCTGGTCATTTAGTTTATCACACATCTGATGTCTAATCTAGCCATGTTATGAGAATGTCCAATACTATTATGAGAAACCTGAAAAATCCATTTTAAACTAATACAGAACCATGTTTTCAAAGTAAACAAACGTATGTCATGAAAACACTTCTCAAAGGATCTTATCTGAGAACACAGCTTCCCTGGTCTGTATTTGTGGGTGATCATCTGAGGCTGTACATTACAAATATCTGGAGGGTGAGCTGTGCTCCTTTTGAAGATTTACTCCCCTCAATCTAATCTGCACATGCCACTTATGTTCATATCCATAACTTATGAACATATACATATGTCCATATGTTGCCACATATCCTCTTTCACGTATAAGTAAGTGTAGTAAAAATCATGAGAATAAGTTTATTAATACCATAAAAGCAATCTGAAAGGGACTAATTTACTGACTGAAAGTTACACTGGATATTTTGCTATTTTGACAATCTTCTTTTGACAAACAATAAAACTTAATTTTAGTTTTGGTTCTCTTCAGAAGCATTTCTGAAACAGAGATTCACTGATGTTAGTTATTGTGTTCCTATGCATTACAGTAGCTAAATAAATATTTGAAGAGTAAAATCACTAAAGAGACTCAGTGAAGTTGCTGGAAGTTGTTTGTGTGGTTTTTTGTTTGTTTGTTTGTTTGTTTGTTTTATTAATTTAGAAAACATTGCCAACAGTAGAGGTTTTTTTATTGTTAACCAAACATACCAAGATACCAATGTCAGAATCTTAGCAAACTCTGAAATGCTGTCAATCAGATGTAGTTTTCATTTTTCTTGAAAACATGGTAAATGACCTCTGGAGTCTCTCTGAAGCTGAGCAATTCTAGGACATAATGGAAGGACTTGCCAAACCAACATGTGTTGGTAGGTCTCTGTTCAAAAGTGGATTCCAAAACCCACAAAAAATCAGATTGGAAGGACTCTCTGCAAGCTTGCGATATATAGAGAAATTATATTTGATATTAAAACTAGACTGAATTTATGACTAAAGAGTAAGAATAATATTTGTTGGTTCCTATTTCACATTAAGATATTACGTAGTCTGTCCTGAAGCATGTAAAGTAGTATAGAAGATAAAAAAATTATATCAATAATGTAGAACTAGATTTCTCACAAAATAAAAATTAACATTATTCCTATGATAAAAAAGGTACTTTTTCAATAATTGATGCTCTTTTAAAATGCTTAATTTACTGATCTTTGCTGAAATTTGAGATAGTAATACATTTGGATTTGTTTTTATGTAACATAAACTCATTTCTCTTAATAATGAAAAAAATAATAGTGTGAGGAATTTAACTTGTAACGACAGCAGATATTCTGGGGTTTGTTAGGCACATGCATGTGAGAAAAAACAGTTTAAGAGCAAGAGAGCTGTGCGTTAAAAAACCTGTTTCAATCCTCGGGTTTTCTGTGAGACATAAAGTGAAACACTACAAACACAGAGAAAAAATTCTTGTGGACATTAGATAGTATTGTGAAAAAGAATGCCAAGAATTGGGGAAAGGTTGGCTTAAGAATGCTCTTGCATAGCATTCATATATGTGAACTTCAAATGCTGGCTGTATTTATGGATATTAGACAAGTAAACAATTTGTTGTAAACTTATCTATGCAATATGGGAGTTCTCATGTTTTCATTCATGATGATGTAAATTATAGCACTGTTAAGCCTGAATCTGAAAAAGAAAACTAGGAGAGAAAATGATACAAGTTAGATTTGTTGTTATAAAAATTAACAGAACCATCCTGTATAAATCAACCAAGCCCTGCATGCTGAATCATTAGTTTGGCTTGAATATTTACTGGTAGAATACCCTGTCAGAGATTTGCAGTGTTCTCCCCATAATGGTTCTTATTTTCACCTGAACAGATCTGAGAAAAATATTTTGTGGTGTGTTAGAAAATTAGCAAAACTTTTCTATGTTTATGCACTGGACACTGATCTTTTTTAGCATGGATTCCCACATGATACAAATCAGAACAGCTCTGTTGAAGTCACTGGAGCAAATCAATCAATACTGGCTAAGGGTTTTGTCCCCAGTCAGTGGTTTGATAGGAAGACAGAAGAGAGACACTTTTCACTGTCATGTACTGAAAAAAATCATGTGTCTTACTGGGTCAGGCTAAAGACTGCCCTTTGGATAAAAAAAAAAAAAAAAAAAAAAAAAAAAAAAAATCACTGCCTCTTGGCTAAGCAAAAGAATTGTGCAGTTTTGAGTACAGACAATAGAGCCTTTGAACTAAAGATGTGCAGGCATGAAACTGTTTATTTACAGGAAAAAATGACCCACTTCTCTGGGAACATGACCCAATTTAGTCTTCTAGAAAAAAATTGAAAATATAGTTGACCTAAATTTTCTGAAGCAAAAGGTGTGTGACAAACAGAACTGTCCATTGAGTTCATGAGGCATCATCATCTACTGGTCACTTGCTCCATGATTCAAAGAGGATTTTGCTTCTTTTATTAGGCTGTGATTGGGAGCATTACCTGAAGAACTTCTATAGAGCTTTGAACTGTCGTGTCTCTCTTTTGCAGTCTTAGAGGTGCAACTACGCTGTAAACACCAGTATAACTTCAGTACACTCAGAGTCTCAGGACAGGTTAAGATAACATTTGGTGATAATAATGTGTCTTCCTCAGACAGATATTCAGGGACAAGAACACCTTATCATGGAATTGTAAGATTTGAGATAATTTGGTTAAAGCATTAATCTCCATATGCCTGTCGCAAGAGCTAGGTCTACAATAGCACTGCTTTTAGAAATGGGCATAAAATTATAATTGGATTAGTTCAGATGGTCAGTATATATAAATCTCATATGCTTATCTGGTCTGAAGAAGAAATTTATTCTCCCTTGTCCATGCAGGATCTATCCTTGGATCAGGCTTGCTTTAACTTAGACCTGTTTCTTGTCCTCTACATGTTCAACAGCGTATTGAATCATCAGAGACAGTAAAAACTGAGTCACTGCTGAAATATTTATTCACAATATTTATATGGCAAGTATTTTCATGCACTCTCTTCAATGTGAATACCAATCCTGTAATTTCAGAGAATTGTGTGGCATGTGTTATTCAGATCATGTTAGCTTTCTTATTAAAAGTCCAGATATGTCTGTGCCTCTTCTCAGGTAAATCAAGTGCTGGATAGTGAATGTTAGATAAGCCTTTCTTCTTTGTGTCTATAGAACTGCAAATGCAAAATGACTCATAGCTGTGTCATACTCTTTTGCATGCAGGATTAGGCAGGGCCATTAATTTGAACAAAAAACCCAATATGACCATGTTATCATCCAAGTTTCTGTGAAAACTGTGAGATGAGATAGCAGTAGCAAAAAATAGTTTGAGGCTGTGACTTTCCATTACACTGAGATTAGTAAAATCAGTTGAGGTGTGAGATACTATTCATCATGGTGATTTCAGCATGTACTCCATAGTAATTTTTTCCTGTATGTGTATAGACAATGTATGACAAATAGGAGAATGAATTTTTTAATTAATGTTTTTGTTCATTAGTCATTTTGTAGGTAGGTAGCTGGTATTGCCTCTGTTTTATCCTTTATACTGGCTCTGGGTGGGCAGCAAAAGGACCCCAGTGAACTTGGGAAGAAACTGAAAAGTGCTGAAAAGTAAAATTAAACTGAGACTGCCCTCAAAGAATATGGTGGCTTGAGGTAGCTTGACATTAAAGCATTTTATTAGATCCTGGTAATTCAGCCTTTCTCGGTGATTTACCTTACTAGAGGTAATTCTTGTGGTGTCATAAAACTTCAGCTTTGAAAGCGTGTTTGAGTGGGTATTGCTGCTAGGAATTTCATTGTTGTCATGAAATACAAAATCGTAACATCTTTTGTGGAAGGCATGTAATAAAATATAGCAACATGCTAGAGGACAACAGATTTTCACTCTGCACAAATCTGTTTTATCTATTTTCTTTATCATAGGACATGTGGTTTGTTCAGCCACTGAACATGGGTTCATATGAATGTGTAAAAGTGGTTGCGTGGCATATACAGAACCTGATCTGGCCTTTCCAGTTATCCCTACTCGGCCCTATGTATATTGCAGAAACTCTAATAAAATTCAAATCTGTTGAGCAGTCTGGGAATATGTATTCATGTCTTTAAAAACTAGTAGGATTGGCATAAGATAGTTATTTCAAGCACAAAAATGGAGCAAATATCAAAATTCTCCCAGCCAGGTGTGCATATGTCATAAATAAAAAGGACTCATGAATATCATCATATAAAATTCACTTCTTCCATTTGCAATGATTTTCAGTACAAAATATCTTTCAGTGTCTGTCCTATCTGTCCAACTGAAATGCTTGCTCATTCTGATGAGATAATTATCTAGCAGTATCAATTTTGACAGTGATTCTCAACAGAAAAATGGTTTATCACAGTATCTGTAGTGAATCCAACTCGGAAATTTTCAGATGCAGGGTTTAGCTCCCCTAAACTAAGCAGAGATCTCCAAAGAGGGCTTAGAATCTTTTGCTTGTTTTCCTCACAATGCTCATCTTCAAGTTTTCCACTTTCATATTTGCCCTTGTACTAAGAAGTGTTGTGCTAAGCACTACTTGTATGTCACAATGACAGATTTACAGCCTTGATTACCCGTAGCTTTCCTAGTCATCAACAGTGTGCATTTGAATATGAACCTTTCACAACAGACTCATCTTATTTACAGACAGCATGTGGCTTACTGTGGCCTTTTTAATCTAATGCAGGAATTTAACATTAGAAATCGAAGCTAATTAACCAAAGATAAGAGCACTGGCAGTTTTTATAAAATTGGAAGTAAATAACTGAGATTGGTGACTGAAATTAGTGGAGTACTGTATTGTTGGGACTAAGAAAGTTTTTAATTTTTAAAGAAATGCTTTAAAATTGTTAATTTAGCCTATTTGATTGCTGAAACCTTATATTCAGCTTCCTCTAACAAGCACTATAGAAAAAGAAAGACTTGTGGTTTTAGAGAAGTCTTGTATCAAAGAAGTATTGTCAGAAGTACTTGGATCACAAAAACCCCCATCTTCAAGGTCACCTGCAGATCTGTCGTACTTCCTCCTCTGTCACACTGACAGCACTTCTGCTCTGAGTGGTGCTGCCACTGTGGTACAAGTGGTAGAAATTATGAACAAGGAAAACTTCTTATGGGCATTTTTAATATCAGGTATAATGGTACAGCTATTAATTTCCTTTTATATTGTTTAAGTCAGAGTTTTTACTTTACAGTTTATTACCTTACAGTTAACAGATTTTTTTAATTCTTTTTTTTTTTTTTCCTATAGTCACACCCTTCCAGTATCTACATTTCAAAAATCAGGATTGTGGCAGATATTTTAGGTATGTTTGTTTTAAAAGTATTACTTAGAAATTATCTGGTTTTTTTTTTTTTTTTCTTTGAATAGTACCTATGGTATACACAGCATTGGTCAATAAAATGTACTTTGCATTATTTTTTATTTTAAAATATTTCTTGTGTTTATTAGCAGCTGAATTCTCCTCCTAATCCTGCTCTGCAGAATTTATTTAAATGTGAATTCTGCAAGTGAAGCATAAAATGTTGTTTTTGTTTAAGAGAAAAAATTGATTTATGCACGTACTAAGTGCTTCTGGAATAGAGTTTGCAGATTCAATCTTACAGTGCTGCACAATTTGTTACAGAGCTGTGATTCAGCCCTTGGCTTCGTAGTAAGGAATGAAATAAAAGAAAAAAAAGAAAAAAAAGAAAAAAGGAGATCCTTCTCCCTCATAGGTACAAAAGTTATAAAATGAATTAACATTTAACATGTTTTCTAAATCCCTTTCTGGTAATCTCTTTATTAGACATAACAGCATGAGTGTTTAATAGCAGTTATTTTCCACTGTTGCTTTAGTGTCCTACTTTTGTCCGGTCTTGGTTCCAGGAGATCCCAAGTAGTACTGCTTAGCAGGAAAACACAGTACCTTCCCAGTTTGCCATTTGGGAAGAAGAGTGCTGTAGAAGTTGCAGTAGTATCTTGGCCTGAATCTTGTTCTATTTGTTTCAGGCACTTTGCCCCTCATGCTGAGTGAAGCCATTGCCTACATTCCTTTACTTGAAATAATCACCTGTCTTGCAGTGGTTAATTCCAGTTATGCAGATTTTGTTCTGCCTACTTTGGAGCTACAGCATCCCTGAGTATTTAATTACCAACTCCTTCTTTTCTATGCACAGATTTACCATTTCTATCATGAGGTGTGTGTTCAGAGCAGTGCACCCGCCCCACAGCAGCCAAGAGATCTGTCCATCACACATTGTACCCGAGTCTCATGATCAGTTAATATGAAGCTGTTCATCCCAAATTCAGGTTGTCTCTTTCTCCTGAGGTATTCCTTCCAACACCTGGTTATCTTTATTCCAGACCCTTATCCTAAGCTTTGCTTCTGCAAAATTATTTTTTGGCAAATCCTGGTTCCAGGGCAGAGCCCAGAAAATCAACAATTCTAGCCATTGTTTACTGCGGAGGAAATGGGATCCTTTCCCCAGTTTCCATCTGGGAGGAGAGGTATGATGGGCCCAAGAAATTTCCTTCGTCATTTGATGACCCTACCAGCAATTTTTGTGCTTGGCAGATTTCCCTCTCAGAGAGAAAACCTATTTTATTTTAACTGTCTTCCTTCTTTCCAGTCAGCCTCACTGTCATCCCACAGTTCTTTTTGCCTTTGGCAGCTCTCCCAGAATGGTGGGCTGAAAGCAGAAACCACGCTGATTCTGTGGTTTCCAGAAGAGACCAAGGCTCCTTAGTACATACTTCATGCAGCTGCGCTTTTTTGGCTCTCTCACTTCCCCAGTTAAATCCCAGTCTTTTTTCTCCATTAGCACATATGGATTTCTAAGATGATCAGGTCAATGACTCATTGTACACATTTGTTAGATGGCATAATTTCAGTGGTGCTTTGCAGTGAAGTAGTGTAATTCAGTTTGGGTGTATTAGATTGCAGGATGACTTTGCTTGCCATTGGAAAGAAAAGGTGCTTTCATTTTATGTCTTTTTGAATATTGGTAGGTAGCTTTTCATGCTAAAACACACTAATCTATCAATATCCAAACTGTTTACATCGCTATTAAATCGCCTTTAAATATGTTCACTTTCTTCTGGGCTCTGCCAAAGAGATTGTGGAAAAAATGGATTTCATCTGTGTGACTGTATATATGTGTGTCAGTATATATGTGAATTTTCATACATATGTGTATACAGAGAAAGTGCTGATGCTTTCATATATAATTTTTTCAAAATATTAAAGTGATTATGATAACTCACAACCAGTCTTTGCAATATAAATTCCAGCAAGATGTTAATTCACTATCAGGATACCTATTAGATAGAGAAATGATGCAAACACAGAGACAATACAATTTTTTTAGGTGTGTAATCCAAATTTTATTTCTATATATAAAAATAGAAATCCAAGGGGGATTGTACTGTCCAAGGAGACAGTACTGACCGAGGGAAAACAAAGAGAGGCTGTCAAATCTGTCTGTTTAAATTGTAGTAATTTCACAGTTCTTAATAGACTTTGGGAGCAAATGAGACCTTTTACTAACATTGACATCTGAAGATAAATGTTTAGCTTAAGAGCTCTTTGGAAAAAAAATAAAAAAGTAATTGGATGATATAAGCCCACATTTAGGATATGAATAGCATGCATATTATTGAAAGTTAATGAAATGCAGTTTTAGGTTTATAGATATGTTTTGTTGTGATATTCTTTCTTTAGTCACAATCACCCTTTTTGCACAAAGGAAAGGTGTGGTTAGAGTGCTTTACCTTGATTTGGAAATGCAGAGGGAAAGCAGTAAAGATGTGTTAAAGGACCCTGTAGCCCAGTGAATTCTCAGAGCTGGCTCTTGGTGCTAAGGGATTCTGCAGATTCTCTAGAAATGAGATGCTTTCTTTGTGGTAATTCTAAACATTCTTTAGAAATTAGAAGTCAGATCTCACCAAGCTTTATGAATTGAGGTGTTATGGAACTTAGTGCAAAGGCTTTTATATAAAAAATGAAATTGCACTCCCTGACCAGATTGGTGCCTGCGTCTCATTCATACCTACAGTCCCTTTTGTGTGCAGGTGTCAGTCCAATTACGTTTCCTGACACCTGATAGATGTGTTTAGCATGGTTTTTAGATCATGTTTTTTTTCAGTGGATCTGGCAAATATAGTAGGGAAGTGAAAGTAGTAATTTCAATTATACCGAAAGTTTGCATTCTAGATGTAAGGAGAACACTTTTTCTCTGAATAGGATTGTGTTATGAGAAACAGGAAAACAAAGAATAACAAAACCAGAGTTTCTAACAGAGAATGTTGTGGCATAGGTTCCTTCTGTACCACAGAGGACGGATTCTCCCTCACACAACAGCAGTGATTTGAGTGGATCAGAGTATTATAAGAAGGCTCCATACAGGGGAAAATAGGAAATGCTACAGTTCATCTCTAATGTTTAAGGTTGTGCGAACCAGCCTGCTGAGTTCACATAATCTTTCATTACTTGGGTTAAGATGTGCTGAGAGAATTAACTAAGGAGTTTGCACGACTCATCACCCATCCTGAATTTGTCCTGAAATAATAGTAGAAGGATGTGGAAGGGTGAAGATGTGTTTAATTTGTCTGACCACTTCTGTCTCCATTTCATTGACTAGTCTGGTACTTCATCGCATACTTTTCCCTAAACTTTTCTATGGGGGTATGCATCTTACTGTATCACCATCTTTGTATCTCTGTAAATGCTAAAATTCACTTCAGGTCATGGCTTTTTTATACTTAATTTTGAGAGTGTGATATGGGAGCATTCCAACACTGGAAAGAATAGAGTGAAAACAAAAGAAATCTTTGAACACAGAAGTATTTACAGCAAAGCTTTGCATTCTTACTTGTTGTAGCTTTTCTGATACTCTGATGTACCAGAGAAGATGTCCTTCTTCAGATTCAGTCTGGTATTTCTGTGCAGCTGTGCTGTAATATGAATTTGTGGAAAGGTTATATGAACTGTGGATGAACATTTCTTGGCTACCTAGCTGCTAAAAATTTTCCTCCATCACAAAAAGCCCAATTAAGGTTTGATTCATAAATGTGCTACTAGTATTAACCACATTGTTACTAGATGCAGCGCAGTGTTAATAACTTATGAAGTACAATAATGATACATTTTAAATGGATTAAACTATGATTACAGCATAAAGGAAACAAGTATCTTACTTTAGTTTATAGTATTATAGCTTACAAAAGTTAGAAAGAAATTTTTCTTCTCCTATGTAATTATGTAATGAGTTGCATTTAAAGGGTGAAAGGGTATTAGATTTCCACTGAAATGTCAGGTGCACGCCTCTACTGGAAATGTGATGATGACTAGATGAAGTAGCAGTCTATGCTAGGATGGAGACGATTATTCATAGATTTTAAGACCCAGAAGGGACCATTATGATAATTTAGGCTGACCTTCTGTATATATAAGCCTTATAATTTCACACAGTAATACTTGGAGCTCCTAACGCATTCCTGTGCATTAGTAGAACAGTTTTAATGAGCCAAATCCTGAAGTCTTACTTTGGCATAGAACAGAAAGTGGAAGCTAATAGAGGGAGGAATATCTTAGCCCTTTCTCTGTTCTGCTGAAATCAATGATAGCTTCACCTGAGTACATAACAAAGGACAGTAAAGGATTTCAGAGTATAGGCAAATATTCTGAAATGTGAATAATGTAGAAGGTATATACCAATTTTAAATATTGTATTTTTTTGTTTGTTTTTTTTTGGTGTGTGACTATGCTTTTAAATCTATGTCAATCCGATCTTTAATTTTACTAGAGTTTAGTCTTATTTGCAATGACAAAATAAGAGTAAAGTGTAAAAATACCAGATAGTCAGTGTAAGGTGGATCAGACCACCAATAGTCAGCAACTTTGAACATAATCACTTTGTCTTAATCTGTGTGATCCTGCTCATGTTCTCTCCATGTGTGTGTGTTCTGATGTTTGATACATCAAGGAAATGCATGTTTCTCTTTTTGCACTTTTTATTTTAGCTGTATGGAAAACGTAACTGTATTCGCAGTGTGCCATTTCTTTCAAAATATGTACATAATTTCATTAAAGTATCATTTCACCAATCTACTCAGATAAAGAGATCTCAGAAATGTTCTGATTATATCACCTATTATATGTAGGGAGTATATAGGAGGTTTATTTCAATTTATTTTTGCACTTCCTGGGTGGTGACAATAGAAACTACGCAAGCTAACCTGAGGAAAGGGGCAGGATTGAATCTACTGTGCAGTAGTTCCTTCTAATCACATCTTCCTTTTGTTCTGCTGATGCACAGCTATCTATCAAATGTGTCAAGGCAATCTGTACCTGAAGTTTGTCTAAGCCTGAGCAAAATTAAAAAGACATTTGGCCAATTGATGCATGGTCCCAACACCTATACTCGTGCAGCATAAAAATTTGTAGGTGTGGATAAGCTTCACCATGTGTTTGCAAGGCTCTAAGCAGGTCTGCAGATAGTATAGCAGAGAAATAGTTATACTTGCAGATGATAGAAAATTTCTGGAACTCTGAAAATACATTGTTTAAGAAAAGGAATTGCTCTTTGAAGTGGGGATTCTCAGCTTACAGGCTGAGATCCTCAGGCAATTTGCCAGGAAAATTCACGTGATCTATCATCTACTTTCCAAAGTTTGTTTCCTGGGAAATTTTGAGCTCTGATGTAGGCCATGCAGCAGATAGTAATGACATTAGCCTTCTCTTGATCACTGTCTTTCCCAGATTATTGGATCACCCCTTTGCATTCTTATACTAGCACTAGCAAACGAAATGTGTAGGATCTATGCCGTCCATCACTGAGTAGACTAAATTTTTTATTAATTAGGCTAACTTTGCGCAGGCAGTCACAGAACTGGAGACCTGTGTGATATCATGAAAAAAGGACTTGGGAATAAGTCCCAGGGGGACAAGTGTGTTCCACTGGTGTCCATTACCATGTAATTACACTATTTTAGACTGGTTCTACTATTACTTTTATATATTTTCATTTTCAATAATTCAAATAACCATAAGAATAAAATAAATGCTAACTGTAATATTACTCTTTCTATCTAAAAATTAATATGTGGATATTCTGATATTATGGTTCCTTAACTTTGTGATGATATAACTATTATTTCTGAGTTGCTATTTCTGATATTAGTATCTGCAAAGGAAGGAAATCATAAGCTTCATTTTGCGGCTGGATTTCGTTATTTCCTCATCAATCCAGGTTCTTATCTCTGCAAATGATGAACACTAGTATGCTATGTTTATGACCAAGAAACACCACATTTTATTGAATTTTCTTCATAATTTGTTGTCCTTGCATTTGCTTTTTAGGCATATGAGTTAATTTGTTCTGTAGTTAGGTAGGCCTGCAAAGCTATATAAGTGACATGTACATAAGAAATAAAGAAGTCAGAATTCTGCCTTTGATCCTTCTTAACAAGAGAATGGAATTTGAAGATGAGATATTTGTGAAACTTGTGTATCCTCCTTCTGAATTTAACTCAGAAGCATATGAAAACAGGATGTAGCAAGTATTTAGAACTATAAATAAAAAGTCCAATTCCCAGTAGTTCTTACATCCTAATTCCTCAGCAATTAGTATATATTTAATATGAAATATATTTGGCTACAAGAAAAGAAAAAAAAAACCAAACATCGTAGCCCACACAGCCAAACCCTCCTCAGGCAGAAGAGAAGGAGCACCTAAAACTTGACCTCTAAAAAAGAACAAACATGTTTAGGTTTTAGATATGTTTAGGCATATGCTTTCACAGAAACACAGTTAGGAACCAGATAATTTTTCATTTTGCCCTCACACTTATAATCTATGCAGGGTTAAGCTACCAAAAGGAAATGCCAGTCTGCTGAGACAGTGAAACTGAGGACAGCCGGTGTGAATATTGTTGGTGCTTCAGGATATTCCCCACAATTCGCTGCAATTATGCCCCTACAGACACATTGTTGTCTTTCAGTGATTTTTCTCACTTTGACATGAAACAGTCAAAACTATGATGATCTGAAGAAGCATTGGGCTTCTCGAATGATGAGAAAGGTGTTTTTACTTTTCTTATTTTTTCAGATGTTTTTCTCTAGCATGGGGAAAAAAAATCCTCTCTGTGCCTGCGTTATCCGCATATCAGGGGTTTACTCTTGAAAACAGGGTAGCAGACGGCTGGTGACCTTAAACTGCATGAGACAAGTTTTATGAAAGTCCAGTCAGCCAGAACACCAAAAGATAAATGTAATCACATTATAAAACATGACAGTACTGGAAAACAAAGAAGAGGGATACAGTCTGTAAAATACAGGTACATTCTGATGGAAAGGTAACAAAAAATGTATGGATTCATTGAAACTGGTTAGTGTAAGAATAAGGGAGAATGGGGTGGCTGTAGAGTTCAGCCTTCAAAGCTCAAAAAGCCCCATAAGTTACCAAAAGTGTGGCTTAATTTTACTTTTTTAAAAAATCTGTTTTATGTTTCCTTTATGTTGATTGAATAATAAAGTTTTAAAAAGTGGTACGGAAAGGAATACAAAATGTGCACAAGGTTTTAAGATGATTTCCCCCCCTCCCCCCCCCCAGCATTTACTCAAAAGCAGTTTCCTCTTAGTTTAATTACACTTTGAAATCTAAAACTTTGTTAGTAATAAAACATCCATATTCAAGCTATATGTTTCACCTTCTGTTGGGAAAAGGTAGATTTTAAATCATGTAGTGTATTGTAAAATATGCTCATTTGTTTAATGTGTTTTTATATCTTATGATCCTATCATCCCTGTTTCAATTATCTCAGAGGTGACTCCTGTTTTTTTTTTTTCAGATTTACTGCAATAGGGCTTTTTTTTCTGGCATATCTGATGTGCAGAGGAGTTACGTCCCATCATTTCATTCAGATATGGCTGTAAATGCTAATTTTCTAAGAAGGAAATCTTTGTCTGCAGTTTTATTAGTAATATGAGTCAAAATTTTCTTACAGGTGTTTTTAAGTTGTGAGGTTAGACTCCATCTCAATCTGATAAAGCATTCCTGATATGGGGAAATTAGGCCAGCACTCCAGAAGGAATAAAGTGCCATATGTCCTGAGTTTTCATAGCAGTCGTTAAATCCCAGGAGGATATGTACACAATGTATTCAATTCTGAAGAAAAAAAAGAAGGACTTCGAGAAGCACTTACAGTTTTCTAACAAACAGCTAGTTAGGATCAAGATATTGAGTACTGTGGTTAATATAAGAAGAGAAAGAAGAATATGTCTGTAAACAGAGAACTCTGCAATCTTCATATTTTATTTTTATGCATGAACATAACCAAATAGGATCTGACTTGATATGTTCAGCAGTAGAAAAAAAAAAGAGGGAGAATTGTACTTTCATAGCATTTAATTACACCCCACCGTTTATAAATATTTTATAAATATTTCTTTTTTTTTTATATTTATTTGTGAAGTAAAGTCTTCCAAGTCTCACAGACCTTATTTATAAGCAATTTGGCATAAGCAGGTCAGAGATCGTAAGCCATCCATTGTTACTTATAACCTAAATCAGAAGAATTAAATACTCCAAGTATATCCTATACTTTCATATTCATAAAATTATAAACTACAAAAGCATTGACGCTCTCGTCAATGTGAAATTTTCTGCCAGGCTTTAATGATACGTATATTTGTGATCAGATACTGCTGGACTTTGGTGGCTTATCTATGAAACAGAAAATCACTGCTCTCAAATGGCTCACCCTTACCACAGCCAGTGTTCTGTCAGTATGTTTTATACAACATTAGTATGTATTTCACAGTTTAATTTAAAAGAAATTATTAGAACTCTGTGCTTGAAAATGCAATTTGGTTTTGCTCTTTATATTGATGACTACAAAATAGCACTAAATTTCAAGTTAGTAACAATATATAAAGGAGCAGACAGTATGTGGAAAGATAATTTTTTATTTAGGAAAATTCAATTCCATTGAGTTCTTCAGCACAGTCCATTGTGGAAAATTTTTTAATACATGTAAATTTAAATGCATGTATACCCTGCAAATGCTGGGAGTATTTGTTCTGTTCAGATTGGAGAGATGTAGAGACTGTAAAGTGTGCAATAAATATAACTTGAGAAAAAGGTAAATGCAAGCTACAAAAGTCAATTACTTTAGTTTTCAGCAGGGGTAAAATTTACTAACATGAGCATTGAAAAAACAACTTTGCAATGCAAAATATACAGTAAACTGTGTATAACGCATTTTAGAAGGCTGGGGGCTAATGCAGGTGCTTAAACTCAGCTCAGATTACTCGGAAGCATGGGAAAACATGTTAGGTTTCTCAAGAAAACGCCTTCCTTTCTTTTTAAAAAATAAACATACACTTAAAAGAAGTGTGATGATGCTATTTATCTTTGATGTATTTTAATATGAAAACATTATTCAGAGAGAGTTTAATCAGCAAAAAGAATTGCAATTTCTCCCCCCCTAATCAGCTCTAGAAACAAATTAAGTTTATAGCTTCCAGGAAAGTGCAACATATATGAAAGTTGTTATGATCCAGTGGTGCCACTAGTATTTGTATTTAGACCATTACTTCCTTCCAGTTAAGGTCCAAATTTTGAAAACTTTCTAGTTTGAATCAGTTGTGACAGAGGTCAATTTTAAGAGCTTTAGCATTCTCAGTGACTTTGAAAAATCAATCAGTACACTGAGCTCTTTAGCACTGAAGTGCCTGATTTCGAATTTGAAGAAATGGGGATATTTACACTGATCATAAGACATTGGAGAAAAAAAAAAAAAAAAAAAAAAGAAAGAAAATCAACTGAGAACTCTCATTTCGACTATGGAGCTCTGGCTTTGGTTCATTCCCAGGATGCCCAGGGCTGTCTTTCATGGACTTCAGCAATTGCATTAGGGAGACACTTAAACACAAATTGATATTTCATGTGCTTAATTAGGTATGCTTGTAGAGAAAAAAAATAATATTTCCAGTGCTACAGGAAACCTGCAAATTCTTGAGAAAAACTATAGTTAAAATCCACAGTTCTCTTAAACTTTACAAGCTTTCAGCCTGTAGAGAACTGTGCAATTTTGTCTCTTTCTAAATAAAGACTTTTTTCACACTATCTAAAAACAACAGTGTTGTAAAGCACAGTTATTCACGTGCTAGAGAACTGAAGCTTGGTGATTGCAGTATGTAACCTAGCCAAAGAGCTAAACAGACGTAGCAGGAGATTTACAGATTTTAATAACCATCACACTGTATGAGTGAAAATTTTATCAGTGTTGACAGGTTTACTAAATTCCCAAAGTTGCTCAAGAGAAGAGCAGTAGCACCAAGGCCATCACACTGAGCCCAGCATGTTGCTCTCTGTTCAACCCCTGTGCCACATTATTGGATGAACTTTCTCTGACTGTGAGCAATTTTTGCACTTTGGAACATACTGACGTGAGCCCTGGCTTCTGTCATGGATTTGAACTTAATCTGCATGTTGCATCTTTATTGTGTTGCCATGATTCATTTAAAAGCAAATGCTTTTGAGCACGGCTGGCTGACTTTCACGATGGGGTGGGCAGGCAGATAACGAAAACATTTCAGTGCTGGGTTATTTTGGCTTATGTCTGGGAGGGAAGATGGCTAAAACCATCAGTCTCTCTTCTATTCAGAGTTCTGACTGCTTTAGCTGGGGGGGCTGGATTCATTATCCATTTACTGTTTCCTGTCCAGCATCTAGTTGGTGCATTATGTTCCATGTCTCTTTCCATTAGCTGAGCCGTATGTGATGTCAATTGAGAAAAGCAGTAGCTGTACATTATAAAATCCTTGTAATGTTATGACAATGGCAGTGTTATAGTGGCTTTTTACTTGGTTCCAATGTACTTTTTACCATTATATTTCATGCCTTCAGCTTAGCTGCAGTGATAGAAAAAGGTTCAGCTATAGCCCAGCTGGAGTTTTAAAATTTTCCCTGAAACATTATATAAGGGAGCACTTGAGGGATGGAAAACACTGATATTCCTTTCAGTTTACCAAATATAGAACAGTAATCTTAGTATGATAACATCATAGATACCTCCCTTTGGAAAAAAAAAAAAAAGGGGGGGGGGCAAAAAAATAAAATAAACAATGTATCAGTAAAGTAGAAATTACATATTGTCAGAATACGCTTTTCTTTAACCCTTATGTCACAGAGAAAGCCTTTCTGATGATGGCAAATTCAAGGAAGGTAAACGAAACCAAAGTCTTATGAGAGACATGATTATGCTTAGATTTGGAAACAAGTTAGTGTAATGTGATTTGGAAGACTGGAGCAGTAGAAAGGCAGTGTTTCTTCGTTCAAGAATTGGGTGCTAATCTGGGGTTTGGTTGTGCTTAGGCCAAATATTTACCAAAAGCAGAATCACAGCAGCTGTGCAATTCATGACATATTTCATGTTCAAATTTATGTTAAAGATACCTATAATGTGAACTTGTTATACTAAGAAAGCAGTTATTGCTTGACTTAGATACTTTCAATAATCATAACAAAAGATTTGCACAAATCAAAATGAGCAGAAAAATAACTGGGGCCAAATCTTCAAGTCTGTCAGTATGGCCAAAGCGTGCCCCATTTCTGTGCAGCTATACTTAGAGCTGCCAGGCAGCTACAGCCGTGTCGATGTATCATGAGACGTTGCAACTATTAAAAGTATCATGAGACACTGCAACTACAAGTGCTTTTTCTATTAACCAAATCCAAAGTACTATGAGATTTACTAGGAATGGAGTATAGCAGTGTCTGGTTAGGATTAAAAAAAAATGTTTCCATTCTGAAAGACTAATTTCAGTTCATTGTAGTTTTTGTCAGTCCTTCATCTTTCCTTTGTAGGTTCATAGGCAGAAGGTAAAAATTTTTCTTCACAAAAGGCAGCCTTTGTGTTTGTGTTTGTGTGTGCAAATATTTCTCACTATAGGAAAAGAAACTAAAAATTTGTTAGAGAAATGCACAATGGTAAAAAGTGGATGAATAGGAGAAGGAAAGATTCTGGAAGCAGATGAGGATGCAGATGAAGAAGCATCTGAAGATGAGGAAGGTAAAATGTGGATATCTTTCTGGACTGTGTTCCCTTTTCTGTAAGTAAATGCCTATGATCCAGAGCATGTAAGTGTTTTAACAAAATGTCATGATAAGGAAATGATTTGCACACATCACAACAAAGCTTGCCTAATTTATGATATCACCAGTGATAGAAAATGAATGTGTTTCTAAAGAGTTCACCCCCCCAAAAATTGGTCAATGAATCCTTTTAATCCCTAACCTTTTTCAGTGCTTTTTATTTAAAAAAGAAATGGGATTTCTATTGTCTGCAAACAGAATAGATGCACACAATTGTTAATCCATTTTTTTTTTTATTTCAATAAAGGTTGCTTTATTCATAACTTAAGAAAGATTTACATGATTATAGGAGAGCTAAACCTTTCTCCAGTCTTCTCAGTTCATGGGATTGCATATTTTAGTCTCTCTGCATGTTAATCTACTCTGTCCATCTTAAACTCATGATTCTTTACACAAATAAGACTGTCTTTTTTATGTCTGTACTGGAGATTGAGAGAATCACAGAAGCCTTTGAAATTATTCTGGGCCGTTGTATAGATTACCAACACTATCTGATGCTATCAAAAGAAATCAGAGAACTGTGCTTGTGCCAGACACTCTATCTATTTTCTTATAGTACTGCTTGTAATCCAGAATCAGACTATTACAGAAGGCAAACTCTTGATATTGGGAAAGATACCAGAGGTCATCTGTGAAGATTTAAAGCACAGGCAAGAAATGAACAATACTAGAGTGAAGCCTTAAAGATCCTGAAAACTGTGAAACTGTGATTAGTGTAGGATCCTAAAGAATGTTTTAATTCCAAAGAGAATAAATGTTTATTTTACGGAACATATTCCCATCATATTATTTCTTAAAAGAGGTTATGCATTTCTCCCTTCCAGCTTTTCCATATGTCCTTAGTAAGAAAGCATTCTTAACTGTATAGTATTTTGTAAAAGTAGTGGACAAATGAAGATTTAAGAACAGTTAGCTGCCTTGTTGCCATGGTTACCAAGAGTAATCTACACATTGCTGAATACAGTAAAATAGAAACAGAATGTACCATTTTAAAGAGGGTAGGACTAGAATATTTAAAAGTAAATTAACATTTGAGGAAAGATAAACAATATGACTTATGTTAGACAGAGTTCCCTACTCAGTATAGTTCTGTGCACAAAGCCTTTTTCATGGATGGCAGAGTAATAAAAAAATTACTCCATCATTTGAAAGTGGTTTTAAATAATATATCTCTTCAGTTCTGTAGCTGAAAGAGTGTGTGTGCATGTGTGTGTATATGTGCAGACATTAATATCTATTGTAGGGGGGTAGACAAATAGTGTCCTTTATTCCAGATACTGGTAATAGCATACAATTTCATCTATACTGTGTGTGGTAAAATGTTCAGTTATTATTCTAGGTTATAGACAACTTATAAAGTTAGGATTTCTGTTTTCCAGAGTTCTGCTCCATGCCATCATTTCAGATGAAATTATTAAATAAGGTGTTTTACTTATATATAATGGAAACAAGAAAATGGAGAGATGTATATCTCCTTACTCAATGTGAATACCAAAACCAATATACTTTGAGTTTTGCATAACTAGAACATAGAATACCCCCGAATTTTTGCAGAAACAGCATTGGTTTTGCTCTTCTGTTATTGTTTTTCTAAGAAGTTAGAAGGCTTGAACTGAAACTAAGTCTTTTTATAAGTTTTATTCCTGAATGTGTGTTTAGTTTTTAGGATTTGTGCATAATGAACCAAGTTAGAGTTTATCCTGCTTTATTGCAGGGAGATGGGTAGATGTGATGAGCATCTAATTTCTCTATGATTTTGTTCCATTAGGAAAGGATTTGTAAGAGGCAATTATCTCCTAAGCCAGAATGTAGGGAACAGTGAGATTGTTTTTGTACTTTGTTAGTGCGGAAGGTGGATTTTATAGCACTGTAGATTTTGATTAACTGCTAGCTTCCTTGCAACACTTGTAGGCTACATAGAAATAATATTAGGTCTAATATCTTTCACTATGGAAACTGAGGTAGGTCTTCTAAGATGTGTGATTGCATTTTGGCAATTAATGCTATCACTTCCAAAAAAAGCTCAGTTCCCTATAAGATGATGTTTTAAAAGCTTGGTGGTTATTAGGCATTTTTGAAAATCTGGTTTCATGTTTACGTGCCCAAAATTGGGCTACATCATTAGCAATTATACAAGACAAATGTTCAGGGTTCTAGTGAATCAAAAGCGTAATTTATTGTCATAGTGAGCTGCACCATTTTCTCATGATAACTCATGCATTTAGTTTAGTTGGCAACCAGTTGAAAATGTAGTCTTGGCAAAATGTTTGAAACCATCACCAACACCCATAGAAAAGAGAAGACTGATCAGTGAAAAGGAAGCATTCGAAGCAAAAACCAACCTGGGTGCAACTTAATATTAGTAAAAGGAAAGAATTCACAAAACCCAGGGACTTTCACAAAAGATCCCAGTGAAACAATTAAGAAAAATTTGTATTATGAATTACTGTGTCAGTGAATAAGATATAACTATCATTGAGGCACCCATACGGTAACAACCTTGACTTAATGCTAGGAACATCTTCAATGGGGCTGAATTAGGATACTCTATAACCAGACTCTTATGATCATACAACCTTCCCAAAATTTGGGACTGATCATCTTTGCTTTGCCTCTTTTGGCACTCTTTAGAACTCTAATATTTCTCACAGTTCAAACAGACCCTAATTACATACTTATTTCTGCAACAGTATGAAGTGGGAGATATCACTGTGATGTATATTGACACCTTTTAGATCGGCCATCAAAAGAACAGCTTTGAAAGTTAGGGGAAGAGGTCGCTGGGCTAGTTTTGCCTGTGAACCAGCCTAGTGAAGCAATGTGTTTCAGAGCATAACACCACCACTCCTCAGACTCTCCTGAGTTATTTAAGTAAGTAAATGTGACTTCCCATGGTGCTTTCTACAGCACATTGCCCTATGCAAGTGTACTTGAATAATACAGACAAGAAGGTTAAAACGAGTGTTCTGGGAAAACTAGAAGAGGATTTTCTAGACTTGTTTCTTTGCAAGGGGAGAAGCTACTTCAGTTGCTGGGGTTAAAAAAAACAAGCTTATACACAAAAAGCACAAAAACTTTATAATCCTCTCTCTTTTCTTTCTATGTCAGTTTGACTTCAATGCTTTCTTTGACGATGTACCACTTCTGTCATCCAGGGCTGGTTGCAGAACAGATTGTCTTTGTGTGGGTGTGAAGTTTACTCCTGACTACAATAACATTGGGGTAGCTATTGATATTTCACCACCCTAATGATTGACAATGAGCTACCTTGAAGAAGTCTGATGAGCTAGCTTGAGGTGCTAGGCACTAATGCAGAATGAAGGCTCTGGAGACTTTCCTGCTCTGGAGTAGGAAGCTGTGTGAGAGACTTTCCCCGTTCAGCTGCGACTGCGGCCCACCAATTCCCTCAGGGTATATCTATGCTTGCAGTCATAAATGATTGCAATGTTTACTGTGTGTGAAAATGCACATTAGCTGGGTTTAGAGGTGGAAAACATAACCCAGAAGCAGGGTAAATAAGGTTAGCAAGGGTGTTCTGTGTACCTGATCAGGGATCATAGAATCATAGAATCATTAATAACCTTTGTGCACAGACAAAGCTGAATTGAAGTGCTGCTGTGACAGCTGCATAGGCAGATCGCTAGCTTTTAAGAGGGCTACAGGCTTCACAGTCCTATTCTGAAATTGTGTGTATGTGTTTTCTTATTTTATTTTTATCAAATATACTGGCATTTTTTTCCTTACAGTTTTCCTAATACTCTGGTGTGGTAAAATTGCATTTTTCTATCATGCTGTCCAATCGTACAAATAGAAGACTATATATTTTTAGTTTGGAAAAGAAATGCTACCCATCTTGGTAGGTAAATCTGAAGGGGATATCCTGCAGCAGTGACTTTCACTCCAGATAACAAAGTGTTATCCACAGGTTTAATTTTATTATTGCTTTTAGTTTTCTGCCAAGAATGCCTAATAAGAAAGGTCAAGGTATCATCAAAGCATAGACAGATTTTTGCTGAATGACATAAAACTGTCAGAGATGCTGAGCTTTGATGTTCCATTAAGTGATCGATGTAGATTACTGACTTTTGGCTAAATGCTGCTCAACTCTATAAGGTCAATATTTGTTAGTTCATTGGTAGAATAATTAATCAATCGATACGGGATGCTTGAAGTCAGGAAAAAAACATTGCCAAGACTGTATGTCTGGCATTAGTAACTAAAATTATTTCACAATGTTTTTGGAGTGTTATTAACTCCCTATGTACAGAATTTATTTGTAACCATCACATTTCTAATGGAAGGAAGGGAGAAAAAAATCATCTAAGTGAAGAACACTTCTTGTAACCTTGAGCTTCTGGAAGGAGAAGCCTCTAACAAGCAGAGTGCATCATTAGTTCTTCCCTTTCACATCATCACACTCAGCTTGGGAAATAATTACATGCAATTTTTCTATTTTACAGTTGGGCCACATGACACAATGTTCTTTCTTTAGAGCTCCTACTCCAGTTCTCCCATTTTGTCTTTTATTGTAGTCTATAGCATTACCAGTAGCCCCTCACATGTCTCCACTGGAAGCTTTTACAGCACTGTGTGTACCGTGCCTTGCACAACAAGGCTCTGAACAATCAGCTGGGACTTTTAGATCACAGACTGCTGCAGTAATATTAATGAATAGGATAAAGGGCTTCCCTATATACCCTGATTATTTTGCCAATATAATAGCTTTAAACTTCACAATTCCATTAGAATTTATACTTCAATGCACTTCACATTGCTTTCAACTTACATGCAAAAGTGTGTAGAGACTTCTTGTCTAGAATGCTAAGATGAGAACTTCTTCATTCACTTCACGTGTCCAGGATGCTTTCAGGCTGTGACAATTGAAAGGAAGATCTGTTTTTTAGAGAATTACAAAATGAGATACTTGTTATGGAAGGTTTTTAATAAGTTTAAAACCAAAATCCTTCTTTATACATCTTGTAGTTGTGCATGAACATGTAATCTTTTTCTTGTGCGTAAATTTCTGCAGTCCTCAGCACAGTGAAATCATGATCTGTGTATGACACTATAAAAATAATAAATCATAATTAAACAGTGCTTTTAAAATAATTGCATATAGTTGATGGTTGCATTCAATGATGAGTTCTGAATGTGTTCTTGAAAATTAAGGAAATGCCATGCCCAATGTTTGAAGAATAAATAGATGACCCCCCATACAAAGAAAGAAGTAACAATATTTTTTCATGTGTTTTTCTTCTTATCATTGTCAAACTCAAGTTAATCAATATAAATAGAAGTGAAAAAGAAGGGAATTGCAATACAGAAACTAGCTTTGTTTAATCAATCACTTAGGAATTGGAAAAAGCTAAGGAAGAACAGCTTCATGGTGTTTTTTGTCATAACTTTATTTTGTCAACACTTAAGAGCTCCATGCCAGCTGGCTTGCAAAGGATAGACCTAAATAAGGGCATCTTCCTGACTTTGATTTTTAATTAGGCCATGCTATGCTTTTATGTAACTCTCTGAACCATGTAGTCTGGTCGAAAGACTGCAAGGGAAAGGCTGATCATGGCTATGCTGCAGTCCACTCCTCATCTTATACTAAGAGCACATTACTCACAGCAACTAGAGATGCATCCAAGTAGGAGGTGGAGAAATTATGGTCCTTTAGACTCTAATTATCCTGACAGAAACAGAAGAGACTTTTACTTCCATTTTAACAATGGAGAACCAAAGCACCAATAGCCTACACATCCTGAATTCAGAACAAGGCAGGAAACCGTGCCCGGATTTACCAAGTCATAGATGTAATCTGAACCAAGCGAAAATACATAAGCCTCTTGGTAATTTATTAAAATTACTAAAAGTTTTATAAACTCTTAAGTTTGATACAAAGATTGTGACAGTTATGTCACTCATTGTCTCACACAGTTACCTCAAAGCTATGCATTTATGAGGTTGTTAATTGGTAACTATATAATTTGACTGATTTTTAAAACCGATATTTTGTTACAGAAATATTTGCTAGTGATTTACCATGATGGAATCCAGGAAGGGCAGTCTCTGAACTTTTCTCTCATGTTATTGTTTGACTTGAAGGTTGTATGAAGTCAATATAAGATCACAAATTACAAGAAAATTCTCTGACACAATTTCTCCAACAAGGTGAAAATTTTACAGTTTGGCTGTTTAACATGTTACCTTATAGTTTAATTTTTCTGAATGTCTATGTAGAATTAGAGGAATGTACTTCATTTTCACATCCTATAACAACATTAGAGATCCCTTTGCCTTGCACTGTGATCTACTCATTCAAATTGAGATAACTCCAGGTGTCATATGGTCTGAGCTTTGTAGAAGGAAAAAGAAGCACTTCACTACCAACCCTTACTATTCTATGATTCTATGATTCTATGATTCTTATGCACTATGTTCCACTGGACTGTACTGGGTTTCTGTGCCACAACTTGTTATATCACATCACAACTAACGTATCATGGCAGAATTAAGTCAATAAGGACAGAAGGTACCAAAACGCTTTGCTCTAGCAAATGCATACAAACCAGAAAATCAAATGGTGCTGGAACAGACATTGTAACTCAATTACTATGATTTCCTTTTCACCAACAGTTTTCACACAAGGATTACATATCTCTCTGAAACCATAGAATCATAGAATTGTAGACTACTTAGGGTTGGAAAGGACCTAGATTTCATCTAGTTCCTATCCCCCTGGTCTGTTTGAACAACAATTCCTCTGAAAATCGGAAGTCTGAGGAACAGTTTTTTTCCTAATATGGACTGCAAAAATAATCTCTAAACTTAAGTGTAACTGTTATTTTGCTTCCTGTTGTACTCCATCAGTTTGCAAATATCTTAGTACTGAGTGCTGTACAGACATACAGTAAGATATCTGATTCAGCACAAATAACTTGAAACTTGAAAGAGTGTTGTGAAAGAAAACCTGAAGTCCCAAACAGCTACTTTCAATTGCAATCAAGAAAAAATTTATGCAGGTTCTGATGAGAGTGTAAGTTGCAACACAACAGTTTCTTTACCATCAGGATATACTGGAAATCTTCCCAAAGGAGTTAATGTTATTGTCTCTGTTTATCAAAAAGAAGCAGAACAGTAATTGAGTTGTTCAGAATGACCCAGGAGTTGATCAGCCAAGGCTAGACCCCAGGTAATGCCATCGGAGAGGTGAATAAACATTACTTTGTCTGCTCCATGGGGGCCATGTTCTATGGCTTCTGATGAAGCTTTCAAAGGAATAACAACATAGTCAACAAGTACTCAGAAGCCATCTGAAGTACAAGCATGTTAAAACTGACTGCTTGTAATTTTCTCTTTTTTAAATTTTTTTCAAGGAAGGTTCTTCAAAACGATTATGATGTTGGTAAAAGGTCATAAGAATGATATTAAGACTTTTAATTGTTGGAAGTCATCTTTTTTCTGAAGAATTGTTGACATCAGCCATTTTCTCAGCTTGTTTTTGTCCTCTGGCTCAAAGGATTTGCCTGGGAGGTAAATGAAAACCTCCATTTTCTGTGAATATTGTCCTAAACATTTTTTTTTTTTTTAATTGACTGTGGGTAGAAATACATGCCAAAAAAACCCCAAGAGATGATCAGTCTTTTCCTGCTTATCCATATTTTTTTTTTTTTGTGGTTGGTTGCAGTAAAAAGACACAGATTATTTGCCACTATTTAAATGTGAGTTTTTTCTTCAACCCTGTCAGATGGACATCTCCCAATATAAAAGTGCAAAATCAACAACTCTTGTAGGGTTCTTATCAACAGCATTAGAAAATGTCAAAGAGATTTTGTCCTGAATGGCACATTTTGCATGAGCTATGATATATCCAGATGAAACAGTGGATAGATACATTTCAAAGCAGGATGATCAGCAAGTTTTCTAAGCCAGGCATATTGCCAATATATAGCAATAGCAAACGTTGTGGGTACAATTGTTTCCTGGATTAGAGGAACATACAGTCCCACTCAGTTTCCTTTGCAGAATGCAGCTAGATGGAGCTAGGTGTTTGGAGTTTATGTACATGTAAAGGGTATTCTTCAGTATACTGGCATATATTTTCACATATTTTTAATGGGAAGATATAGAAGGAAGGTTTATAGAAAACCTAATGACACACACATTTGCTAGTATCTTTTATACTCAAGCAGAAAATGCAATGTAGAAGTGATAGGCAACCTCTATATTATGAATTCTGATAGGAGGCACTAAACATGAAAGTGTTGTTCTTTGGCTGCCTGGGGGCTATCTTAAGTGCTAGGCTTTTGATCATAGTGACAGTTTTAAACCCCTTAAGAAAACTAGAACTGAGAATAAAAAAGCTGACAGCTGCGGTTCACCTCTCTGTCTCTCTTTGCCTTCCTATTATCCTAAACCCTTGAAGATCTCTGGAGAGAGATGCAGCTCATACTGCACATATGATGAAACAGCACTCATCATGTGTCCCCTCCAAGTGCATTATATATGTCCTTTTTACTTCTGTCAGGTTATTGAGATTAATAAAAAGCATGACCCGCAAAATACACGTTACTGAAACACATGTAACAAACACTCTAACGAACAGGTAAATACTGTGATGAACAAATATTACTAAAAGAGCTAAGGTGGTGCAAGTTTCTAGCATATATTGTATCTTCATGTCTGCATGAATTCTGAAATCTGGTTGCTATTAAATAGTTACCAGGCAGCAAGCAGTTTATGGTTTATGTAAGTTAAACTGTGGGGCTAATTAACCTCTTTAGAGGGAAGCAAGTGTGGGGAACCCCAAGCTCTTGATAGGAACAGAGAAAGCTTAAAACCAGACTGCATTAGTAAAAAAATATTTTTATGGTACAATAGTTATTACAGTTTAACAAGTTTCATGTTCTATTTGGCCAATGGAGAAAGGAGATAAAATCTGAAATGTCAGGTTAATAGTAAGTCTATTCTAACTGTAGATGCTGTTGCTGTAATTATGGCTTGCATCCTAACTCAATGGAAAGTGCACAAATCCGTAAGTGTAGAAATGCAGACACTCAGATTTTATGTGCAAACACAAAAGTAGGCTTTTTACAAATGCATCTGTGTAAGTGCAGATTTTGCAGCTGTAGCTGGAAATATCTGTTCAAAATAGGGTTGGTTACAGCCACTGTAACACAAGCTATTAAGATCTTTTATGGAAACTCTAATGCCACCTATACAAATTCTTTATCACAATCAGTTCAGCTGAATAGCTACATGGGGAATTGTAAAGACAGTAGATGAGCCATTCCACTGATGGCCTTGAAGGACATTGTAATGATCTATTGTCCGAGATCATCAGTGCTGTGGCTCCTAAACTCTCTTCCCCATAAACCACTTTCTAAAGTCATCACAATTTAGGGATGAGAGTGACTGATTGCATATTTGGAAGCACCACTGTCAGAAATTATGCTCTAGTTATGGCCGAGAAAGTTTTCAAATTCCTGTACTGCAGGTGAAGTGGAAATAAAAGACAAGTAAAAATGGTCTTCTATCATAGCATCTGATGAATTTGCTTCAGCAGAATTCCAATATTAGCTGCTGACAGATAGATAAATCATTGCAGGCTCCACTTAAAGTGAGTTAGATTTCTCTTACCTTAGGGAAATTTGCAGTTGACTTCAAGGATTAGATCAGAATCAGACAGAACCATGTTTGTGGTAGGCAAAATGCAATTTTTAACTTGGTATTCTTAGACTAACATTCACTGAGTTTCTAGAAACAATAACAGAGATTCATCCAGTGTTTTCTGAATCCTTCTATGAATAATTGGCATTATGTTGGGTTACTAGACTAAAACAAACTGAAAAATCCTCTCTTAAAAATATATATATATATTCAGTCTCAAATATACATTCTTTTTGTCAAAATAAAAAAAAAAAATCTGAATGCATGAAGAGGAATATAGGATGCCACATGTATTGTCATGTGTAATAGATGCATTGGCTTTTTCTGCATGGATCTATGGAGGGATTTATTTAGAGAGGAATTTTTGGTGGTTTCCAGCACAGATGTGGAAGCACTGTGCAAGAAATACAAGAATACACTAAATTGTTAAAGGCCTGTGCTGTCTATGGCCTTAACATATTTTGGTCAGGATTGCTTCTGGTGCTGTATTAATGCACATAATACCAAAAATATTTTACAGTGATGCAGTGGACAATAAAAAGTATGCTTCAGGTTTCCCAAAGCAACATTTTACGGATATACTCAATTTGTAGATGAGTGCTCAAGGTTAAATAAGCCTATTAGCTGAGAACTGCAAAAAAAGACTGTGACAAAAAACAAAACATGGAAGAGATGAAATGATTCAGAGGTTTAAAGGTGGACAGAAAAAATATACCGTTAATCCCATTAAATCCAGAATCACAAGGAAAATAACAGAGTAATTGTAATGGTTGATATGGCTCCTGGGTTCTTCTGACCAATGGGAAATATACTTATACTGCAAAAACACGTAACCTATCACTGTAATTTTGTATTTTACAATCAAATCTTTCTAAAGTTGAAAGCTTAATAAACAGGTAAGTAATGGAGAAGAAATACTTCCACACAGTATATAATCCAAACAATCTTTACAGTCCAATGTCTCTTTGTAACTTGCTCTCTAGGAAGTAAGCCCTGTTTTGGAAAGATATTGTATAAGTGCTTTTCTTAATTGTACTTCACTGAACTGGGGCTGTATAGCCATTGCATTGAATGTGTCAAATTTGTCACCGTACAGTTGCCTTCTAAAAGACAAACAGTCATTTTAAAATCTTCTTCTTTGTATTTGATGATGTTGATAAAACATTATCAACATTTAAATATCCCTAGTAGTCCTAGTGAAAGAAATCGCACCAAGCAATATAGTTCAATCTAGACACTCACATTCCAGTTACCGTATTATAGAATCATAGTATCATAGAATAGTTAGAGTTGGAAAGGACATTAAGATCATCTAGTTCCAACTCCCCTGCCATGGGCAGGGACACCTCACACTAAACCGTACCACCCAAGGCCCTGTCCAACCCGGCCTTGAACACCACCAGCAATGGAGCATGCACAACTTCCCTGGGCAGCCCATTCCAGTGCCTCACTACCCTTATAGTAAAGAACGTCTTCCTTATATCCAATCTAAACTTCCCCTGTTTAAGTTTGAATCCGTTAGCTCTTGTCCTATAACTATGGTCCCTAACGAAGCATCCCTGTCCAGCATCCCTATAGGCCCCCTTCAGATACTGGAAGGCTGCTCTGAGGTCTCCACACAGCCTTCTCTTCTCCAGGGTGAACAGCCCCAACTTTCTCAGCCTGTCTTCATAAGGGAGGTGCTCCAGTCCCCTGATCATCCTCGTGGCCCTCCTCTGCACTTGTTCCAACACTTCCATGTCCTTTTTATGTTGAGGACACCAGAACTGCACACAATACTCCAAGTGAGGTCTCACAAGAGCAGAGTAAAGGGGCAGGATCACCTCCGTCGACCTGCTGGTCACGCTTCTTTTGATGCAGCCCAGGTTACAGTTGGCTTTCTGGGTGCAAGCACACACTGCTGGCTCATGTACATTTTTTCATCAACCAACACCCCCAAGTCCTTCTCCGCAGGGCTGCTCTGAATCTCTTCTCTGCCCAGCCTGTAGCTGTGCCTGGGATTGCTCTGATGCAGGTGTAGGACCTTGCACTTGGCATGGTTAAACTTCATTAGGTTGGCATCTGCCCACCCTACAAGCGTGTCAAGGTCCCTCTGGATGGCATTCCTTCCCTCCAATGTATCAACCGAACCACACAGCTTGGTGTCATCAGCAAACTTGCTGAGGGCACACTCAATCCCACTGTCCATGTCACCCACAAAGATGTTGAACAAGACCAGTCCCAACACCCATCCCTGAGGGACACCACTCGTTACTGCTGTCCAGCTGGACATTGAGTCATTGAGCACAACTCTTTGCATGTGGCCATCCAGCCAGTTCTTTATCCACCAAGTGGTCCACCTATCAAATTGATGTCTGTCCAATTTAGAGACAAGGATGTCATGTGAGACAGTGTTGAATGCTTTGCACAAGTCCAGGTAGATGATATCAACTGCTCTGCCCCTGTCCATCAGTTCCGTAGCTCCCTCTTAGAAGGCCGCCAAATCGACCAGGCAGGATTTCCGTTAGTGAAGCCATGCTGGCTGTCACCATGCACCTTGTTGTTTTCCTTGTGCCTTAGCATGCCTTCCAGGAGAATCCGCTCCAAGATTTTGCCAGGCACAGAGGTGAGACTGACTGGTCTGTAGTTCCCCGGCTCATCCATTTTCCCCTTCTTAAAAATGGGGTTTATATTTCCCTTTTTCCAGTCGTCAGGAACTTCACCTGACTGCCATGATTATTCAAATATGACGGACAGTGGCTTAGCAACTTCATTTGCCAGCTCCTTCAGGACCTGCAGATGGATTTCATCAGGTCCCATGTATTCTCTAACTCAGAACCAGAGACAGAAATTTTAAACTCGTATTAGAATTTGAATTTGATGCTTGATAGAGCCTGTTCTCAACACAAAGCAGGCATTGCGTTAAAGTCCAGTAGTCACTACCAAAACATGAATACCTGACCGAGGTTTCAGGGCTGAGACACGTCATGTGGCACAGGGTATTGATTTTAGTGAAGTCTATTCAGAATTGCTGTTCTGGAGAATTTGTTACAACACAAAATGCTATATTCTGTTTCTATCATATAGAGGTATGTTAAAACATGGCACTGAAACAATTATTATGCATAAAAATGGTATAAGACAATATTTTTTAAGAATAAAAATGGGTCATTTCCTTTGGTCGATGATTTCCTGTCCAAAAATTTAGTGGTAGTGAAAATTATGTCAATCATGATGAAAAGAAAATAATCCAGGAAAAAACATTGACAGAGGTTGACCTCTGTGTACAGTGGTGGTTTCCAGTGTAAATGGGCTTTCCTTTGTGCATACAATAATGTTATCTTTAGCTACCTGTCCTGCTTAGCAGAAGATCCTTAATTTAGCAAAATAACTGCTTTAAAACAGTACTCCATGTTTTCTTTCCAAACATACATTTTTTTTAGCACACTTCTGATGACATTGGTGGGTATTATATCCTGTTTCTATAGTTCTAATGCCTCAGTAAAGGTTTCTGATACCTTCCTGATAATTTCCTTGCTGCATTTGTAGGTGGTGACATTTTTGATAAGCTACTTATACTTCTGTATTATATCAGATTAAAATTTTATGCTGCATCTCATTTGATTCTTAGTTTATTGGTTCTAATATTCAGTGACATGTCTGTCAGGTCAAAGTAAAGTCTGAATAAATAAAGACTGAATTATGAATAAAGAGTTATTGCTAATAAAGTGATATTGCCACTCTTTATGAATTCTTTTTATATTGCAACAGAAGGACCAATTCTATTATTTGTTCAAGGAGATTTCACTCACTTCTCACATTTGCATAAGCCCCCTTTTATTAAAATTAACATAAAAAAAAGAGACATACACTAAAATAAATGGTCAGTTACTCAGTTATTAAAGAATGCATTCAGTGTATCTGCATGGCCCATCTACTAGAAAAATCCATTTTGGTAAATATATTTTGTTTTGGTGGATCTTTAAGTACCTAACTCAGCCATGAATTTTTAATTCAGTAAGCTGAGAAGTTGACTAAAAATCCTTTGACTGTGAGCAATGTGGCAAAGGAAACATCTGATCAAAATAAAACCACATGGACTCATCTGCTGCGTCTTCACTTCCATGTTCCAAAAGAGGGCAGCAAATGTCTGCCTATCTGGTGCTCTTCAGTTCTGGTCAGCAGTGGTCATTGATGTCAGACTGATGCAGACCTTTCCTATATTAAGGTACTTGTGAAAGGACATTTTGCAGAAGGGATGTAAACCTGACTGTCTCATCTGTACAATATGTATGTTTAAAATATTAGCAGGAAAAAGAGACTGCATGCTGGATGTTTCCTTTATCTTATTCCTGGTCTGGTAAGATGCAACTCAGAATAGACACACCAAAATAATGCATATTTCAGATTAAAGATTCAATTCAGATTCAGATTTAATTATTTCAAATTTCAAAATGAAATTCTCATAGGTTTACACCCATATTCATATTTCTCTTTTTTTTTTTCTCTAATAGTGAAAACATTGAATAAAAATAAATAGCCACCCCTCCCCAACCAAAGATATATAAAACAATATTTTGCAATATGGACTTTTAAAGTACATTAGGGGGATTGTAGAACCAATGTACATCTTCAGAAAAACTGAGTAGAAAAAATAGGGATTAAATTAAGACTTTATTCTGGAAAATTGATACGCTTCATCCAAAATTCTGCTTCTTATCAGAGAAAAATCTGAAAACTAGGGTATATAAAAATATGTATATGATTTATTGAATATTTTTCTCTTCACATTGCTACTTCACCTACGAATGACTTAGTAACTTTCAACACTGTGAATGTGTATTCCTGTGTTCACACTTGCTCACACTTATTCATGGTTTTGTGATTTTTTTTTCAATGATGATATTTTCCACTTACATTAATGCTCATTACAAAAGTAACTAGTCTTGAAACAGAAAAATAAGGAAGGAAAAAAATTTAACTGCCACATAAAAGCAAAGAAGTAATTATAAATATCTCCCCTTTTCTTTTTAATTGGGTGAATAAAATTGGGATTTTTAACAACCTGAGGATATTTCTAATATTTTTTAAAATCCGGAGTGACTTTTTTAAAAATAAAATCTTTAAAATAATGACACAATATGTTGAAGGTGTTTTGCCTAGCTTTTGCAGAATTGGAAGATATTTAATAGAAAAGTGTGTAGGAATTACTTGCAAGGGTGGAAGGTGCAGCTATAATCTCAAAAGGCACATTGAGCATTATGAATAAAATACCATTATATACGTATATGTTGGTAAATTCTCTCAGTGCTGAAGTATTTGAATTCTGTGCATTTGTTCAGCTTGTTAGCCTGTCTGCTTTTAGTCTGCTTTTCAGTGTATTGATATTATGTTTCTCTTAAAAGCGTTTGAGTTTTATGCATGTTGATCCACATGTTACTACGGTTGGCTGAAGGTTATTATTAGAAGTTTGTATTCTTGTTTAAAATGCTCAGAGCAGGTCTAAAGTCAGCCTTAAAGCAGATCACCTGGGACCTTGTCCAGCTGAGGTTTCAAAACCTGCAGGAATGGACATTTCATAACTTCTCTGGGTAACCTGCTCCAGTGATTAAATGCTCTCATGGGGAAGAATTTTCAATATGTCCAGCTGGAATTTCCCTTATTCTACTGCATATCTGTTGCCCCTTCTTCTTCCACTGTGCACCTCCCAGAAAAGTCACCTATGTCTTCTCATTAAGTTCTTTTAACATACAAACACATCTACAAAAGGAGCTGACTAGAAGAACAAGGGACTATCTCATTTCCAAGGTGCTATCCACCAGGACTGCCAAATCTCATTCTGTGTAGTTTCTACCTAACCAGCTGGGCCCCAGACTGCACTGATGTATGAAGGTACTCTCCTTCAGGGTCAGGACATTGTACTTGTCTGTGTTGAGCTTCATGAAGTTACTGTCTGCCATTCCATCATGTGAGTGTAATGACCTTCAAAAATGCACAGAAGAAGGAGTAACATACTGTCCATAACCATGATGAACAGAAAGAGGTCATGTCCTAAACTGCAGCAAGGAAGATATAAGTTTGATGTTAGGGATGCAAGTCAAGTAGTAATGAGGGTGAAGCACCGAAACTGGTCACTTCAGAAGACCCTGGAATCCCTGTCATTAGAAGTTGTTTCAAATGGATTAGGGAAACATCATGCTGGAAAGAGGTAGGGCTGGATGCATCTTGGAACAAGGGGATTCAGTAAAGGGAAGCAGAGGTTAGATTCCTTCCAGTGCAGTTGGTTTTGTAAATGATCTTTAGGCATTTGCCAATTTGCCATCAGGCTGATTCACCAAATGATGAAAAAATAATTTCCTTATACCACAGAATTCTTTTAAGGGATTGTTTCTGATAAACTTTAACTCAGAAAGAAATACATATAACTTATTTATGCAAAGAAGCAAAAATAACTAATAGGTTAAAGTTATAAAAAACACCTAAGTTAGAAGCAAATGAACCTTAGTCCTTTTGGTTTAAAATTGAAATTGTTTTGCTTTCCTCCTTCATTTTTTCATTTATGTAACAATTGCTCTTGATAGTTCCTTCAACATTTTTTAATTCTCACTCAGAAGCTAAATATATGTAAACAGTTATAATGCTTATGTTGCTACTGCAACTAATTGTAATATTAAATTCCCTCTGTGAATGGAATTTTAATGTTCTTGGTGGCATTTTGTCAGCAATTTTCCTGCTGTTTAAAAGATCAGCGTCTAATGGGATTAAGGTGGATAATCAAATCTCAAACTGGAATCCGGGTATGAGGTTTGGATGCCTGGGGAGTACTTCCTTACTGAATATGAATGAAAGATGCTCAGTGTTTATAGTAGAGAAAAATACATGGAAGGCCATATTTTCACATTATGGTGTTACCTCAGATTTCTTGGCAAGGAAGTTAGATTCCTTTTGTGATAGTCAGATCATTAGACAACATGAAGAATAAATCCAGTTCATCATCCAGTGTCTGGGTTTGAAACAATATTTCAAGGGACTTTATAGTCTACTACATTATTCAGAGGAATTTTCAACATGATTTTGCTTATAACTTTTAGTGCACCATTGAACCTATTGCTGGTTTGTTGGGTTTTTTTGAATCTTATGCTTTGCTTATAGGCCTACAGTATTGTTGGTAATGATTTTAAAAATAAAAATAAAAAAAAAGTGGTAGTAACTGATTTCCATGAGGGCGGGTGTCTGTGCAAGTTGATATCATGAAAGAAGAAAAAGAAATTACACAGCTAGAAAACTCCTGTCAATTACCATCAGATCTATTTTGAGTACTGTGTGTAAACTAGAACACAGTGATAGACAGAATGTAACCTGTAGGAGAGTGTAGACATCAGGAAATTGTCTTGTGTGCTTCTGTAAGGTGTCTTCCATCCCCACTCTGTTGCTTCACTGTTTTATCTGAGGAAAATTTCTTCCATCAGAAATAAAAGGATAATAGTGTTTCTTTAGATGATTGTTATTGCAGGGGTTGATACAGGTATTGAATGGAAGACCATATGACATGTCTGTGGAAAACACTTCAGCTGAATGTTTATGCCCTATAGCTAGCATCAGTAGCAGATAAATGTGCTCTGTAGTTTCCATGGAGAAAAGCATGTGTAACACATGTTCACCATTGCCTATATGCATGTGTTCCAGAATATTTTCTAATTTATTCAATGGCACTTTCTTATTTTCTAAACTAGGAATTTTCCTGCAGCAGTACAGAGGCCATCTTCCCAAAGGTAATCATTTTAATTTAATGATATCTGAAGCCATACTAACTTATAGAAGCATACAGTACATTAGCAATAGTACATCTGTAAATGACTGTGAAAATGAATCTAATTTATGTATACTTAGACTTTGAATAAATGCTGAATTCTTAACATTTTTTTTTTCAGGCTGTTTTACTACTGCCTTAACTCCAGTCCTAGAGCATGGCAATTTAATACATTTCAATTACAGTGTATTTATTCTTAATTTCTAGCTGATTTTTCATTTACAATAGTTTAACACTCATGTAACTTCCCTAAAGCAATAACTTTATGCCTGCTATGCATTCCTATAAGGCAGTAGAGTGTAAGACCTTATATATTTATTACTATATTAAACTTGTTTTTAATATTCTCTATAGACATTTAGAAAAGTATTTTTAGCAAACTGTAAATGTCCTGGGCACGTTCTGGTTATATGTATTGCACTTGTTTAATATGTTTCCTATATATTTAATTAATTTTCATTTTTAATTTTTTTTTTTTCAGTAGAAATGTGGGGCCTACAGGGATGCTGGAGAGGGACTCTTCATCAGGGACTGTAATGATAGGACAAGGAGTAATGAGTTCAAACTAAAACAGAGGAAGTTCAGGTTAGGTATAAGGAAGAAGTTCTTCAGTGTGAGGATGTTGAAGCACTGGAACATGTTGCCCAAAGAAGTGGTAAATGCTTCATCCCTGGCAGTGTTCAAGGCCAGGTTGGACAGAGCCTTGGGCAACATGGTCTAGTGTAAGATGTCCCTGCCCATAACAGGGGGGCTGGAACTAGATGATCTTAAGGTCCTTTCCAACCCAAACTATTCTATGATTCTATGAAATTATGTAATAGCTACATTGCCCTATTACTGAAGAATACAAATGTGTTCCTCATTTAGTGGCATTTGTATTAAACACATTTTATGGATGTTCTTCCTTAATCAAACTTCTTGGCAGCGGTCTATAAACTGTCATGGATTCAGCAGTAGCAGTCATTTTTCTCTTTCATACTAGCTGGTGCAGTGCTGTGTTTTTGATTTTCTGCCTGGGAACAGCGCTGATAACACTGATGTTTTCGATTACTGCTTAGGAATGCTTGATCTGACCAAGGACTTTCTGAGTCTCATGCTCTGCCAGGGAGGAGGGGAAGCCAGGAGGAAGCAGAGACAGGACACCTGACCCAAACTGACCAAAGAGGTATTCCATACCACAGCACATCCTGCCCAGGATGTAAAAATGAGGGACAGGGACACCTGGAAGGGATGGGTTCACTGCTGTGTAGGGCTTGGTGTCAGGTGGTGAGCAGTTTTATTCTCTTCCCTTGTATTTTCCCTTGTCATTGTTATTATTGGTGGTAGCAGTAGTGGTTTTGTGTTATACTTTAGTTATTGGACTGTTCTTATCTCAACCTGTGGGAGTTGGATTCTTTCGATTCTCCTCCCCATCCGTCTGGGAGCAGGGGGAAGAAAGAGAGGGAAGTGAGTAAGCAAACTGCCTGAGTTACGGCTTAAACCACGACATAAGCATACATCCAAATTCAACTCCTGTTGAAATTAGTGGTAGTTTTCCAGATACCTCTATAGCAGCTGGGTAATATTAGCATAAACTACTTTGCTCAATTCCTGTTTCAGAATGTCTCTGTGGAGCTGTCCCTGTGCCAAACCAGACTGTCTCACACTTTTGTTTTCTTGACTGGAAGACAACATCCAACAATAAGGAGATACTGTTTTTTTGGTTTTTTTTTTGGTTTTGTTTTTTTTTTTTTTTGGGGGGGGTTCTTTTTTTATTTTTCTTATGCAGACAACAATTGATCTTACATTCCTTTATGTGAAAATCTGTATCCCAATACTAGTAGGGGAGTTTCTTGCCATATTCTTGGTTTTAACTCCAAATTTTGATTTTAAGAGAATAAAAACTCTGAATAATCACCTGCTATTAATACTTTCATACTGAATGGATTTGCAGGCATATTACTAAATAAGAGGTAACATTCGAGTGGCGTCCCTCAGGGATCGGTGTTGGAACCTGTCTGTTCAACTTCTTTGTCGGTGACATGGACAGTGGGATTGAGTGCGCCCTCAGCAAATTTGCCGATGACACCAAGCTGCGTGGTTCGGTTGATACTTTGGGGGGAAGGAATGCCATGCAGAGGGACCTTGACACGCTTGTGAGGTGGGCTGATGCCAACCTAATGAAGTTTAGCCATGCCAAGTGCAAGGTCCTACACCTGCGTCGGAGCAATCCCAATCAGAGCTACAGGTTGGGCAGAGAAGAGATTCAGAGCAGCCCTGCAGAGAAGGACTTGGGGGTATTGGTCGATAAAAAAAATGAACATGAGCCAGCAGTGTGTGCTCGCAGCCCAGAAAGCCAACTGTAACCTGGGCTGCATCAAAAGGAGCGTGACCAGCAGGTTGAGGGAGGTGATCCTGCCCCTCTACTCTGCTCTTGTGAGACCTCACTTGGAGTGTTGTGTGCAGTTCTGGTGTCCTCAACATAAAAAGGACATGGAAGTGTTGGAACAAGTTGAGAGGAGGGCCACGAGGATGATCAGGGGACTGGAGCACCTTCCGTGTGAAGACAGGCTGAGAAAGTTGGGGCTGTTCAGCTTGGAGAAGAGAAGGCTGCGTGGAGATCTCAGAGCAGCCTTCCGGTATCTGAAGAGGGCCTATAGGGATGCTGGGGAGGGACTCTTCATGAGGGTCTGTAGTGATAGGACAAGGGGTAACGGGTTCAAACTTACACATGGGAAGTTTAGATTGGATATAAGGAGGAAGTTCTTTACTGTAAGGGTAGTGAGGCACTGGAATGGGCTGCCCAGGGAAGTTGTGAATGCTCCATTGCTGGTGGTGCTCAAGGCTGGGTTGGACAGGGCCCTGGATGGCATGGTTTAGTGTGAGGTGTCCCTGCCCATGGCAGGGGAGTTGGAACTAGATGATCTTAAGGTCCTTTCTAACCCTAAGTGTTCTATGATTCTATGATTCACAGATGTAATTCAAATGCAAGTTTTTTTATTGGATACTGAAACACTAAATAATTAAAGGAAAAAATTAAATTTTGGGCTTTGCACATTAATCACTTAGATGAGAGCCTGAGTTTTGCAAATTAGGAGAAACTATACTATCCTTAGACTGTCCTGTGTTCTCTTAAGGCATGTCATAAAACATAATTTCCACTAGAGTAGTTTCCCGAGGCAGCATAAAGGGAGTATCAAATCAATAACAGAAATGGCAGATGTCAATATTCAAAATTGTAAGAATACACACATATGTGATTCAAGATAAGCTAGGTCTTAAAGGAAGAAAAGCTGAGCAAAAAAGTTACTGTTGTCAATTTAGTAATCACAATCCACATACTAAGTGTTTTGCATAAGGAGTATTTCTCTCTGTATGGTAAAAAACATTTTGCTTAACGACTTCTCTAGATTTACACTGGTGTATATTGTCTGAGGATGTAAGCCGCTGCTTCCAGACTTCAATAACTCAATACTACAAACCATGTACAATAGAACTGTGCAGGAATAAAATACATTGACCAGCCCATTTTTCACGTGGTCATCTTACTAGAGAATACAAACTGATCTGTGAAAAAGGCATGGAAGTACTTGGCAACACTGAAGTGTCAGGAGCAGCAAAGGCTTTGCATTTGAATGCTGCCCTTCACATAAAGAGTTATGCTCTGTTTAATATATTTGCTCTGGATACATGTTTACCAAGTATAGGGAGACAATGAGTACAGAAAGACTCATTCTGTATTTCCTATTATTTAGCATGTTCTTCTACACACAAAGTCAGGGCATTAAAAATACAGGTTAAAATGGCCTTGCAGGAACTGAACATTCAGACCTGTGGCCTGAAAGGTCAGATAGTCATTGTTAAATCTGTGACTAGAAAAAGCTGAAATCTCAACCCCAGAAATACAAAGTCAATTATCCCTCAGAGCCACGTTCAGTTTTCTGTCCATCATCCCAATATTACATGTGTGTGGTAGTAATATAAAAACTGTATGCCTTGTCCTGCCTGTTCTGCATTTTTCAACACAGCACATTATCTGCAATATCCTTTGGGTACCTGTTGGGAGAGTATAACCACACTGTAGTCATGGTTTCTGTGGTTATTCCCCTGCTGATGTACACAAGACAATTGATGACAATTGTATTATTGTGCCTTTTCTGGTGATATTACTGATTGAACGCTCTCTTTCAGTTCATCTCCACCATTTTCCCAGTAATTTTGCTGCCCTTCTCCCCCACTACTGTTTTGCATACCAGCTGAGAGATCTCTGATTGCCGATTAACTCTGGTGAGTCTTCTGAAATATAAGCAATTTGCTCAACTTTGAATGTCATGTGTTCAGGTTTCAAGTTATGGTGATGATTGCACATTTAGTTTGAAAGTGTTTTGCACTCACTTTCCTTGCTTATTCAAGTCCTATAAATAAGAAAATTTGAAATGCAGCTCTTCTCTACTGCTGTTGATTGACTGAGCCCCCTGAGGCATAACTGTCTCCGAAGGGCTTAAGGAGATGGCAAATCATTCAGCCTTAAGCTTGTAGGGGCATGTTATGAACATCAGCACTGGATGGATAGTTAAGAGCCGTAGATGTGATAACATTTACCATCTGTACAAAGAAACAGTGTAATTTATTGAAACAATGCAGGTAACAAGGCATTGTAAGTAGCTCTTCTTCTAATTTCTTCAATCCAAATGCTGATTGCAAGACTTCCTCTATCCATTGGGCCAACTGTAAGTCTGACACATGCTCTGTGTCAGGCAGATAGTTAATGCCAGTTCTTAGCTATCCCCATTTTATGAACTCAGTTCCTTTTTTGCTTCGTGACTGGAAAGTTTGCTACTTTCATCCAGATAGATAGCAACGTGGAGTCTCAACAGCGGGGTGTGTTCCTTTCTTTGCTTCCTTGAAGGCTGCATACCCAAAAGTAAGAACACAACTGAAAGGTCATTGATGCTTACTCCTCTACAGAGCCTGACAAGAAGGGTAAGACAAGTGCCATGTTCTCCAGCTCTTGACCAGGCTTAGAAGCGTAAGCTCAGTAGTGTTAATAAGAGATAACGTTATTAATGTCAGTGATAAAGAGAATATACCACTCTATATAGTAGATTAAACCAGGATTTAATTGTGTTGGCTGAGAAAGCAGCCATCAGTTGAAAATTAATCCTAGTTTTCAGTGTGACCAAAATTCAGGCCAGCACTGGCCAAGATCAAGTATACGATGAAACAAGGAATCAGAATCACTGTACACAGATCTATAGCATTGCATTCCCCTTGGTAGCACCACTTATACAGAGCAACAGATTTTGCTGATGGCTATGTTTCTTTCTTACTTGATTATAAAAATCAATTCTAAAGCTTAGTTTCATAAAGTGCTTAGAGATAAGTTATGTTATGCAGCAATTGCCCTAACACTACAGTGCAAGGAAGTCATTAACATCATTAACTATCTTTGCCACTCCAAAGCCATAATATTTTATATCAGTTACAGACAAAGAGTGAAACAGGGCATTGGAATAAACTAATACTATAGATCCTAATGCTAGAAAAGTAGGCTTCATAAAGATCTTTATATTGAAGGATTTACTAGGTGTCATTTTAAGGAGCGTATCCTCTAGATTTCCTCTGGAGAGTTTGGTAATGTCCTTCATACTACAACATTCTTCCATGAAATTAATTCTTCTTCCCCTTTCCTACCACCACCCCCATCCTAGAAGGAGCAATAGGGAAATAATTTGAAATATACCATCTTGGATAGTTACAGGTTTCATATACTGGTTGAGCTTCTATATAATAAAAATGCCACTTTCATAAGAAAGATCTTCAATTCCATTTACAGACTATACACATTCTTAGGAGACATAGTATTTTTTCCTTTGGAGAAAAGTAATTAAAAAAATAATTAAAAAAAAAAACAAACCCCAAACACCATTTCTGTTTAATTCAATATAGTTTAACTGAAAGCATCTCTAAAACCTAATTGTTGGGGGCCTTTGTTGACCTGTAATAATATTTTTTAATCTTTAATAAACATTCGTTTTACAGAAGGGGAAAGTAGAGTACTCTGCTGTAATAAAACTACTGATCTGGGAAAAAATTGTAATTGTTCCAAATCCTTAGGAATACCCAGCTACACCCAGTGAGCCAAAAGGTGTTACATCTTTATGTACACAAAAGTGCTTCACCAGAAACTGCTTGATTCCTCACACCATGGTGTAAGGAAGTAACCTTTGCTTACTCTGGCAAAAGGTTCCAGTTTAAAGTATCAAATAGTGATATTTACAGGTCACTCTTTATATTAACAAAACAAGGGCGTGGATTATCTGAGAATAGAACAAATTCCTTTTACTTTTATGGACTAATACGAATAAGTGCAGAACTGAAGGAATTGATTCTTTCCACAATTGACTGCAATTTCAGTCTGTGCTTTGGCCTGTTTCACCCTTGTTTTACAATATAAACTGACCCCAGCTGCATTTCTTCATCACTATTGGATTTGCTGTCTCCATTATTTTTGTGGGTTTTTTCACAATTCCATTTGGTCTTAAAGAGATTTTTTCTCTACCTGGAATGCTTGGTGGGGAAGTTTTGTCTAAACATTACTCTGCCTTGCCTACCTGTGTGTTTGTTACAATTTTTCTTGCCCCTTTGTACCCTTTCCTCTCCAAGGCTCTGCTTGACAAATTGATCTTCCATCTATGTGTTGTGCTGAGCATCCTGGTATGCTGTGAGTACTTCTTAAAGGGTCGCTAAAATCAGTTTTCAGTGACTCAGGAATCTCCTCTCAGTACAGGAGCTGCTGCCACTTCTCCATTCAAAAGGGTTGGAGAATGCTTCTGTCTATTCAAATGTATTAGCCATGACCCAGGTTTTTACCCACGTCGTATCTGACAGTTTAATGACATCAAACTCTTTTGTGAAAGTTATGAATATAAAAATTACTGTGAAAAGCAAAATGAATCTTCTCAGAGCAATAAATATATCACAACTCAAACTCTTAAAAACTACATCCATTCATACTGGGGCAAATATCAGGGAATTTTTGTATAACACAAGAGGAATTACCACCTCCATACCTTGAAACTAGTCCTGAGGTCATGAATATAACTGTAAATCTGAACAATCTCATATTTTGCAAAGTTCGAGTACTTTGGTGAGAATTGCTTAGACTATACATGAAATAACATTTAAAAATAATCTTAATTTGGAGATGGTCAGGGGAGTGAACCTACAGTGTAGACAACAAAAAAAATAGATTAAGCTTCCCTTAGCACCTGCACAGCAAGGCAGGCACTAAAGACTTCCTGCAGGTCCTCTGGAGGGTAGTAATCCTTTTTTCATCTGCTTGTTCCTGTTTTTCTTCTTCTGTGCACTTAACTGTGTATATGACAAAATTATTGTGTTTACTTACTGCAAACTCTCTGAAGATATGAACATGGAATAGGTTCTCCTACTATCTAACAACTGTTATTTTAGTTTACAGACTAACTATATGCTCATGATCCTACATGAACTTTCTGAACTAGCTGTTTCATCTTTTTTCATCTGAGACTTGCCTTACAGCAAGAATATTGCCTTTGAAACAAGCCTAAACTCTGCATTTGGTCTTTCTTCCAACACCGTCTACCATAGCCAGAGTCTGTGGAGACTTTTCTGGTGCCAACTTGATAGTTACTAGGTTTACTATTTAATTTTCTTTTTTTCTATATTAACATAAATAATGAAATTCAATTCCTTATATATCAGTTACACAGATATAGTACTAAGAAACCTTGTGATCGCTGAGGCTCCCTCAAGCAAAGGGAACACAGACACTTCTTAAAAACGCATTAACTAAGACAATATAATCTACATATTTTTGATTAGAAGTAGTGGAAGGACTGTTTGGGGTGAATAATGCTGCAGTAGACCACATTGGAATGAGAGACTAGGATCTTGTGTTCTTTATTTACTATTTTTTCCTCTATTGACTTAAGGACCAAAATAATTTGATTTCTTTGAATGTTAAACACCTATCGACTAACTATGCTGAAGTGTAAATTTTTAAACAGTAGTATGTTTTTACAATAGGGTTTTACACCCTTGGTTTTCCATTCAGCATACTTAACCTTGCATATTGCTTTTCAGTGCAAGCCCTCATGAAAGCAAATAAGCCCATTTTGCAAAAAAACTGCCTTAGTGAAAAAAACCAAAATAATCCAAGCAAAATACCAAACTAAAACAAAATACCCACCCCCCAAAAACCCAAACAAACCATTCTGGGTCATTTATGTCTCCAGTTCAATCTGCTATGCCTGTATTACTCCTGTTGCAAATTTTAAGGTTAACTACTATTCTTTTGCACAATGCTAATAAATGTTTGAGTATCACATAGTGCCCACTCACACTTAAGCATTTATGTTTTAATATATGCTTGTCAAAAGGAAGGAAAAGCATCTTATCCTTATTTCAGCATCTTCACAGAAATGTTTTGTTGAATCTATTTCCTAATTTTTGGTGCAGCTACCCATAACATAGCTTAATATGCTGATCATAGAATCATAGAATCATAGAATAGTTAGGGTTGGAAAAGACCTTAAGACCATCTAGTTCCAAGCCCCCTGCCATGGGCAGGGACACCTCCCACTAACCATGCCATCCAAGGCTATGTCCAACCCTGCCTTGAGCACCACCAGCGATGGAGCATTCACAACTTCACTGGGCAACCCATTCCAGTGCCTCACCACCCTTACAGTAAAGAATTTCTTCCTCATATCCAGTCTAAACTTCCCCTATTGAAGTTTGAACCCATTACCCCTTGTCCTCTCACTACAGTCCCTCATGAAGAGTCCCTCCCCAACATCCCTATAGGCCCCCTTCAGATATTGGAAGGCTGCTCTGAGGTCTCCACGCAGCCTTCTCTTGTACAGGCTGAACAGCCTAAATTTTCTCATGCCTATCTTCATACGGGAGGTGCTCCAGTCCCCTGATCATCCTCGTGGCCCTCCTTTGGACTTGTTCAAACAGTTCCATGTCCTTTTTATGTTGAGGACACCAGAACTGCACACAACACTCCAAGTGAGGTCTCACAAGAGCAGAGTAGAGGGGCAGGATCACCTCCATCGACCTGCTGGTCACACTCCTTTTGATGCAGCCCAGGATACGGTTGGCTTTCTGGGCTGCGAGCACACACTGCTGGCTCATATTCATTTTTTCATCGACCAACACCCCCAAGTCCTTCTCTGCAGGGCTGCTCTGAATCTCCTCCCCACCCAACCTGTAGCTGTGCCTGGAATTGCTCCGACCCACGTGTAGGACCTTGCACTTGGCATGGTTAGACTTCATCAGATTGGCATCAGCCCACCTCACAAGCATGTCAAGGTCCCTCTGGATGGCATTCCTTCCCCCCAAAGTATCAACTGAACCACACAGCTTGGTGTAATCGGCAAACTTGCTCATGCTCTGAAAAGTAAATTTTGGTAATTAGGTGTAAATCTTCCTGCTTCTGACCTTGGCACAGATTTGTGTGATTCACATCTTAAAGGCTTTGCTGCAGAACTGGCTGCAGTTAGTTAATGCATCTTTATTTTGTGACCAGAGTAATGCCAGAGGCTCAAATGATGTCACAGGAAAACCTACAGACTTCAGGTGAAATAGGGAGTATTTAGCTCACCTAGAAAGCCAGCTGATGTTGGGTACCTAAAAGCTATAGTGTCTGAAAATTATTATTGCTTTTGAAAAGTTGCCCTCTATTGCCCTCATGCATCAATAAAAGATTACTGTGCAGTACTGTGAGTGCGCTGACATCTTGGTCAGATGTACGAAGAATATTTTGATCATATGAATAGGATAGTGGAGGATAAGAAAATAATTATAATCCACATTGTAGCCCTTATGAGTAGCTATTTTTTTTTTCCATTCTAACAGTCTGTATTTTGTTTTCTCTGATGTCTTCAAGAATTAGTTTACTTAAAAGGTATTTTGCTTCCAGTCCTTCCCCTTCATTCTTAGAGGGTTGGAGTTTATAGCATTAAATTAGTCTCTCTCTCTCATGTTTTTCTCATCTTATTTTAGTTGTAACAAATTTTCCTCAGGAATGAAGCTTTAATGTCTTTTAACGATATATCATTTACAGAAGAGTGCTCTGGTTGTAGCATATCCACTTCTGGTTTAATTAGACTGCTCCTCTTCTAAGGTCCTTTCATCTTCCAAAATGCAGCCTGCCGTTCTCTATTTTTCCCCTGCACTTCTATCTGGTTTCTAATTTTCATGGGAGTTGAAGAGCTTGCCCACTTTTAATGTTATTTAGCTTCAGAGAGCTTGTATACTAGTTCACAGATAAATGCTGGTAACAAACACACATACTCAGCAAGTTGTTATTTCATTTTTCACAGAATAAGAGGAAAAAGATATATGTATTAGGAATAAAGGAGAGGTTCTTTACAATAAGAGTTTGCATTAATTGAATTATTTATTTGGTAGTTCACTTGTATCTACAGTAACATAAACTCTATCATGTTTCTCTAACCCTGGAGGGTAGTCCTATGCTATAACATTAATGAGTTTCTCCACATTTTTGAATGGGCTGTGAAGACAGTGTTTATGCTAATCTCCCAAGTGTCTGTTGATCACCATCTTCATTTTCTTAAGAACATCCAGAGTCGCACTTTTCCCTCTCTTTCATGGTGAAGATGAAGCATCTGCTGCCTGCCATCTTCATTATCATCATGAAGAATGAAAGTTTAAAAGCTAGAAGGCTAGAGAAAGTGTGCAGCATGCACTGGAGAGTTAAGTGTCCTGGTAAACTGACAGCCCATGTACCTGCACATTTTTCTTGGTTATCTTTCCTTTTCTTCTCCTGCCTTATTCTTTTTTTTTTTTTTTCCACACAATTAGCTTTGTCAGCAGTATTGCACAGATGATTAGTGCATGAGAAAAAGTTTGCTTGTTTTTTGAAACTGAGAACTTTATTCCGTCTTTATTTAAAAACAGCCCCAATGTACTCCAAGAAAAGGGGAGAACAAGTGATTTTTTTTAGGTTCAGTGTATCCCAAGTTTCAGTACTCTAGGTGAAAAATTAGATCATGCACATTTCAAAGACAGATAGTTAACATCTCTTAAAGTATTGTTATTTTAACTTCACAAATGAAAGGGGGCTGGCTAAAGAAAGATTAATTCCTTTGAGCAGTAGAAAACATATCTCTATTTGTTCCCGCAGCACTGATAATCAATGGCTCATATTCAGTTGAAGGCAATTTCCTCTGATGTTGTATGCTTTTATGGCAGAATAAGCAAGATTTAATATGCAGAGAACCACATTTCTTTACTTATTTTAAAATTATTGACAAATAATCTGAGATTAATCTCTATCCCTTTTTTAATCCTTATTATTGGCACAACTTCAAATTACTGGATTAAAATTGGCTGCGTGATCTTTGATCAGTGAATCCAAACTGTCAAATTGAAGTCAGAGTTTCAGTGCATTTTGTATGAAGATGCAGTAGAAGACTATTTAGGAATGAAAAAAGCACCTTCTAGGGGAAGGAAGAGACAGAAAGGTGGATGGAGGCTCTGCTTCATACAAAGGGAACTGAGGTAGAGATAGGGTGATTTACCACAGCGAGTAGTTACTCAGTGATTAGCAAGAGAATGCAGCAGCACCCTGCATCATAGTGTGCTCCTCCTGTGGGGACATATTTATAGAATTATTCATCACACGTGCACAGGAAGAAAAAATTTAAAAAATGTGGAAGGCATAGCTCTTCCCAGGCTTTATAGAAAGGAAAATGTCTCCCAATGCTCTTTCTTATGTGTTCTATAATTCTGGAATGAATTCTACATAGAATGTCTATGTTTCATTGCAACACTTAAAATTGTATATTTTCAATCTCTGGCTAGATTTTTTCTCTTTTTTATGTACAATTACAGAAGAAATATGTTAAAACATTTTATAAAATAAATCTATCAGTTTGGCTAATCCTTTCATACACACAACATCAAAGCAATTTGTTTCTGATAAAAGCTGAACAATAGGATGATTGCTTTTCAAATGAAGTCTGTTTCCAATTATAAATGGCTGCCTGAACTGAGGTGATTGCTGTCCCCAAATTTCAATTTTAATGAGAAAGCTGTCATACTGTTTTTTAGGCAGCTAGGTAGAAACAAATCCCTTCTTTATATTCATATTTGAACTACTCACAGTAGAGCTTTGCACAGCTTTAAAAAATCACTCCATGAAACAGTGACTCTTATACAATTTAGTTTCTTCAATGCTATAAGTTTTCAGAGGATTTGAGATATTTTTTAATTTTTTTGTAAGAAAAAACCCAAACCACACCCGTGTCATTTCGTCTGATTAAATTAAAGTTAATACTTGGAAGTTTCTGAAGTCCCAATGAGTACATTGGAATTGAGTAGGCATATACAGTTTTCTAATAAAGCTTAAAAATGTTGCATACATTTTCTCCAATATTGGGAGGCTAGACCATCCTTTCAGTAGAGCTATACCAATTTACAATGGTGAGGACACAGAACAACTTTTTACTGCATGTGCTATATTATATGTCATAAAATTTCATTTTCAGTAGTCCAGTTGCAAGGTGCAAAAGAAACCAGAATGTTTTTCTGTTTGTACTGTATTCAGCCAGGAGCAAGAGTGACTTAAATTAAACAGCTAGTTTAACATGACTTAAATAAATAATAAGAAATGATTACTCCAATTTTGATATATATTATCAAGCTATTCCTTGATATTTCAAGGCCTTTGTTTTCAAAGCAGTGTCTGACAGGATGATGGCAGATGTCTCTGTATGAAATTCCCAGCTTCCATTACTAATGTCTGATAGTAGCCACTCAGTGTTGCATGATACTTTTTTATCAATAGAATAGTAATTATCAACTTCATGTCTGCCCATGGCAGGGTATTGGAACTAGATAGTCTTTAAGGTCTCTTCCAACCCAAACAATTCTATGAGCCCATGATTCTAAACTCATCTATAATTTTTTATATAAATGAACACTTTTAATTTGGCTACTCATGATTCAGGAACACTATCTCAAGTAAATGACTCCATAATGATGCAGAGGCTAAAAGGACCATCTACTGCTATTGATATGACCTGGTTCCATGCAACTGGCTGAGATTTCCAAATATGGTTATTCCACTTATGCAGGCAATGTGTTCAGATGTAGTAAATCCAAGATACTGCATGCAGTTCATATGCTTATTTCCTATTCAGAAAGAAATATTGGACTCTAAATATCTTTCAGTATATAAAAAAAAAAAATTAAAGAAGAAATATCATCATTTGGAAATCAATGCCCAATATTGTTATACCTCAGTCTAGGAACTACAATTTTCCTCTTTCAAATTCAGGAGAAATTACATTGTTTTGATAAATTTTAGATTATTTAAATAAATCTTAGTTCTCTCATGATATCTGCAAAGATTATGAAGATAATATAAAGAAGCATGAGGACTATGTGCAAAATCTTTACTTGATAAGTCTGTTTCTGAAAACAATTGATGTTTTATTTGTATGGAGAGTCTAGGACTGAACAAAAAAGAATGAGGACCACTCGGTCATCCAGTGTGTCCAGCACAGGTCTGCTTTTTGATGAGTATAGATACATTTAGAAAACTGTAAGTTTTCTGCTTTGTACCTTCATGTGCCTGCTGAAACAGTTTAACGCAAGCTTCAGTAAAAATGTAGTGAGTTCTTTTCTGGCACTGGTTTGTAAACCACTTTTTCTTGTTTTGATTTTAATTCCTGCATAATATTAATCAAGTTTCTATTCAAGACAGTATTCAAATTTTGCATAACTGCATGTAAAATGGGAGCAAAGTTATTTTAAAGACTAGAGTCCTTTTCACTGTGCCATCTAAAACACTTGGTCATAGAATCATAGAATCATGGAATAGTTAGGTTTGGAAAGGATCTTAAGATCATCTAGTTCTAAGCCCCCTGCCATGGGCAGGGACACCTCCCACTAAACCATGCCATCCAAGGCTATGTCCAGCCCCACCTTGAATGCCGCCAGGGATGAAGCATTCACAACTTCACTGGGCAACCCATTCCAGTGCCTCACCACCCTTACAGTAAAGAATTTCTTCCTCATATCCAATCTAAACTTCCCCTGTTGAAGTTTGAACCCATTACCCCTTGTCCTCTCACTGCAGTCCCTTATGAAGAGTCGCTCCCCAGCATCCCTATAGGCCCCCTTCAGGTATTGGAAGGCTGCTCTGAGGTCTCCACACAGCCTTCTCTTCTCCAGGCTGAACAGCCCCAATTTTCTCAGCCTATCTTCATGTGGGAGGTGTTCCAGTCCCCTGATCGTCCTCGTGGCCCTCCTCTGGACTTGTTCCAACAGTTCCATGTTCTTTTTATGTTGAGGACACCAGAACTGCACACAATACTCCAAGTGAGGACTCAGAAGAGCAGAGTAGAGGGGCAGGATCGCCTCCGTCGACCTGCTGGTCACACTCCTTTTGATGCAGCCCAGGATATGGTTGGCTTTCTGGGCTGCGAGCACACACTGCTGGCTCATATTCATTTTTTCATCAACCCACACCCCCAAGTCCTTCTCCGCAGGGCTGCTCTGAATCTCCTCCCCGCCCAACCTGTAGCTGTGCCTGGGATTGCTCCGACCTAGGTGTAGGACCTTGCACTTGGCATGGTTAAACTTCATCAGGTTTGCATCAGCCCACCTCACAAGCGTGTCAAGATCCCTCTGGATGGCATTCCTTCCCTCCAATGTATCAACCGAACCACACAGCTTGGTGTCATCGGCAAACTTGCTGAGGGCGCCCGCAATCCCACTGTCCATGTCACCCACTGAGCTGTTGAACAAGACCGGTCCCAACACCGATCCCTGGGGGACACCACTCGTTACTGGTCTCCAGCTGGACATTGAGCCATTGAGCACTACTCTTTGCGTGCGTCCATCCAGCCAGTTCTTTATCCACCGAGTGGTCCACCTATCAAATGGATATCTCTCCAACTTAGAGAGAAGGATGTCATGTGAGACAGTGTCAAAGGCTTTACACAAGTCCAGGTAGATGACATCAACTGCTCTACTCCTGTCCATCAGTTCCGTGGCCCCATCATAGAAGGTCACCAGATTGGTCAGGCAGGATTTCCCCTTAGTGAAGCCATGCTGGCTGTCACCAAGCACCTTATTGGTTTTCATGTGCCTCAGCATGCCTTCCAGGAGAATTTGCTCCTGCATTTTTGCCAGGCACAGAGGTGAGACTGTCTGGTCTGTAATTCCCCTGCTCATCCATTTTCCCCTTCTTAAAAATGGGGTTTATATTTCCCTTTTTCCAGTCATCGGGAACTTCACCTGACTGCCAGGATTTTTCAAATATGATGGACAGTGGCTTAGCAACTTCATTTGCCAGCTCCTTCAGGACCCGCGGATGGACTTCATCAGGTCCCATGGACTTGTATGTATTCAGGTTCCTAAGATGGTCTCGAACCAGATCCTCTCCTACAGTGGGCCCAGGGTCTTCATTCTCACTTTCCCTGTGTCTGCCTTCCAAGACTTGGGTGGTGTGGTCAGAGCATTTGCCGGTGACGACTGAGGCAAAGAAGTCATTAAGAACCTCAGCCTTCTCCAAATCCAGGGTAGCCACTTCTCCCGATAACTTCTGGAGAGGACCCACATTGTCCCTAACTTGTCTTTTATTTGCTATGTACCTATAAAATCCCTTCCTGTTATCCTTAACGTCCCTAGCCAAGTTTAATTCTAAGTGGGCCTTAGCTTTCCTAACCTGGTCCCTAACTTCCTGGACAACATCCCTGTATTCTCCCCAGGCCGCCTGACCTTGCTTCCACCTTTTATAAGCCTCTTTTTTCCTTCGAATTTTGCTCAGCAGCTCCTTATCCATCCAAGGAGGTCTCCTGGCCCTCCTGCAGCACTTCCTTCTAGTTGGGATGCATCACTCCTGAGCTTGCAGCAGGTGATCCTTGAATATCAACCAACAGTCTTGGGCCCCCCTGCCCTCTAGGGCTGTATCCCATGGAACCTTACTGAGCAGGTTCCTGAAGAGGCCAAAGTCTGCTCTCTTGAAGTCCAGGGCAGTGAGCTTGCTGCACGCTCTTCTCACTGTCCTGAGGATCTCAAATTCAACCATCTCATGATCGCTGCAATCAAGGCTGCCCTGGAGTGTCACATTTCTAACTAGCCCTTCCCTGTTGGTGAGCATGAGGTCAAGCATGGCACCTCTCCTTGTTGGCTCCTCTATTACTTGCAGAAGGAAGTTGTCTTCCACACAATCGAGGAACCTTCTGGATTGCTTGTGCCGGGCCGTACCATCCCTCCAACAGATATCAGGGTGGTTGAAGTCCCCCATGAGAACAAGGGCCTGCGAGCGTGAGGCTGCTCCTATCTGCCTATGGAGCGCTTTGTCCAGCAAGTCCCCTTGGTCAGGCGGTCTGTAACAGATCCCCACAATAATGTCACCCATCGCTGTTCTCCCTTTAACCCTGACCCACAAACTCTCTGTCGACTGCTCACCTGTCCGCAGACAGAGTTCCATACTCTCCAGCTTATCTCTAACATAAATAGCAACTCCCCCTCCCCGCCTACCGGGCCTGTCTTTCCTAAAGAGCCTGTAACCTTCCATTCCAACACACCAGTCATAGGTGCCATCCCACCATGTTTCTGTGATGCCTATGATATCACACCCCCGCAGACGTGCACACATCTCTAATTCCTCTTGTTTGTTCCCCAGGCTGCGGGCATTTGTGTAGTGGCATTTGAGGTGAGATCCAATTGAAGCCGGCTCGTTGGCTGGAGCAGCTGGAATATCCCTATATTGCTCTGAATGTTTACTATAGGTGCTACCAACCGAGTGGGTGTGTTGGGACGGAGTGCTGCCCCCCTCCCCCAACACGTCTAGTTTAAAGCATCCTTGACCAGTCTGGCAAGCCTCCTACCAAAACCGCTCTTCCCCTTCTTTGTCAGACCAGCTCCACCAGCCCCCAGTAGACCTGGCCTGCTAAATTGAGTCCCATGGTCAAGGTACCCAAACCCCTGACTATAGCACCACCCTTCTAACCATTTATTAACCTGCCCAATCCTCCTAGCCTTTTCAAGGTCCTGCCCTGTGTCCTGGAGAATTGACGAAAAGACAATCTGCGCTCCAGAGCCCCTAACCACCTCTCCCAGAGCTCTGTAGTCCTTCTTTATGGTCTCCGGGCTACTGCTATCTATATCAGTAGCACCCACATGGATCACTAGAAGTGGGTAATAGTCAGTGGGACCAACTAGAGCAGGCAGCTTCTCGGCCACATCCCTGATCCGAGCCCCTGGTAGGCAACACACCTCCCTTGAGCCTGGGTCAGGCCGGCAGATGGGTGCCTCTGTGCCTTTCAGATTAGAGTCCCCTACTACTACGGCCCGCCGCTTTTTCCTGGCAGTACCAGTAGTGATCTTCTTTACCAGTGCACCAGCTGGTTGCGCCTGGTGGGAGCACGGTTCCTCATCAGCCCCCTGCAGGACAGCAAAGCGGTTCTGGATGGGGACAACAGATTTAGGAGGAAGCCCCTTGCTTTTAATTGCCCTCTTCCTCCTTTTTTTGTTGGTATTTTCTGTTACCTTTTCCCAGCTTCCTGGGTTAGCAGCCTCCTTTCCTGCATGGGCAACAGTAGGCACTCGAGACCCCGGAACAGGCTGGTCCCGGAGCTTCCCCTCAGCTTCCCTGACACCTTTCATCCTGGTAACAGCTTCCTGCAGTTCAGCCACCTGCTGCAGGAGGACCTCCACCAGGGAGCGCAGAGTGCAGCCCTGCCCATTGCTCACCCTTCCCTCAGAACTGCAGTGCAGGCGCTTTCTACACCCCAAGCTCTGCACTGCAGCCTCCCTTCCCATCGGTTCCACCTGGGTGCCTACACTGGCCACCACCTGGGCAGCCAGAGCAGAGCTCACAGACTGAGCCTTGCTCGTGCGGCGAGTGTTCACCATCCCGCTCACCATCCCGCTCTCCTGCCCGCGTGAACTGCCTCAAACCCACCCTGTTCACCCACCCTGTTTGCCGCGCTCTGGGTCGCTCGCGCTCCCTGGAGCAGGTTTTTAACCAGTCAGGTCTGCCTCCGCTCCTCCTGGCGCCGCCCCCTCTGAGTCAGCCGTTCGCCTCCGCTGAGCTGCAGGCTTCTGGGCAGGCCTTGTCGAGACTTGAAGCTCCCTCCGTGCAAGTTGCTGCTCCGAGGTGAAGCTCGTAGATGCCGAGCCTCCCCCTGATCATGCCCTGCAGGCGTCCCCTCTCGAGACAGTCACCTCAGCAATGGGCTGGAAATGGCCGATGATGCCCAGGTTGAATCTGGCGCTGCTCTTCCTTTTCTAATTTCTATATAATGCCCTGCAAATGAGACAGTTTTCAATCTTTGAATAAAAAGCAAATTTGCTGGTGGTCAGTGTTTACTTCTAGAATTTTGAATCCTCATGCTGAAAACGAAATGGAATCTGCTGCTACCCAATCTGGGTCTCAAGCGCCTGACTTGTGCTAGACTCAGCTATGGCCATGGCTACATGTTTTAGAATATACTTAGTATTCTGAGCACATCTGTCAGAAGAAAGCCTGTGAGAGCAAAAAAAGGATCATTCAGCTTTAGAACCTAACAGGTATATGATTCTGGAAGTTCGAGTCTACCAAGTCTGAAACCTTCCAAAGTAAGTGCTGAAGCTATAGTTCTATGCTGAAAATTCTGACACCTTCAGATTTTATTTGCTTTAATAATTAGATAGCAAGTTGTAGATTTTAAATTTATGACATCTAATTAGAGTGCTATTTAGTTATTAGAGGGTGATTTAGTTACTGGGATAATTGAAAGGAAGAAGGAAGCAGGGAGAAGAAATTTTGTGAAGAATGTATGGTGGGTTACAAACCTTGCAAAATAAAAATATAAATGTATTTTTACACTTCACAATGTGACTATCTGTAAAGAAATACGCTTACATGAACTGTGTACATCAAAAGACTGTGTATTCTTACAATACATTTTATTTCTCACAGAAGCCACTGGAGTGCAAGCCTCTGTTTTCTTCTCCCTTTTTCTTTTTCTCACTCTTTCTTTCGTCTGTCACTTCTTCCTACCTTCACACCTGTCTCTCTTCTTCCTTTTTCTGCCCACTTGATTGTGTATGTCTCTTTACGTGACTGGAATATGAAGGCGAAGGATCTTTCTTATGGGTGTGTGGTGCTCTAAAATAATCATTATTGCTTCTGTAGACTGAACTCTGATGGTCTTTGCCTTATGTATTTACAAGCTAGACCTGATAAGCCTATTGGTTACAACCCGCAAATTGAAATAGACTAAGCCGAAGAAGTCAATTAGCTCATCTTGAGTTACAAAACTAGTTTATTTCCTCTTTTCTAAATCTTTGCAAAATGCAAAATGATAGGCAGACTTACAGGTACTGGTGCTTCAATCCATCTAGCTCCTATTAAAGGTTGTGAACTCAAAACCACTGGAAGTGCAGAGAGGCAAAAAGTGAAACAGGTAATTATATCCTGAGTAGCTGTATGCAACGTAAAGTTTAACTGTCTTCTGACTTCTGGAAGATTCAGAAGAGTAAGCTTAAGGACAAAAAACCCAATATACCCCCCACCAAACAAGCAATGAACTACAGCAAATGTCATAGAATTAATAGAATTTCAAAGTTCAGATGTAGCAGAAAAATCAGTCTAAAAATCAAACTGAAAATACATAACAAAAAGCTCTGTCAGAACTTTTGTACAGGTATTTCAGCTCAGAGCTTGCAACGGGCATTTTATGATTCATCTCTTGAATGGCAAGAGACTATCATTTTGTAAATGGTTTTGACAGGGAGCAGTATATATCTGAACTGTCCCAACAACATATCACTGACTGAATTATTAACCAGAAAAAGATACAACCCTTCTTCCATAGCTGTGAAAGATAATTACCTTGTGCCATTTTGGAAGAACAGCTCAGGGCATATCTGCTTGGTGAGCGAGTGACAAACTGAGCTTTCTATCCACTTAGTCACTATGGGCGAGATTAGGCAGTCGCCACATACTTGGTGAAACAGCAGACTGAAGGGTGTTGTCCTTACTCATTGTACTGAGTAAAAATCACAGAGGATGACGGATAATTTCTTGTCCTAGATCTGAGCCTAAAACTGACCACTAAAGGTTATTTTTATACCACTAGGTTGGAAACACCTCATTTTACAGCACTGTGCTAGAAACCCACACTGGATATCCTTCTTTCTATGTGAGCTAAACGTTTCCCTTGAATGAGAAATTAGCAACTATAATTTGTCCTACCAAACTCCATACTTCAGATTGCTATGGAGGCAGGTGCAGATCTTGGCATGGCTCAGCCCAGCAGTATGCCTTCCAGCCCCACTGTGTTGAGAGCCTAGGCACCATCAGCAGCCAGAAGTGGCTGCAATTCTGTGCTGTGGGTCAAACGCAAACCCTGACTTGGTGCTTGTGTGTGGCGCATGAACTCATCACCTGCGAGATGTTTGTGATGCAGTCAGATGGAGAGTTGAATGCGTAGCCTGTCTGCCAAAGCCAAAAAAAACTATAATGGTCTTGGGCCGTGGTTTGCTTCTGCTGAAATGCAAACTGATGAGGTCACTGTGACTTGTTCACAGAAGGTACAGCATGTGATATATTCTCAGGATATACTGAACTAAGAAGGGTGATCCACATATATAAATCAGGTTGGGCTTATCTGTAGTACCTTCCTAAATTTTGTTACATTATTTCTGCCAAAGTGCATGCTTTGCTTAGTAAGCACAGTCATTGTTATATTATAAACAATGTAATTTCATGGTAATTGTGATTCGATTTGAATGCAATTAGTAAAGAACAATGATTTTAAGGAGTTTCTCTAGCAAAAATAGCTACCTCTGTCAGGATGACTTTTTGAAAATTTATAACATTTATTTGATAAAACAGAAAACCCCTCAAAATAGTGTATTGTTCATCTAAAATGAAATTGGAATCAGTAATTCAGTCAAGCTGATTAGCATAGCAGAAAATGAACAAAAAATCTTTGCAAACTGAAAGCAATCCAATTAAATCCAACAACCATTCTATGTGATTTAGTTTGGCAATCTTAATTGCAATAAATTAGTCTTAACTTTGGTTTTTTCCTCTATTGTGCTACCTCAGATGCCTCACACAGTCAAGAATGCCACAGTGATCAAATAAATTTAAAATGTCCTAGATACACAGAGGCCGCTGCTGACATAAACTGTTAATAATGAAAATATGGACCAACAAAGGAAACACACTGATGTAGTATCTGTCTGAAAGCATATTGATTCTCCAGTACATTAATCCTTTACACTGAAGAATTATTGTCAAAGAATGAGTCACAGAACAAAATATAAGATGTATTTTTCACTGTTCTCATTTACAATATTTTTTAAAAGTGATTAATGTATTTTTGATTTAGTATATTTTAATTTAACATACTTAAGTCCAAAGCATGGGCATCTTTCTCAGAGAATATTGCACAGCAATTGATCACAGTGGTATTTGTTATAGAGAATTTAACAGAATATTTAAATACGTATATACCTAGATCACTAAGTACTTATACATAAAAGATTGAAAGGCAATAAAACCTCATCTAATTATAAAGAATTGTTTAGATACTATGGGCAAAAAACTTTTGTGGATAATGAAGAACATGTCTAGAAGAGGAATATGCACATGCATTAACTTATAAATTGGCACAAGAAGAAAAACATAGAGAAAGGCTACTTATATCATCTGAGTTTATGTCTTTCAGATTAGTGGTTCTTTCTCCTTACTAAATTAATTTAAAATAAGACGGATTGCATGAAGCTACAGTGGACTGCCTTTTGCAAAGATTTGATAAAACCACTAAGATTCACACCTTACTTCATTACCATTTTCTTGTGGGGAAAAAAAAAATCCCATGCTGAATTTGGATTGGGAATTATGTTTACTAAAAACAGTGTGAGTGCTGATTTTGCAGAAGAAATAATCATTAGCTTAATAAAAGTGGTCATGCAAAAGGTTTTGTGATATGTCAAAAATTCTCTTGAGAGCTCTGGGGGTCTTAATGTTCTCCTTACTGCATTCCAGAGATCCTTCCTGATGATTAGACTGTCCGAAGATATTTCTTCCTCCTCTCTGTATGGCCCAGACAGCTGAAATAGGAAGACCCTCTAATATCTTTGTCATACTTTGGAAAGGGTGGATGCTTGCTGGAGGATCCCAGCACTCTTGTTTCTAAATTTCTCCATACAACCATTTGGGAAACAATTTCTTGTGATTCAATTATTCTTGAAGTCTCTCTTAAGAGTAAAAATTATAAAAATAAAAGAACATTAAAAGAAGGAAAGAGCACTGAAAAAAATATTGAAGTATTTTGCTGTACTTACTTTTGTGAGATAAAATTGGAAAAAAACTTTTCCTTCTGTTTTCCATTTCCATTGGACCTGCAATTGAATTACAGACTTCTATATTCAGGCATATTTTGCATCTGGGGTTTCTCATGCTCAGGAGACCTTCTCTTGTAGAACACAGAGCTTTTGAACACTTTTTAAGTCTTGTCAGATACCAATACTTTCACTGAAATCTGTTCCATTCTCTATGTTGTTCAAATATTTTAACTGAGCAGGGTGGCTGGGTGCTTCTGTGAGTTGACTGAGCTCAGTCTATTAACCTGGGGTAACTGGTGGCAGCACAAGGGAATGAGTTGGACTTGTTACAGCAGGTGATGGTAGGTTTGCTTACTCTGCCATGTCAGCCTGAGCAGCCCACTGAACTTGAAAAGGAAAATATCTCCTTTGGTTAGGTTCTGTAGTTGACTGAATCACTCACAAAGAAGAGTGAAACAGCCTTTCCCCACTTCAGTGACCAAGGTTAAGATGTCATGAAAGAGGCAACAGAGAGCCCTGAGGAAAAGTTGTACATGCAGGTTTTTCAGACTTTATGTGGAATGTCCTCAGATACTGGCATTTCTTGAAATTTTGAAATCTCTCCTGTAAGTCTCCCTTTCGTTCTTGTAGGTTTTGCTTTTCTGAAAAGACCTACACAGCCTTTTAACCTGTGGAACATCACAGTCCTCCACCAGCTACTGTATTGTAAGGATGAGTCAAAATAGTCATTTGCTGTCTCTTACAATTTGCTGTAGGACACAGCCTCAAAATTATGCAGAAATAAAGGTATTGATTCTATAATATCTGTACAGTAGTACTAAATATAAGGTTATGATATCTATTAATTGACTTGGGCTGCAGAAAAGTCAAGGAACTAGAATTTTCTAGTTGTTTTTTTTTTTTTGAAACTAGATTTTAGCTGGAAATGAGAACAGCAGTGTTGATATTAGTGTATCTATTTAATAGATTTAAGTCTATTAGGTCAAAAAATGGTATCAGTTTAGTATTTAATAATGAGTTAACAGTAGTTATAATACTTTCTGGAAAGTGGGATTATAGCTTTTTGCTGCTCTTTTCATTAACATAAACAATCAATATAGTTTAGTATACTTTAAATATATGACAGTGAATAAATACATGATAGTGAATAAATATCTGATAGTTGTACAATTAATCAAAGTTTCTGTTTGGAGTTCCTGGGAGGAAAAGAAAAAGATTATCTAGAAAATATTTTTCACCTGCAAAATACCATGAAGTACAGTTATCTTAATGGCTTTCAAAAATATTAAATAGTGTAGACAGAATTATAATACTAATCACATGTCCACACGATAATGACCAGTTCAAAACTAAAGGCCTTTTTGGACAGAAGTTTGGGAGAATATGGTATGCCGTTGTAGTATTTCTGACACTGAAAGACACCCTGCTCCGTTATATAAGGTGAAATTTGATCAGAATAAAGGCAAAATAGGAACATTTGCAGTTTCAGTTTAGCTTGTGGTCTTTATTCATCCATTTTTCTAACCTTTCTCTTCCAACTGAAGTTTCAGTGCTTGGAATTTTGTATCATTTCAGAATTGAATTGAAATATAAAAGCAATTGGAATTGCCTAGTGGAATATCATCATGGCTGATTAAAATATTTTTTTAGGTGAGGTCAATTTAAACTGAAGAATAACATTTCTGATATTACTCCATTCAAGAGCAACCAAACACAACTCATATAAGCTCAAAATGAGAGAATTCAGTTGGCTAAATGTGTGGATGTCTACCTCTACAGTGAGTAAGCCGCTGCAGGCTCCGTGCTCATCGCTGAAGCAGCTTAGTCTTCTCTACATTTATTAAAACGCTCTCCATTTAATTCAAGGCCCACATCTCCCTTCTCACTGCAAGGATTGCGTCTGGTTTCTAAATGTCCAGATCTCTCCAGTGCCTAATGGCCTCTGCTCTTAGGATTAATGGTTAAGTGTAGCCAGGTGCTTTGTTTCTCCCTTTAATGGGAGTTCATTTCTGTCATAACTGCAAAGTCAAAGAGAAGGTGACAAATTTCAGACTTAAATTACTTCAGCTTCTAAATAAGGGGTTCTAGACGGCTTTTGGTGGTGTGTTTAGTAGCAGTTGTTCACTGTTTTTGTGATTTAATAATTCCTGACATGAAATATTTTTCTTAGCACTAGCTCATCTTCGATTGTCCCAATTCTCCAGATATTAGAGATAAGTTAAATGAATTAGATAAGTAAATTAATTCAATTCATGCAGTTTTTGTTTCTCATATTTGGAGGAACAGTAATGTAGTTTTTCTGTGTCTATACAATAATATTTATAGTTTTTACAAAAGGAGTACCTATGAATTGCTTAAGAGGCGCTACTCTTGGTTGCTAGCTGTCTTTTACGTATGACATTATGCCTCCTTGTGGGCCTGCTGTAGTTTTGCTCATATTTTAGTGGTCCATCCAGCAGTACATATGCACCTGTACTGCATAACATAACAATGTTCTTTCTTAGCTGAAGAAGCTGAGAAAGTGCACAGTATATAATGACATGTGTCTGAGTGGTGAGGAAAGTGAATGCTGAAAACCCAACTGGTCTTTATTAAGAGGCAATCTGGCTCAGGTACTGAATGTCTTCTGTGAGCATAAACCATCTGTATTTTCAAATGTGGCAGTTGATATGGTACATGAAAACAAGAAGATTGTGATTTAAAAAAAAAACACAGTCATAAAATATCTCAGTATCTCTGGTGGTGCTAAGAGAAAGTGGTGCTCTACTAGTTACACCTTCTTTACAGTCTTGAGTCTCACAAGACCATAGCAAATTGGGTTGCAAAACTTTTAGCCTTATTCTTTATTATGGATGTGATAAACATATTTTAATTTATTGGATGGAGTGATAATGATGGCTACATTGAGAATGGGGATTATTGATCAGGTTACTTATTCATTTTATGATGGTGTCACAGTTCGCACTGGTTTGGACAGTTCGCTTTTAATACCCCGAACCAGGTTCCCCAGTGGGTTTCATTCATTAGAGCAAAATAGTTCCTTACTAGGTTTTAACAGTTATCGGGAATTAATCAAGAAATCCCCAGCCCAGCTCAGCAAACGCCACCCTTCTAATAACAGCACCTAGTTATTTGTATCAGTAGGCCAGACCAAATCACGATAATGGATCTTCTGGAAGATATCCATAGCCTGAGCCCACTGGCAGAAAATGATGTATTCGTGGTGGCATGCCCCGGCACATGGGTGGTCAGAGCTCCATGGACAAACACAAAGAACTGATCTACCGTCGATGAACAGAAGTGGAGTCAATGGTTTGATACAATTATGTGTGAGTAAGTATTCTGTGATTCTAGAATGTCTCTCACAGATCAGATAGTATTAGCTAATATTTTAAAATATTTTCAATTTACCTCAATTCAGTGCAGGCTGAGTGATAATGGAAAAACTCATCCCCCATGGTGTGGGATGCCCAGAAATTCAGTAGTAGAGTCATATTCATCACTTAAAAGGTGGCATTGATCTCAGAAACGATCTTATTATTCCTCCATTTTGCTCCT